>OY992892.1:69662054-70272054 GCA_963921405.1 Cepaea hortensis | reverse complement strand
TTTTTTTTTTTTTGTTTGTTTTTTTTTTTTGCAAGGTTGGGCACTCACCCTCAACTCTGGTCAACCGGTTATAATAGCAATTTGGAATTGTTTACAGTATGTCAAGCGCTAACACTTCAAACCCTAACTTCCATATCTACTATATGACTATTATTCTCTAACATCCACACCATCAATATCATTTTGGGACGCAGAGGTGTTTCCAAGGCACCAGGGTCAGGTTCTATACTAGCCAAGACCTACCTACACGTCTAGTCGTGCGTCCTGGGCAACAGGTCCGTCCCTTCGGGGTCCTGGCTAACATAGTAGGATCTCTGATTCTTCCGAAGTCGGAGAGTATCTGCCTGCACGGCGAGGAACCACCAGTCTGCACGCCAATAAGCCAGACATGGGACAACGGATATTCACGCAAACCTCAGTCCGGTATAACATCACACCGATGTTGGACAACAGGATGTCTTCATCCGACATACAGGACTTCATGCTGGAGTTCACAGCCAGCGAACGCAAGCAAGCAAACAGCAATATCATTTTCAGTACATACCTATAAGTCCGTGTATAAAATATTCCTGGTTGGACCCAATAATACCAAAGGCACCAGCTACAAGACAAGCGAAAAACGGA
Source organism: Cepaea hortensis (assembly GCA_963921405.1). NCBI lineage: Eukaryota > Metazoa > Mollusca > Gastropoda > Stylommatophora > Helicidae > Cepaea > Cepaea hortensis. The sequence goes on along the minus strand of OY992892.1, from coordinate 70,271,430 downwards.
AAATTACTATACCTCCTCTCTGCGACACTTCGCAGCAAAAGCAGTAGGACAAAAGAAGATGAGGAATTCCACAGGCTGTGTCCGCGACATTATGGCCACATGCCACATTATGAGAAGGCAAAAACTGGAACTTGTAGTGACAACCGGAGATATTTGTGGAAAGAGATATTGAGGAAGACCTAGCATTTTATCGCTTTTGTGATTTCATGGCAATAGGGGAAGGCAGCGATAGAAAATTCTTGACAGTCTTGAGTCATGGCACGGAAGGAAGTCAACACCTGAATTGATCCATGCCGTCGGAGATCGCAATTTGTGGTGAAGGATGATCATCCACGCCAGCCGGTAAGGCACTTGATGATGATGAAGATGATGTCCACGACAGATAAAAAGCCATTACGATGATTTGGATACCGACTGGTTAACGTGCACAAAACGGGAAAAGCCACTCACCAAACGTGTTTATGAAGTTCAGTTCAGTTTGTTGACGTCATGCAACCTGCTGGAGTTCCGGAATGTTCCCTCACTTCCCACCACCCTGATGTCTACAGAGCTCTAGCCAGCACTCACCTCGTCACCTTGGTCCGAGTGGTTCTCAAACAATGATATGTCCGATATAATTATATGCAATGACATAATAGATGCTTCACATGCGAACAATACCGTGACTATGTGTTTTAATTGTGTCAGCTAAAAAATTATTCATTCATTCACTTCATACGATATATAACTCTGCAGTATGCATCTGATGAGATGCAGCGAAATATGCCAGGCAATAAATTGTGCAACATATTGTTTGTGGCTCCTGTTATCAGTTATCAGTTATCAGTTGGGGTATCTTCATTGCACTCCGGACAGGTCCATAGGTGCTCAGATCCTCCCCCCAGCGATGTGGATTCACTGACGTCAAAGTCTTCTGTTCTCGACATATCTTTAAGGACGTTAATAACATCGGCACGATCCATGGACTGGCCATCTACAGGGGGTGTAGAGCCAGCCAGTTTATCAGCTTGTTCATTTCCCTCGACTTCCGCATGTCCCATGGTCTGCCCCTGCCTTCCCTTGAGGGCTGACCGGGATGTCTTTGACTGTTCTATATGGACCAGCTGGGATGGGGATAAGACCACAACAGTGAGAGTCAAACGTCCTACGAAACACCCGGGAAGGTAACCTGGCCAACAAATGCCTAAAGAAATCGGATGTGTCGGCCGAAAGGTTCAAATATCGCAGCTCTGCTGTAAACAGGCACAGCGCAACTACGTCTAAAACAACATTCCGGACGAACGCAGAAGAAGATACTCAAAGCCCCCTAAAGCGTGCGAAAGAGTTCTTTGTGCATTTTACGCCTATGTTTTCTCGGAGGAAAGGGTGTGGAGAGTAAGGGAACCGGTCACCGTATTGCTTTGTGTCATATCCTAGAATGTGTCAAGACAAGAGGTAACATTTCATGCTGAAGGGCAATGGCTGTTGTCGGTTGCGTTTGTGGTGATTGAAGTATAGGCTAGTTGGCGGTGACGTGATCTAGCTGCTCCGTGAGACGTCCAGCTGTCTGGTGATATTTTACTTGCAGATTGTGCAACACATGATGTCCTAGGACTCTTATTTTCTTTGTCCGAGACAACAGCAGGAGTATAAACTTTCCAGAAAGAAAACAATGGAGACAGTGGTGGGGTTTGAGTAAAAACATCGTTGGATTTTGTGCAAACATTCCCCTCCAACTGAAGCACTCCATGAGACGGGTGCAGTCTTAAACACACAGAACAGCTTCGACAGTGGGCAAGACAGTGGTGCACCTTGCCGCGGTGTTGTCCGTCCATAGACTGGACAGTGGGCAAGACAGTGGAGCACCTTGACGCGGCGCTGTCCGTCCCTAGACTGGACAGTGGGATAAGACCGCAGAAACACCTTGCCGCCGTGCTGTCCGTCCATAGACTGGACAGTGGGATAAGACCGCAGAAACACCTTGCCGCGGTGCTGTCCGTCCATAGACTGGACAGTGGGATAAGACCGCAGAAACACCTTGCCGCTGTGCTGTCCGTCCATAGACTGGACAGAGGGCAAGACAGTGGAGCATATTGCCGCGGTGCTGTCCGTTCATAGACTGGAAAGTGGGCAAGACCGTGGAGCATATTGCCGCGGTGCTGTCCGTTCATAGACTGGGCAGTGGGCAAGACAGTGAAGCATCTTGCCGCGGTGCTGTCCATCCATAGACTGGACAGTGGGCAAGACCGTGGAGCACCTTGACGCGGTGCTGTCCATCCATAGACTGGACAGTGGGATAAGACCACAGAAACACCTTGGCGCCGTGCTGTCCGTCCATAGACTGGACAGTGGGCAAGACAGTGGAGCATATTGCCGCGGTGCTGTCCGTCCATAGACTGGACAGTGGGCAAGACAGTGAAGCATCTTGCCGTGGTGCTGTCCATCCATAGACTGGACAGTGGGCAAGACCGTGGAGCATATTGCCGCGGTGCTGTCCGTCCATAGACTGGACAGTGGGATAAGACCACAGAAACACCTTGTCGCGGTGCTGTCCGTCCATAGACTGGACAGTGGGATAAGACCGCAGAAACACCTTGCCGCGGTGCTGTCCGTCCATAGACTGGACAGTGGGCAAGACAGTGAAGCATCTTGCCGCAGTGCTGTCCGTTCATAGACTGGACAGTGGGATAAGACCGCAGAAACACCTTGTCGCCGTGCTGTCCGTCCATAGACTGGACAGTGGGATAAGACCGCAGAAACACCTTGCCGCGGTGCTGTCCGTCCATAGACTGGACAGTGGGCAAGACAGTGGAGCATATTGCCGCCGTGCTGTCCGTCCATAGACTGGACAGTGGGCAAGACAGTGAAACACCTTGAAGCGGTGCTGTCCATCCATAGACTGGGCAGTGGGCAAGACCGTGGAAACACCTTGACGCGGTGCTGTCCATCTATAGATTGTATTCAGTCTGGATAACGTTCCAAGGATCGTCATGTCTGTCCACAGATGAAAAGCTCCACTACTGGTCATGCACACCTAGCTGGTCTTTAATCTTCGAGAGGGAAACAAACGAACGAACGAACAAACAAACTTTATTTTCAAAGAGTTAAATATTGGGCACGCAGGCCCGTCTGACATTCTGTCCTCTCTGCTCTCATACATTATTTCATTCATACATCACTTATGAATCTAATATTAGAGAACAACAGGACAATTTGCATTAAAACGCACGGGAAATGTGCAGCAATCAATATTACATGACTCACTACAACTCATTTTTGATATGGCAATTATAATTACCTAAGGTAGATTTATTGTACACATTTAAGGGAATATTTATCTTTCTAGTTGTAATTTTATATTATTATTTTTTTTTTTTAGAGGGTTATGTAGTCTGTCTGACTGAGAGGCTAGAGTGTCGAATTCTCCTTCGAGAGACCCGGGTTCGAATCCTTGTTAAGGTGTGGAGTTTTTTTTTTTTTTTTTTCTATGGGGAGGCAAAAAGAAAACTCTAACCTGCACAGTTCCCGGCGACTGCACTAGCCAGACGGCCTTAATTCCTCAGCCTTAATTGTTGGTGTGTTTTGGGATGAGGAATGCGTTGATGAGTGAGGATGTGTGTATGGGTGGGGAGATGTGTGTTTGTGTGTGTGTGTGTGTGTGTGTGTATGGGTGGTGAGATGTGTAGTTAAGGGAGGTGTGATTGGGGTTTGGAGATCAGGGTGGGATGGTTGGCGAGTGGGTGGGTGGAGGATGTGTGGGAGGGTGAGTGTCTGTAGGTTGGGGTGGGAGGGGATGTGTGTGTATGTGTGTGGGTGGGTGCGGGATGTGTGGGTTGGGGAGATTGTGTGGTGGGTGATATGTGTGCAAGTGGGGGATGTGTGGGTGGGTTCGGGTTTTGTGTGTGGGTAAGTGCAGGATATGTGAGTTGGCGGGAATATGTGTGTGTGGGTGTTGGAAATGTGGTTGGGGGACATGTGTTTGGCTGAGTGTTTGGGGGTGTGTGGGTGGGTGGTGGAAGATATGTGGGTGGGTGAGTGTTGGTAGGTTATGGGATGGGTGGAGGATGTGTGCGTGTGGGTGGGGAGACGTGTGAAGGTGGGGGGATGTGTGGGTGGGATGGATGGGTGGTTGCATGCATGTGTGCCTGGTTGTGTGGGTGGGTGGGGATGTGTGGTGGGTGGGAGATGTGTGTGTTGGGTAGGGAGATGATGTATGTGGGGGTGTGTTTGGGATGTGTTGGTTGGGGGATGGGTGGATGGATGGGGTCATGTATGTGCCTGTGGGTATGTGTGTGGTTGGGCGGTGAATGTGTGTGTGGGGGACACGCGGATGGATAGGAGATGGGTGGGTTGGTGGGGGATTTGTTTCATAACATGGTAACATGCATCGTTTATGCTTACAACATTCATTTGACAATGTTTTTTTCCTATGTGAATGCACTATGCACTGATGAACGAAAGATGAGTGATTGGAAGGGCCGAATGTAAGACGGGCCTGCGTACCCAATTTATTACCCTTCGAAAATAAAGTTTGTTCGTTCGTTCGTTCGTTCGTTCGTTCATATACTGTAAGGTACTCTATTGGCAGTAAATGACAGTTGACAGTAGTCAGTACTGAGATAGAGTTCAAATCATTTACGACTGCATGTACAGGGATAGGTGGTGTCGTTGATTTCTTGTGGAAGATTGTTCCACAGCTGAGCGGTGGGGTACGCTAGGCTTGTTTTGTATGTCTATTGTTCCACCGCTGAGCGGTGGGGTACGCTCGGCTTGTTTTGTATGTCTATTGTTCCACAGCTGAGCGGTGGAGTACGCTAAGCTTGTTTTGTATGCCTATTGTTCCACCGCTGAGCGGTGGGGTACGCTAGGCTTGTTTTGTATGTCTATTGTTCCACAGCTGAGCGGTGGGGTACGCTAGGCTTGTTTTGTATGTCTATTGTTCCACAGCTGAGCGGTGGGGTACGCTAGGCTTGTTTTGTATGTCTATTGTTCCACAGCTGAGCGGTGGGGTACGCTAAGCTTGTTTTGTATGTCTATTGTTCCACAGCTGAGCGGTGGGGTACGCTAGGCTTGTTTTGTATGTCTATTGTTCCACAGCTGAGCGGTGGGGTACGCTAGGCTTGTTTTGTATGTCTATTGTTCCACAGCTGAGCGGTGGGGTACGCTAGGCTTGTTTTGTATGTCTATTGTTCCACAGCTGAGCGGTGGGGTACGCTAGGCTTGTTTTGTATGTCTATTGTTCCACAGCTGAGCGGTGGGGTACGCTAGGCTTGTTTTGTATGTCTATTGTTCCACAGCTGAGCGGTGGAGTACGCTAGGCTTGTTTTGTATGTCTATTGTTCCACAGCTGAGCGGTGGAGTACGCTAAACTTGTTTTGTATGTCTATTGTTCCACAGCTGAGCGGTGGAGTACGCTAGGCTTGTTTTGTATGTCTATTGTTCCACAGCTGAGCGGTGGAGTACGCTAAACTTGTTTTGTATGTCTATTGTTCCACAGCTGAGCGGTGGAGTACGCTAAACTTGTTTTGTATGTCTATTGTTCTACAGCTGAGCGGTGGAGTACGCTAAACTTGTTTTGTATGTTTATTGTTCCACAGCTGAGCGGTGGAGTACGCTAAACTTGTTTTGTATGTCTAATGTTCCACAGCTGAGCGGTGGAGTACGCTAGTCTTGTTTTGTATGTCTATCCTAAATTTTTGGACATGAAGTATGTTTAGTCGTTCGTCATGTCTTGGGTTATATTTAAACAATGGCCAAAGGTAGTGTGGAGCATTTCGGAATAGGATTTTATGAATTAATTTGGCCTTATTGAAAAGTAAGCGTTTGAGGAGTGGCAGTAACTGAAGACGTTAATGTTGACTAGAATTGTCGGTAAGCTTTTTACTATTAATTAAACTCACTCACTCCCCTCTTAAGGGGTGAATACAGGCGTTTTGTTTTTGATTTGGAGTATCCATCCCAGATTGTAAATCAATAGTCAATGTGTGTATGTATGTGATAAGTATAAAATATCTTTCTTGTGTTTTCATCAAGGAAATGTTTAATTTTGGCAAGTTGGTGTACTTTTGGTTTGTTTGTTTTTTTTTGGTTTTTTTGGCTATTTGTTTAACGAAAGCGAGAAATTGGGAATTAAAAGTTAGATTTCTATAAATGATAAGACACAGTGCTTTGTGCTCAATTACACTTTCTACAGGAAGGTTACCAATGTGCAGCTGAAGAGTTATCTGTGAGTTTAGAGTGTGAAGTCTTTGACTGGATTAAAGAAGAGAAGGAGAGAGAGAGAGAAATGGGGAGGACAAGGACGGGCTTGCATGGGATAGCTAAGAATAGAAGGCCTTAGAGTAAGCTGGCTGAGAACCTATGTCCCACTGAGAGATAAAGAGAGAAAGAAGAAGGGAAAGTATACACAGCCACATCACCCAGCTGTCATACATCCAACCTTGATGTATGATATTCGTGATGCATACACGCGTACATGCGCACTCAGAGAGAGAGAGAGAGAGAGAGAGAGAGAGAGAGAGAGGGAGAGGGAGAGAGAGAGATAAAGTGTGCGAGAGATACACAGAGAAATCGACAGAGATATACATAGAGATACATAGAGAGATCTACACGGAGAGAGAGAGAGAGAGATGCTGACAGAGATATATACATAGAGAGAGGGAGAGAGAAAGAGCGAGAAATACACAGAGAGCGAGAGACACATAGAGAGCTATACAGAGACAGCGAGAGAGAGATACAAAAGTAGATACCAAGAGAGATACACACATAGAGATATAGAGAGAGAGCGAGAGAGAACGAGAGAGAGAGAGAGAGAGAGAGAGAGAGAGAGAGAGAGAGAGAAAAGAAAGAAAGAGAACAGAGAGAGAGAGTAACACTTGTATACATCCCGCAGTGTTTATTGATCACAGAAAAATCGTCTGGACAAGCTTTGCCGAGTGCGTGATTCATTCCAATGGAAATCCCGCGAGGGCACTCAAATCTTTCTCTCCGCTAGCTGTATTTTTCCACGGCTTTCTCCGAGCTAGTTTGTGGTCTCCCCACTCAGTTGGAGACTGGATTGATGAAAAGGTCATTGTGGGGGAAGTGTTTGGTCGGCCCCGTGGAGATCAATGCCGAAACTTGAGACAACCAACCTAAGCGAATGTTTGTTGCTAAAAATTTGTTTTTCGATAGTAGTCCCAAGTAGACGAGGCGAGAGAGCGAGGGGGGAAACCTAACGCGGGCGCTGTGTACTATGGTATTCAGAACACACCCACACCCTTCTCGCTCCCTACCCCTAGAATCCATTCTGGTGTATAGAATCGCCGACCGAGGCTAAGGCGTTGCTCACCGGCCTTTGTTCCTGGTTGTGAGAACAGTGCCACGCTGTCGGTTCTCGATGTACAGAAATATTCCTTTGAGGTTAGTTGGCGTGCAGGCTTACTTTTCTTTCCGCCGGCAACACTACATTTAAACTTGCAAAAGTAAGAAATAGAACCCTCGGCTTTTTTTTTTTTTTTTGGCCTTTAAATATTTCCAGGACAGGGGATCCGAAACGGCTTGCGTGGCACGCTGGTTAGGCTCCACAAGGCGGCAGGTGTGGCGGGAAAGACAGCAGTCGTACCTCGTCCAGAAACAAACATATGTTTATTGTATGTTTATTGTTTACTCCAGACATGATGTTTCTCATTACTGTACTGTATCAGACCGTTGATACAATAACCCGCTATATATGACTACGGAGTTCGTGCTTCGTGCAAGCCTTTCGGCAGGCCACCCAACGGAGAGAGACCGAGCCATATGGGGTAAAACCCGGTGCAATGAAGTAGAGCCTCTCGCCTTTTAAGACTCATTTTGTGTCAAAATTTTACAGTTTTTTTAAATCTTTCCATTACACACTCTCTTTCACATACACACACACATACATACACACACACACGCGCGCGCGCACATGGGAAGCTGGAACCCGTGGATGGAATACATCTAGAGAAAGCAGTCCTTGCACAAATGGACGCCGAAGTCGGACATACTGACCTGTGAAGTGCGTCACTAGGTGTGACACATTTCCCTCGAAAGAGGGACGAAGAAGGAGAAGAAGACCGTTGATATATTACCCGACTCTATCCTAGTTGTTACTTTAATTCATCTTGCAAAGGACTCTAACCCGCTTTGTCAGAGGTATTGCATTAACTATTTCTCTATCAGACCGTTGATAAATTGACCCGTTATATCCGAGATGTTACTTTAACCCCTTCTGTATCAGACAATACATTAATCAGCCATATTCGAATGATTACTTTATCTCATGTTACCACTTACCGTTATAATTATAACTGGTTGATGTCAAAATATGTATTATTATTACTTTAAAATACACACTTTAATGACGATTTGAATTTGAAAATAGATGTTAAAAGTGAGACAGCCTGGGATAGGAAGAGTTAAGGACGACAATTCTTAGTGCCGACATAGATATATATCTGGTTGGCTGGCTGGTTGGTTGGTTGGTTATATTATTTGTTGGCTGGTTGGTTGGTTATGTTGTTTGTTGGTTGGTTGGCTGGTTGGTTAGTTGGTTGCGAATCCTCTGGAAGACTGGAGTTTTAACTCTTAATTCCACATCACTGGTGTTGAGATTGTCTAGACACGGAAAGTCTTGTATCTATGGAAATGAGGCGGGTGTATAGACTTCTCTCCAGATCCGAGGCCAACATAACTGCTCGAGCTAACAGTCTCCTCTCTAATCCCAGAAACCAGCGGGGTGCCCACGACGGGCATTGAAATTTTATATCAGTGGAAAGGCATATTAGCCTAAAGTGGGTACCAGGAGATTTTATAGGAAGTAGGAGCGACCAGCGTAATGTTCACGACATACATCACCGAGTATTGGGTCGTCTAAAAATATGGCGCTAGCACAGTTGCGAACGCAATTCGTAATCCCGCATTCCGAATTCCAAACATAGCTGACGGCTATTTTGGAAGCAGACCGCCTTGCGTTGGTTTTCATACAATGTTTTGAATGCCGGTCGTTCAGAAAGCAATGCAATAATACTGAACGTAAACTTGCCAAGAAATTAAAAACAGCCAACAAATTATAGGGTTGAGTGCAACGTCATGTTAAGGATATGCAACTAACTAAGGCGCGGGGAAGGGTCTCCATGCTGATAATATTTGCTTCCATTTTGTTGTAGATTCACTGTCTAAAGACTCCGATTCAATGAGGAGCGGGAAGCGTTTGTCCGTGTCCGTGTTTGGAGTATGGTGTTTGCGCGTTACACATATTGAATCCGTGCATTTATATATGTTTGTAGTGTTTACGTGTGGTGTGTGTGTGTGTGTGTGTGTGTGTGTGTGTGTTATGTTATGTTATGTTAGTTGCGTGTATGTTAGTGCGTGTGTACTGTACATGACGTCGCAATCAACCCCGGCATATTTTGGATGTTTGTGAATTACTAGGCAATTTTACACTCAGTTTGCCGTTGCTTTCTGAATGAAAACGCTCATATCATTGTTAAAAATGAACACAAGGCTGTCTGCTACCAAATCCCCTGCAGTTGATTTAAAACACTGTATGTGGATTGTGAAACGCGTTTGCAACCCTTTAGCCACATATACCTTGCAAATATATGAGTGTGGCCGTTTGCTTGCGGTTCACGAAAAATAGATGAGATAATACTAAGAACAAATGGTAAAAGATAAAAGGTTACAAGAGGACAAGTAACGCAGATTCTTGCAGACAAATCGACCATGCAGTCAAGCCTTCGAAAACTTTTCTCTCTTAATATCTTTAACCCTTCCCTGTTCAACCTATAAAGAGAAGGTATATCAGGTTCCATCTCTGGGTCAGATTAATAATCCCTTGATTGAGTCTGCCACAAATTCAAATAGGATATAAATTTGAAGGTGATTGGTGTTCAAAAAGGGTAATGGCTTGCGAGCATAACGAAGTACAATCGGTTATAACAGCAGACGGGCAACACTATACTATACTAGACGAACTACACTAGACGAACTACACTAGACGAACTACGCTAGACGAACTAACTAGACGAACTATTTAATTGAGGACTAGATTGAACGAGTAACACACAAATTAAAAGGAACCAATCTGTGTGAACAAGTTAACTGTTTTTATTTGTATGCTCTAGCTTTATAGATGCTGTGATTATACCCATTAAGACTCAACGCACACATGGAGTACCATCAATCTTTATTGACGACGCAGAGCTGGAGATAGTAGCCGCATCACATATTTAGGATCAGAGGTCAACAATAAATTATCCCTAGATCAGGAAATCAGCATCAGGATTGATAACGCAGCAACAACAATGAACAGGTTAACAAAGAGAGTTTGGGAGATCAGGAAGCTTACTGCGAAAACAAAAGTCCTGGTCAATCAAGCCTGCGTCCTTAGTATTCTTTTTTTTTTTATGGTAGTGAAGCCTGGTCAACGTATTCACACCAAAAGAAACATTTAAACATCTTTCATATGCTATGTCTGCTGGGAATACTCTGTATTACGTGGCTAGATAAGATCACAAACACTGAAGCATTGGAAATATTTGGTGATGTTTGCTCCATCCTCAGGCTCCGTAGACTGATGGATAGGACACTTTAGGAGGATGGACGGTAGTAGAATATCAAAGGACATCTTTGGTGAATTACAGATGGGTAAAAGACCTTGGGGTCGGCCACTACTGTTTTACAAAGATGTGTGAAAGCGGGACATGATTGATACAGGCATTGATATTGCTCCTTGGGAGCAAGTCGCCGCGGACCGCGTTTCATGGAGGGAAAAGATCATGAATGGAATGCAGACAAAGCAGAAAATGAATTAAGATAGATCACACAATTAATCTATTGAGGATGAACATCTACAGCGCGAATTGGTCTGATCAGTCACATTCACTATCGCCATGGAGTGTAGTTATTATGCCTTTTTTTCTGTTGAAGCACAATGTAACAAACTACCGTCTGTCAACAGTATAGGTTACACGTACAAAGCACTGGCAGAATAGTACAGCGTAGGAAAATTCACACCATCAATAATCAAACATCAATACAACCAAATATGTCCAAATATGCATGATAAGAACTTCACACCACTTCAAGTAACATGTCATATTCTAAGTAGGACTCGATAATGTGGAATACAGTTAGTAACACAATCGATGCCAAATAACGATAAGCCAATGAAAACGTCATCAAGAAAGGTAATACCACAAATTATACGAAAAATAATACGAAAATCCCAAGAAAATCCCGTATCTATACCTATCGGTTTCCCTGTAAATAATGAAAACACAAGTTATTCTCCCACTCCGCTTAAATATTGAGCTGAGTTGAGTTGAGTTAAGAACCGACATCACTGAACTCGGGACATTAACATGCGTGCTCTGTCTTCATCTTTAACAACCAGCGAAGTTTCCGAGTACTAATGATACCATTAGCAGTCTGATGATGTGCCTGACCTTTCCTGGGAGTCCTGAGTGTCCGCCAGATCCCCTGGTCACTCCACGCAACACCATTCTTTCCAAACTGTGATGATCTATCTGTTCTTCTGCACTATACAAACGATTCCAAGGAACCCCGTCTTGTCTTGCACCAATACCCCACTATGTCATGTAGACCCAGCCAGTCTGTCCGCCCCATCGTTTCCCCGGGGGGGGGGGGGTGTCAAACCGATTATCTCTATTTTTATCGTTGAATGGAAATTACCTTAAAATTAATAGAAACAAGAAGATTGAACAAAAATAACCAAGGAAAATATAAAGACGCTCAAAGGAAATTATAAAATTATATTAAGTCATAGCAAAACTTGACTTCAGGAAAATTGCAAGAAAACTTAAAATCAACACAATACACAAAATACCAAATTAATGCACAAAAAGTTAATAACCACATAAGTAAAATAATAGCATCAGCAACAGGCTACCTAAATATCACAGAAGGCAAAAAAATAATAATGAAAAAGCGTCCGATTTTAAATACTTGGTCAGAATATATGAAAGACCTGACGACTCAACGAGGAGGAGTATAATACTCCATATAGTGACGAGCGTGAGTTACAAAAGATTGTGACACTGATAATATTGAAGGACTGCCAACTTTAGAAGATATTAGAGGAATCGCCAGTAGGGGACACAACATCAATAACATTAGGTATGCGGATGATACAGTATTGATTGTAGACAACGAACAGGATCTGCAACAATTAGTAGATGCGGTTATTGTACACAGTGAACAGCTAAGGTTAGAATTAAAGAGCGGGCACAAAAGTGTCCAGCCACTACGCTACCGCGCTCACATTTACCCACTCAACGCACCCAAAATAATCTTCACTGAGGTCTAATTTCTCTCATCAATTTTCGGTTTTCCTATGTTTATTCAATGCCCTCCAGCTGCATACAAATCCGACATAGTTTTTACTGCACGAAAGACGCCATAACCCCCAATCTACTCCACACGGGATTATAAAAGAAATGGAAATGAAGTTTCCAAAATGCTGACAGACAGCACGTGTCACCTTTTGTGGACTGAGTGCACTTGATTTATTATTCCAGAACCGGTAGTATGCAACGCGGGAGAGGCAGGACCGCTGAATTCTCTCCATTGTCGGTAATAGGGGTATCACTAGTCAAGCTTGCATAAATGGACCATTTACTGATGACTGTTATTCAGCATTGACATAGTTAACGTCGCGTTGCCAGCTCAATGAAATAAGACCAAAGATTGCCCGCGTTCAATCGTTCACTGGTAAAGGTTATCGAGTGCGTAATTACCCAACCAGATAACTGATCACGTGAGTCATTTGTTATAACAATGACCCCACCATAGCAGGTTACAGTGTAATATTATTCATATAAGCTCTGTCGTGGAGCAAGTACGTCAGAGGCTTTCAGTTATTGGAAGAAGTCCCTCTTCCACGAATGTTTCGGCCTTTTTAGCTTCTTGACATGTCGGTCATAACTCCCACATGTCTCTGTCTCTTTCTTCCTGCATTTCTTCTTCTTCTTGCATTCTTCTTCTTGCATTCGTACCCTGATTTCCAGCCTCAAAATGTATTAATCACGTGTTGCACTAATCCCACAAAACACTCCGCTTTGTGTGCCTGCCCACAAGCTATCCCCCTCGGGGAGGTGAACATTGAACACTCGGTGCATTGCGACTTGCCTATTTATCACGGTACCTTTTACTTGACCGGGAGAAGGTACCTTTTACTTGACCGGGAGAAAGCCAACTCCTTTCCCACCTGAAGGAGCCGCAATTCTGCACTGTCCAGATTCAACCAGCTCTTCCTCTGAACACAATTTGTTCAGGCTTTGGACTCCCCTTACCTCATCATGTTTCTGCTGCTGAACCTGACACTCAAAAGGTTCACTGTACCACCACCGGTGACGATTGTCGAAGCTTGACTGCGGTGTTTGGAATTTGAAATTTGTGGTCTGTCCACCATTCCGTAACGTCATCGGCTCAGGTGCACTGTTCTTACTTGTCGGAGTGGCTAGTGGGTCAGTACAAGAAAGTACGTGTTGTTTCCATCTTGGTTGTGAGACTGGTTTGCTTTCGCTAAGGTAAGAGACAGGTTAGTATCTGTTTAACAGGGAGAGTCATTGATCATCCAGGGAGAGTCATTGATCATCTGACTGCCTCCATTTGTCCCACTCATTGTTCCGGTGATTTCATAGCCAGCAAGAGGCCTTCTCCGCAGCCTCGCCAAGCCTTTTAGTGCCTGAGTATTCGACGATACCGTGTTACTAGCAGAAAGCGAGCAAGAGTTACAAGACCTAGTGGAACAAGTAAACAGGCATGGTGCAGAATGTGGCTTAGATATTAACCACATTCTGCACTATGCCTGTTTACTTGTTCCACTAGGTCTTGTAACTCTTGCTCGCTTTCTGCTAGTAACAAATGAAAACTATGATAATTAGCAGTGAAAAGGAAAGGTCATCAATGAACATCACAGTAAACGGGGATATAATAGAACAAGTAATAAATTTCTCCTATCTTGGACATATAATAACAGATGATGGCAGAAGTGAAATAATAATAAAAAGAAAAGAATAGGAATGGTAAAACATGATTTCAACGGCATGAAATCAGTATTAACATCTAGAGAGATTCAAATCAATCAATCATGTGCCATGCCGGAAAGCGTGGGCGGACATGACTCGCCATTTCACTCGATCACCAGCGTCGTGGATCAGCTCAGTGTTCCTGTCTCGTCCATGCCATGTGGCCAAGCCATCCAGGTATTTTCCTCTCGGTCTTCCTCTTGGTCTGTTCCCTTCGATCTTGCCAGTTGTCACCAAGTTCTCCAATCCATTTCTTCTCATAACATGTCCAAAAAAGTTTGACTGTCTACGTCTAATTTTTCTAATCAATTTACGATTTTCATTTGTCTCCTGTAGTACTTGGTCATTGGTTTTTCTGTCTGTCCATGGTATTCTTTGCATTTTCCTCAGAAACCACATTTCTGCAGCCATCAGATGCTTTTCAGCTTGACTGCACATTGTCCACGTTTCACATCCATACAAAAGAACAGGCTCTATGTATCCCCTCAACACTCTATTTCTCGTTTCAATTGACATCTTTTTATTGGTCAGAATGTTTTTCATCTTGCTGAAGGCTACTTTCGCATTCTTTTCTAATCTCTTCAAGGCATCTCCCATAAGATGGTATGACTGCTCCGAGATAATTGTACCGATTCACTTGTTCTAGAGAGATTAACAACTCATTAAAAATGAGAATTGTCAAATGCTACGTATATTCAACACTACTGCATGGCGCGGAAGCCTGGACATTGAATAAGCAACTAGAAAGTCGCATAGAAGCCCTGGAGATGTGGATATACAGACGAATATGTCGTATGTCATGGAAACAAACACAATCAAATGCAGAGGTTTTAGAAAAACTGGGAATGAAGAGAGGGTTGATCAAAGAAATAAAGAGGAGGCAAGTGAAATATTTCGGCCACGTTAAAAGATATAGTACTCTTATAAAAACCAAACTGGAGGGCAAGGTTGAGGGCAAGCGAGCAAGAGGTAGACAACGATACCAGTGGGAAGATAACCTCAAGAGATAGACGAACATCAGCCTGACAGAATGTACAGTCAGGACGAGAGACAGACAGTGTTGGAGATCCATTGCAGCCAACCTTCTTTCTGGAGACGGCACTGGTTTGATTGATTGACTCGACTGTCCTTTATACCCAGCTGCTTTCCAGGACTCTTGCGCCTACCTAGAGGCTGTCCCTGCAGCTCGTCGGTGGCTACATGAGACATCCCACACGAGGGGGAAACAGGGGAGTATACTGACTGACAGGCTACAGCAGTGTTTCCCAACCTTTTTTGTGCCATGCCCCACTTAAGCCTTTCTAAAATTCATATTGCCCCCCCCCCCGCCCCACCCCCCCCCCCCCTCAACATATACATTATTTTTAATATTCAAAAATTGAAATGTTCACTAAAGAAACTTGGATGATAGGTTTTAGGAAGAAATCACTAGGTAATTATTGAGCAAACACAGTAAGTAAATTTTCAAAACATATAATGGAGAACTGAAATTCAAGTACAAAATAATTTTAATGAAAGATTTTTCTATATTATTTTAATTATTAGTAATTATTTATTATTTAAATTTAGTGAGATCCTTGCGCTTGATGCTTGCTGCAAAGAGATCTTATGTCAGGTTCCAATTTAGTTAACTTCAGTCTCAAGTCTCCCCGTTTTGTTATATTCAGCCGATTTCTTCCATTTTCAAATTGCCCCCCTTAACAGTCAAATTGCCCCCCTGTGGGGCGTGGGCCCCACGTTGGGAAACACTGGGCTACAGTGTCCGTCCCAAGTCCAGAAGGTATCGGGTTTCATCCCTGCATAGCTCAATGGATCTTCTCCAAAAATCAATGGTATCTGATGGGAGCGGGTCTGTTACTATAACAACGTTCTAGAACTTTCTTGAATTTGCAAGAATGTGATGGGAATTGGCACATTATTGTAACAATCGTATTGGATACACATTGTATGTGAACTAATGGATCATGTAACAATTTATTTGGGTCTGGTGGGTTCCGCAACAACTAAGTAGACGATAGTGATTTCTGTAGCAAGTGGATGGGAACTGGTGATTCATTGTAGCAAGTGGATGGGAACTGGTGAGTCATTGGAGTAAGTGGATGGGAAATCGTGACTCAGAGTAGCAAGTGGATGGGAACTGGTGAGTCATTGTAGCAAGTGGATGAGAAATACTGTGTCATTGTAGCAAGGGGATGGGAACTGGTGAGTCATTGTAGCAAGTGGATGGGAACTGGTGAGTCATTGTAGCAAGTGGATGGGAACTGGTGAGTCATTGTAAAAAGTGGATGGGAACTGGGTAGTTACTGTAGCAAGTGTGTGGAACTAAGGGGGTTGGGGGTTGGTTACTGTAGCAACTTAATGGAAATTGGGGGATGAGGGGGTTACTGTAGCAAGTGGATAGGAACTAGGAACGGGGGGTGGGGGGGGGGGTCACTCTATCACGTGGATTGGAACTGGGGGTATCAAACAAGTGGGTGGGAACTAGGGGCGGGGGGTTACTATATATCAGATCAAGTCCCAGTGAATGTTATTGCTGACTGTGATATAATGATTTACTTTAATAACAGGCTGGGAGCTCGTGGGTTTCTGTAACAACTTTCTCGGACCTTGAACTAGCTACCTTCTAGGTGCCCACGTTTCATAATGGTAAAGTTACATTGTCGTGTAGGGGATGGGAGGTGGGGCGGGGGGGGGGGGGGGTTCCATCTTTCCTACTCATGCTCTCACTAGCATGCGAAATTACATTGCTTCCATCTCTACGCCAGGCTCTGCCGCCAGGCTACACATACTCACAAGTAAACTAATCAACTGCCATGAGATGATAAATCGTCTTTTCCAAACTGTCATGGGCTTATAAATCAAACTCTAGTTAAAATATCAATATAGAAGTATTCTCTTTAGAACCCCTTTAATTTTTTATATAATACAACATGTCTGCTACCATATTAACAATTTTAAGTTATAACTGTGAAACATTCCCTACTTCCAATTTTTCGCCATCCAGTTCTGTTTGGTCCAACCCTACATTTTATTTGGCATTGGATCTGTTGCATTTAACTTATAGCGAAAGTTACACCACAATCAGACCCGTTTTTCAATCAGCGCATCGTAGACCAATGGAGAAACGCTCCTGAAACCAATCAAAACTTGAACTTAAAATATATTGACTAATTCGCATAGAACTACAAAAAATGGGGAAACGTGGGTATTCCAGTCAATATTTGAAAACAGACGGAAGGACTGAACTAACGATCGATGAAACAAATATCCAGACTTCTTCCTCTTCTTCTTCTTCTGCATTCTTGACAGCAGAGCTGCGATATGTTGAGACACTTGCATACAGACCAATATTCCCTCTCGTGCTACCGATTGTACATTTAGTAGAATACATATGTGGACACTTACAATTATTTCTTATTTAGTATTATATTTCGGTGGGCATATATATCATTTCATTTAGTTAATTGCGTTACACTGTGTCTTCAAGCCTGTGGCTCAGTACATCCGACTTCGACCAGCTTTGTTATGGTTTTCTGTTCCTAGTCTTTGACTGTCCCCAGTCTACCTACAAGGCCGCAGATTTTTTTGGGTGATAACTAGGATCGTTTGGTGCACGTTGATTGTCGGAGAGAGTCACAATTATTAATCTCATACAGACTAGCTCTCACTCCTGATTAATTTGACTCCACTTCTATGAAGGCTCAACGGTTGTGCAGAGACAGGATTTATGCCTATTCCTTTGCCTAGTACGAAGTATATTGTTAGCTAGTCATATCACAGAGTGAAGGAAAAGCCAGAAAACTGAATTCTGTATCCTCAAATAGACAGATATTCGTCTGATGATGAGGAGCGGCTGGCCGAGTGGCTAGAATGCCGGGTTCTCCTTTGGGAGACCCGGGTTCGAATCCTCGGTAAGGCGTGGATTTTTGTCTGTCGGTGGCAAAAAGAAAACCCTAATCTGCACAGTTCGCGGCGACTGCACTAGCCAGGCGGACTTAATTCCTCAGGCTCAAGAACCCCTGCCATACACCGCAAGGTACTATATTGGCAGTAAATGAAAGACAGACAGATGAGGTTATTTTAGTTTAGTTTAGTTTAGTTTAGTTTAGTTTAGTCGACAGATCAACATCACGGCACACGGATGTAACCCATAAGTGCTCCGTTCTACTCCTAACTCAAGCATGAGTCCGGAACAACTCAGCTCAATGCATGAACTCCGCAGCACCGGCGAGGATCCTGAAATACTTGGGGTAGATTTTTAATTCGAAATTTTGATCGGGCGGCGCCGTTAGGTTACTCTTTTTCGATATCCAACTGCCAAGGGATTCTTTACGTGTGCAACAATACACACGGTCGTCCGATCTCACTACTCAGAGACCAGGGGAAATTTTGTTACTAGTAGTCTACGTGAAATAATCCCGGCCCTCATCGGGGCTTGAACCCGGAACCTCCAGCACTCGAGACGGACACCATACTTCGAAACCACTCGGACAAATGTGGGGAAGGTTGAAGAGTAAGTCACCACCAGAAACTTATGAGAGTGTCTGAGTTAAGTTGAGTTAATAACCGAAATCACTGCACTCAGAACATTCCCATACGTGCTCCGTCCTCTCGTTCAACAGCCAGCGAAGAGTCATACTACTAATCGTTCATACCGCTATCTGATTAAAAGTTTTCCTGGTCTTCCCTCTCAGTTTTGAGATTCTTCCAGAACCCCTGCCGATCCCCCGCAATCTCATTCTTTCCACATATGGGTTCTCAATATGTTTCTCCGCCTTCTTCACCTGGTCACAAGCGCACGACCACCTCCCCCTTGTCCATAGGCAAACTACCACCAAGAAGTGCATTCCCTGCTAGATTCTCAGCCCATTCATTCCCCCGTACCCCCGCATAGCCAGGGCAAAATATCCATACAATTCTCACAATCTATGACCTCTGAAGCGATAAGAGCCATTCCACACGAAACATTCCTTTCTCCACCTTACTGAACATACTCTTTGAATCCGTAATGAATGCAACGTGTGTTGCAGTAGTCTCCTCTAGCCACCGGAATGCCGCTGTTACTGCCTCCACCTCCATTCTCATGCTGGAGGTCGTAGTCTCATATGCCAGACTCTCCTTTTTTCAAGACTCGTCCATAAGCCTTTGCAATAAAGCCCCAGGAAGAGTGTCTGTGTATTTTTTCAGCTTGATAGGCTACCAGAGATTGCATACTGCAACAGAATACTAGACCAAACCGGTGCTAGTAAGGTGCCGATGCCACCATCTATCCATCATCCATCATGTGCCATGCCGATAAGCGTGGGCGGTCATGTTTTGCAATCTCACTGGATCACCAGTCGTGGATCAGCTCCGTGTTTCTGTCTCGACCATGCCACGTGGCCAAGCCATCCAGGTATTTACTTCTTGGTCTTCCCCTTGGTCTCTTCCCTTCGATTTGGCCAGTTGTCACCAAGCTCTCCAATTCATTTCTTCTCATAACATGCCCAAAAAATTTTGACTGTCTTCGTCTAATGTCTCTAATCAGTTTACGATCGTTATTTGTTTCTTGGAGGACTTGTTAATTGGTGTCTCTGTCTGTCAATGGTATTCTTTGCATTCTCCTCATAAACCACATTTCCATAGCCATCAGATGTTTTTCAGCTTGTCTGCTTATTGTCCACGCCTCCCATCCATATAAAAGTACAGGTTCTATGTAGCACTTCAATCTTTTTCTCGTTCATATCGATATCTTTTTATTGGTCAGTATGTTTTTCATCTTGCAAAAGACTGCCTGTGCAATGACAATTCTTGTTCTAATCTCTTCAAGGCATCTCCTATCAGATGTTATGACTGTACCGAGATAGCTGTACCGATTCACTTGTTTAAGAATATGCCCATTTACTTGTACAAAACATTGTGGTATTTCTTCCTTCCTGGTGACGACTATAATCTGTGTCTTCTTGCAATTAAATTCTAACCCTAGTGTTTCACTGTGTGCAACAACCGCATCTACTAAATGCTGCAGGTCCTGTTCATTGTCTGCAATCAAGACTGTATCATCTGCACATCTTATGTTATTGATATATCGTTCCCCCGTTCACGACGTGCTAAATAAAATAGATAAGCAGGACAACATCATAGTTATCGGAGACTTCATTGCAAGACTAGGACATAACAGAGTGGGCATAGAAAAACATCTGGGAGCATTTGGGGATCAGCAAAATGAAAGGAATGATAACAGAAGAAGATTGATAGAGCTTTGCAGCCAACACGACCTCTATATAACAAACACATTCTATAAACATAAAAGATTCACAAGTATACACCTGGTATAAATGTTGATTCCAGCCGTACCTTCTGTATAACTGAAAATATTTTCACAGAACAGGCAAAAAAGATCTGGAGACATTAAACATTCCTGTCTCATACCTCTCTTAACCCAGGGAAGGTTAACCCGGTCAATAAATGCCCGCAGAAGTCCGATGTGTCGGCCTAACTGAGCAAGAACGCAGCTCTGCTGTAAACAGGCACAACGCAATCACGTCCGGAAAAAAAACTCCGGATGAACGCAGTAGAAGAAGAAGACACCTCTCTTAATAGGCTGATATTGACCTACTTCATTATCAATTCTTATGGCACCTGTTTCCAATATATGGTTTTTACAAGTCAAGGCCTATTCCATCAATTTGTAGATCTTCAAGCATCCTTATCATGTCGACATGTCTCACTTTATCGAAAACCTTTGTGTAGTCAATAAAGCAAAGATATAGATCTTTATTTACTTTCATAGAAAGTCCAAATACTGCTCTCAGTATATACACAGTATTTACTGTACCCTTGTCTTCTACGAACCCACATTGTTACTCTCCTATTTCAAGTTGAATTTTCTTCCTAACTCTTTGCATGATAATTCTTAGCAAAATCTTCGTGATGTGACTCATTATACTAAGTGTTCGATGTTCATCGCATTCCAAGGCTCCTGATTTGTTTGGGATAGCAATAAATACAGAATTACATAATTCATGAGGTATATCTCCAGTATCATATATTGTATTCAGGAGTCTGGTTACTTTATCTATTCCGTACTCTTCTAGAGCATTAATCATTTTTGTTGTGATGCTGTCAGAACCGGGGGTTTTGCCAGTTTTCACATTGTTTCGAGCATTCTGAACCCCCGTCTTCAAAATTGATGGTCCTTCATTATTATTTTGAATATCATACTGTTCTTTTCTGTAATAATTATAAAGGTTTTTCACATAATCTGACCATACATGTAAAATCTTATCTTTTTCTATTATGATTTTTCCATCTTTTGTCTTAAGGAAGCCTGCTGATGTATATGTTCTTTGATAAGTAAGCTCCTGAATTCTTTTGTGCATTAGTTCGGTATTTTTTCTGTCGTGTTGCTTTTCAATTTCTAAGCAGTTTGTTTCGAGCCATGCTTCTTTTGCCTTCTTACATAATGTTCTGACTTTTCTGTGGGTTTTGATGCCACCGGGCGAAACGAAGTGCAGAGCCATTATCATCCAACACCCGAGTGAGAAGGGATGGTGTGGAAGATCATATAGGCTCAGTCGAGGAAGGCAGCACTGAGAGTTATTTGTGCACTGAATCATTACTCGATCCACCAACTACTTAGGCCTCAATTTTGAACCAAGGATTACAGCAGAACAATTAATGTGAGACCAGAACGTTTGAGGCCACTCCGATAGCTCTGTGAACGGTTCTTTTTGTTGTTGTTTTTTTTTCTTTCCATCATGTTTTAAATAATAAAAAAATAAATATCACACTGTTATTTCATTAACGTGAAAAATTGATCGTAGACTTTTCTGTTATCAATAAACTAAAATATACGAGAGTGAATGTAATACAGGTGTTTCTATACTTTAGGAATCTATTGTCTGTGTGTGCGATAATTCTCTGGGGGATGTAATTCTATCGTATGCATGTGTAACCCAGATAACTAAACTTGCTGTCTTTTCCCATGTGTTCAGCTCCAAGTTTTACCTTCTGGTGCCTGTGCCATTGTAAGGAGAGTTGACTTTCTTCTGAGGCCTATATATATCTAATCCCTAATCTAACGAGCCGAATTTGTCTTCTTTTCCTGCAGTGTATATACTTTCTCAGGGGGCAGTCTTTTGTCTTCTGCTTTATGTGCGAAGGTTTCCCTCTCCATTAGAAGACCCCGATACAAGTGTCTGTTAGTTGTTTGTGTGCTGACGAAGGCCTTGGCCACAACGTGCATATTGTCATTTGTGATTGTGTTCTAGTAAAACGTATCAATTGTACATCTCATTTTTTTTTATTCATTCACCTCGGATAAAAGAGGTTCGTAGATCTGAACCGAACCGGCTTATGATCTGTGGGTTGGTGACTCCTAGGGACACAGTGACCAGAAACCATTCTGTCAGTTATCATCAGCCCAGCTCAAAGTATGGTTAAATGATGCTCATCAAAGTTGTACTCTAAACAAAAAGGTTCTAGTTTGCATAGAGTGTGACTGTTAGTAAGTGACAATTAAAATTAAATGTCGATTCAACGAGAAACTTACTGAATGGCACTTCAGTTCAAATGACGAATATGTGTAGTCTACCAAGCGCACCATCAGTGTCCTCAATCTGCTACATGTCATGCTACATGCTACAATCTGGGCCATGTCATTTAGGTTCCAAAAGGCTATGAATGTCCTCACTTTGCCACATGTCATGTCCCATGTCATTTAGGTATCACAAGATTATGAATGTCCTCAATCTGCTAGATTTTTTTTGCCCATGTCATCAGTTAGGTGGCAAAAAGCTGTTACATTCCATATCCAATGTCATTTTGCTGGCAAAAAAACTATGAATGTCCTCAATCTGCTACATTTCATTGCCCATGTCATTTAGGTGGCAAAAAGCTATGAATGTCTTCAATCTGCAACACTCCATGTTCCATGTCATTTAGGTAGCAGAAAGCTATGAATGTTCTCAATTTGCTACATTTCATTGCCCATGTAATTTACGTTGCAAAATGCGGCTCAATAGTCACCAAATGAAAAAATACCCGGGCTAGCAAATCCATCCATGAAGTGGAAAGTAACACCTTTATGTAATTGTGGTTATTGAAGTCCCAAAATCTCTGGACCATGTTCCTCGCACCTCTAAAGGAACAGCCTGTGATGAACAGATCGACAGGAAATTGCAGCACTCGAAATGCTATCGTTCTCCCATTCCTCTTAAATAAAATACAATTAAATAAAAAGAAGTTAACTATATGCACACCGAAGATTTTAAAACAAATATTATGAGAGGCAGATTCGCTGGGCTGGTCACTTAACTCGTATGCCAGATCACATTCTCCCTAAACAAATTTTTTTACGGCCAGCTGCGTTGTGGTAAACGCTCCCAAGGCGACCAGAGGAAACGCTTAAAGACACCATGAAAAAAATCTCACTGAAAGCTTTTGGAATTCATCTTGACACCTGGGAGACTGCTGCTAAAGACCGTAATTCATGGCGTGCATCATTACATAATGGTGCAGTCACTTGTGAAGCAACCAGGACTGCAAGAGATGCGAAGAAAAGGCTGGACAGAAATGTCTCTGCAGAAGATCCTCCTCCTGGAACGTCAAGCATTCTTTACCCACATTGTCAAAGAACATTTCGAGTCACAATAGGCCTTATCAGTCATCTTAGAACTCACGGCTCCATACTTTCAACCCCACTGGATGAAATGAATGGTCATCATTATTCTTGATGGACAAACAACATGAGAGGCAATCAATACTTTATTTACTTAACTCGGTTTTTCGAATTAATGTTATTATTCTTGTTAAACTCATTGCTGGTACGGTTCGAAAAGAGAAAGTGCCTAGCAAAATTGTTCCACCGACAATTGCTGTTCCAGTCTATGGGTAAATCGATTACACACCAGTGCTATGGACTTGATATTTTCCCCGGTGTAACCTCGTGTTTAATACATTGTCCCGTTTTCAGTATGAGGGTTACTAAAGTGCGATCACCTGGTTTTATGCGTGGCAGGATTTGTTCTTCATGATTCCGCAAACTTTATTTCTGGAATTCTGTAATGTTTGAAATAGATGGTAGTTGTGTCTGTACGAGGGAACGTGAAATAGAGGAGGCTAGACAGTGCTTCTATTATATTTTTCTAGACATACACGGAAACATTATATCAACAAACGAACTATAGATTTAAGCAATGGAAAAAAAATACAGACTGAAACATTATAATATGAAATAGTCCATTAAAATACTACCTAGTATTAAGCAATCGACAAAATTTAAGGCATTAAGTAAGAACAGTCACTTTTAGTATGAAAGTCTCCATGGCGAAGGTATTACGCACGCGATTCGTATACCCGGGTTCGAAACTGGGTTTTTTTGAGAAAGTATAGGTGCTGGTCGTTCAGAAAGCAATGGCAAACTACTGAACGTAAACATGCCGAGGTAACACGAATAGCCAAAAGATGCTGGGGTTGACTGCTACGTCCTGCAAAGAATATGCAGCAACAATGGGGAACCGAACGCATAACAAACAGACCGGCAGGCAAGCGTGTTAGCCACTGCAATACGGTATCTCCAAAGCGAGTGATAGTCATTTGCCCTTTACGCGATATCGCACTCAACCCCCGCATTTATAGGCTGTTTGTGACTGTATTTGCAATTCTTACGTTCCATAGTGTTCTATTGTTTATTGAATGGCCGATGTTCACACCTTTGTAAACCCGGGAAGGTTAACCCGGTCAAAACAAATGCCCGAAGAAGCTGGATGTGTCGGCCGAAAGGTGCAAATATTACAGCTCTGCTGTAAACTGGCACAAAGCAATTATGTCCCCACAAAAAACATTCCGGATGGACGCAGAAGCCAGGATACAGAAACTTCTTCCTCTTCTTCTTCTGCGTTCATCCGGAATGTTTTTTGTGGGGACATAATTGCTTTGTGCCAGTTTACAGCAGAGCTGTAATATTTGCGCCATTAGGCCGACACATCCGACTTCTGCGGGCATTTGTTGACCGGGTTAACCTTCCAGGGGATACAGAAACCAAGAAAGATATCTTTATAAAAATCAACGCAAAGCGATCTGCTCTAACATCGCCTGCGGCTTACTGTGAACCTGGTATGTCGGAGTAGTGAAATTGCGCTTCCCCGTCCCTATCCACAGACGTCAACTCCCGAGGGAGAAAAGATGGATAAATTATTAAGTATTGTCTGTCGCTCTCGGCACGGCGGGCAAGGGGAGGCAGTGTGGTGGGTCGATATTAGATTCCCCCCCTCCCCCCCCCCCTAAATACACAACAGATATCCAAAGAGCAAACAAACATGCACATATACATATAAATAAAAACGGTCAACAAATGAAGATGAATTGACTTCACCGTATCAGGTCAAGTTCCTAAGTGCTCGTTCTCTCACAGTAGAAGACCTTGGGCGGCAGAAAAACTAGTGAAAGAGTTCTTCAATAAACAAATGAATAGCATAAGTTGATTAGAGAAATTAAATGTAGGCAGTAAATATGTTTTTGGCGCGTTGTCAGGCTAAAATACATTTGAAAACGTCGAGATAACTGGAGAAATTGATGCGAAAACATCGCAATAACTGGCGAAATAGATGCGAAAAAAACGCGATAACTGGCAACACTGATGAGAAAACATCGTGATGAGTGGCGAAATTGATGCGAAAACATAGCGATAAATGGCGAAATTGTTGAAAAACGACTGCTGACCGTGTGGTCATTGGTTCGATCTGCAGCTTGGCGGATTCAGAATGTTACCATTGTCCTGGTCCCTTAAGTTGCCGCGGCGTATAATGGATTCAGAATGTTACTGTCACGATGTTCTTTATAATAACTGAGTGACATGGTCGTTGTCTAGGTTTCAATGTTCCTTGTATGTCACTATGGAGGGTAAGTAGATCTAGCCACCTGTCTCACAATGCAACTCACCCCAGTGGTACACATCCATCAATCAGTGAACAAGATTGATTTGGCGCACATAATCCTTTAATACAGAAAGAACACGGACAAACGGAACATAATTATATATCCAGAAACAATATAATCCATAGAATATATCTATCCTCCTCACAACTTAACCAGCACACATCACTGCCTTCTCAAGGCCTGCTTAATCTCAAATTCACAGGACAGTTATCCAGCTCCTATCCACGGCTGGACCTCACACAATACAACCCACACATTGGGTCTAAGCCTCTGCTAACTATCCAACCCACTCTGGGATGTAGGCTTCAATACACTAAGTCTGCTGATAACCGGGCTCAGTTTTGAACCCTTCGTCTCAGAATTCTCCTCACTGAAAAAACCCACAGGGCAGAGGTCTATCACTAACTCCCCTATCATTCACTTGCAGACCACAGACCTATACTTCTCTGGCCCTGACACTCCACTGTCCAAAGCGACCCAACTCTCAGTCGGTCCCAGCTTCAACTGCCCCAGTCAATGTTTTCCACCGTCTTTTAACCCTACTGTGTAGCCCCTCCCTGGACTCCCCACAACATTACACCCCAGCCTAAAACTGTCTCTCTCCCCGTGCACCGTGGGGGGTCTGCACTCACCCTTAGCATTATTTTTCATGGATGGTTGTTTTTCTCGTAGTCTCGCTACAAAGGTCACTCACCTCAATGTCACTGACCCAGGCATATGTCAGTTACCATTGTCCTGGTCCCTTAAGTTGCCGCGGCGTATAATGGATTCAGAATGTTAACATTGTCCTGGTTCCCTAAGTTGCCGCAGCGTATAATGGATTCAGAATGTTAACATTGTCCTGGTCCCCCAAGTTGCCACAGCGTATAATGGATTCAGAATGCTAACATTGTGCTGGTAGCCCAAGTTTCCGCAGCTTATAATGGATTTAGAATGTTAACATTGTGCTGGTCCCCCAAGTTGCCGCAGAGTATCTTCTTCTTCTTTGCGTTCACCCGGAGTGTTTTTTCAGATGTGATTGCGGTGTTCTGTTATGCACCATTGGGTCGAAACCCTTAGGCCAACACATCCGACTTTTTGCGTGCATTTGTGACAGGTAGCATTCCTGTGGGACTCTCACTTTTGTGGTGCCGTCCACATCCCAGCTAGTCAAGCTGGAACGGTCGAATGCTTCATGATCAGCCCTCAAGGGAAGCCAGGGGCAGTCCATGGCATTTTCCACCATCCAGGGTGGTTTCCATAGTTGCAGAGCCGACACATAGCGCCCTAGTTCTGGGCTCACCGAGGGAATCGTCACGTCCTGCTCGTGGCTGCTTGAATTCCTCACTTCGATATATTGGGCATATCGTTCACCACGAGCCTTTCCCGCACTGACCAGACCGGTCTGCAGACGGTATCCACTCGGCGAGTTTTTGATTCGGACATGTGCTTGTCGATGTGCCCGTCAGAGCTGTTCCGGGCACAACGAACATTCGGAAACTAGCTAGTCAGAGCTTTTCCGGGCACGAGCTATTCGGAAAACTAGTTAGTTAGAGCTGTTCCTAGCACGAAAGACATTTCACTCGGACGTTTTTTGCGTTGTGCCTAATTTATTTGCACCCGTGGGCCAGCACATCCGACTTCAGCAGGCATTTTTACGGGTTAGCCTTCCTGGGGTTTCGAGAGACATTAGACTATTAATGCTGTGGTATCGCCCACATCTCAGCTGGTCAAAGTAGAACGGTCAACGACATCACGGTCAACCCTCAAGGGAAGGCAGGGGCAGACCATGGGCATTGCCTCGCTATCCATGGAGGCTTCCATAATTGCAGAGCCGGCACATACTGCTCTGAGACTGGGCTCACCCGAGGAGTTGCCACGTCCTGCTCATGGCTGCTTTAGTTCCTAACTTCCATGTGTTGGGCATCTCGCTTGCCACTGGTCGCTCAAGCGCACACCAGGAACGGTCAGTCTGCGGGCTACATCCACTAGGTAAGCTTCCGCTTTAGACCACGCAATGGATTCGCTAGCCGTGCGTTCCATTTCGTGTTATTTAGACGTTACACTCTCTATGAGGTAGATACAGACAGTTTTAGTAACCATTTCATTCGACTGGGGCACTTCTTCTTCCTTTTAGAACTCGTTCATTAGGTAGGCTACATGTGCTGCCGACTCAGCACCTTACCTCCGAGCAGCAGTGAGCGAGAAACGGCCAGGCCCTCTCATCCGGGGATCCCTCATATCCCTCAGCTGAGAGCCTTCGGACAAGTATCTGAACTGGGCATGTAGCGTGCTCAGTATCTCACCTCCATGTTTCGGCAGGTGGATATCGGCCCGGCTCTCACATCCGAGGGTTTATGGCTTAGAGGCGTTCAGCCACAACCCTCGAAGGAGAGCCTTAAAGTATGTATCCGGACCAAGATCTTCTGCCTTCGAGCGCCTGATTCAAACTTTTGACTGCTATCCTCAGTCTACATGCAGAGCAGCAGGTTGTGTCTCGCTTAGTCTGGCTCCTATCCCATAAGCTGTCCGATATGTAGTTTTCATCCATCGGCAAGCACATGGGGTCAATGGGACACGCAAGCTCCCCCACCACGGCAAGGTGGAGACACATCGGGGGAGGCCGCAGCGTATAATGGGTTCAGAATGTTAACATTGTGCTGGTTCCCCCAAGTTGCCGCGGAGTATAATGGATTCAGAATGTTAACATTGTGCTGGTCCCCCAAGATGCCGCAGCGTGTAATGGATTCAGAATGTTAACATTGTGCTGGTTCCCCCAAGTTGCCGCGGAGTATAATGGATTCAGAATGTTAACATTGTGCTGGTCCCCCAAGATGCCGCAGCGTGTAATGGATTCAGAATGTTAACATTGTGCTGGTTCCCCCAAGTTGCCGCGGAGTATAATGGATTCAGAATGTTAACATTGTGCTGGTCCCCCAAGATGCCGCAGCGTGTAATGGGTAGCAAGAATGTCATTGGGAGTAAAGGTGACCGGTGTAACACTGACCACATCACCTGCTGTCTAGACGAGAAAAAGAGCGTCTGGGTGCTACATAGAACCTATACTTTTATATGGATGTGAAGCGTGGACAATAAACAGACAAGCTGAAAAACAGCTGATGGCTGTGGAAATGTGGTTTCTGGGAAAAATGCAAGGAATACCATGGACAGACAGAAATACCAATGAACAAGTCCTTCCAGAAACAAATGAAGATCGTAAACTGATTAGAAACATTAGACGTAGACAGTCAAAATTTATTGGGCATGTTATGAGAAGAAATGACTTGAAGAACTTGGTGACAACTGGCAAGAAGGAAGGGAGGAGACCAAGGGGAAGACGAGAAGTAAATACCTGGATGGCTTGGCCACATGGCATGGTCGAGACAGGAACACAGAGCTGATCTACGACTCTGGTGATCGAGTGAGATGGCAAAACATGACTGCCAACGCTTATTGGCATGGCACATGATGGATATATATTCTTGTCTGTATACCCCCCCCCCCCACCCCCACCAACCACGTTACAGCATAACACTGTACGAATTACTTTCATAGCGTTTCGTTCATCATGAAGTGCCATGCCGATCGTCGCAGGCGGTCATGACTCGGCATCTCACACGATCTCCAGTGTGTTGGGTCGG
Source organism: Cepaea hortensis (assembly GCA_963921405.1). Lineage (NCBI taxonomy): Eukaryota > Metazoa > Mollusca > Gastropoda > Stylommatophora > Helicidae > Cepaea > Cepaea hortensis. The sequence goes on along the minus strand of OY992892.1, from coordinate 70,241,858 downwards.
GCCTACTTTCTTGTTACCGATTATGGCATGTGGCGAACCAATCCGGGTTGTTATCTCTTTTCCTTCCCCTTACTTTTTTCCGATCAATTTTACCAGTTGTCACTATGTTCTCTTTGTACTTCCTCTTCATTATTCCTTCATTTCTGAACGACCGGCACTCATTTCACTGTATGAAACTAGCGCAAGATGGCCTTCTTCCAAATCACCAACAGCTTTGTTTCGAATGCAGTATGCGGCATTACGAACTGCTTCCTCGCCAGAGCGCCGGTCTCAGGGATGTAGCTGGAAAGAACTGCATGGATCCCCAGGTCACACTTTGAGAATCACTGCTGCCCCTGTAGACTTGTTTTTGCCTTGCTCTACCTGCGGCGTGGCTTGTTGTGGTTTGTGGCAGGCGATCATTCTATGACGCAGACATGACATCTAACTAGCATAATCTGCAAATGTCAAACAGACAAGGCTCGGCGCGAACTTAAGGTAATCAAAAGTGTAATAACTTAATCAATGTTGGAAAACAAAAGTTCAACGCTAAAGTCTTAAAGGCAAGCTTCAAGCAAGGAAAGGGGGGGGGGGGGGGGGGTTAGAAGCGGCGGCAGTGCAGTTCTAACAGGCATGCCTGCTGGCCCCGTATTCCTGAGTTCAAATCCCCATCAATGGCGGATATTTTTCTACTTAACCTGGGATCATAGGTTGACCCAGCTTAAAAAGTGTAATAGGAAATGTCATGGAAAGTAAAGGCGATCGGCATGGTATTGATCATATCACCTTTCGTTAAAAAGTCAGTTGCATATCCTTTACAGGATGTTTGCAGTCAACATCAGCATTTTTTGCTGTTGTTGATGTCTTGGCAAGTCTACATTCAGTAGTTTGCCGTTGCTTTCTGAACGACAGGCACCCATAACCATTTACGTTTTTAAAAAAAACCAGCGCAGCGCGATCTGCTGCCAAATCGCGCTCAGCTGTGTTTAGACAGCGAGTATAGGGGTCACGATTCAGTCACGAACCGCGTTCGTAAGCCTTTAGCCACGGAGTTCGGCATCACCCGTCGAGCGCCAATTATTCTATACAAATCATGGGCTACCACCATATATTAGTACACCTCACAGGTGTGTTAAAAGATCTTCTTCTTACTTAATTATTTACACCCCAAAGAATTAAACATAAACAGTCTCTTCTCTACACCGTGCCACGCAGCATCCATTAAATGATTCATTGCCGAAGTATAATATATCGCCATCAAACAAGAACACTACGCAGGAAGCCAAAAGATTGATAAACCAACACAAAATTTGTGTCGTTAACCACTACACGCTGCGGGATTTGCTGAGGAGGGGATCCGAGCACTTATGGACTGAATGGTTCGATGTGCAATGAGGATGACCTGTCGACTAACTAATATATCGCCACACGTTACCTCCCTTTTGAACAGAATGAATCAAGAAAAAACGAGAAGTAGATTGTGAGCTTTACTTCTTCTTCTTCTTTCGTTCGCCTAAAATATGTTTATAACTGCAATGTTGTCTCTTGTATGAATCTAACAGTCTTTTTTAGTTCATTCAGCGGTCCATAGAGTTTATCTTCCACTGTTGTCTCTCTAGGCCAGAAGGTTCGCCTGGATATGTTGTAGTTTGGGCTTTACTGAAACACGATTACAAGAAACTGTTGAACAGAAAAACGTAGGGCTGGTCTGGTTCGCTAGATCAGTTCCGCGTCTAGCGTTCGTTGTCTCGGATGGCTGTGTGAGGTGCACCAAAATGGGATCTTCCCAGCCAACGTAAGTTAGCGAGGCAGGCGTTTCAAGAATGTAACCGCATCGTGCAGCCAGGGTCGTGGTTTGAGCGGGCAAAAGAGCAAAATTTGTACGACCGTTCGACAAAGTCTCGATAAGCGCCCACTCTCTCTCTCGATGAGTAGTGGGCCTGCAGTCAGTAAGCTGGTATAGCTTTTATTTTCGGTCAGTCCTGCCGGCGTAGCTTGAAAGCTCGTCGGTAGGCGTCCAGTGGTTTTGCATGTATCACCTTGTACCGGGAGGGCGCGCTTTAGCGATGCTACTCTTGGCTTGCGTGTGCGTGAATAGTCCGTCTGTCCGATAGATATCTGGTTGATCCTGCCAGTAGTCATATGCTTGTCTCTCCCCCGATGTGTCTCCACCTTGCCGTGGTGGGGGAGCTTGCGTGTCCCATCGACCCCATGTGCTTGCCGATGGGTGAAAACTACATATCGGACGGCTCGTGGGATAGGGACCAGACTAAGAGAGACACAACCTGCTGCTCTGCAGGTAAGACTGAGGATAGCAGTCAAAATCAGGCAAACGATCCCTAAATCACAGTCCGGGCATAACCTCTAAGGCTCCCATCCGAGGTGTATGGCTGAACGTCTCTAAGCCATAAACTCTCGGAAGTGAGAGCCTGGCCGACACAAACCTACATCAAAATTGTGCTGAGAACGCTACATGCTCGGCGCAGACTCGTTAGATGGCTCTTAGCTGGGGGATATGAGGTATCCCCGGATGAAAGGGCCTGACCGTTACTCGCCCACAGACGCACGGAGGTAAGGTGCTGAGCCGGCAGCACATGTAGCCTACCTCGTGAGTGAGTACAAAAGGTGGAAAAACACCTCGGTCGCACGTCTCGCAGACGTCCGATAGTCTGTAACCACACTCATGGAGTGAGTGTAGTCAAAGGTGGAAAATTGTCTCGTTGACACGAAATGGAACGCCTGTCTTGCGAATCCATTACGTGGCAGCCCGAAGCGAAAGCTTGCTGTGTGGAAGCCGAAACAAGAGTCTCGAAACCCGAGGAAGGCTAACCTCATTAAAAAATGCCCGCCGGAAGCCGGAAGTGTCGTCCTACGGGTGGCAAACTAAAAATTGACACTACGCATTTACGTCCGAGTGAAATGTCTCGTCCGAATGTCTCTCGTGCTAGGAACAGCTCTGACTACCTAGTTTCCTAATGCCGCTCTTGTTCGGAACAGCTCTGACTAGGTAGTTTTCCGAATGTCTGTCGCGCCTGGAACAGCTCTGACGGGCGCAACGACAAGCACATGTCCGAAAACTCGCTGAGTGGATGCCGTCTGCAAACCTGTCTGGTTTGTGCGGGAATGGCCCTGGGCAAACGAAATGACCAATATATTGAAGTGAGGATTTAAAGCAGCCATGAGCAGGACATGACGATTCCCTCGGCTAGCCCAGAACCAGGGCGTTATGTGTCGCCCTGCAACTATGGAAGCAACCTTGGATGGCGGAAAATGCTATGGACTGTCCCTGCCTTCCTTTGAGGGATGACCGTTGTCTTCGACCGTTCTAACTTGGCCAGCATGGATGTAGACGGCACCACAAAAGTGAGAGTCTCCCAGGAATGCTACCTGGTCAAAAAAGCACGCTAAAGTCGATGTGTTGGCCTACGGGTTTCGGCCCAAGGGCGCATAACAGACACACCGCAATCACATCTGAAAAAAACACTCCGGATGAACGAAAAGAAGAGAAGAAGAAGAACAGAAAAACGATTTATCGCCTTACTAGGGTCATTGTGTTGTTTGTTTCGTTTAGTGGTATCTTCTGCAATTTCAATGCGCAGTGAACGGAAATGTACATTATAATACTTGTTCATTTGACTGCGTGTCATGTTTGGTCCAAGCCTACGTTTTGTTTGGTACTCAATCAATCAATCAAGCAATCAATCAGATGCCATCTCCGCAATGAAGATTGGCTGCAATGGATCTCCAACACTGTCTGTCTCTCGCCTTGACTGTACATTCTGTCAGGCCGATGTTCGTCCATCTCTTGATGTTATCCTCCCACTTGTATCGTTGTCTACCTCTTGCTCGCTTGCCCTCAACCTTGCCTTCCAGTATGGTTTTTATAAGAGTATCATGTCTTTTAACATGGCCAAAATATTTCACTTGTCTCCTCTTTATTTCTTTCATCAACTCTCTCTTCATTCCCAGTTTTTCTAGGACCTCTGCATTTGATTGTTTTTGTTTCCATGAAATACGACCTATTCGTCTGTATATCCATATCTCCAGGGCTTCTATGCGACTTTCTAGTTGCTTGTTCAATGTCCAGGATTCCGCGCTATACAGTAGCGTTGAATATACGTAGCATTTGACAATTCTCATTTTTAATGCGTTATTAATCTCTCTAGATGTTAATACTAATTTCATGCCGTTGAAAGCATTTTTGATGATTCCTATTCTCTTTTTGATTTCCATTTGTTTGGTACTGAATCAGTTTAATTCATGTGATGTGATGTTAAACGCATTAAACTATCGTTATACTCTAGTTCCTTTCTCCGTTCTCTTTCCCGCGAATACATCTTATGCTTGGTGGGGGGTCATGGTTTAATCAGTGTTTTAAAGACCAGAGGATCGAATTCATTGCACCAAATGGCTCGGTCTGTTTCCTCAGGGCCACCTACCGAAAGCCTCGCACATATCACAAACTCCGTAGGCCCAGCGACGACACCTAGGAGTCGCTGAGAAAATTGCACTCGTGAACTGGACGACTTATGCCGGAATCGCACCCACAACCTTCGGAGCGTGAGGTAAGCGGTGTAACCACTTCGCCATGAAGACTATCTTGTAAGCGTCAGGAGGAAGGAAGGAAGGAAGGAAGGAAGGGAGGAAGGAAGGAAGGAAGGAAGGGAGGGAGGGAAGGGGGGAAGGAAGGAAGGGAGGGAGGAAGGAAGGAAGGAAGGAAGGAAGGAAGGAAGGAAGGAAGGAAGGAAGGAAGGAAGGAAGGAAGGAAGGAAGGAAGATTAGCTACAGCTGACTAAAGTATGACGCGTTTTTTCTCGTACACTGAGTTAAGAGAGCAGCTGTTTTATCTTTCCTATAAAATCAACAAAACGATCAGCCATGGGATTAATTTACTTTTGGAAAGAGGCTTTGGAAATCCACATCTATTACCGGCATACCCGTTTCTCTCTATAATGAAAGATACTGGGAGTAGAGATAGAAAAGAGGAGGAGACAAGCCCGGCCGCAGTAATGGCATGATAACCTAGTGATATTGTCCACCGACGGGCACAAATGTCACGGTTTCGCTGTAAACTAACATAAAGCAATCTAAAAAGGCGTGGAATGAGAAGAGAGGGATGGGGGAAAAAAGTCCACCGAGAGCAATAAAAGCCACCGCCCGGGAGACATTAATATAACAGATATGTATGTCTACAGAATCCCGTAATATCGCGACCCTGACCTGTTGTTAACCCGGATACAATTATCTCTTGAATGCAGCAATATTTGGGGGGCAATATTTGTTACAGGGTTTACGGCAGGAGGCTATTCTGCTTTGCCGATAATGTTAGTAAATTCGTTGTTTTGTTTTATCTAGATTATAGTTTGTAAAACAAACAAAAACACACACAAAATTCTTCGTTTAAAAGGCTTTAAAGGGGTTTAAAAGCAAAATGATCGATTTCATTGCATTGGGTCTCACCAGAAAACTCTTGTCTCTTTTCGCAGGGCGGCCTGGCGAAAGCGAGCCCCAGAGCCCCGTTGGTTCAGCGACGACTCCCTGAAGTCTCGAAGGAAGCTGCATCAGTTAATAGAATGAAGGGGCTAGGAAACAAACCCACAACCTTCGAAGCGTGATGAACGCGGCTTAAACACTGGAAACTCCCTAAAGGTTGAGTATTTTCCATATATAAGACTCATGTCTCTATTCCATCTCTTCTGCCATGGCAACATTGTTAGGAAAGTAAACAAACCCACATGCAGAGGTGGAATCTGTTTAGAAGAAGTAAACAAAGTTAGTTGCATATCCTTTTACAGGATGTCGCAGTCAACCCCAGCACTTGTATGCTGTTTGTGATCTCTTGGCAAGTTTACGTTCAGTAGTTGGCCATTCCTTTCTGAGCGACCGGCACGCATACCATTTCATAAAAAACCAACACAGCTGTGTTTCGAATGCGGTTGTATGTGGGATTATGAACTACACCCGTAACTACTTCGCCACGGAGCCGACAGAGGAAGTAAACCTTACATAGATGGTGTACAAAAGGTGTACAGTTGTGTATAATGTTCTACTTTCATTAGCCTTTTCAGGGAGCACTAATTACTCTGACATTACAGGGTATGTCCAACATTCATCTCAGACACCACGTATCCGCCCGCTGCCTCCACGCTCTAGTTACTCTGACATTGCAGGGTATGCCCAACATTCAGCTCAGACACCACGTATCCGCCCGCTGCCTCCACGCTCTAGTTACTCTGACATTACAGGGTATGCCCAACATTCAGCTCAGACACCACGTAGCCACTGCCTCCAAGCTCTAGTTACTCTGACATTACAGGGTATGCCCAGCATTCCTCTCAGACACCACGTATCCGCTCGCTGCCTCCAAGCTCTAGTTACTCTGACATTACAGGGTATGCCCAACATTCAGCTCAGACACCACGTAGCCACTGCCTCCAAGCTCTAGTTACTCTGACATTACAGGGTGTCGTGTCCTCCTTTACAGTGTCGTCCCTGGAGTGAAGAGAGCCGACACCCACATTATAATATTTTTTCCCTCTCAATATTCTGGAGAATCCACCAGCTTCCGTCCAACACACTCCATCAGCCTATGGACACCTTTTCCTATCACTCTCACACTGTCGTACTATGCCCCCTTCTCATACTTCCCCAACGCAACATACTCAACAACTCTTGCTTCTAGAAATTAATAAAGATTAATTTATTAAAATAAAAGTGTAACGTGTATGAGACGTGTATGCGAAGAAAATGTGTGACGTGTTCTATAAAGTGTGTAGACTCTGTCTCTCAGACATCAACTCAGTCAGCTGATCACAGCAAAGATAGACCACAGCACGTTACGTCAGAACAAGTACGTCTCACCCGTTGCCGGAACCATCTTGCCGGATAATGCTTTGCCTCTGTAGACCTCTGGTAATCCAATTTCATGAACATCCGAAATAGACACCGGTGGTATTAAGAGTTAATCAGGGACCGGTTGCACTCTACACAATGTCCGTTCCTAATGTTCCTAAACAAACTGCACAAGTCTTTTGCAGTGTGTACGCAGTTAGTTAGTTAGTTAGTTAGTCGACAGATCATCCTCGTTGCACATCGAACCATTCAGTCCATAAGTGCTAATTACTAATGTTAATTGTTACTGTACTAACACTAGGTACTCTTAGCCGGTTCTCGGTTCGTTACTACTGTCTAATGCTGTGTGGTGCATCAGTATGCATCACTCTCTTTGATGAATCAATTTCCTTCTAGCGTAAGTTACGTTCTGTATGCAACTCTAGTGACTCTTGAACTGGTGTTCAATGGATTTTTTAATTCTTTCCCAAAACTTGTATAGTTTCCTTGGATCTGGTAGGGAACCTTAAATGGCACTCCTGCAGTCCTATAAATCATATCTACATCTGCCATATAGGCACGTGTAAAATTAAGTCACTAATTAACACACGGTAGATATTATTTCCACTGGCACTGCAGTGCCCTGCACTCTGTCTAGAGCATTATTCAAGTTCACCCTAGTTGATCTCAACTCGAGTTTATATGGCAAACTACCAAAGTTGTCCACGTGACGTTATCCTTTACTCCCCCACACAGGTGGCACAGTGGCAAATCATCCCCTGTCAAGAACTATTTTCCTGGCTTAAATCCTGTCAAAGTTGTCAGTAATTGCCTAGATTCTCAAAACAAGCCAGCTAGTTTCTGTAAACTCCCAGCAAAGAGTTTCGATACCAAGCTGCCAATCATCTTGATGTTCCGGAAACCAAGAATTGACAGATGCACTGTTTTCCGTACTAGGTACTTCCGTTTTACATCTGCCCCTGTGATCTCACGGCTTCCATCTGCATTCAAATGTTGACAAACTTGTCACTCTTCTGTTCCGTGGTGACAATCCCAGCAGCCATTTCCGTCTGATGTCCGGCAGTATAGATGACAAACGGAACCATTCCATATCCTTCTCCCTCACCACCAAATGTGTTTATGGGCTGACACGATGTAACCTGTACAACTGTGTTTACTCTGTTAGTACAAATAGATGTCGCTGGTCGATCGTCCGCTTAATCCGAAAATCCTCTGTAATAATCAACCGGATAAACACACGGTTTCATTTTGTGACATAGGCCCCCTCCAAAGAGAGTAGTCCATCTCACTCTTCTCCACCGTGAGTTTAATCCAGATGATTCATTCTTCTTCTTCAGGAGCTGGGTGTCTTGACAAGAAATCCGCTCCAACATTTTCCTTCCCAGGAATGTACTCTACTGTGAAATTATACGGTTGAAGTAACAACGACCACCGCATCAAACGTGCGTTGAGCTTCTGAGAAGTAGCCAGGAACATCAGGGGCTGATGATCTGACTGGACCCGAAACTTAACTCCATACAAATATGGCTGAAATTTTTGCACTGCCCATACGAGGGACAAGCATTCTCTCTCGACGGTTGAATAATTCCTCTCCGCCTGTAGAAGTTTCTTACTTGCGTATGCTACAGGTCTCAAAACCGAAGCATCGTCTTTTCCTTCCTGTAATAAAGCGGCTCCAATTCCAATCGCACTCGCATCCGTTCTCAACACAAATGGTTTGGAAAGGTCAGGGAGCTGTAATACAGGTTTGCTGACCAAGGCCTCCTTTAACTGACTATAGGCATTCTCACATTCTGGTGTCCAAATGATTTGATCCGGTAATCCCTTTTTCAAGGTTTCCGTCAACGGAGCTCCCAGTTCAGTGAAATGTGGGATAGATTTGTGATAGAACCCACACAACGAGAGAAAAGATCGCACATCCTTCTTCGTTTTTGGCCTTGGTGCATTTCTGATTTTCTCCAGGTTCTTCTCTTCTGGGACAATGTGTCCTGGAGTGATGGTGTGACCTAGAAATTCCAGAGTCTGGTAACCAATCATACACTTGGTTGGACGAGCGGTAAGCCCTGCTTCCTTGAGCCTATTAAACACTCTCTCCAAGGATTGTAAGTGGTCATCCAAGCTGTCACTGGAAATCAGAATATCATCCATGAATGAGATGATGGATGGATCCTGTAACGGATCTAGTAAAGTCCTCATCATGCGTGTAAACACACTAGGTGCATTTCTGAGTCCAAAGGGCATGACCTTGAATTCGTAGTGTCCACTGGGTGTACTGAAAGCTAACAGTGGTCGAATCTCCGGTTTGACTGGTATCTGATAGTACCCCCGACTCAGATCCACCTTTGAAAAGTACCGAGCCTTATGGAGCCTAGCGAATAACTGAGTTGGATTCGGCAAAGGTTCCACCTGAAATTGTGTGTGACTGTTCAGCAGTCGGTAGTCTATACACAACCTGTGTTCTCCACTTGGTTTGCGTAACAAAACTACCCCCGCATTGTATGGGGATGTGGATGGTGCAATCACGTCATCCTCCAGCAGTTTTTTTATTTCCTCCTCCAGGGCCTTTTCTTTAGAGAATGGCACTGGGTAAACCTTCTGACGAACCGGCTCCTGTGTGGTCAAAGTCATCTCGAACTCCACCAACCTCGTTCGTCCTGGTTTATCCGTCAGTATCTCCTTATGAGACTTGAGAACCTGGGTTATCTTTTCCCTCTCCTGTGAGGTCAGATCAGGGTTCACTTGTACATCCCTATAGGTTTCCTGGTGTACCAAGGGATATTCCCTGCCCTCGTTGGTTCCCACTTCTGTCTCCACTGCAACTGCCATTGCCATGAGGTGAGCTGCCTTGTCTCCGGGTCTCTCTTCGTATTTCCGCAAGAGATTGATATGGAAAATCTTCGACTTTCCCCGGATCCGGATCTGATAGTTGGTTCTGGATATCACCCTTTCCACGGGAAATGGTCCTTGCCAACCTATCTCCAGTTTGTTGTTTCCCGTTGGGAGTAGCAACAAGACTTTATCTCCTACCTCTAGAGATCTTTCTTTAGACCTACGGTTGTAGTAAGCCGCATGTCTTTTCCTGGCCTTTTTCAAGTTTTGATTTGCCAGAGTCCATCCCTTATGGAGTTTTTCTTTCAGTTCCTCCACGTATTGATAGGATGAGATCACTTCTTCTGACGTCCCCTCTTCAGTCCAACTCCTCAACATGGCTTCCAACGGTCCTTTGATTGGACGACCAAACAGCAACGTAGCGGGTGGTAGTCCTGTTGAGCCATGAGGAACTTCCCGATAGGCAAAGAGTGCGGCTGGGATATATTCATCCCACCTATCAGGTTTTTCCTGCGCTAATTTCCTGAGCATTGTCATCAACGTGCCGTTGAACCGCTCGACTTGTCCATTGGCTTGAGGGTGGTAAGGGCTGGTATGTATGTGGTTAGAGTGAAACACCCTAAATACCTCCTCCATGAGTTTTCCACAAAACTGTGAACCATTGTCCGTCAGAATTTGATCCGGAAAGCCTAATCTGGTAAAGGCCTCCATCAGTGCGTCCGCCACTCTTTTCGAGTCAATCGTGGTCAACGGTATCGCCTCACCCCACATTGTACAGCAATCCACCATTGTGAGTATATACATGTTCCTCTTCCTAGTCCTGGGAAGTGGACCCACGATATCGATGGCTACCCTCTCGAAAGGAGAGTTCATGATGGGCATCTCACCCAACATCACCGGTGCTGTCCAGTGTTTCGGTGCCACCCTCTGGCACTCAGGGCATGACTTCACATACCGACGCACATCATCTGTCATTCCCGGCCAATAGTAATGGCAGGAAATTCGCTGCATGGTGGCGGCAATACCCATGTGTCCACTAAAGGAGATGGTATGTCCCATATGAAGAATCTGGGACCGGTGAGCTTTCGGGACGACCAACTGACCGTATAGGTTGTCTCCCCTTCCTGCTCTCCTGTAGAGTATCCTATTCTTCATGTAGTACTGCCCCCGTCCTGGTGGATCAGCACTTTTCCGCAGCTTTTTGTAGCAAGGACGTAAAGTATCATCCTCACTCTGGGCAGTTCGTAGCTCCCCCGGCATTGGGTTAGTCACAATTGCATCTGCCTCTTCCGTTTTCGTCTGAGAGCGAGTCTGCGTTGCTCCCATATGGATTAGCTCCCTGGGCATTCCCAGAAAGACATACCGGCAACCTAGGATGACTGGAAAAATGGGATCGGTCAATACCGCGGCCTTGATGGTGCCGGTGACGTACCTTGACCGAATCTCCACATTAGCAATGGGCAACTTCATGGTTACAGCACTCTTCTGTGCAGGCTGTATGTCCAATGTTTCACCTGTGAATTGTTCTGGATGTACCAGATCCGCAGAAATCACGGCCTCCCCGTCCAGTCCTGTGTCGTATAAACACTCCACTTGACGACCGTTAACCTCTACCAATTCCACTACAGGTGGTTTTTCCTGGTCTGGAGTCTCTTCCTCGGCCTCGACCTGTTCGGTGGGCTCCACCTTAGGTTTCCCGGGGCACACGACGAATTGAGTGTCTCCTGACTCTCCTCTGCAGTCAATAGCATTGTGCGTGTTTGACTGACATTGGTTGCACCATTTCCCTGTCCTAGATTTTCTATTGTCGGACTTGAATGAGCTCTCCTGGTGGCGAGCTTCCTTGTTGACCTTGGCCTTTTCCGTGACAACCTCCTTGGAAGTCACTTGGCATGCTGCAAAGTGAGGGTTCTTAGCCTTCGATTTGCAGTCCCTCGTATTGTGAGAGGGTGACTTACAAATTGAACACCACTTCTCCGACCATGGTCGTTTTGGTGTAGAGCTTGAAGTGCTCTTGCTTCCCTCCTTCTTCTTCTCTGAACTATCCTCTGATTTTTGCACATAAGGTTCCCACTTTTTTGTTCCTGTGTTTTTGGCTTTCTTCTTGTCATGTTTCTCTTGACTTTTGGAGTTGGTGGAAAGGTTCTCCCCTGCCTCCCCATGTACCTCGACGAACCGTTCTGCTAATTTATTCACGAGGTCAATACGTTCCGCTCCTTGTTCTCCCAGGAACGTCCTGAGAGGTTTAGACATTTGCTTCTTCAGCTGGTCGACCACCATGAGCTCTTCCAGACTCTCATAGTCATGTGCGAACCCAGCCAAATCCATCCACTTATGGAGATAAGATTTAAGACGCAAACTGTAGGCGGCAAACAACTCTCCCGGTTCTCGTTTCGCTGCTCGAAATTTTTTCCGGTAGGTATGTGACGTAACCTCGAATCGTTTCAGCAGAGCCGTCTTTAACTCATCATAATTGTTCTCATGTCCTGGTGGCAGGCGAGTATAAACCTCGTATCCGGTCCCGCGTAATCCCTGGGATAGCTTAAAATTCCATTTGTTACGCTCCAGACCCATAGCAACTGACATAGCCTCGAAGCGTTGAAGGTATTGATCAATCTTCTCTTTGTCCTCCTCGTAGACCGCTAAAGGAAACTTCATAGCATGGTACCCATGTCCACCTACTGGTGTTGATCCTGAGATGGAGGAACCTCCAACTGCTCCCTCAGTTTCTCCATTAGATTGACTCTTGAGCTCGAGTTCCCTCATCCGGTACTCGTGCTCCCTTTTCTGTGCTTCCTGTTCAGCTTCTAATTTCCTAGCTGCTTGCTCCGCTTCAAATTTCCTAGCTGCTTGCTCAGCTTCCAATTTCCTAGCTGCTTGCTCAGCTTCCAATTCCCTCCTTCTCAATTCCAGCTCGGCCTTTCGATCTTCCCTTTCCGCTTGACGATACTCTCTCTCCACTTCCTGTATGTAATCCGTTAGAGAAGACCCAGCCAATCCCATTTCTTCCCCCCTTGCCTTTAATTCTAACGTGCTAAGTTTAGGGGTGGCCATTATACAGAGAGGTAAGCTAGCAGGTCTAGTACAATATAACTGCAAATTACTATACCGATATATGAACAAGTACTATAAATCTAGATATTACCACACACAGTACATTCACTCAGTGACAAGAGTAGAATCAGGACCACAGACCTATGCAGACGTGTGAAGTGTGAACAGGTAAGATATTAGTCCTAACCCCTATCCACATTCACTCTAGCTGGATTCTCCAAACTGATATCTCCCTCTTATAACTAAGGATCCCGTGTCAAAAGACCCCGTTGTCAGAAGATCCCACTGTCAAAGGTTCCTGCTTGCAGGAGATCTCGCTGTCCAAAGATCCCGTTTACGAGAGATCCCGCTGTCCAAAGATCCCGTTTACGAGAGATCCCGCTGTCCAAAGAGCCCGGTTACGAGAGATCCCACTGTCCAAATATCCCGTTTACGAGAGATCCCGCTGTCCAAAGATCCCGTTATCGAGCCCCCAATAATGTCGTGTCCTCCTTTACAGTGTCGTCCCTGGAGTGAAGAGAGCCGACACCCACATTATAATATTTTTTCCCTCTCAATATTCTGGAGAATCCACCAGCTTCCGTCCAACACACTCCATCAGCCTATGGACACCTTTTCCTATCACTCTCACACTGTCGTACTATGCCCCCTTCTCATACTTCCCCAACGCAACATACTCAACAACTCTTGCTTCTAGAAATTAATAAAGATTAATTTATTAAAATAAAAGTGTAACGTGTATGAGACGTGTATGCGAAGAAAATGTGTGACGTGTTCTATAAAGTGTGTAGACTCTATCTCTCAGACATCAACTCAGTCAGCTGATCACAGCAAAGATAGACCACAGCACGTTACGTCAGAACAAGTACGTCTCACCCGTTGCCGGAACCATCTTGCCGGATAATGCTTTGCCTCTGTAGACCTCTGGTAATCCAATTTCATGAACATCCGAAATAGACACCGGTGGTATTAAGAGTTAATCAGGGACCGGTTGCACTCTACACAATGTCCGTTCCTAATGTTCCTAAACAAACTGCACAAGTCTTTTGCAGTGTGTACGCAGTTAGTTAGTTAGTTAGTTAGTCGACAGATCATCCTCGTTGCACATCGAACCATTCAGTCCATAAGTGCTAATTACTAATGTTAATTGTTACTGTACTAACACTAGGTACTCTTAGCCGGTTCTCGGTTCGTTACTACTGTCTAATGCTGTGTGGTGCATCAGTATGCATCACTCTCTTTGATGAATCAATTTCCTTCTAGCGTAAGTTACGTTCTGTATGCAACTCTAGTGACTCTTGAACTGGTGTTCTTCAGAATGGGTTTTTTAATTCTTTCCCAAAACTTGTATAGTTTCCTTGGATCTGGTAGGGAACCTTAAATGGCACTCCTGCAGTCCTATAAATCATATCTACATCTGCCATATAGGCACGTGTAAAATTAAGTCACTAATTAACACACGGTAGATATTATTTCCACTGGCACTGCAGTGCCCTGCACTCTGTCTAGAGCATTATTCAAGTTCACCCTAGTTGATCTCAACTCGAGTTTATATGGCAAACTACCAAAGTTGTCCACGTGACGTTATCCTTTACTCCCCCACACAGGTGGCACAGTGGCAAATCATCCCCTGTCAAGAACTATTTTCCTGGCTTAAATCCTGTCAAAGTTGTCAGTAATTGCCTAGATTCTCAAAACAAGCCAGCTAGTTTCTGTAAACTCCCAGCAAAGAGTTTCGATACCAAGCTGCCAATCATCTTGATGTTCCGGAAACCAAGAATTGACAGATGCACTGTTTTCCGTACTAGGTACTTCCGTTTTACATCTGCCCCTGTGATCTCACGGCTTCCATCTGCATTCAAATGTTGACAAACTTGTCACTCTTCTGTTCCGTGGTGACAATCCCAGCAGCCATTTCCGTCTGATGTCCGGCAGTATAGATGACAAACGGAACCATTCCATATCCTTCTCCCTCACCACCAAATGTGTTTATGGGCTGACACGATGTAACCTGTACAACTGTGTTTACTCTGTTAGTACAAATAGATGTCGCTGGTCGATCGTCCGCTTAATCCGAAAATCCTCTGTAATAATCAACCGGATAAACACACGGTTTCATTTTGTGACATAGGCCCCCTCCAAAGAGAGTAGTCCATCTCACTCTTCTCCACCGTGAGTTTAATCCAGATGATTCATTCTTCTTCTTCAGGAGCTGGGTGTCTTGACAAGAAATCCGCTCCAACATTTTCCTTCCCAGGAATGTACTCTACTGTGAAATTATACGGTTGAAGTAACAACGACCACCGCATCAAACGTGCGTTGAGCTTCTGAGAAGTAGCCAGGAACATCAGGGGCTGATGATCTGACTGGACCCGAAACTTAACTCCATACAAATATGGCTGAAATTTTTGCACTGCCCATACGAGGGACAAGCATTCTCTCTCGACGGTTGAATAATTCCTCTCCGCCTGTAGAAGTTTCTTACTTGCGTATGCTACAGGTCTCAAAACCGAAGCATCGTCTTTTCCTTCCTGTAATAAAGCGGCTCCAATTCCAATCGCACTCGCATCCGTTCTCAACACAAATGGTTTGGAAAGGTCAGGGAGCTGTAATACAGGTTTGCTGACCAAGGCCTCCTTTAACTGACTATAGGCATTCTCACATTCTGGTGTCCAAATGATTTGATCCGGTAATCCCTTTTTCAAGGTTTCCGTCAACGGAGCTCCCAGTTCAGTGAAATGTGGGATAGATTTGTGATAGAACCCACACAACGAGAGAAAAGATCGCACATCCTTCTTCGTTTTTGGCCTTGGTGCATTTCTGATTTTCTCCAGGTTCTTCTCTTCTGGGACAATGTGTCCTGGAGTGATGGTGTGACCTAGAAATTCCAGAGTCTGGTAACCAATCATACACTTGGTTGGACGAGCGGTAAGCCCTGCTTCCTTGAGCCTATTAAACACTCTCTCCAAGGATTGTAAGTGGTCATCCAAGCTGTCACTGGAAATCAGAATATCATCCATGAATGAGATGATGGATGGATCCTGTAACGGATCTAGTAAAGTCCTCATCATGCGTGTAAACACACTAGGTGCATTGCTGAGTCCAAAGGGCATGACCTTGAATTCGTAGTGTCCACTGGGTGTACTGAAAGCTAACAGTGGTCGAATCTCCGGTTTGACTGGTATCTGATAGTACCCCCGACTCAGATCCACCTTTGAAAAGTACCGAGCCTTATGGAGCCTAGCGAATAACTGAGTTGGATTCGGCAAAGGTTCCACCTGAAATTGTGTGTGACTGTTCAGCAGTCGGTAGTCTATACACAACCTGTGTTCTCCACTTGGTTTGCGTAACAAAACTACCCCCGCATTGTATGGGGATGTGGATGGTGCAATCACGTCATCCTCCAGCAGTTTTTTTATTTCCTCCTCCAGGGCCTTTTCTTTAGAGAATGGCACTGGGTAAACCTTCTGACGAACCGGCTCCTGTGTGGTCAAAGTCATCTCGAACTCCACCAACCTCGTTCGTCCTGGTTTATCCGTCAGTATCTCCTTATGAGACTTGAGAACCTGGGTTATCTTTTCCCTCTCCTGTGAGGTCAGATCAGGGTTCACTTGTACATCCCTATAGGTTTCCTGGTGTACCAAGGGATATTCCCTGCCCTCGTTGGTTCCCACTTCTGTCTCCACTGCAACTGCCATTGCCATGAGGTGAGCTGCCTTGTCTCCGGGTCTCTCTTCGTATTTCCGCAAGAGATTGATATGGAAAATCTTCGACTTTCCCCGGATCCGGATCTGATAGTTGGTTCTGGATATCACCCTTTCCACGGGAAATGGTCCTTGCCAACCTATCTCCAGTTTGTTGTTTCCCGTTGGGAGTAGCAACAAGACTTTATCTCCTACCTCTAGAGATCTTTCTTTAGACCTACGGTTGTAGTAAGCCGCATGTCTTTTCCTGGCCTTTTTCAAGTTTTGATTTGCCAGAGTCCATCCCTTATGGAGTTTTTCTTTCAGTTCCTCCACGTATTGATAGGATGAGATCACTTCTTCTGACGTCCCCTCTTCAGTCCAACTCCTCAACATGGCTTCCAACGGTCCTTTGATTGGACGACCAAACAGCAACGTAGCGGGTGGTAGTCCTGTTGAGCCATGAGGAACTTCCCGATAGGCAAAGAGTGCGGCTGGGATATATTCATCCCACCTATCAGGTTTTTCCTGCGCTAATTTCCTGAGCATTGTCATCAACGTGCCGTTGAAACGCTCGACTTGTCCATTGGCTTGAGGGTGGTAAGGGCTGGTATGTATGTGGTTAGAGTGAAACACCCTAAATACCTCCTCCATGAGTTTTCCACAAAACTGTGAACCATTGTCCGTCAGAATTTGATCCGGAAAGCCTAATCTGGTAAAGGCCTCCATCAGTGCGTCCGCCACTCTTTTCGAGTCAATCGTGGTCAAGGGTATCGCCTCACCCCACATTGTACAGCAATCCACCATTGTGAGTATATACATGTTCCTCTTCCTAGTCCTGGGAAGTGGACCCACGATATCGATGGCTACCCTCTCGAAAGGAGAGTTCATGATGGGCATCTCACCCAACATCACCGGTGCTGTCCAGTGTTTCGGTGCCACCCTCTGGCACTCAGGGCATGACTTCACATACCGACGCACATCATCTGTCATTCCCGGCCAATAGTAATGGCAGGAAATTCGCTGCATGGTGGCGGCAATACCCATGTGTCCACTAAAGGAGATGGTATGTCCCATATGAAGAATCTGGGACCGGTGAGCTTTCGGGACGACCAACTGACCGTATAGGTTGTCTCCCCTTCCTGCTCTCCTGTAGAGTATCCTATTCTTCATGTAGTACTGCCCCCGTCCTGGTGGATCAGCACTTTTCCGCAGCTTTTTGTAGCAAGGACGTAAAGTATCATCCTCACTCTGGGCAGTTCGTAGCTCCCCCGGCATTGGGTTAGTCACAATTGCATCTGCCTCTTCCGTTTTCGTCTGAGAGCGAGTCTGCGTTGCTCCCATATGGATTGGCTCCCTGGGCATTCCCAGAAAGACATACCGGCAACCTAGGATGACTGGAAAAATGGGATCGGTCAATACCGCGGCCTTGATGGTGCCGGTGACGTACCTTGACCGAATCTCCACATTAGCAATGGGCAACTTCATGGTTACAGCACTCTTCTGTGCAGGCTGTATGTCCAATGTTTCACCTGTGAATTGTTCTGGATGTACCAGATCCGCAGAAATCACGGCCTCCCCGTCCAGTCCTGTGTCGTATAAACACTCCACTTGACGACCGTTAACCTCTACCAATTCCACTACAGGTGGTTTTTCCTGGTCTGGAGTCTCTTCCTCGGCCTCGACCTGTTCGGTGGGCTCCACCTTAGGTTTCCCGGGGCACACGACGAATTGAGTGTCTCCTGACTCTCCTCTGCAGTCAATAGCATTGTGCGTGTTTGACTGACATTGGTTGCACCATTTCCCTGTCCTAGATTTTCTATTGTCGGACTTGAATGAGCTCTCCTGGTGGCGAGCTTCCTTGTTGACCTTGGCCTTTTCCGTGACAACCTCCTTGGAAGTCACTTGGCATGCTGCAAAGTGAGGGTTCTTAGCCTTCGATTTGCAGTCCCTCGTATTGTGAGAGGGTGACTTACAAATTGAACACCACTTCTCCGACCATGGTCGTTTTGGTGTAGAGCTTGAAGTGCTCTTGCTTCCCTCCTTCTTCTTCTCTGAACTATCCTCTGATTTTTGCACATAAGGTTCCCACTTTTTTGTTCCTGTGTTTTTGGCTTTCTTCTTGTCATGTTTCTCTTGACTTTTGGAGTTGGTGGAAAGGTTCTCCCCTGCCTCCCCATGTACCTCGACGAACCGTTCTGCTAATTTATTCACGAGGTCAATACGTTCCGCTCCTTGTTCTCCCAGGAACGTCCTGAGAGGTTTAGACATTTGCTTCTTCAGCTGGTCGACCACCATGAGCTCTTCCAGACTCTCATAGTCATGTGCGAACCCAGCCAAATCCATCCACTTATGGAGATAAGATTTAAGACGCAAACTGTAGGCGGCAAACAACTCTCCCGGTTCTCGTTTCGCTGCTCGAAATTTTTTCCGGTAGGTATGTGACGTAACCTCGAATCGTTTCAGCAGAGCCGTCTTTAACTCATCATAATTGTTCTCATGTCCTGGTGGCAGGCGAGTATAAACCTCGTATCCGGTCCCGCGTAATCCCTGGGATAGCTTAAGATTCCATTTGTTACGCTCCAGACCCATAGCAACTGACATAGCCTCGAAGCGTTGAAGGTATTGATCAATCTTCTCTTTGTCCTCCTCGTAGACCGCTAAAGGAAACTTCATAGCATGGTACCCATGTCCACCTACTGGTGTTGATCCTGAGATGGAGGAACCTCCAACTGCTCCCTCAGTTTCTCCATTAGATTGACTCTTGAGCTCGAGTTCCCTCATCCGGTACTCGTGCTCCCTTTTCTGTGCTTCCTGTTCAGCTTCTAATTTCCTAGCTGCTTGCTCCGCTTCAAATTTCCTAGCTGCTTGCTCAGCTTCCAATTTCCTAGCTGCTTGCTCAGCTTCCAATTCCCTCCTTCTCAATTCCAGCTCGGCCTTTCGATCTTCCCTTTCCGCTTGACGATACTCTCTCTCCACTTCCTGTATGTAATCCGTTAGAGAAGACCCAGCCAATCCCATTTCTTCCCCCCTTGCCTTTAATTCTAACGTGCTAAGTTTAGGGGTGGCCATTATACAGAGAGGTAAGCTAGCAGGTCTAGTACAATATAACTGCAAATTACTATACCGATATATGAACAAGTACTATAAATCTAGATATTACCACACACAGTACATTCACTCAGTGACAAGAGTAGAATCAGGACCACAGACCTATGCAGACGTGTGAAGTGTGAACAGGTAAGATATTAGTCCTAACCCCTATCCACATTCACTCTAGCTGGATTCTCCAAACTGATATCTCCCTCTTATAACTAAGGATCCCGTGTCAAAAGACCCCGTTGTCAGAAGATCCCACTGTCAAAGGTTCCTGCTTGCAGGAGATCTCGCTGTCCAAAGATCCCGTTTACGAGAGATCCCGCTGTCCAAAGATCCCGTTTACGAGAGATCCCGCTGTCCAAAGAGCCCGGTTACGAGAGATCCCACTGTCCAAATATCCCGTTTACGAGAGATCCCGCTGTCCAAAGATCCCGTTATCGAGCCCCCAATAATGTCGTGTCCTCCTTTACAGTGTCGTCCCTGGAGTGAAGAGAGCCGACACCCACATTATAATATTTTTTCCCTCTCAATATTCTGGAGAATCCACCAGCTTCCGTCCAACACACTCCATCAGCCTATGGACACCTTTTCCTATCACTCTCACACTGTCGTACTATGCCCCCTTCTCATACTTCCCCAACGCAACATACTCAACAACTCTTGCTTCTAGAAATTAATAAAGATTAATTTATTAAAATAAAAGTGTAACGTGTATGAGACGTGTATGCGAAGAAAATGTGTGACGTGTTCTATAAAGTGTGTAGACTCTATCTCTCAGACATCAACTCAGTCAGCTGATCACAGCAAAGATAGACCACAGCACGTTACGTCAGAACAAGTACGTCTCACCCGTTGCCGGAACCATCTTGCCGGATAATGCTTTGCCTCTGTAGACCTCTGGTAATCCAATTTCATGAACATCCGAAATAGACACCGGTGGTATTAAGAGTTAATCAGGGACCGGTTGCACTCTACACAATGTCCGTTCCTAATGTTCCTAAACAAACTGCACAAGTCTTTTGCAGTGTGTACGCAGTTAGTTAGTTAGTTAGTTAGTCGACAGATCATCCTCGTTGCACATCGAACCATTCAGTCCATAAGTGCTAATTACTAATGTTAATTGTTACTGTACTAACACTAGGTACTCTTAGCCGGTTCTCGGTTCGTTACTACTGTCTAATGCTGTGTGGTGCATCAGTATGCATCACTCTCTTTGATGAATCAATTTCCTTCTAGCGTAAGTTACGTTCTGTATGCAACTCTAGTGACTCTTGAACTGGTGTTCTTCAGAATGGGTTTTTTAATTCTTTCCCAAAACTTGTATAGTTTCCTTGGATCTGGTAGGGAACCTTAAATGGCACTCCTGCAGTCCTATAAATCATATCTACATCTGCCATATAGGCACGTGTAAAATTAAGTCACTAATTAACACACGGTAGATATTATTTCCACTGGCACTGCAGTGCCCTGCACTCTGTCTAGAGCATTATTCAAGTTCACCCTAGTTGATCTCAACTCGAGTTTATATGGCAAACTACCAAAGTTGTCCACGTGACGTTATCCTTTACTCCCCCACACAGGTGGCACAGTGGCAAATCATCCCCTGTCAAGAACTATTTTCCTGGCTTAAATCCTGTCAAAGTTGTCAGTAATTGCCTAGATTCTCAAAACAAGCCAGCTAGTTTCTGTAAACTCCCAGCAAAGAGTTTCGATACCAAGCTGCCAATCATCTTGATGTTCCGGAAACCAAGAATTGACAGATGCACTGTTTTCCGTACTAGGTACTTCCGTTTTACATCTGCCCCTGTGATCTCACGGCTTCCATCTGCATTCAAATGTTGACAAACTTGTCACTCTTCTGTTCCGTGGTGACAATCCCAGCAGCCATTTCCGTCTGATGTCCGGCAGTATAGATGACAAACGGAACCATTCCATATCCTTCTCCCTCACCACCAAATGTGTTTATGGGCTGACACGATGTAACCTGTACAACTGTGTTTACTCTGTTAGTACAAATAGATGTCGCTGGTCGATCGTCCGCTTAATCCGAAAATCCTCTGTAATAATCAACCGGATAAACACACGGTTTCATTTTGTGACACAGGGTATACCCAACATTCAGCTCAGACACCACGTAGCCACTGCCTCCAAGCTCTAGTTACTCTGACATTACAGGGTATGCCCATCATTCAGCTCAGACACCACGTATCCGCTCGCTGCCTCCAAGCTCTAGTTACTCTGACATTACAGGGTATACCCAACATTCAGCTCAGACACCACGTAGCCACTGCCTCCAAGCTCTAGTTACTCTGACATTACAGGGTATGCCCAACATTCAGCTCAGACACCACGTATCCGCTCGCTGCCTCCAAGCTCTAGTTACTCTGACATTACAGGGTATGCCCAGCATTCAGCTCAGACACCACGTAGCCACTGCCTCCAAGCTCTAGTTACTCTGACATTACAGGGTATACCCAGCATTCAGCTCAGACACCACATATCCGCTCGCTGCCTCCAAGCTCTAGTTACTCTGACATTACAGGGTATACCCAACATTCAGCTCAGACACCACGTAGTCACTGCCTCCAAGCTCTAGTTACTCTGACATTACAGGGTATGCCCAACATTCAGCTCAGACACCACGTATCCGCTCGCTGCCTCCAAGCTCTAGTTACTCTGACATTACAGGGTATACCCAACATTCAGCTCAGACACCACGTAGCCACTGCCTCCAAGCTCTAGTTACTCTGACATTACAGGGTATGCCCAACATTCAGCTCAGACACCACGTAGCCACTGCCTCCAAGCTCTAGTTACTCTGACATTACAGGGTATGCCCAACATTCATCTCAGACATCACGTAGCCACTGCCTCCAAGCTCTAGTTACTCTGACATTACAGGGTATGCCCAGCATTCCTCTCAGACACCACGTATCCGCTCGCTGCCTCCAAGCTCTAGTTACTCTGACATTACAGGGTATACCCAACATTCAGCTCAGACACCACGTAGCCACTGCCTCCAAGCTCTAGTTACTCTGACATTACAGGGTATGCCCAGCATTCAGCTCAGACACCACGTATCCGCTCGCTGCCTCCAAGCTCTAGTTACTCTGACATTACAGGGTATGCCCAGCATTCCTCTCAGACACCACGTATCCGCTCGCTGCCTCCAAGCTCTAGTTACTCTGACATTACAGGGTATACCCAACATTCAGCTCAGACACCACGTAGCCACTGCCTCCAAGCTCTAGTTACTCTGACATTACAGGGTATGCCCAGCATTCAGCTCAGACACCACGTATCTGCTCGCTGCCTCCAAGTTCTAGTTACTCTGACATTACAGGGTATACCCAACATTCAGCTCAGACACCACGTAGCCACTGCCTCCAAGCTCTAGTTACTCTGACATTACAGGGTATGCCCAACATTCAGCTCAGACACCACGTATCCGCTCGCTGCCTCCAAGCTCTAGTTACTCTGACATTACAGGGTATGCCCAGCATTCAGCTCAGACACCACGTAGCCACTGCCTCCAAGCTCTAGTTACTCTGACATTACAGGGTATGCCCAGCATTCAGCTCAGACACCACGTATCCGCTCGCTGCCTCCAAGCTCTAGTTACTCTGACATTACAGGGTATGCCCAACATTCAGCTCAGACACCACGTAGCCACTGCCTCCAAGCTCTAGTTACTCTGACATTACAGGGTATACCCAGCATTCAGCTCAGACACCACGTATCCGCTCGCTGCCTCCAAGCTCTAGTTACTCTGACATTACAGGGTATACCCAACATTCAGCTCAGACACCACGTAGCCACTGCCTCCAAGCTCTAGTTACTCTGACATTACAGGGTATGCCCAACATTCAGCTCAGACACCACGTATCCGCTCGCTGCCTCCAAGCTCTAGTTACTCTGACATTACAGGGTATACCCAACATTCAGCTCAGACACCACGTAGCCACTGCCTCCAAGCTCTAGTTACTCTGACATTACAGGGTATGCCCAACATTCAGCTCAGACACCACGTAGCCACTGCCTCCAAGCTCTAGTTACTCTGACATTACAGGGTATGCCCAACATTCATCTCAGACATCACGTAGCCACTGCCTCCAAGCTCTAGTTACTCTGACATTACAGGGTATGCCCAGCATTCCTCTCAGACACCACGTATCCGCTCGCTGCCTCCAAGCTCTAGTTACTCTGACATTACAGGGCATACCCAACATTCAGCTCAGACACCACGTAGCCACTGCCTCCAAGCTCTAGTTACTCTGACATTACAGGGTATGCCCAACATTCAGCTCAGACACCACGTATCCGCTCGCTGCCTCCAAGCTCTAGTTACTCTGACATTACAGGGTATGCCCAGCATTCAGCTCAGACACCACGTAGCCACTGCCTCCAAGCTCTAGTTACTCTGACATTACAGGGTATGCCCAGCATTCAGCTCAGACACCACGTATCCGCTCGCTGCCTCCAAGCTCTAGTTACTCTGACATTACAGGGTATGCCCAACATTTAGCTCAGACACCACGTATCCGCTCGCTGCCACCAAGCTCTAGTTACTCTGACATTACAGGGTATGCCCAGCATTCAGCTCAGACACCACGTATCCGCTCGCTGCCACCAAGCTCTAGTTACTCTGACATTACAGGGTATGTCCAACATTCATCTCAGACACCACGTATCCGCTGCCACCAAGCTCTAGTTACTCTGACATTACAGGGTATGCCCAACATTCAGCTCAGACACCACGTATCCGCTCGCTGTCTCCACGCTCTAGTTACTCTGACATTACAGGGTATGCCCAACATTCAGCTCAGACACCACGTAGCCACTGCCTCCAAGCTCTAGTTACTCTGACATTACAGGGTATGCCCAACATTCAGCTCAGACACCACGTATCCGCTCGCTGTCTCCACGCTCTAGTTACTCTGACATTACAGGGTATGCCCAACATTCAGCTCAGACACCACGTAGCCACTGCCTCCAAGCTCTAGTTACTCTGACATTACAGGGTATGCCCAACATTTAGCTCAGACACCACGTATCCGCTCGCTGCCTCCAAGCTCTAGTTACTCTGACATTACAGGGTATGCCCAGCATTCAGCTCAGACACCACGTATCCGCTCGCTGCCACCAAGCTCTAGTTACTCTGACATTACAGGGTATGCCCAACATTCAGCTCAGACACCACGTATCCGCTCGCTGCCTCCAAGCTCTAGTTACTCTGACATTACAGGGTATACCCAACATTCAGCTCAGACACCACGTAGCCACTGCCTCCAAGCTCTAGTTACTCTGACATTACAGGGTATGCCCAACATTCAGCTCAGACACCACGTATCCGCTCGCTGCCACCAAGCTCTAGTTACTCTGACATTACAGGGTATGCCCAACATTCAGCTCAGACACCACGTATCCGCTGCCACCAAGCTCTAGTTACTCTGACATTACAGGGTATGCCCAGCATTCATCTCAGACACGACGTATCCGCTGCCTCCAAGCTTTAGTTACTCTGACATTACAGGGTATGCCCAACATTCATCTCAGACATCACGTATCCGCTGCCTCCAAGATTTATAAATGTGTTGGTTCACATCCCAAGACGAGGAGCGGCTGGTCGAGTGGCTAGGAGTGGCTGGCCGAGTGGCTAGGAATACCGGCTTCTTCGGGAGGTCTTCGAATCCTCAGTACGGTGTGGATATATTTTTTCCTGTCAGGGGCAAACAAAAGAAACAATCCTAACCTGCACAGTTCGCGGCGACTCCATTAGCCAGGCGGCCGTAATTTCTCATACTCAAGACCCCCCCCCCCCCCCTCTCCTGTCCTACACCCAACGTACTATAGGCAGTAGATGTCAGACAGTTTGACATCTCAAGACTCACTGCCGTACTGTGTTAAGTACTCTCCTTCTGATACGTATTGAGAGTGGCTTATTACCGGTCAACATGGCCCAATGGATAAGAACGCACGCTCGTAACCTCCCAGTGTGTTGATGTGGAGGTAATGAGTTCATCCCTACACCTGGACTAAAATGTTGACTTCTTGACCTACCTATATTACAAGTACCTCAGAAGTCGGAGTGAATTCACCTGGTGGCGAGGAAACTGGCAAAAGGGAAAGCTAGCCCACACGCAAAAATTAGTTCAGCGTGGATTTTGCTTGAGTTCAAAGCGAGTGAACGAAATAAGATTTAAAACCCAAAAAAAAAGATATTGTTCATCTTTTGAAATGCAGGCTTTGATTGTTCTATTCTTCTCCAAATCTCTGTCACGTGTTTTATTTGATGTTATTATTGCCCCTAGGTATTTGAATTTATTATAGTTTGGTTCGCAATTGTCCCTTCTATTGTAATATCCAGTGTTTGTGGTTTTTTTTTTTTTTTTTTGGGGGGGGGGGGGGGTTTGTTTTGATACAGCCATTGTTTTCTGCTTTCATGGTATTAAAGAAAGCCCCCTGTTTCCATTTTTTTACTATGTATTACTACAACGTTCAACAATGGTTGCAGATCTTTTAAGTT
Source organism: Cepaea hortensis (assembly GCA_963921405.1). Lineage (NCBI taxonomy): Eukaryota > Metazoa > Mollusca > Gastropoda > Stylommatophora > Helicidae > Cepaea > Cepaea hortensis. The sequence continues at coordinate 70,215,836 of OY992892.1, read as the reverse complement.
TTCAAGAATCAATGCTGTTGACAGCTTACAGAGACGAAACAAAACATCAAACAAACTTTCCGGTGTTTTTGTAAATTATGTAGGTGTAAAGATTTGTTCCGTTATGAATAGCAAATATCTCAACCAGAGCCATCAAATGTTCGAGAAATTAGATGGAAGTAACTTTGTAGCAAACACTATCGTTATAGCACTTGCAACGTGGTACAATGGGATAGAATTTGATAACGCTTTTAAAAAAAGAAATAACCAGCGCTTTCCCAGGCAGTCGCCACGTGATTTTTGGCCTTTACTTCCTAAAGACAACAATCTGTAGCCCTATCCTCCAAAAGAGCCAGGACACGCTCATATTTACCGCCAATTTCCTAACCTCGCCTGCTCCGTGGCGAAGGGCGTAACGGACACAGTTCGTAATCCTACATACCCACGTTCGAAACACAGCTGCTGGCGATTTGGCAGCAGACTGCCTTGCGTTGTTTTTTACAAAATGGTATGGGTGCTGGCGGTTCAGAAAGCAATGGCAAACTACTGAACGTAAACTTGCAAAGAGATCATTCATTCATTCATTCAGTAGCATGTCCTTTGCAGAACATCGCTCCCATAACCGTCCGGAAAACCTCTCGATCATAAGTAAGATGTCCCGCGTTCGATACACCCATCTGGTGATCATCCACGACATCCTGCACGCATTTCTCTTTGGCCTTCTTCTTCCTCTCTTTCCATGCATATATTCCTCCATTATTGTTCTCTCCAAACTTTCGTGACGTTTCAAGTGACTAAAATATTTCTTTGTTTCATCGTCTTTAATAGCCAACATTCTTCAATATTCAGCTCTTGAAGTCTGGATGTATTTGTTCTTTTCTTTATCGAAGATATTCTTAGAACTCGTCTATAACATTTATATTCAATGCAAAGAGATCACAACAGCAAATAAATGCTGGTGTTGACTGCAACGTCCTGCAAAGGATATGCAACTTACTTTTTTTCCTAACCTCTCGGCTGTGAGTGCTACAGATTCACGTAAACTAAACCTCAACTATGTTAATTAATCTCTATAGTGGTTACAAATGCAATTCGTAATCCCGCATACCACATTCGAAACACAGCTACGGACGATTTGGAAGCAGACCGCCTTGCGTTGGTTTCCATACAATGATATGAGTGCCGGTCGTTCAGAAAGCAATGGCAAACTACTAAACGTAAAACTTGCCCAGGAATCACAACCAGCTAAAAAATGCTGGAGTTGACGGCTACGTTCTGTAAGTGATATGTAACTAGTTTTTGTGAATTAAATGACCAGCTCCGTTCCTCTCCATAAAACTGAATCAAGAATACTGGGTCACCTAAAACGATTTGCTAGTGAGATCAGCCTAGGAAGTCAAACCGTTCTAATGGCTGAGTTACTGAATGTAACCAGCCACATGAAACACATCCCGTTTTCATGCTGAACTCACTGCTACAAAAAAGAAGAAATTTATTGCCAGCCTCCCCAAATATAACACGTTAATGGAACAACATGACGGCTGTAGAATACGTGTACTGGCTGTTAAGGAGTAATAAGCTCGACAGTTGGCAGTTCTAGTTATGAGCAGAAATATAAATGAATACTAAATGTTCTCCACAAAAGCAATCACGCACAGAAACAAACGTTTCGATCACAGTCGTTACCAATGGGAGGAAAAGCAAGAATACTTAGCTAGAACACCGAAATATCACGATAAATCAGAAAGTAAATAATCCACATGTTTCAAGGAATGCACAAACGAAGCCCTGGATATGAACAATATTTCATGCTAGGCTAAAGAATCTCGTGTCTTAAAGTTATGAAACATTGCATCTCTGGAGGAGACGATTAGCTCCAGGCACAACTTCTGCCGACCTTTGATGAACATCACAGCGCGTGGGATTCTTCTCAACCTCGACCGCTGTTGTTATAGCAATGCGTACACGAGAAGTCTGTTTATGCATGTTGTTATATTTGAGAGAAGATGCTGAACAGTTTGACACCATAGCATTGAGGGATTTCAGTATCAGAAATGATTAGCAGTACACGAGACAGAAGGCTGTGTTGACACCAACGCCACACGGCATGGACTATGGGAAGAAGTATTTTAGAGCTCGATGAGGCATCCCCCCCCCCCCCTTCCTCCCAATAGCTTTGCATGTATGCTTGTCTCTGTGTACCAAGGTTCAGCCCACATTTGACAAACCACGTGGTAGTCTAGAGGAATGTGTTTAATTGTCAGTTCTGCTTATTCACGTGTGCACAAGTGTGGCGGGACTAACTTCACTTTGTGAAAGTGGCTGTTCGGTCTATTGTTGTCTGTTTTTTATACGGAGCGTGATTGCCTGTTTTAATTGATAAAGTTCTGATACTGAACAGGATTATATGGATTGCTCGATACAGTTCTGAAACGGAACAATATCACCTGGTTTGCTCAGTGAAGTTCTGATACTGAACATGATCAAATGCTTTGTTCAATTTAAATGTTGATGCGGATGCTGAATCAAAGTAATAGTAGTTGATGGTTGAGTCTTCAAATAAATTTGATAACAGTCATCTTCACTTGTAAAATAATGAATTGTTGAATTTTATCTCCTTGTGCTCCGAGTTTTGCCAGCTTAACTGTTCATTTTTAAGAAACGATGGGTACTTGTTTTGGTGCTATTTTAATTAAGTAAACCGCAGATCTAATTTTTTTTTTTTTTCAATTGAAATGAGGAAAAGAGTTCTTAAACACTAAATTGTACCAATCCTGATAAATGGAAGAGAATCGTGGACAATCAGCAGACGAGTAAGGAATTGTGTGGGGGTTGGGGAGTTATGCTTTCATAAGCGAATGATAAGAACATCGTGAATGGATACAGAGAACAATGATGAACAGTGATACATGGAAGCAAATCATGGACAATCAGCAGACAAGTGAGGCATTATGTGGGGGTTGAGAAATCAGCAGACAAGTGAGGCATTATGTGGGGGTTGAGAAATCAGCAGACAAGTGACGCATTATGTGGGGGTTGAGAAATCAGCAGACATGTGAGGCATTATGTGGGGGTTGAGAAATCAGCAGACAAGTGAGGCATTATGTGGGGGTTGAGAAATCAGCAGACAAGTGAGGCATTATGTGGGGGTTGAGGAGATATGGTTTCATAAAAGAATGACAAAAACACACTGAATGGATAGAACGAACAATGGGGATTTATTGAAAGAAGTTAACTCGTAAAGAGAACTGGTTACTCGCATCAGATAGTCCACATTCTGTGGGTATGTCGTGAGAAATAGAAAGCTGGAATATGTCGTCATAACGGGCGAGTTGGCGGGGAAGAGAGGCAGGGGGAGACTAAGAGAGAAGATACTTGACAGTTTGACGTCCGGCAAAAAGAGGACATGTCGTCCTTTTTAGCCTAATTTAGTAATATTCTCCATCCGGCAGGCAAAGCTAAAAACTTTGTCCGGCTTTTCTTATATTTTACGTTTTTTTTTTTTTTAACAAAATATTTTATAAGTAATTAATAAAGATTATAAGATAATAATTGTACTATTGGCTGTTTAAATAATGTTTTTTTTTTTTTAGCATTTTAAAAAAGGCCTCCATTGAATTAATATTTATTTTTTAACATGATTGTTTCTTGGTCGAGTCACTAAGAGTAAGATACACTTATTGTAATAAAATTGTACTGATTGTGGGTTTAATCTGGAACGATTCAAATGAAACATTCAATATGTCCTCCTTTGTCCTATTTTTTTGTCTTATTATGTTTTCCTTTTGGTGCCCACGTATCTGGCAACCCTAGGCATGGAGGAACATCAATATCATAAATGATTGGCAGCACACGAGACAGAGGGTTGTGGGCAGACATGGTCACCAACGCCACACGGCATGGACTAGATGAAGCAAAAACCACAGAACACCATGACAGATGTTGGTGGCAACGATTCTGTGGACTCATAAACATGGTTAGGCAGTTTAAAAAAAAGCACATTTTTGGTCCTTTATTATTAACCTTTGACATCGTCAGTGGGAAATCTTGGTACTGGCGTCCAACTGAGGGTTGGATGCAAGTCATAAAACACGAAATCCAGACATGTGATCAAGGCAGGAAGAGCCTAAAAAGCGATACCAATAAGACTTAGCAATGTTAATCGTCTTTGTTTAATTAAAATGCAGACATCGATTCCATTACCAAAACTGAGAACAGATGCGAGTTCAGCTTTGAGGTGACGAAAAACTTAGAATATTAAAATTCTGACTGATCGATGGAATGAACAGGTTCACAAGAAGCAGTTATACAACGATACACACTAGTTAAAACATCTAGTTAAATTAGTTGCTTGCATGTTCTTTAGAGGACGTCACAATCAAACGCAGCATTTAGTGGCTGTTGGTTATTTTCTGGGCAATTTTACGTTCAATAGCTTGTCCCTGCTTTCAGAATGGCCGACGCTCGTACCATTGTGAAAATCAGCTCAAAAAGATCTGCTTCCAAATTGTTTGTGGCTGATTTCGAACCCCGTGTGTCATGATAGTAAAACCGCGTTCACTACCCCTAAACCAAAAACGCCGATGCATGGCTAGCATAGTCAAGTTTACTACTACGGTTTAGCCTGGTAGAATTCAGTCTGAGATGGTAGTGATCAGATAGTGAGACTTCAGAGCTCTTCAGGGAAGTGAGTTAGAATTCAGAGTTAGTAAGTGATAAGAGTCAGGGGTTTTACAGACAGTAGTGCAGCCAATTTGTAACACTTAGCCATAAACAGCCTTGGGGGGGGGGGGGGGGCGCAAGAGTTTTACAGACCTAGTGTAATCAGTTTGTAACACATAAACATAATTTAGGAGAATAAGCACGAGTTTTACATACAGTAGTGTAGTCAGTTTACGGCGAGCTGCGTTGTGGTAAACGCTCCTTAGACGGCCAGAGGAAACGCTTTAAAGACACTGAAAATCTCACTGAAAGCTTTTGGAATTCATCTTGGCACCTGGGAGACTGCTGCTAAAGACCGTAATTCGTGGCCTGCATCATTACATAAGGGTGCAGTCACTTGTGAAGCAACCAGGACTGCAAGAGCTGTGAAGAAAAGGCTGGACAGAAAAACCACTGCAGGAGATCCTCCTCCTGGAACGTCAAGCATTCTTTGCCCACATTGTCACAGAACATTTCGAGCCAAAATAGGCCATGTCAGCCATCTTAGAACTCACGACTCCATACTTTCAACCCCAGTGGATGAAATGAATGGTCATCATCATTCTTGATGGACAAATAACAACAACACATAAACAGCCTTTGGGAGAGTAAGCAAGAGCTTTACGGACAGTCTGTAACACATAAACAGCCTTTAGGAGAGTAAGCAAGAGCTTTACGGACAGTCTGTAACACATAAACAGCCTTTGGAAGAGTAAGCAAGAGCTTTACGGACAGTCTGTAACACATAAACAGCCTTTGGAAGAGTAAGCAAGAGCTTTACGGACAGTCTGTAACACATAAACAGCCTTTGGAAGAGTAAGCAAGAGCTTTACGGACAGTCTGTAACACATAAACAGCCTTTGGAAGAGTAAGCAAGAGCTTTACGGACGGTCTGTAACACATAAAGAACCTTTAGGAGAGTAAGCAAGAGCTTTACGGACAGTCTGTAACACATAAACAGCCTTTGGAAGAGTAAGCAAGAGCTTTCCGGACAGTCTGTAACACATAAACAGCCTTTGGAAGAGTAAGCAAGAGCTTTACGGACAGTCTGTAACACATAAAGAACCTTTAGGAGAGTAAGCAAGAGCTTTACGGACAGTCTGTAACACATAAACAGCCTTTGGAAGAGTAAGCAAGAGCTTTACGGACAGTCTGTAACACATAAACAGCCTTTGGAAGAGTAAGCAAGAGCTTTACGGACAGTCTGTAACACATAAACAGCCTTTGGAAGAGTAAGCAAGAGCTTTACGGACAGTCTGTAACACATAAACAGCCTTTGGAAGAGTAAGCAAGAGCTTTACGGACAGTCTGTAACACATAAACAGCCTTTGGAAGAGTAAGCAAGAGCTTTACGGACAGTCTGTAACACATAAACAGCCTTTGGAAGAGTAAGCAAGAGCTTTACGGACAGTCTGTAACACATAAACAGCCTTTGGAAGAGTAAGCAAGAGCTTTACGGACAGTCTGTAACACATAAACAGCCTTTGGAAGAGTAAGCAAGAGCTTTACGGACAGTCTGTAACACATAAACAGCCTTTGGAAGAGTAAGCAAGAGCTTTACGGACAGTCTGTAACACATAAACAGCCTTTGGAAGAGTAAGCAAGAGCTTTACGGACAGTCTGTAACACATAAACAGCCTTTGGAAGAGTAAGCAAGAGCTTTACGGACAGTCTGTAACACATAAACAGCCTTTGGAAGAGTAAGCAAGAGCTTTACGGACAGTCTGTAACACATAAACAGCCTTTGGAAGAGTAAGCAAGAGCTTTACGGACAGTCTGTAACACATAAACAGCCTTTGGAAGAGTAAGCAAGAGCTTTACGGACAGTCTGTAACACATAAACAGCCTTTGGAAGAGTAAGCAAGAGCTTTACGGACAGTCTGTAACACATAAACAGCCTTTGGAAGAGTAAGCAAGAGCTTTACGGACAGTCTGTAACACATAAACAGCCTTTGGAAGAGTAAGCAAGAGCTTTACGGACAGTCTGTAACACATAAACAGCCTTTGGAAGAGTAAGCACGCAGATAAAGAACCCTTTTTACTCGCCTAAAGGCATACTGAGAATATGGTGCTAGTCCTATGTTTTATAGATCCATCCACACTCCAGGGGATGATGTGGTCATTATCAAGCCTACCGCCTTCATTTCCGAAGACGTTTCCGAGTATCCATTTCAGGCATCTTGCTTGTGATCGAGAGGTTTTCCGGAAGGTTATTATGGGAGCGAGGTTCTGCAAAGGACATGCTACTGAATGAATGAATGAATGAATGAATGAATGAATTTCAGGCATGGGCAACCGTGTCAATTTTATAAACCCGCCTCAATGTGGGTTTGAACCAACGACCGCCGGGCAGAAAGCTAAGAGTCTAGCCATAACACTACCTCGACTTCCCATGTTGGGGAGAGACACCCTTCTAACTGAATGTTAGAATTGTATAAATAGCAACAAGAAGGATGAAATACGACATGAAATACGAAATATGAAATAATGTTAGAGTAACATCTCCAGGCTCTCAATTCGACCTTCTAATTGCTTGTTCAGTGTTCAGGCTTCTGCGTCGTAACAATACACCACAATATTACTCGTCTGGTTGTGTTAAAAAATATTAGACATCACATTAATGTTGGACAACAGGAACTCTTCATCCGACATACAGGACTTCACGCTGGAGTTCACAGCCAGCGAATGCAAGCAAGCTGCATTTTCAGGACGTTGCATGTATTGGCTGTTTTGCTTTATGAACGTCTGACGAATATAGCACCGAAACCAACGCCTACCTATCGCAAGCAAATCGCCCGTGGCTGATTCTGATCCTCCATCCTGCTATGCACGATGGAACGAACAAACAAACAAACGAACAAACTTTATTTTCAAAGCGTCACAAATTGGGCACGCAGGCCCGTCTTACACTTGGCCATTCCAAGCACTCATCTTTCGTACATCAGTTATCTTTTTAGCATGTTACATTCACATAGAAAAAAAAAATATATATGAGATAAGCACACACATATACACTCACACATGCACAAATATACATGCAAACCTACAAATAACAATAACTCACAATCACACATTCCCTCACATGCACATATGTACATTCACAATCACACATTCCCTCGCATGCACATATGTACATTCACAATCACACACTCCCTCGCATGCACATATGTACATTCACAAACACACACTCCCTCGCATGCTCATATGTACATTCACAATCACACATTCCCTCGCATGCACATATGTACATTCACAATCACACACTCCCTCACATGCACATATGTACATTCACAATCACACACTCCCTCACATGCACATATGTACATTCACAATCACACACTCCCTCGCATGCACATATGTACATTCACAATCACACACTCCCTCACAATCACACACTCCCTCGCATTCACATATGTACATTCACAATGACATCAACAAACAGTTACTCAGACATACATACTCTCTCTCTCTCTCGCTCTCTATCCTTCTGTGTGTGTGTGTGTGTGAGAGAGAGAGAGAGAGAGAGGGGGGAGGAGAGAGAGAGAGAGAGAGAGAGAGAGAGAGAGAGAGAGAGAGGAGGGCTTGTCCAATTAATTCAACCAAATCCAATCTTGAGATGTTCAGGACCCGTCCTATTGTTCCGACGTGTTATATTATTGTGTGTTCTCTTTCAGCTTGTGTCTTCGAATACAGTGTCGCTTGTTTTGCTGCCCGTGGGCGCAATTAAACATGAACTAGACATTTATGGGGCTAGAGACGGGCGCCACATCTTTCAAGTCAGTCCGGCTTCCACTGGAAATCTTATACTTTAACCCGTAACCGACCGCAGGGTGACCTTTTGTGTCAACGCCATTCTTCAAGTCCTGGACGTCAAACATGACGCTTCTATTTCGCTCACGCCGGACTCCCCCAACCCCGGCCTCAGACGAAAACTAATCCCGAACTTTATTAGTGGGCGCCTGTACTACCCGCGGGGCCGTGTTGTAACATCAATCATCATCTTGCGACATGTTCAGTCCAGTACGTGGTCTCCATTACGGCCGATCGTAAAGTGTCAAGGCCCTGAACAGGTCATTCCACGTCTGCAAGTGACAATGTTGTCTGTGACATCTGAAGTCCGTTGTTGTCATGGGCGTCCATTGCCACGCTTTTCAAAGATTATAAGTTCCATGAGAATTGAGAAAATGAGAATTTTCAAACGTTACGTATATTCAACACTAATGTATGGCGTGGAAGCCTGGACATTGAACAAGCAACTAGAAAGTCGAATAGAGGCCCTGGAGATGTGGATATACAGAAGAATATGTCGTATTTCATGGAAACAAAAACAATCAAATACCTAGGTTCCCGGGAAGGTTAACCCGGTCAACAAATGCCCGCAGAAGTCGGATATGTCGACCTAACGGCGCAAGAACGCAGCTCTACTGTAAACAGGCACAATGCAATCACGTCCGAAAAAAAACTTCGGATGAACGCAGAAGAAGAAGAAGAAATACCTAGGTTCTAGATAAACTGAGAATGAAAAGAGTGATGATGAAAGAAATAAAAAAAAGAGACACGTACAATATTTCGGCCACGTTAATAGACACAACACATAAAATCCATACTGGAAGCCAATGTTGAAAGCAAGGGAGCAAGAAGTAGACAAAGATACAAGTGGGGAGAAAACATTAAGAAATGGAGGAACATCAGTCTGACAGAATGTAGTCAGGGCGAAAGACAAGACAGTGTTGGAGTTCCATTGCAGCCAACCTTCATTGTGGAGACGGAACCTGATTGACTGACTTTCCATGATTAAAAATTTATTTGCATGTCCTCCACTGAACGACGCAATCAACCCCATAATTTATTGGCTATTTGTGATCTTCTAAGCAATTTTACGTTCAGTCGTTTGCCATAGCTTTCTGCTTTTAATTCGCCTGCGACTAACTTCGAACCTGGAATGTCAGATTGCGAAACCATGTTCTCTACCCGAAGCTATAGCGCGGATTGTCCATGATTCGCCTTTCTAGACTTGTAAGCTTTTCATCGCCATTATTATAATAAGACCTGCGCTCTCACCACAATCCGGCGGAAGAACACTCGAGCTTTCGTCATTCCCCAATGCCTCTTGCATTTTCATGTCCTGTGTCCATTTTCGCGTTAACAAACCCTAGTCCTCCCCCCCCCCCCCCCCCCCAGGAACCACGCCTTCCATTACTGTTCCATCTAAGAACGTTTAAATTTTAAACACAGAGGACTAAGTTTTACATTGGCGATTACCGTCGGGGTAACAAATGCTCGAACAAATTATAGTGTTTTTTTTTTTTTTTTTTTTGGGCCTCAATATAAAATTCAATATCTCAGTAACCAACTGAGTGAAAATGATGAGATTTAGCATATAACCTTCTCATTATGTCCACCCAACAAAAAAAATTTTTGTTCTGGAGATTGTACAGCAGATTTCAATGTTTATATGCGGTATATAATTTACGGCTTAGGGATTAAGTCCATCATTTTAAAAGTATTACAGCTTCAACAAGACACACCCCCGCTCTTTTTGAAATTGTCTCGCGGTTTTCGTTTTGGCACAAACAGCGCGAAGTTAAATGGATTTGTTCAGAGGTGTCTCAAATGGGGGTTCTTTCATGAAACGTGATTATATAAATAAACTAGCTGACTCGGCCCGGCATCGCCCAGCTCCTGGCTGGGATCGATCGTTCGCACCTGGCGAGATGCAGCGACCTACCTACCTACCTATCTATCCATCTACCTACCTATCTATATACCTACCTATCCATCCACCTACCCCCCTATCTATATACCTATCTACCTACCTACCTAGCCAGCCAAGCCATCCATCCACCCACTTACCTTTCTGCCTACCTACCTACCTACCTTTCTGTCTGTCTGTCTGTCTATCTGTCAGCAGTCCGCGCTATTAAATATTGATAAATGTTACTGGAAAAATGTGAGGACCATGTGTTGAAAGAGGAAGAGGACTATTGGAGAAAGGATGGATTGAATTGTATGCAACCGAGAGCAATCATCAACCTACTGGAATCGTCCGACACAGATTAAGGTCCGAGCAGATCGCAGACCTTAATCTACGTACACAATTACTGGGATATTTTGCTCCAACCATTCAGACGAATTGCAGGCCCTAAACATTACAGCATCAGCATAATGTCCATGGCAACAGTTTGTATTCCACAGTGATGAATTTTCAATTCCGCAAGCCCTCAGCGGTGACAAACAACTGTATTGAGAAGCACACACACTAAACGCATTGAATACCAACAGAAGAGTAATATTGGGGTGGAAACTGACATATTGTGGCATAACAAGAAACGTGAGAGCAAATACGTTGTCAAATTAGGGGACAACACACGTGCATACGAATCAATCTATAAACTTCAATGAAAAGAGGACCAACATCTTGGTCGTTAAGAAGAAAGCCCACTACAGAGACACTGACAACTATTTTCATAGTGCAAAACAAGTAATCATGTTCCGTCTCTGAACGGTAAACAGCAGAGTAGACAGTCTTTCACGAAGACTCACAGCGGGTCTGTCACCCATGTGTACTTGTGAACAAACTACACAGACAGCTGAACAGATCCTTAAAAATGGAAACATGATGACTAAATTGCGGTATCATTTCTGGTCACTCCATACGCACATTAACGCACAGCTATTTGGAAGCTTTCATGAGCTCAATATAAAAAGCTAACATGAAAACTTGTGTACACTTTATTAACCAGCACCTGCAGAAAGAAGAAGGAAATGAAAAATAAGGTAAGAAATATATTCCTTCTACTTTCCAGTTAATTTACAAATTATTTACCCCGATTCTCTGTCTTTACTAATATTACACATTGCACCCCTCTCGGGATTCTCCGTGGTGAAGTGGTCAAGCCGTCTGACTCGGGCTCCGAAGGTTGTATGTTCGATTCCGGGCCGCGTCCTTCATTTCACGAGTGCATTTTTTCGGAGACTCCCGAGGGTCGTCGCTGGAGCTACGGAGTTCGTGCTTTGTGCGACGCTTTACGCGCTGTGGAAAGAAACTGAGCCATATGGGATAAAAACCCGGTGCAATGCAGCCGACCCTGTCGATTTTAATCTACTTCTTTCATTGCACCTACTCTCATACGAATCCGGATACGCCTTGTGTGTCATCTTAATTGGCGGGTCTCCCATTACTGTAAACATAAATTTGTTAGCGAGAAATCACTAGTTGTTCAGCAAAACATCAAAGGAATGTCGCCGCTTTCGATGATTTAAGTTGTTTTTGGACCTATCAAAGACATATTCCTTGGGTGGGGGTAAATACAAGACGGCTGGAAAAATTTCATAACGATGCAACAGACAGTTTTCAAAATAACTGATCGTGAATGAAGGCATTCTTTGTGGGACATACTATAGTGACTGTCTCAAGTTATTTCATCGAAAGTACAAGTATCTCATCTCATCTCATCATGTTCCTCTTGTACCTTGCGGTGTCGAGGTGAAGTATAAACAACGTGAGAGTGCCCGATTATGGGCTTCATATATCGATATTCCCATGGACTCTGCTATTCCCTCCGTCCAACGTTTACGTGGTCGGCCTCTTCCTTTGTTTCCATCTGATCCGTATATCATTGCTTGTTGTGGTATGCTGTTGACTGGTAACCTACTTGCATGGCCAAACCATTTGACTTGCTGCTTTCAAATAAAATCTATTGCTGCTTTAACCCCCACTTTAGTCCTGATTTCTTCATTTCTGATCTTATCTCTTATTGATACGTTGAGTATTGTTCTCAGGAACCTCATTTCTGTTGTTGTGATTTTTCTTTTCTCTTTTTCTGTCATTGTCCAGGTTTGGCATTGGTAACAAAGAGTTGGTAGGAAGATTGTGTTGTAAAGTGCTTTCTTAGTAGTTATTAGTAGTAGATGAGATGAGATGATATTCTACAGTTTGCACCCGACGAGATGCAGCGAAATATGCCAGGAACAAAGCATGCAACCTGTTGTTTGCTGGCTCCCGTGTTTAAATTTATCAAGGCAATTTAGAGGGTCTCTAAGTGGTCTTGAGGTATGGTGTCAGCCTCGAGTGCTGAAAGTCCTGGGTTTAAGCCCCGGTGAGGGCCGGGATTTTTTCACGTGGACTTATAGTAACAAAAATGTCCCCTGGTCTCTGGGTAGTGAGATCGGACGCCCGTGTGTGTTGCGCACGTCAAAAATCCCTTGGCAGTTGGAAATCGAAAAAGAGTAGCCTAAAGGCGCTGCCCGGGCAAAATTTCGCGTTAAAAATCTACCCAGCGTATTTCAGGATCCTCGCCGGTGCAACGGAGTTCATGCACTGAGCTGAGATTCTCTGGACTCAGGCTTGAGTTAGGAGTAGAACGGAGCACTTATGGGTTACACCCGTGTGCCGTGATGTTGATCCGCCGACTAAACTAAACTAAACTATTGAAAGTGAAAACATCCTTGTGCCACAGCAGGCTGGCTTTAGGCAGTGCTATTCTACGGAAGATCAGGCAACCTGCCTCTCTCAAGAAATTGAGTATGCATTCCAAGAGAAGAGGTGAGTGCTTGCGGCATGGATAGATCTGAAGAAAGCCTTTGACAAAGTCTGGAAAGAAGGTCTGATGAAGAAACTGAGAAATTGTAAAGTCAATGGAAGAGTGTACTAATGGGCGAAAGCATACTTGCACAACAGAAACGCCCTGGCATAGACGGACTCAAGAACAAGAAAGGACTACTGCGTCACGGTGTTCCCCAGGGTGGAATCTCGTCCACCACACATTTTTCTAATCTTCATCAATGATCTTGTTGCTAATCTACCGCATGGAATTAAAACAGCAACGAACGCTGATGACCTGGTTCTATACAGCACAAATGAACATGCATTAGTGGCCACCAGATAGCTACAAAGAGCTGTAGATGCATTTGTTGCACGGGCATATAGATGGTGTGTCAGCATAAACACTGACAAGTGCAGCACCACACTATTTACCCTCTCTCCAAAACAAACGGCAGAGATCATCCAGATAAATGGAACACCCCTAAGAGAAGATAAAGAACCAACATACCTTGAAGTAACATTTGATGACAGGCTGACATAGAGAAAGCACATAAACAAAGCAGTAGCAAAAGCCAAAAGTAAAATAGCCATGCTGAGAAAACTAAGCAGAACCACATGGGGAGCCAGTGGGAACATACTTAGCAAAGTTTATCAACACAACACACAACCACGCCTGGAATAAGGGTCAACTGCGTGGTGTACAGTATCAAAAATGAGCGCAGAGATACGAAAACGCTAATACAAGCAGAAAAGTTCCTCAGCTTGTCAGGTCACCCTATGAAGAACAGATTTGAAAACAGCTATGGGACGGTTGAAAAGAAGCAGTTTTATCCACCAGGCCAAACGACTCTGCAGAGAAACCACCGATCTGCCCACAGTTGGTATCCACCTGAAAACTATTCCAGAGCGAACTCCGTGGAAAGATGAACATAAGACTATCACTACAAATCCAGACAAAAGTGAGAGGAATATTTGACAAGGAAGAACAGAACAGTGTACAGCGCGGGACAGCCACTCTCATCTTCCTTGATGAAGAATACCCACAAGCCTCAGGATCCGAGTCTACACAGATGGGTCAGCACAAGAATGGAGGAGCGGGAGTGTACATAGAATACCTAAATACTAGGGACACGGCCAGTGTACTAACAGGAAAGTACTGCCAAAACTATGATGCTGAAATTGAGGCAATCAATATAGCAACAGAGAAATTACACAACCCCAACCACGGTACACAGCCTATGGTTCTACTGACAGTTGCAAAATCAGTACTCGAGGCGCTCCTGTCTGGGAAATTGCCAGTACTAAGGACACCACTTTATGAACTTAGCAGTCAGCATAAGGTCACCATACCATCCCACCGTGCAGTACCCGGAAACGAGAGAGCTGGTCGATTAGCTATGGGAGGAGCAAAAGAAGAACAGCCTGATGTGCCCGTTTCATACCACCAAAAGAACAGAATGATCAGATCAGTCAGAAAGTCACCAATATCTGCTCAAGATGACTACCACATTATGGAAAGACCAGAACAAGTCATTATTCTGCGCCTCAGAACAGGACACAATAGATTACGCAACCACATGTATACAAAATTCAAGATTGGTGGTTAATCAGCCATGTGCACATGTGAATTGGTGTCGCAGACAGCAGAGCACATACTCCAAGATTGCCCAAAATACAACACATCTAGGCAAACCTTCTGGCCTAGAGAGACGACAGTGGAAGATAAACTATATGGACCGCAGAGTGAACTAGAAAAAAATAGTTAAATTCCAACAAGATACAACATTGCAGTTATAAACATTTTCAAGCGAACGAACGAAGAAGGAGCCATGCGTACAACCAAAGTCTTTGCTCTCCTGTCAGCAATCCATTCACAGATGCTGTCTTCAAATTCAGAAATTAATGGTTGCCGATCTGATCCACACGTGCGCCTTGTGGCATTTCCTTCTTCCACCTGTTGACTGAGGTTGTCATACTCTGCTCGCCATTTTCGGAGATCAAGCTTCTTCTCTTTGCAGAAAGCCGTAAGATTATTATTTTCTTGTAATCGAGGAGTAGCTCTTTTTGTTTGCACTCATCTTGTCTGGGCGTCAAAATGTTATTCCCTTATGTCCATCATTAAATCAAGTGTTACTTGAAGACTTACTAGAAAGGTAAAGCAACAATCATTACGAGACTTCAGAATGATGGCACACACAAAAGAGACGAGAAATTTCTGGCGCCAAAATTCTGCTTTATTTCACAGGAGTGACGTATTGAATTATGAACCACATCCGTTCATTATCAAGTGCGAACCAGTGGCGTCTGTATTCAGATTGGCTATTCGCCAACAAGTTTCTCATTCTAGCTGACTATTTTAACTAGGGCTTATTTTTGGGGAAGGGTTTATATTAAAAGCATCCTGAAAAAAAATCGCGCTAGGGCATACTTTTGGTCTTCATTTAATCATTACGTTGCAGTCAACCCAGGCATTCTTTGACTGTTTGTGATTTCTAGGCAAGTGTAGGTTCAGTAGTTTGCCATTTATTTCCGAACAACCGCCACGCCACTCATACCATTGTGTCAAAACCAGCGCTAGGCGGTCTGCTTCCAAATCGCCCGCACCTGTATTTCGAACAAGCTTTGCGGGATGGAGAAATGCGTTTGTGACCTCTTCGCCACTGCACAGGCTACTACAACTACTATTTATTATTATCCAATATTAATATTAACTGTTATTATTATTACTACTATATTATTATTATCGGTTGGAGACAGATTTTGAACTTCACTATGCCTTATAACAGACACTGTTCAATGTTTTGAACTGCTAAAGCCCCGTTGCACTTTTTGAGAAGAGACGTTTCAACTGCACATTTAAGTTCTGAACTCTCATGTACGACAATTATGAATGGACCAATATTATCACAGGTTTCGTCACTTTTGACGTTTCCTTTTTACAGTTTCTCCATCGATCTTAAACGGGTAATGAATGGGGTGCGGATGCAACCTAGTATTAATCCCTTGTACACCTCAAACCATCCAGGAGTTTCACCAGCGTCTCTGAAAGTTGCTTACTGTTCCTGATAAATCTTCCAATTAAGTGGAACAAATGCGATCGACACCCATGTTTCTCACGATGTTCCATATGTTCTAATAACTGAACAGTCGGAAGTAATGTGGTTTATAAATCAAGCATAAAGACTAACACTGTATTCTGCATTTCTCAAAAATGATTCTCATAATGAAGATCTGGCCCATAGTACCTCTGTCCTGTGATTTATCTCACATCCTAACGTTCATTCTATCATTTTCATGATTTGTAAGAGGCGTTTGCTAGTATGATTTATCAGTCCGATAATAATCTGTGCAAAATGTTCTTTAAACTCATCCGACAATTTTCAGCTCCCCTTCTGGCATGATATTAGAAAGCAAATGTCTTGAAAACACTTATGTAACAAATGAAACATGGTGACACTGCAGCACACAAGCATCAAATGGAATTTCAGAACACAACCACCACAACAGAAACATCCAATGGAATTTCATACACAAAACTTCACAACACAAAAGCATTCAATGGAATTTGAGAACAAACACAGATCACGCTGGGCTCTTTTATTCCCTGAACAACATACATCATAATGACTGACAGTCACGTGTATTTAAAATGAATAGTGACAACGCCTACCAATATGTAGGACGGCATCGAGAATCTAAATTGACATACTGTGATTGTAAGTGACCATATCAGAATACAAAGATGATGTAGCAGTACTGGCCTCATCCTTCTGTTCCAAACCACCTTAACAGGAAGTCAGTGTGAGGAACCTGTCAGTATAATTCTTTTATTACAGTACTCTTCTGGGCAGTTTGGCAGTTTATCTGTTCCAGTGCTTAACGCTTTCAGTTCCAAATAACATACGATTTGTGACTGACCCTTCTCCGTGAATCACAACCATCAAATAATGCGCCAGTGGTATTTACGTTTGGCCAGAGCATACTAAAAATCTGGCTTCACTAGTAGCAGTGTGAATTTTGTAAAATAAAAAGAAAAAAAATCCTGCAATTCTTACAACCGTTTTCGTGGGAAAACAGGTGATTGTATCCTAAATGTAGTTGGTTTTGTACTGGGTGTCCATAAATCTATTGTGCAATTTTAAACTCTCCTGCTGTTTATACTTCACCTCGACACCGCAAGGTACAAGAGGAACATGATGAGATGAGAATTTCAGACATACATACTTTATAAATTTAAATCCTCATTGCTTGAAAGCTAAAGTTTCAAAGGGAAGTTTTTATTCTTGTTCTAGAGAAAACCTAACAGATGGGTTAGAGCCAGCCAGACACCTTGGATGAAATCTGTCTAGAAGAAGTAACCGTAAAGGAATGAATGCAGAAGACAAACACATCTATATGGGTAAGAGACGTGTGCAACTGGATGTGACACATTCTTCTGGAGAGAGAGAGACACAGTGATGCTGTTTACCTATTTATAAACATGCCTCGGCCAAATAACCAAAAGAAAATGACAACAATAGACAGAAAATAGCTGATCTGCTCTGAATGGGGGATTCAAGCCTAAAGCTGCAGTTAGAAGAAAACTTCACTGCCATGTCATGAAGAGAAGAAATGTAAGGATATTCAATAATGCAACATTAAAATGATGTGTATTATAATTATTCAATAGTTATCAATGTATAAAGCAGTACAATGAATATATTGACACTGTCAATCGGCTGTCTTAGTGGGTATCTCAATTTGCATCAAGCAAGTCGGACACTGATTTTTTAAAAAAAACACTCTTTAATGACTAAATCAAGTGGTCTGAGATTCATCTCAACACTAATTCCATGGATTATAGATTACTTCTTCAGTCCATAACACATTCTCCATCTTCAGAAAGGTATATGATATACTGAGTAAACTAAACAATGGGTACTTCCAGACGGTCAGCCATACAATGGACCCAAAGATGTAAAAACGTTCAGCCATAGCCACTAGTCAGCAGGTTGATATATAGACAGGTAAAATTAAAAACAAAGAGTGTAGTCACATGTTGATCTTTGATAGTACAGCAGGTAAACAAACTGAAAGCATCTAGTTATGAACGGGGTAAGCCAGTTAATGTATAAGATTTGTTTCCCCTTTGGGTAAAATGAGTTAGAAGCCAATGCTATCGAAGCATCCTGGTGTTAACTGATCAAAGTTGCTACCTACAGAATCAGCTCAGGTAAGGATCATAACTTTTCTCTACATGATATATTCATGAATTACAGAATCAATAAGCGTTTTCTTTCTTTTAAACACCTCAACTGTTGTCTGCTTGAAATATATTGTCTATATCTGCACAGTTCTCTCTTGTATGAACTTCATTGACTTTGTTTAGTTCACTCAGTGGTCCATAAAGTTGATCTTCCACTGCTGTTTCTCTAGACTAGGATGTTGGTAAACTAATGGTATACCTTGTAATTTCCCTCATTTCTCAGCTACACCATTGTTTGATTGATTGAGAAACCGACATCACAGCATTCCACAGCATTCGGGGCATTCCCATAAGCGCTCCGTCCCCATCCTCAGCAGCCAGCGACAGTCCCAACACTAATAGTACCAGTAGCCACCATTGTATGATAGAATGTTCATCTCCTGCTGGCACTTTAATCATGGCCTAGTTACTCTATGTTGTGAGTACACTTTTGAAAATAGCTTTCTAGGTGTTTTGTTCGAGAGTCGGCTTTTGATAGCTGGCATTATGAGAATACATATAACTAGTATGCGTTACAATTCTTTAACATACGCAAAATATTCATATGTTATTTGTTCTTTTCAACAGAGACTAGACTTTATATACATCCTCATCTTCAACTTCTGGTCATGAATAAACATGACTTCTCGTTATGATACCATGAAGGCCACACAAAATTTCTACACTAAATGACATAAACATCCCTGGAATTACTCCTTTAAAATCTTGTAACATTTCTGATCATTGTTGACTATCAGAGGCACCAGGTTTAAATGTTCCAACTAATAATCATGTGTGTACACAGGAAAATATTTGTGCATTTTACGTCTCTCTCTCTCTCTCTCTCCATTTTCTTGTAAAGAAAATAGCAATCAAGTCAAAAAATATACCATAAACAAAAGCACTAACATTCATACATCTAGAAAACACCATTCACAATTTGAGCTGTACAGTACATGTAAAGAAAAGTCAACGTAAGGGTTAGAACAAGATGACAAAAACACAAAAACACCACAGAAGAAACAATAATTATATACATTCCAATGCAAAGTGACATGGCCACAATTCTAGTTTTTTTTTTTTGGTCTCAACCCATCCAAAGCTAGCATTCATCCTTTGTGCTTGGCATCATCTGTTCACATTAGCAGTTCATTAAGATTACTGTATCAGTTCACAAAATGAATGACTGGCCATGACATAAAGATGAGGACAAAAAAGCAGATGATTTGTTTAATACATAACAACAGTATCTATATAAGTACACGGTGCAATGACCACATGTTCTGTACAGCATTTCTCTGAAATCTAGACAACCATTTATTTATAAAAAGTACAAACTAATCACCCACAACCATCGCATATATCCATCACCCTTTCATGTTCACACCCTAGAAGAGGTTGATGACTGTTGCTAATGATTTTTTTATACAAATGAAGTAAAGTACAAATGCACAGTATTATACTTACAACACCAGTAAACAGTAAAATGTTTGAGAGGCGTGCATTCTTTCTGTGGCAACATACAGATGTGAGTCATTGCCCATTTCATAATCACTCAAAAATAAAACTGGGACTTAGAGCACAGATATTGCCAAAAAAATTCTTAGAATATTGTGGACCAAGAAGAGGAGAAAAACTGACATACTAAAAAAACTGAAGAAAACTGGCTCATAAATAACATTTTATTCCCCCTCTTGCTCACTCTGAACTCAAGCAGTACATACATGCTACTTCTAGTACTGAAGGACTGATTTTGTATGTGGATTAGCTTTCCCTATTACCAGTGTCCCTCGCCATCAGACAAACTCACTGTGACTTCAGAGATACTTGTAAATTAAGTCCCCAAGTCAAAGATGAAAAGTCAACATTGTAATCAAACTGACAGGTGATAGAATTGAACCCCCTATCTCAGCATCAGCACACCGGATGTTTAAGAACAAGCTCTCTTATCCATTCGGCCATGCTGGCCTCTATAAATAGTATCACCTCTCAGAAACTGGAATACTCTGGTCATATTAACACCTCAACAGTTTTATTCAGAGTCTGGTTGGTGTTCCAAGCATACATTTATAGCCTGAATCCACCAAACATGGAAACAGATGTGTTCTAGTGGGCTCATCTGTTAATTTGTGATGCCATATCCACTCATTTACTGAACATAAAAACAGCATTAGTCAGCTGCTTGCCAGTTAACTACTTCATGTTAATTGTATAATTTATCAGTCAACAAAATTACTGGCAAGTGAGACTAGAAGTAAATTAACAGATAACTGGAACTAATAAAAGTAAGGGAGATATTAGTGATACATATTTGTGTGATGGAGTGCCTGCTGCCTGTTTATTTTTATTTTACACCCATTTACTTCACCATGTCACACTTCTTTCTGCTTTGCATGTGGCGAACATACCCATGTACACCAATGAGGTTTAAAAAAAAACACTATACTTTTATTTTGGATTTAAAGTTGAACATCAAGGCAATAGTTGGACCAGTCAAATTTCTTGTGTGATGATAAAAAATACTCCTGGGATGGAAAAACATGTCATTTCACCTAGCATATTCTTGGAATAATTGTTTAGAGAACCTAAAACTACACAACAGATTGCTATTTCTACCCTCTAAATACAAAAGCAATCATTGCAACAATAAATAACTCCATGAGATACCCTCCCCCAAAAGACTAATTTTCACTACAAGTGGTGAATTTGTCCAAAACCATTTCTGAAATATCAAATAATGCAGATTCAAAGGGTCATGAGCCTCAGGAATTAAGGCCGCCTGGTTTTGGCAGTCGCTGTGAACTGTGCAAGTTAGGGTTTTCTTTTTGCCCTAACAGAAAAATATCCATCGCCTTATCAAGGATTCGGCCCAGGTCTCCTGAATGTGACCTTGATGTTTTGGCCACTTTTCATAACTACCATCATGATTCACAATCTGTTGTTAATGCCTCGCGCATGCATGCGTGTGTTTGTTTTGTAAGTAAAGGACCCTCTCTCTGTGTCTGTGTGTGTGAGTGTATTGTAAGTACCCTCTCTATGTGTGTGTGTTGTAAGTAAAGGACCCCCCTCCTCTCTCTCTCTCTCTCTCTCTCTCTCTCTCTCTCTCTCTCTCTCTCTCTCTCTCTCTCTCTCTCTCTCTCTCTCTGTGCGTGTTTTTTTTTTTTTGTAAGTAAAGGATCTTCTCTACAAGCCTTGTAACATTTCAGGCATATTGTGCTGGCCTTATACTTCAGCAGACCAATCGGCGCTCAAAAGGTCATGTGGTCAATCTCATGGTGGCCTCCCGAACTTCCCAAAACATTTCCTGTGACCATTTTAGGTTGGCTCAACCTGGAAAGCCCTGTCAATTGTTAAAATCTGTATGTTACAGCAATATTAATTTTTCCATGGCAGAATCTAGGCCGTGAATATTTGTCCTTCCTAATGGAAATACTTTCACTTGTTGTCTGAACCTACAGCAAACATGAAACAGGAATGTGATCAGAGGAAGTTGAGTTCACCCCACGTTCAACATCAGAAAGTCTTCAGAAACTGTGTAGATCTAAAGGTCACTGCTAGGGCTATACTTTGGTTGCAGTAAGTATTGTGTTTTATCTGAAGGGGGAGGGGCTTGAAAAACAATGACATCGTGACTTTCTTCTTAGTCTCACTTCAAGTTAATAGTTGTAATATGTTGTTATATGTGTGAGTGCATGGTTAATTTTAAAAAAAATATATATAATTGCTTTTCAATAAAAAAACAAAACCTTACCTCGTAGGGAAATGTGATGCCCATAATTAGATTCAGCACACAGAATACTACAAGAAACAGGTATTTTTATTTGTCATTATTAGGACACAAGTTTTGTTTCTCAGTGTTATCACACAGGATTGAAAACAATAACTATCATTACCAATTAAAGTTACTGGCATGTCCTTTGCAGAGTGCCACAATCAACGCCAACATTTATTGGCCTTTTTTAATGATTTTCTATGCAATTTTACATTCAGTGGTCATTGCTTTCTGAACAGCCGGTGTTCATGCATTGTAAATATAAAAAAAAAGTGATCTGCTCCAAAATTGTCTGACACGAGGGTTTTGTTAATGTCTGAGAAACAAAGTCTGTTTGCCCAGCTAGTCATCACAGGTACCTGCCTGAGTTCCACCCCCCCCCCCCCCCTCTTTTTTCCCATCTCTAATACACAAGAGCCATGGCAGCGAAGTGGCTAGCATTCTTGCCTGGAAGTTGTGTTTTTGAAACCCCACACAGACGAAGATTTTTTTTATGTATCTGGACTCCCAGGATGACCTAGACGAACACCAGGACATGTTATGGGAAGTAAAGGAGGCTGGCATGACAGTGACTGCATCAGCCACTGAGTGTGAATAGTCTATAAAAACATGGGGCGAGCGTTACATACCAAATACACATCCAGGTTTGTAAAAGGGTGCTTACTTTTTTTTTTTAAACCTCTAATAGATAAACACTGAAATCCCTTGCCGTACCCGAGACTGAAACTCAAACCTTCTGTTGTGAGCGGCTGTGTCATAATTGCTTGACCACTCATTATTCGAAGATAAAACTGGTAACTGTAGGTTTTCCTCCTCATTAAGCAAAGCTGTGAGTCACAGGATAACACACAAAAATTACATTTGAAACACATTTTCCTCCCAGGAACTGAAGTGATAAAATATTTCTGAATGAAAAACTTGAGTTGGTACTGGCTGGCTAACTGAACATCACAACACAGGCATGAGCATCCACTTATGAGAAAACAGGCGTCCAAGTTGCTCTTAAATACAATATCCTTCCGTGAAATTCCTGGAGGCATCATAGACACATCTCTATATACAGGATCAATACACATGGCCATATAAAAAAGCTTGTCAGCTCCACCAATGAAAAACTATCATGAAGTAATGACAGTGAGTACGTATGTTTTTGAAGACAACACAAAGCAGCAAATATCTGTACAACTATGACTCACTAAACTACACATTCATGACGAGTAAGCTGGTATTGTTGTCCCTCACTGTCCATTTAGCCTGACACAAAGGCAGAAGTCACACAGACATACATACTCTGCAAAGTGAGTTATCTGGTGTCTGTGTTATATCTCTCCCCTACGAAAATTAATCCCGATAAATGCCAAAAAATTATCTAACATAAGGTCACGAAGTGGCGCTCCTTTTGCACCAAAATGTCCCCTTGCTTGTAGCATTCAGTAAATCTCAAAACACAGACACAAAACTCTATACAATTTTATAATCAGCTATCACTGAATCCGAGCAATCTTCTCCAGCGGTTGAGATAGTTCCAAATAGGCTGAGGCTGCTATTCCATCTGGCCAAACTTGTGTATTCGATGTGGTTTGGGCTCACACTACTGACTCATTGGTTCCGTGGATAAATATTCTACTAGAGAATGTCCTCCAGGAATGGAAGGTTTTTCCAGTCCAAATCCACACCCCGGATGTGATGCCCACGATGACAGTCATTAAATATTTGATCATGAAGACGTTGAAGTCTGGCCAAGGTTTCGAGTTTATTCCGTATGGGCAGTTGCTATGGAAACGCTTGCATTCACTATCATACCAGGTTACCATCCATTTATCTCGGAAAGCCTGCTCGTAGAAAAGGCAAGCAATGACAATGGTTGCTGGAACAGTGTAGAGAACTGAAAAAATTCCAATTCGTACCATCAACTTCTCCAGTTTGTCAGTTTTGGTGCCGTCACTCTTCATGATTGTACGAATGCGAAATAAAGATACAAAGCCAGCCAGGAGAAAAGATGTGCCGATGATGAGGTACACAACAAGAGGAGCCAGCACAAATCCCCGGAGAGCATCCACATCAAAGATACCTGTATAGCAAACACCACTGAGAACATCTCCATCAACCTGACCCATAGCCAGGATTGCAATGGTTTTAATAGCAGGTACAGCCCAGGCCGCCAGGTGAAAATATTGGGAGTTGGCTTCAATGGCTTCGTGGCCCCATTTCATGCCTGCAGCCAGGAACCATGTCAGAGTTAAGATAACCCACCAGATGGAGCTGGCCATACTAAAGAAGTACAGCATCATAAAGAGAATAGTACAGCCTTCCTTCTTAGTTCCTTGAGTCACAACCGGCATCATTTTTTCCTTTTGGGTATCAATATTTTGAGGTTCAAATGGACCGCTGCATGAAATTTTTTCCCTGAGAGCAAATCCAACTACGTAGGCAAGAGCCACCATAAAGTAACATCCAGAGAGGAAAATGATTGGTCGTTCAGGGTATCGAAACCTCTGCATGTCGATGAGGAATGTCAGTACGGTGAAAAGTGTGGAGGCCAGGCATATACACGACCAAACCCCAATCCACCATTTGGCAAAATTACGCTCTTTTTGATCAAAGAACATATCATTACAAGGGGCACCACAGTTCTTCCCCACATCATCTCCAACTTTCAGATGGTAGTCGAACCCGTTGGGCGTGGTGAGAACGGTTGGACATCTGAAGCCTAGGTCACGTGTTGCTCTATTATCCCATGGCGTAAAGGTCTCTCCTACAGAGGGGAAAAAAGGGTAAATGTATTCACAATGAATCAGTTAACAAAATCACACAATAATAGTTATTCTGTACCTTAAACTTTCAAGATAGTTTAATAATTAAGACACTTGTTTGCAAACAGCAGTTCAGGGTTTATTCTCAGAAGATAGTGTTTCTTTTTTTATTGATTCATGGACAGTATTGATCACTAGTACCTAGGGTGTTTTTTTTTTTATTGTTTCGTGGACAGTATTAATCACTATTACCTATATAGTACGTATCTAAAAAAAAACATGTAGAAACGTATACAAGAACAATGAATGCACAGTAAGAATAAATGGAGGACACTCAGAACCCACCATAAGATTCGGAGTATGGCAAGGTTGTGTGCTGTCCCCCCTCTTGTTCATAACCTATATATACAGCATTTGTAAATAAACCAGCATAGCAGAGACCGTAATAACACCACGTGATGAACAGAACACAGACGAAGAATCAACAGCAAATAACACCATTAAAGAACTCCCATTTGAGGATAATCAAGCACTAATTGCAAAATCAGAAGCAGAATTACAAGACCAAATAAATAGCCTAAACGAAATGTTTAAGGAGCGTAACATGAAAATTAGCATCATTAACCTAGAAGTAATTACTATAACCAAATAAGACAAAAACAACAAAGATTGATCTAAAAGAACACCCCCTGAAACAAATAAAGAGCTTCAAGTACTTAGGAAGTATAATATCATCAAATGGCAAATCAGAAGATGAGATCAAAAATAGATGCAATAAGGCAAACCAACTCATTGGACAAATGGCACCAAACTAAAGAACAAACACGTATCAAAGGAGGAAAAAGAAAAGGAGGAGGAGGGAAGAAAAAAAAAAAGAGAGAGAGAGAGCAGGGGGGGGGGGGGGGGGGGAAAGAGAGAGAGAGAGAGAGAGTTGTTCACCACAAGTGTTTTATGTTCATAATTTTGCAATTAAATTGATTGTCCCATGGGCATAACCCCTCAATACCCAATTTGCCACATCTAACAGATCACTTTGTGCTTCTCACACACACACAAAAGATGGACAAGCAATAACTTTCATACCATGAAGAGAGGACATGGCCAGAATGAACCCTGACTCTAGCACATCAGAAGCTCCACATCGCCTCTGCAAGGCATCCTGATAGTAGTGTTAGCAACATGTCTACTTCAGTGAATGTTTGTCAGGCATCCAGATGGTAGAGAGCTAGCTACGTACTTAGAGCAGTGAATATTTGTGAAGCTCCAGATGGTAGAGAGCTAGCTACGTACTTAGAGCAGTGAATATTTGTGAAGCTCCAGTTGGTAGAGAGCTAGCTACGTACTTAGAGCAGTGAATATTTGTGAAGCTCCAGTTGGTAGAGAGCTAGCTACGTACTTAGAGCAGTGAATATTTGTGAAGCTCCAGTTGGTAGAGAGCTAGCTACGTACTTAGAGCAGTGAATATTTGTGAAGCTCCAGTTGGTAGAGAGTTAGCTATGTACTTAAGGTAGTGAATATTTGTGAAGCTCCAGTTGGTAGAGAGTTAGCTATGTACTTAAGGTAGTGAATATTTGTGAAGCTCCAGTTGGTAGAGAGTTAGCTATATACTTAAGGTAGTGAATATTTGTGAAGCTCCAGTTGGTAGAGAGTTAGCTATGTACTTAAGGTAGTGAATGTTTATGAAGAATCCTGTTGTGCAGTGAATGTTTGTGAGAGGATCCTGTTGGTACAGTGTTAGCTATGTGCTTAGGGCAGTGAATGTTTGTGAGAGGATCCTGTTGGTACAATGTTAGCTATGTGCTTAGGGCAGTGAATGTTCATGAAGAATCTTGTGCAGTGAATGTTTGTGAGAGGATCCTGTTGGCACAGTGTTAGCTATGTGCGTAGGGCAGTGAATGTTTGTGAGAGGATCCTGTTGGTACAGTGTTAGCTAAGTATTTAGGGCAGTGAATGTTTGTGAGAGGATCCTGTTGGTACAATGTTAGCTAAGTATTTAGGGCAGTGAATGTTTGTGAGAGGATCCTGTTGGTACAGTGTTAGCTAAGTATTTAGGGCAGTGAATGTTTGTGAGAGGATCCTGTTGGTACAATGTTAGCCATGTGGCTACTGCAGAGTGTTTCCCTGTTGGTACAAAGTTATCTAAGTACTTTGTGCAGTGAATGTTTGTGAGAAGGTCCAGTCGGCAGAGAGTTATTAGCTAAGTACTTAGAGGCAGTGAATATTTTGTACTTCGGGCAGTGAATGTTTGTGAGACATCCTGTTGGTACAATGTTAGCTATGTGGTTGCTGTAGTGAATGTTTGTGAGAGGACAGAGTGTTGGCTCTAGGGTGTATGAGGCAGGAGAAATGGCAAGAGATTGAGAGGCTTTTTGCCACCCCGTGATGAGAACAAAGTTCTGTAAAGGACCGGCTACTTGATGATTATACACTAGAATGTTTAGTAAAGAATCTGAACAGACCTTGAACATAATACCATAACAGCTTATAAAAGAATATTCACTGGTCAAACACTGTCACAGAGCATAGCTTGACCAAGTGATATTACTTTTAATAAGAAAAATTTAAACATTTCCTGAAAACCATTAATGATGGAAAGGTCCCAAAATTAAGATCAAGAAGAAGAAATAAAAATATTGTTTCACAATCAATCAATCAATCAATCATGTGCCATGCCGGAAAGCGCGGGAGGTCATGACTCGCCATTTCACTCAATCACTAGCGTCATGGATCAGCTCAGTGTTCCTGTCTCGTCCATGCCATGTGGCCAAGCCATCCAGGTATTTTCCTCTCGGTCTTCCTCTTGGTCTGTTCCCTTTGATCTTGCCAGTTGTCACTAAGTTCTCTAATCCATTTCTTCTCATAACATGTCCAAAAAATGTTGACTGTCTACGTCTAATTTCTCTAATCAGTCTACGATTTTCATTTGTCTTCTGTAGTACTTGGTCATTGGTTTTTCTGTCTGTCCATGGTATTCTTTGCATTCTCCTCAGAAACCACATTTCTGCAGCCATCAGATGTTTTTCAGCTTGACTGCTCATTGTCCAAGTTTCACATCCATACAAAAGAACAGGCTCTATGTATCCCCTCAACGCTCTTTTTCTAGTTTCAATTGACATCTTTTTATTGGTCAGAATGTTTTTCATCTTGCTAAAGGCTACTTTCGCCATGGCGATTCTTGTTCTAATCTCTTCAAGGCATCTCCCATCAGATGTTATGACTGTTCCGAGGTAATTGTACCGATTCACTTGTTGAAGAATATTCCCATTTACTTGTATATTACATTGTGGTATTTCGATCTTCCTAGTGATGACCATAATCTGTGTCTTTTTACAATTTAATTCTAACCCCAGTTGCTCACTGTGTACAACAACAGTATCTACTAATTGCTGCAGATCCTGCTCATTGTCTGCAATCAATACTGTATCATCTGCATATCTAATGTTATTGATGTTTCGTCCTCCAATGCTGATTCCATTTATATCTTCTACATTTCTAAAAATATTTTCACTGTATACGGAAAAAAGATCTGGAGACATTACACATCCCTGCTTAACACCTCTCTTAATAGTCTTGATATTGTCCCACTTCATTATCAATCCTTATGGCAGCTTGTTTCCATGTTTTTATAAGTCTAATGTCTTTCCCATCAATTTGTAGATCTGCAAGCATATCCACCATGTTGACATGTCTAACTCTATCAAAATAAAACATCAAATTCCAATTTTAACAGACTTTGTTTAGAAATGGGTTACCAGTTTTAAATTTAAAACAAGCAGAATTGGTATGCTCTTCACAGAGAAATATTCATGAAAAACTTTAAAAAACATTTCAAATTATTCACAACACTTAAAGAGTCATGTTTTATGCATGGAATAAATTATCACAGAGCAGTCAGCAGAATCTCCTGGTTAGAAAATAATGTTTGTTCAATGGCTGCTTAATGTCTTTGATTTTACTAACCCACACAAATGATTGTTGGGTTCTGGGCAAATGGTGTTACAGGGTTGCCTTGAAGAAAGCAGACAGAATTGTTTGTTAACAATACTGTGGGCCAAATCAGGGTTGTACCACCAAGGAAGAGGGAATGATTGGGTAGGGGGAGAAGATTTACAAGCAATAAGTGATCTGTTTAGCTTCTGTGGTCCTGATCCAAGCAAATGAATCTTGTGTCTTACCACTGGAACGCGGGCACCCAGAATGGTGTGGATGTAGTGACATGCATCTTTTCTGTGGCAACATATGGATGTAAGATGCATACCTTCTTGTATTATCATCCCTAGCAAGCACTTTCACTATCATCTTATCAGCATTTTTCGGGAGTTTTATAATTAAAAATTTTTAGGGGGAAATCCAGCAAGCTTATGTAAGAATACAAATAGAATTTTTTGGGGAGATCCTGCAAGTTTATGTTAGAATATAAATATAATGGTGGTGGGTTGTGTCCTGCTAGTGTATGTTAGAATTTGAATAGAATTGTGGTGAAATATCCTGCAAGTTTATATTAGAATACAAATATAAGCATTTCTTCTTCTTCTTCTTCTTCTGCGTTCATCCGGAGTTTTTTTTTCGGACATGATTGCGTTGTGCCTGTTTACAGCAGAACTGCGTTCTTGTGCCATTAGGCTGACACATCTTACTTCTGTGGGCATTTGTTGACCAGGTTAACCTTTCCGAGGAAATATAAGCATTTTAACACCCATTCTCATCATTCATTTAAATTTTGATCTCTAAATTAAATTAAATCTTTATTGTATTTTCTATTTTATTTCTACCTACACTTCACTGTCATTGAAGATATCATTATTTTTTTGTTATCATAATCTTTTCATACACCCTAATTATATTCTTTACCGCACATATGTTGTTGTATATTTTTATTAAATGCCTTCTTTTCATATCCTTATTCTCACGTTAAACGTTGTATCTGTTTTCATATCCATATTCTCACATGTAAACATCACATCTATTTTCATTTTCATATCCATATTTTCATGTTTAAACATCACATCCATAATCTCAAGTTTAAACATGACATCTACTTTCATATCCATATTCCCAAGTTTAAACATCTCTATTTTCATTTCCCCGATCTCATGATCAGAATGTAGGAAGGAAATGAGTTTTCCACTGGACTTTATTATCAATCAATCATGTGCCATGCTGGAAAGCGTTGGCGGTCATGACTCACCATTTCACTCGATCACCAGAGTCGTGGATCAGCTCAGTGTTCCTGTCTCATCCATGTCATGTGACCAAGCCATCCAGGTATTTTTTTCTCGGTCTTCCTCTTGGTCTGTTCCCTTCGATCTTGCCAGTTGTCACTAAGTTCTCCAATCCATTTCTTCTCATAACATGTCCAAAAAATTTTGACTGTCTACGTCTAATTTCTCTAATCAATTTACGATTTTCATTTGTCTCCTGTAGTACTTGGTCATTGGTTTTTCTGTCTGTCCATGGTATTCTTCCGGTAAAATGGCGAAGACGTGATGCATTTATTCTTCGGGGTGACGCTGTTTTACCTATGGATTATGTGGAGTTATTTTGTATTCGTTTATTGGAAGTGTTCAAAAGAAGCCACGGAAGGCAGGTGGTGGATGAAATTTTGAGGTTAAGGTCTCAAGTTTCGCGATGGCAGGCAGAGGAGCTCTTTCTCGAGTCAATGGTGTGGTCACCTGACCAGTACGGTCACTGCCATAGAGGAAAGCAGCGGCAAACTACCTCTTTAACAGTGCCTAGTACATTTATGATTCGCCTAAAGACTGATAATCGCAAGACAAGGACAGAGACGTTAAAATTACCAACATGGAACGTTAGGACGTTAAACGACCTTATTATATTGACATCATTATACCGTGGCCTAACACATCACACTCCAATGGCATATCGAACATGGGACTACTTTTACCTTTATAAAGTGTCTATTGTTATTTCAGAAAATGGAAGTTCTATTTATTTATTCATGTCTTTACAGCAATCATGATATGCATATTGTGCTCTGCACATTCCCCATACAAATGTGTGGTGTTATACTTTTGCTACTGCGTATTTTGTGGGTTATATAATCCTGTATTTCTGCTTGTATACTTACTTTTCACTGAGTGACTTCTTGTTTATGTATATGTTCATTTGTCTACGTTATGTTGATTCAGCTTCATAAGCCAGAACTCTTGTTACATTCACGTAAGTCTGACCTTGCTATTTCAATTTTCATTTTATTCATCTTTGTATCTAGCACACAAAGTTTTTTTACTTACAGGTCTTTGTGCATTATGCCATTTAACTGTCTGTGGGTCATTTCATTCTTTTGTATAGCCATTTGTTCAAATTGTGCCTGACATCTCTTGTATTCTCTAATCTATAGCAGGGATTCTCAAACCTTTATTGTGCCACTTGAAAAATGTTTGGGGGTATTTTAGATGTTACTGAAAAATTACCACAGCCAACTGTTACTGAAAAATGACTATAACCTGCTGTTACTGAAAAATGACCACAACCAACTGTTACTGAAAAATGACAACCAGCTGTTACTGAAAAATGACCACAACCAACTGTTATTGAAAAATGACGACAACCAGCTGTTACTGAAAAATGACCACAACCAACTGTTATTGAAAAATGACGACAACCAGCGTTACTGAAAAATTGTCACAACCAACTGTTATTGAAAAATTACCACAACCAGCTGTTATTGAAAAATTACCACAACCAGCTGGTGTTGAAAAATTACCACAACCAGTTGTTATTGAAAAATTATCACAACCAGCTGGTATTGAAAAATTACCACAACCAGCTGGTGTTGAAAAATTACCACAACCAGCTGGTGTTGAAAAATTACCACAACCAGCTGGTGTTGAAAAATTACCACAACCAGCTGGTGTTGAAAAATTGACTAATGAACAAGTTCTGCAAACTATAACAGAGCAAAGACAACTTCCTAAAGTAATTATAAAGAGACAGCTTTCATGGCTTTGACACTCATAAGGAAGAAGATTGCAATGTGTCATGCTATTCTGCAATATGGTGTTCTCTCCCCAACACTTTTCCTCATCTACAGTTAGTTAGTTAGTTAGTTATCAGTTGGGGTATCTTCGTTGCACTCCGGACATGTCCATAGGTGCTCAGATCCTCCCCCCAGCATATGCATCAGCGTCCGGTGGCTAATAGTGCCAGTTCTGTGTTGGTTGACGAGGCGCTTTGTTTTCCCGATGTACCTCTCGCGTCTGGCTGTGCCGATTCTTACTCCCAGGTCTTTCATCCTGGAAAGCGATGTGGAATCACTGGCGTCAAAATCCTCTGTTCTCGCCATATCTTTAAGGGCGTTAATAACATCGGCACGATCCATGGGCTGGCCATCTACAGGGGGTGCAGAGCCAGCCAATTTATCAGCTCGTTCATTTCCCTCGACTCCCGCATGTCCCGGGACGAAGATGAAGGTGACTTTGCGGACAACAGACTTCCGCAGCGACTCAGTCCACTGTCTACGTACAGATCCAGCTTCGACCTTCTGAATCATGCTCATTGAATCACTTAGTACACACACGTTGGTATAATGCTGTGATTCCAGCCATATGAAAGCCTGTGTAACTGCCATCACCTCCATCGTCATGCTGCTCGTGGTCATGGAGTGGGCACCACTGGATTCTTGAACGGTTCGGCCCGCTGAGCGGGCTGTAAATGCCCACGCACTTCTCTGCTGCTTTACAACAGATCCATCTGTATAGATGAGCACTTCGGGGCTATCTGAGTGTTCATAGATGAGCGCGTTAACCTCTGCATTGACAGCGGCAGGGTTCTGCTCTCTGCACCGTCTGTCGAGTGTGATAATGCAGGAGAAGGTACACTTAAAAGCTGGAGGCACCGGCACCCATTCCATGCCGGGGTTGATACTGGTAAGACTGCAGACCTGTCCGACGACATCTTCCGCCCGACCCATCCATGATTTGCCCCTCTTTAGCCTGTCACCCTTTTCTCTGAATACAGCGTCATGCAGAGGGTGCTGCTCATCTGCACTTATTTTTAAGTATGCACGAGCTCTCCAGATCTTGATCCTGTGTTCCATTGTCGGGAAGTCAAGGAGGTATCTCATTGCTACACAGCTGGTGTCTCTCGTGCAGCCCAAAATGATGCGCATGGCTTCGTTTTGTACCTTTTCAAGTCTTCCAATCTGTGTAGGGCTGACAGTGAGGATGGCCAGGGCATACTCGATGCGTGAAAGCACAAGTCCTTGGAACAGAAGTAATAGCAGTCTTTGCTCGATATTGGCACTCGCCATGACTCTCATTGCTGCCAAACCTTTTCGAGCCTTCGTTATGACATAATCGACATGATCTCTGAAGGACAGGCTACGATCAAGCCTCACGCCAAGATATGTCATTGACTGGGTTCTACTCAGAATGCTCCCATCCATTCTTACTGCCGGCAGGTCTGTTTTCACAATATGGTTGTTTAGTGAGAACCATGTAACCGTTGCCTTTGCAGGGTTGACAAGGGCATCGGCATCAGCACACCATGAGGAAATTCGATCTAGTTCGCCCTGCATATAGTTGGCAACCGCCTGTCTATCTCGACCCTGTCGATACACGAGGATGTCGTCAACGAATGATAGAGTCCTACCCCTCCCATCCAATTGTTGTTCAGTGATCGGCACCGTATACACGTTGAATAGTACTGGTGACAGTGGTGAACCCTGCGGCAATCCTGGACATATCGTTATCGGCTCAGAAGACCAACTCCCGCATCTTAGCACCACCTTCCTTTGGAGTAGAACTGCAGCTATCCATCGTACAAGGTGAGGGTGAACTTTCAGTCTGAGGAGGGTTTGCATCAAGTGCTCGAAAGATACTCTGTTATATGCGTCCTCTAAGTCTATGGCGGCCGCACATGTCTCTTCTCTGACCTGAAATCCTTCGTAAACATCTTGAGCAAAGACCGCCGCATTCAGCCATGACTCTTTGTTGCGTCTGTATCCTCCAAGTGTGGGCGGGAAGCAGCCGAGCTGTTCCAAGTCCCAAGCAAGTCTGTGTGCTACAATTTTCTCCAGTAGCTTGCCAACAGTATTCTGCATCGTAATGATTCTGTAGCCGCTTATCTTGGAGTGGTCTTTGTTCGGTTTTGGCAGCGGCAGCAGGTAGCTGTGTAGCCATTCTTCTTTGACCTGACCCCTCTGGATACTGGTGTTGAATTCTCTGGCCAGTTCTTCCATGTCATCATCTGATATCACCATTAGGTCACCATATCGGATGCCGTCTGGGCCTGGGGCGGTGTTAGGTGATTTCTTGAGCATCGCACGCAATATGTCCACTGTGATCGTCCATTCTTCGTCTGTCCCGACTCCCTCGCACAACTGAGAGAGTGTTGTTGTGGTCCTCTGTCTGGCGGGCTCGTCTTTCTGGTCAGTCTGTTCTATGTAGCGTGCAAGAAGGGCCTTACCTTTATCCGCATCCGACTTTTTCCATGCGAGGTCTGTGCCTTGAAAGTCTGGAATACCCCTACGTTGTGCAGCACCGTTCATGCTCTTGTGGAGGCGCCAGAATGTCGTAAGAGATTGCTCGGAGCACACCTTCCTGCAGAACTCGTCCCATTTGTCGGCCTTGGCCTGTTTGGCGCAGGATTTGAATAAAGTCGTCGTCCTAACGACCTCAGTCTTCAGGTTCGCCAATTCAATCTGTGGCATGTTAGCCTTTCTGGCCTTTTGCCAGTCTTTGACAGCCTGCCTCTTTTCCAGCCACACCTTCTCGACCTCTCCATTCCACCATGGTGGCTGCAGCCATCTTTCTTGTCTCCTACGGGAGGAAGTTAGATTCCTTCTTCTGATCTTGCTTATGGCGTCTTGACCAGTGGTGTCGTACGGGAAGGCATTGGTCTTGTTTCTTTGACTCATGGCCCCGTCTTTCTTGATCAGGATGACACAAGGGTAGTGGTCACTATCGTGGTATCCCAGTGTGCCCCACCGGCACCTTGGTGCGATGGTGGGCGACACCAGAGCCAAGTCAATGACGCTGTCAGAGTCACCTGGTCGAGTGGCCATTCTAGTGACCTTCCCATCATTCAGACAGATTAGGGCAGCAGATGCCAGGGCGTCCTCCAAATCTTCTCCCTGTCTATTGGTGATGCAATTCCCCCATTGACTGCCTCTGGCATTGAAGTCCCCGCAGTAGATGATATGCCTTTCATCCATATCGAACAAACTCTGCCATTGTCGCACGTCGACCTTCCCATTTCGCGCATAGACGTTAACGATTACAAGCTGCACTGGTGTCATTATTCTTAATGCCTGCACTTGCAGGGCATCGCTGTTCCAGGCGGACATATCGATCTCAGACACTAGTATGTTGTCGCGGACCAGAATGGCCTGTCCGAGGTGCCGCCTGTTAAGGAAACCCTGAAATCCCGCCACATTGACTGTTCCGTCGGTGAGGTGTGTTTCTTGCAAGACTACAATATCGTTTCCGTAGAGTAGTTTTTCAAGAATGGGTCGGCGTTGACTAAATGATGCACAGTTCCAGTACAGTACTCGAACATTTCCGATACCCAATCTGTCACATTTTAAGCGCCTTCTGCGCGCGCCCGCCCTCTTACCACGTTGTGTCCTAGCTGGTCGTCTGGCCGTCATGTTAGGCTTATCTATCGCCACCGGGCGCCGATGATACACCGAAAGAAGACCGGACGCGCGTGCACGAACTCCGTTGCACGGTCCGAACTCCATTTCACCACGAAAAAACACTTAATCCATACACATTTCGGAAAAAACACCTCATCTACATCAATGACCTAGTGGCTAAACTTCCACGTGGAATTAAAGTGGTAATGTGCACTGATGGATCTGGCACGATGGTGCACAAATGAACATGTGGCCACCAGAAAGCTAAAAAGAGCTATAGATGCATTAGCTATGTTAGCAAATAAATGGTGTGCTAGCATAAACATTGACAAATGTAGTACTACTTTTCACCCACTCCCCAAAACAAAAGGCATGTTGTACTATCCAGAATAATGAAATACCCCTAAGAGAGGGTAAACAACCCACATGCCTCGGAGTCACATTCAATGCCAGGCTGACATGGAGAAAACAATAACTAGGCGGCAACAAAAGTTAGGAGAAAGATAGTCATCTTGAAAATACTAATTGGGAAAATACTTAGCACAGTTTACCAACCAAGCATCATGTGACCCAGCCTGGAATAAATCAACTGCATGGTGATCAGTATCAAATATCACACTACAAGAGCTGGACAAGATGCAAAAATGTATGGTGGAGATGGAGAAGCAGTTGATAGCCCCATGAATATCCCAGAAGGAACCCCATGGAGACAGGAACACAGACTGCTAGTACGCATCCATACAAAAGTTAAAGCAACGTTCAACATGGAAGAATAGAACAGTGTACAATGCAGAGGGGCTATTCTCAGTTTTCTTGATGAAGAATACCCACAGGACTGCTGGAAGTCTACATAGATGGGTCGGCACACAATGCTGTTAGAAATGGAGTAGGGGGAGTGTGCACAGCATACTCAAATAATGCCACGGTAATGGCCAAGTATAAACAGGAAATTACTGTCGTAACTATGACGCAGAAATCCAGAAAATCAAAATAGTAACAGAAAAATTACTTAATGTCAAGCATGGTATACAGCTTGTGGTGCTATTGACAGATGCAAAATAAGTACTTAAGGTACTCCAGTCTGGAAAATTGTCAGTACTACAGACTAAACTAGGCAGTATAAAGTGACCTACCATACAGTGAGACTCGCTGTCTCACTGTGGAGTGTCTGGAAACGACAGAGCTGACAACTAGCTACAGAAGGTGCAACAGAAGAGCAACCTAATATACCAGTCACATACCACCAAAAGACAAGAATCATCACATCAATGTGCCATGTGTATACAAAATGTAAGATAGGCAAATCAGCCACATGTGGATTAGCCCACCAGACAGAATTATATACTCCCAGACTGTCCTGAACATGATATCAAAGCCAACCTGGCCAAAAGCAACAACGGTGGAAGTTAAACTTTACGGATCACCGAGTTAACTAAAAAAGGCAATGAGGTTTATACAAGAGACAACATTGCACATACAGGCAATCTATTTCAAGCAAGTGAAGGAAGAAAACCAAATGAATTGGTCAGATTTTAAGACATGAACAAACACCAAAGTACTAGAAGAAAAATACTGGGACAAAGCAAGGAGTCATCATCATCATGTGCGATTGGCTAAGGAAGGAGCAAAAGAAGAACAGCCTGATGTGCCCGTTACCACCAAAAGAAAATAATAATCAAATCAGTCAGAAAGCCACTAAAACCTGCTCAAGACGACTGCCATACTATGGACAGACCAGAACAAGTCGTTATTCTGTGCCTCAGAACAGGACACAATAGATTACGCAACCACATGTATACAAAATTCAAGATTAGTGAATCAGCCATGTGCACATGTTTACTGGCGTCGCAGACAGCAGAGCACATACTCTAAGACTGCCCAAATTACAACATGTCTAGGCAAACCTTCTGGTCTAGAGAGATGACAGTGGAAGATAAAACTCTATGGACCACTGAGTGAACTAATAAAGACAGTTAAATTCATACAAGAGTCATATACACATACATTGCAGTTATAGACATATTTCAAGCGAACGAAAGAAGAAGAAATCATGTGCCCTGCCAACTGGCATATGCATTCTTGCATCTCCACAGATCTGAGTCCCTGGTGTTCTGGATGAATTCTGTTGATAATAATCCTTCATGCCACTGACTCAATCCACCCAGCATCATTTCTCTTTGTTTGCCTCAGCCTTTTCTATCACTGATCTTTCCAGTCATCACAATGTTTTCCAATGCCTCTATTCTCATTATGACTAAAGATCACCGTTTGTCCCCTTCTTATATTTTTATATAATGTTCTACTTTCATAGGCTTTATCAGGCATTCATTGTTAGTTACTCTGGCAGTCTGAGGTATTCACAACATACATCTCAGAACCCACATCTCTACTGCCTCTAAGTACTTCCTAATCTTTTAATTCATACTCCAATAGTTACCATGCAGCAAAACAGGTTCTATATAACATTTCAGTACTCCATATCTGATCTTCAATGACAGTGACTTTTTGCATATGATACTTTCCATCTTTTAAAATGCAGCCAAGGAAGGGGCAGACCAAGAAAAGCAAAACAGGCATGCACATATCTATCAATGTAAACATACACGAAATCAGAGCAACACACAACAGACAGCCATATAATGGATGAATAAAGAGCTTTACGTCAAGCCCAATTGCTGAAATACTTGATGATTTTTTTTTAAAACTGATCTATTGCCTATAGTACCTTGCGTTACAGGATAAGGAGTTCTTGAGCCTGAAGAATTAAGGTCACGAATTTTGCAGGTTTGGGTTTTCTTTTTTTCCCCCAACACAAAAAAATCAACACCTTACAGAGGATTTGAACTCAGGACTCCGGAAGGAAAACTAGGCATTCTAATTAATCGGCCAGCCACTCCTCAACTTGTTGATTATGAATCACAAATGTAGAGCCCAAGAAAATTATACTTTCAATTCACCCAGGGTTGGTAGATCAGATACCTATCCTCACAAAAGAAGAGGTCCAACATAAACATGGGCATGTCAACGATCCTTCAGTAGTTGGAAATCATAAACAGTAGACCATATTTGATTACAGCCCTGGTACAATACCAGCAATTATAAAGCAACAACAAAATATTGATCAACATGTAAATGTATAGATGTGGATGGAAAACTAGTTGCAAACAAGTAAGTTTATGGGCAGTCAAAGATCCAGATTCATGCTGGAATGGCGTAATCAAATCTCCAAACTAAAAAAATCTTTGATACACAAACTTGGTGTGGCAAATGTCATGTTTTGGCAGGCCTGTGTCAATAATGCTTGACTCATGTAATTACCAGACGTAAAGAGACGGGAATGATGACATCTGACAACTCTAAAATTACCCTTTCTGGGGGGATACAAATCACCACGGGGGTGTAGCCAATATTATGGATCCGGAAGGATAAAAATCTTTTAAAGGATACAGGCCAGTGTTGGGTAGAATTTTCCTGGCAAAGTAATTCAGAATATTACAGTAAAGTAATATGACAGGCCTTTTCATGTTAACATCGTTCAAACAAAAGCTCCAATAGTAGAAAGCAGCAGCAAAAACAACAAAGATGTATTTTATAGTGACCTGGGCTAATGCCCTGAAGAAATGGAAAAAATTCAGAAATAAATTATATTGGAAAACTATCATGCTAAAGTTGAAAACCAACAAGATTACACAGTAGGTAATTATGGCCATATAGGTTATATGTCCTATGCAGGAAACTGCAATCACCTCAAGCTCCTATTGGCTGTGTGTGATTTACTAGGCAATTTTATATTCAGTAGTTTGCCACTGCTTTCTGAACGACATTTAAATCCAATTGACCAGTGTGTGGAATGAACCCACTACCCGGTCATCAGAGAAAGTTTAAGCACAACCGCTTTAAACCTTTCAGAGGGCAGCAAAATGAAAAAGGAGACAGGCTTGTAGAGAGGGCAAAAGAGCACGATGATTGTTGGAAACACCTGGTATCAGCAACATTCAAGGAGATTATGGACATGACCTGACAATGAGATCAGAAATCAGATTGACTACATTCTCGCCAATAGATTTCAAAATACTTTTGAAAGTCTCAAAACTACAATTACAGACTGCTACAGTGATAATAAATTAACTATTTGCAAAATACATAACGGTCAAATATAAAAGAATAAACAAACTACCCCGTGTGCATTGAAGAATGAGTTAAAAGAAAAATTCATAAAAATAAAGAACAGTTTTGATTCACTGATCTAAGATTCTAGTTCAAGATGTTAATGATTGATGAGAACTAATGAAGAACATCACACAGACTGCAGAAACAAGCATCCTTAAATTGAAGATAACAGGCTGTACGAAATGGATGGCTGAAGACATTTCAAAACTAATGGAAAGAAGAAACAGCAAAAACAATAATTCAAGTTAGAATATATTCAAATAAAGATTAGAAAATTATCTAGTTTGAGGAAAATTTTTTAGGACAATTTAAAATCAATACAGCACCCAAAATACCAAATTAATGTAGAATAGAATTTATGACCTAACAGAAACAAAACACCCTCATCAATAGATTCTTGAAAACCAAAGAAGGCATAAATGCCATGCATAAGATTTTAGATACATGGTTAGAGTATGTGAAAGACCTTTACAATGATTCACAGGAGTAACAGTTTGATATTATCAAAAACAATGAAAGACCACTAAATTTGAAGATGGAAGTCCAGAATTCCCTTAATTGTATGAAAACTGGTAAGATCCTGGGTCTAGACAACATTACACTTAAATTACCATTGCCTTAAAAAATATGGAATACTCCTCCCTTGAACATACTCCATGATACCGAAGATATAATTCCTGATTTATATAAGTCAGACAACCTAACCCCCGGGAAGGTTAACCCGGTCAACAAATGCCCGCAGAAGTCGGATGTGTCGGCCTAACGGCGCAAGAACGCAGCTCTGCTGTAAACAGGCACAACGCAATCACATCCGAAAAAAAAACTCCGGATGATCGCAGAAGAAGAAGAAGAAGACAACCTAACTCTCTCAAGAAATTGATGATACATTCCAAGAGAAGAAGCTAGTGCTTGCAGCATGGATATATCTGAAGAAAGCTTTTGACAAAGTCTGGAAAGAAGGTCTGATGAAGAAACTGAGAAATTGTAAAGTCAATGGAAGAAAATGAGCGAAATTATACTTGCACAACAGAAGAGGCCGAATACAGATAGGCAGACTCAAGAGCAAGAAAGTACCATTTTTGAAGTAAACATCACGTCTGTCTACGAATAACAGTATTATTCGCAGCGCACAAAGTAAATGTCATGTGACCAGCCACAATTGTGAATAACGCTCAGTATTATTCGCAATTTGATTGCAAATAACGCCTCCCTTTTTTAATAATCCATGCTTTATGATTGAGTTCACCTTTTCCAAGGACATCATTCCAATTTTTTTTAAACAGCAGATGGTGATCTGAATCTACACTGCACCTCAAACACTTTTACTTCGTAAAAAGATTATCTTAATTTTCCTATCCTAATTTTCTGCATTGTGGTCTGGATGCCCACATTGCATTATGTACTCTTTTATGTGGAAAAACACTTCCACAATATATTTTAGCAAAGAATCAAAACTGAAGTATAAAGTAATTTACTTGTGCAATAACTTGTTTGTGTAAGTTTATTATTTTCTTTGCCTAAGTAGTAGATCTGTGATCAGAACACCACGGCCTGAGATCTGTAGAGAAACATGGAGCCTACACCAGTCGGCAAGACACATGATAAGTAGATGTAAAAAAATTTAGTCCTAGAAGATGAATCTGTTAGCAGATGCGCATTAAAAATACCACAAAAAATGTCAACATACTCCTAATTTTTAGTGTATTTATTTCATACTGTGCCAGAAATGACCAGATCTTGTACATCGGCACACACGTTACTTTTAAAGCCTGATCTTTAGCAAAGTACAAAGTATAAAATAATGCAAAGTAAAGTGAAGTTGTAGAAACACTATTTTATGACATTTTATTGAATATTGTGTAAGATGGTAGATGGTTTTCAACTTCATACAGACTTTATTACTATAGCACAACATGAACAGCAAATTACATGTCTTCAGGATTTAGGATTAGATTACTTATTAATAACTGACAACAGGAACAAGTGGCAATCTGACACAAAAATAATTACTAACCATAAATAGATACAAAAAGAGGAGTGTGACAGGGGTGTGTGCTGTCCCCAAGCCATACACAGAAAGCATTTTAAAAACAATTTGGAGAAATTATCTGGAGTGAAAATCAACAGAATAATAATATAAAAGAATGTATTCTCTTAGTGAATTTAAATACAGAAGCCACATATGTTGCAAGATGTATTGCCTGGCATACTTTGCTGCATCTCGACAGGTGCTTACTGCTGAGTTCTATATCATATGAAGTGAATAAATGAATAATCTTAGATATGCTAATGTCAGTCCTGCTAGCAGAAAATGAGCAGGAGTTACAAAACCTCATGAAGTACTTAAATGCACAGTGCAGAATTTGATTAGATAATATTCAAAAATAAAAACTATGATAATATGGCAATGGAAAGAAGAGGCCAACAATCAACATTACAGTAAATAGATAAACACAAGAAGACGTTTTTCCCATCTTGGACACGTAATAATAGATGAAGGCAGACGTGAAACAGTAAACAGAGATCAAGAATAGAACAGCGATGGCCAAAAATATTTTTAACATGAAAAAAATTTTAACATCTAGAGAGATAAACACATTAAAAATAATAATTATACAATATTAAATATTCAATGCTACTATATAGAGCAAAATCCTGGGCAATGAACAAGTAATTTATTGGAAAGTCAAACTGATGTGATAGAGATGTGAATATATAGAATATATAGGCTTCATTTAATTAAACAAAATTAATTAATATTCAAAGGTGCTAGCGAGTCTGGAAATGAAAAGAGTTGCTGAATGAAATAAAAACAGAGACAACACATGTTAAATATTTTAGCCACATTAAAACAAGACATAGCACTGCTGCACTCTTGTTCAAACCATCTGGAGGGAAGAGTTGAAGTCATGCGAGCAAGAGGCAGACAATGATCATTGATACAGGCGGGAAGATATAAAGAAATGGATAAACAGCAGTCTGTCAGAGTGTACAACCAGGTCAAGAGATAGAAAGTGCTGGA
Organism: Cepaea hortensis; assembly: GCA_963921405.1. NCBI lineage: Eukaryota > Metazoa > Mollusca > Gastropoda > Stylommatophora > Helicidae > Cepaea > Cepaea hortensis. The sequence goes on along the minus strand of OY992892.1, from coordinate 70,173,070 downwards.
GATCCACTGCAGCGAACTTTTATTGTGGAGACTGCACCCGATTGATTTAAGATTGATTGAAGACTTCAGTGAGGTACTAATAGTTTACATGTGACATCAAAATGAAAATCTACAAAACTTTTTTAAATCTAGAAATGTTACCAGAGTGTCTGATTACTGAGTGTCAAAATGAGTAGGTTGTTTATTGTTGAACTCAACCTGATCGGAAACCGGAAACCGCGCCTGCACAGAAGAATCCATGGGGCCCCCAAAAATGGCTATGAAATGACCCTGCATGCTTCTGACATCATTCATTCATTCAAATATCATGTGACAATAACAAACACCATCTTAGTTTCTGCAGAATAGGTCAGTCTAATATTCCATGCATAGCGATTGGTTGAAATTATCATGGCTTTTAAATAAATTTAATTATTTGCCATACGGTAAGTAATTAAATTTTTTAGCGCTGTTCGTAGAAGTTGCAGATTAATTTTAGATGCATTTTTGAATTCTGAATCCATCTTTACATATATCTGGAGAGTTTCATCATAGACCGTTACCAGCCGGGGGTCGAAAAAATATATTTCTGTGAATATGTTGTTTCATCTTTGTGAATGGAAATCCAAAATGGAGGCACAGCGAATATTGATCGAACTTGGCCATGTATACTTTTTACACTCAAAACGTGCAATTTGGACTATTAAAGTTTAAGAGAATACAAGTTTAAAGATTATTAATAATTTATCTGTATACTTTTACTATTTTTTTTTATCATTTAACATGCGGGACAACAGAGTGACTATTCGCAATTCCATTGCGAATAGAAAAAAATTATATTCGCAATGGAACTAGGTCACGTGATTATTCCTATGCGTGTTTCCATATTACAATATTTTGTTGATGTATTAACGTGTCTTCATTAGCATAGTGGTTAGTGTCTCCGCCTGGTACACGGCATCTCGAGGATTGATTCCCCGCTGGGGAGGCAATATTTTTTTTTTTTTTCATTTTCAGGAATTAGGTGACACCAATGCTAGTCTGATGATTTCACTTTAGGCATATGTTTTCTACGGATTTTGTGTATTAGGTGTTGTTTATCTTGTGCACAAGAACCTGCGCACTTGTCTTTCTGTTCTTATCTGTCGTCTACTTTTGTTGTCTTGGGAAAGGCGCTTAGCCATCCGAACACGAGTTCTTCTCTCTCTTTCTCTCAGTCTCAATCACCCACCTCTCTCTTTCTTGTCTTTGCTACTCTTTAATGTCCTTCTTAATACATCTTTCTCATATCTGTCTCTCACACTACCTTCGTTATGTATCTCTCTCCTCTCTCTTTTCCACCTGCTTCATATCATATATACCAGTACCAGGTTTTCCTGCACTTATATGCGTAGAATTTCCTTATCCTTGTTTATTTATTAATTCATTTAATTCATAATTCAGACTGGCCAGTCAGTCGAAAGCCTGGTGTTTGAATTGCTTAATCAAGTCTCTCTGAGGCAAAGCATATTACTGGAGGCCATATAAAGTGTCAAATTAAGAGAATCATCACTGCTGCGATATTATCAGGACATAAATAGTAGGACGGTAACGTAAACAAACATGGATGCCTGGTAACAGTAAGTGTACAGAAACGAAAGTTGACAATTCTTGAACTCGCCTGGGGACAGAATTATTTGTAGGGATCGTTATTTGTATTGGGGATACCTGTTCTGAAAAATTATTCTTGATATTTAAACAGGACTAACGTAATGTAAAAATAAAACGGGATGACAAAAGAACGGACAGAAGTAAGAAGAAGACTGATTCATTTAAAAATATGGAGAATTCGGCAGAATTAAACTCGCAACAGTGACCATTCCTATTTAAATTAACCACCTTCTTAATGGCTCAAACTAAAATTGACTAGTGAGCAGACGCTGTGACATGTTTGTTACTTCCCGCAATTCGATTGCGAATATAATTTTTCTCTATTCGCAATTCGATTCCAAATATTATTTTTTTCTATTCGCAATTCCATTGCGAATAGAGCCTCCCTTTAACATGACGGAACATATTTTTGAAGTCAGTTTTCACATCTGTCTATGACCTGTTTGAGACAATCTCGCATGGACTGGCAGTGAGAGTACAATTTATTATTTCAGAATTAACTGTAAATGAGAAAATACTGTTAGTTAGATGAGTATTTTCTTTTCATCTGCAGCATTTGTCTTGTATTTATGCATCTCTGATTATTGTTCGTCAATGGGAGTGATTGTTGGAGACATTCTGTTGGAGACACTCGGATTGGGATACAAAGGAGAGCTGCACAGACAGAGAAATCTGAGAAATTTTTTGTTCAAGATCCCGACTCAAATGTGAATATCTCAGCTTCGGATTGACATACAGTCATAAATGAGGTGAGGTACCATTAGATTTGGTTTTCCAAGGCCTATCTATCTGTGATGGTCTCATTAGTAAATACCCAATTTACAAATCATGACTAGCATACTAAATGAGTTGGCACTCTTCCGATTGACGGGTCTAAATAGTTCCGCAGTGAATAAGTCAGGGGTTAAGGGTTAGTGTTAAACTAACACTGACCCTAACCCTTACTTATTCACTGCTGAACTATTTAGACCCGTCAATCGGAAGAGTGCCAAATGAGTTAATATAGTTAGTAAGTAAGTTGTGTAATGTTGAATGTTGAGTATTTACCTGGAAGTGGGTAGCCAATTCCTCCCCCGCCAGGTCTAGAGGGCCCACCGTCACCCCCATGTCCTCCGGGTCGTTTTGTGGGCTCTGATGTATCCGTGGCATTCTCCCCAACACATAGTCCAGAGGGTGGGAACTGTTCACACTTTAGAGTGTCAGGCCACTCGAATCCGAACTTGTTCATTAAGCTCTCACAACCTGTCCTCGCCTCGTTACATAAAGAACGGCATGGCGGTATAGCATTCTCCAAGACTGTGCAAACAGGTACGTACATTGTGCACAGGAAAAACTTCAGCTGTTTACTGCACTGCACTTTAACCAACGGGAAAAATTGATGTACCTCTAATCCTGCATCGTCCTGCTTCTGATGGTTCAGTAAATTGGGCATTATCGTTTCATTGTATTGAATATCTTTACACAGCGGTATGGTTATCTTCTCGCATTTTCCATGGGTAGCCACGTACTCCGATTCTTTCGAATATTGGTTCGCGCTAACCCGAGCACTGCAGACTAGAATAATGCACAAAACATAACTAATAACGAGCGTACACCAAGTCCGCCTAGAATACTCCGTGAGGGACTCCTGGGCCGCCATCTTGAGAAACCGATTTTATGCTCCTCCTTGAAAACAAAGACGACCCGATCCTGTGAAGTCACATCGACATTTCGATTTCTACCAGCCCACAACTAACTGTTCACGTTATTTCTGACTTAACATATTTAACTACAAGCACAGTTGGTTTATTTGTCAACGCCAGTCTTATTTATAAGAATCGAAACGTGATGATTCACCCGTTTTGTTTAGAACATTGGTTATGAATAACAATAGATAGTCTCTGACAAGGCCAGCCCAGGCAGACTACAACAAATTCCACAATCTCGCCAGCGCCGCATTCGGGGCTTGGACACCAGCCAGGCCTGGCTATCCAATGAAACGTCCGTATGTTACAGGACTCGGCGAAACGATTGGCTGACTGAACTCGACAGAATGCGCTGTTGTGTTTACCTCCTTGTGAATTCTACCGCGCGCGGTGAGCGAGGGGGGCTGAGCTAGTGGTTCTCAAAACGGAAAGACATGGGCTTCTTAGGGACAAAAATATCCACATACGGCCGTGTTATTTGTGAAGCCCCTTGAAGACTGTTAACTTTTTTACTTGTGAATATCATTGAAGATATAGTTAACTTTCTTATGTGTTAATCTCCTAGAAGATTGAGTTAATGTTTTATTTATGAATCCCAGGGTGACTGAGTTCACATTTTATTTATGAATTCTTGAAAGACTGAGTTCAGATTTTATTGTGAATTCATGGAAGACTGAGCTCACATTTTATTTGTGAATTCCTGCAAGACTGAGTTCACATTTGTTTGTGATTTCCCAGGCAAATTGCATTCATATTTTATTTGTAAACTCCCTGGAAGACTGGGTTCATAATTCATTTGTGAATCCCATGGACGACTGCGCTAATTTATTTGTGAATCCCTCTGGAAGGCTAAATTAAAGTTGCATTTATGAATCCCCTGGATTATGTCTAAGTTGGCCACACTTACTCTGTGGGTTTTCCGTATTTCGTTATAAACAGACACCAACCCGGTCGCCCTCTTCTTCTTCTTCTTCTTCTTCTTCTTCTTCTTCTTCTTCTTCTTCTTCTTCTTCTTCTTCTTCTCCTCCTCCTCCTCTTTCTTCATCTTTCTTTCGATTATAGTGTATCTATATCTGAAATGTTGTCTCTTGTATGAATTAGATCCGACGGTCTTATTATGTACCATGCTTCTTATTGGGGGGGGGGGGTGTTGGCGCCGGATATGTGGCACTATCTGTTGAGAGGACAGGGGTAGGGAATGTTGTTTTAATTACAGATCTTAGTTTCTGGGATCTTTTCGTTCGCCTCCTTTACATCTGCAATGTTTTCTCTCGTATAAACTGTGCTGTCTTTTTTTTTTTAAGCTCACTTAGTGGGTCATAAAGTGTATATTCCACTGTTGTTTCTCAGTGTCGTATTTGGGGCAGTCTAGGGCTGTGTGATCTGCTGTCTGTAGTGCCACTCCACATGTGCAGATAGCTGATTTGCCAATGTGTATGCTTGCGTAATCAATCGTATCCTGTTCTGAATCACACAGTAATTATTTATTATGTTCTGTCCATAAAATTGTCATTGTCTTGTGCTGGTGTAGGCGGCTTTCTGGTTGATTTGATGCTTCTTTTCTTTTGGTTTTATGTGACCGGTAGGAGGTCAGCATGGCCGAATGGATAGAACGTGCGTTCTTAAGCATCCGGTGTGCTGATGCCGAGATAAGGGGTTCAACCCCTACACAGGACAGTTGGACTAAAATGGTGACCTCTCGTTCTTGACTTGGGGACGTAAATTACAAGTACCTCTGAAGTCGGAGTGGGTTCGCCTGATGGCGAGTGACACTGTTAATAAAGAAAGCTAATCCACATGCACAATTCAGTCATCATTATTAGAAGTAGTATTATGGACTACGCTTGAGTTCAAAGCGAGTGAGCTCAAACAAAACAAAAATAAAATGTGACCGGTGCGTGAGGTTGTTCTTCTGTTGCACCTTAGCTAAGCTTTTTGTATTGATGTAAACATTGTGCAAGGTGTGGACTGCGCCTGGCCCTGCAACCAGCAGGGTTAGGATCGACAGGAGGGGTGAAAAGTGAACATTAGTAGCCTGCCGATGACCCACAGACTACACAAGTCAACCCCACCTCCACGTGGTGCAGATGGGAAACCATGACCGCGAGGTCATGGGCTAACGGGGATATGGCTCGCCATAGGGGATGGACTCCCTGTGGTCAGATTTTGTCCTAAACCTGCGACTGGCCTAGCAAGCCGGCAGGGGATCATCATACTGCTCGTAGAAAAACTAAGAAGTATTAACGGATTAGAAAGCAGCAAGTCAAATGGTTTGGCCATGCAAGTAGGTTACCAACTAACAGTATACCACAACAAGCAATGATGTACAGACCAGAGGGAAACAGAGGAAGAGGCCGACCACGTAAACGATGGGCGCAGGGAATAACAGAGTCCATGGGAATATCGATACATGAAGCCCATAAGCGGGCACTCTCCCGCTGTTTATACTTCACCTCGACACCGCAAGGTACAAGAGGAACATGATGAGATGAGATGATGAGTAAACATTGTTTTTGCAGTTATAATTATATCACGAAATGAAGTGGTAATGACTGTGAATATTTTGTGCATAAAACACTGAGTATTTTGGGTAAAATATAATATAATGCAACATAAACAGTATATATGATCTTCTTTTTGATCGACTAATTGATTGAAGAGAACAAATGGAACATGTGACAATTGGAAAGGTTTCTGGAAAGCGATATAAATGAAGACAACGAGAGAGGATTCTTGACAGTCTAGAGTCTAGTGTCATGGCACATACACGTGTCAGCTCACAAATTGATACATGCTGTCGGAGATCGCAAGAACCGGACAAATATGATCACCCACGCCAGTCGGCAAAGCGTTTGATGATAACAAAATGATGATAAAAAAAATAATTCTGTGCTTTAAGTTGATAGTATAAAATAGGATTGAGCGTTGAGCACGAACAAAACGAGTTGAGAACCCTTGGCCCAAGCTTTTTTTTTTTTTTTCTTGGCCCAAGCTACCCGGTTTCCTCAGTTTTAACGTTAGGTTGAGGCTCTTTTAGATAGACTTTCAAGGCATAACGTGAACTAAGCCAGGCGCTAGGCACTGCGGTAGTCTTCGGCAGGATCTTTCCTTTCTGCTATCCCCGACACACAATAGACAGAGACAACAACAGCTGTAAAATATAGTTTGTGGAAAGATAGGACGTTTGGGTTAGTGTTCAATCAATGCTATGCAAACAGGCTGTTTCACAAATAAAACAAATTTTGCTAGTTTCTTGAAATTTTTAAATTTAGCGTGTCTATATTGGTGGGTACTTCTGATTTTAAAAGAATTAAATGGCGGCTACAGATCAAACCATCCTGGAAGAAAACTCGTGTGTGTGGTTCGTGCGTGTGTTAGCGTCTACCCTTTACCAGTTCACAACAGCCCTGACGAGGCGTAGCCAAGGGCCATAAAACTCAGTCACCCTGGCTGTCAGGCTCGAGGTATATTGAATAGAAGCAATTATTGCCTTGTTCATAAAATCTGTGAAGTTATATACAGGTCTCTCAGCCTCACTAACTCCGCGCAGACGGTGTTCGTAGCTTGAGCGTATTTATAGGACCGGCTCTTCGCTCGATTACCTGAGTGATTGTTGTCGTATCAACTACTAGGACGATCGTCTTACAGTCTTACGCCTAGGGAAAAATTAGGGCGTTCACAATATAGACATTGACACAAGCTAGGTAAAGAGTTTTAAGGGGAAAAGATAAGAAGTATATAACAAATTGCACACTTTGATGATTCCGCCATGGTATATGATGATTCCGCCATGGTATAATAGTGCCCCCCCCCCCAGCTGCAATCGTGTAATATTATCATTATGTGCCGTGACAAGAAGCGCAAGCGATCAACATCATTATTCAATAGCATGTCATTTGCCATTATTTATTTTATTATTTATTTATAGTTCCGTAATTGTCTAGACGCTTGCTATCGGGTGGACATGCTTTTCGACCCGCTTCGGGACGGATTCGGATTTTTGAAACTGATAATCCCAGGGGATTCATAAATGCAACTTTCATTATGCCTTCCAGGGGGATTCACAAATAAAGAATTAGCGCAGTCTTCCATGGGATTAACAAATAAATTATGAACTCAGTCTTCCAGGGAGTTTACAAATAAAATGTGAATGTAATTTGCCTGGGAAATCACAAACAAAAGTGAACTCAGTCTTGCAGGAATTCACAAATAAAATGTGAGCTCAATCTTCCATGAATTCACAAATAAAATCTGAACTCAGTCTCTCATAACATAACAGATGGAAGATGTACAACAGAGATTACGAGCAGAATAGGGCAGGCAAAAGCCGTGTTTCAGAAAATGAAGAGTATCTTATGCAATAGGTCACTATCACTGAGTGTAAGAAAGAGAGTGCTGAAATGCTACGTAGAACCAGTTTTGCTGTATGGCAGTGAATCTTGGAATGTAAATGAACCAATTAAGAAGAAATTAGAAGCAATAGAGATGTGGTTCCTGAGACGAATGTTGAGAATTCCTTGGACTGCCAGAGTGACTAACACCGACTGCCTGAAACAGGCTAATGAAACTTGAACACTATATACAACAATAAGAAAGAGACAAACAACTTTCTTTGGTCATGTAATGAGAAGAGAGGCATTGGAGAACATCGTGACAACTGGAAAGATCGAGGGGAAGAGAGGCAGAGGCAGACCAAGAGAAATGATGCTGGATGGATTAAGACGGTGGCACGGAGGAATATCAACGGCAGAGTTGATGTAGAAAAGCAAAGACCGAGATCTGTGGAGAGCCATGAATGCCTATGCCAGTCAGCATGGCACTTGATGATGATGACCTTGTTCAACTTCAAAGAGAAGTTATATTAGGGTCCATCACCGGCTCAGATTAATAATCATGTTAACAGGATATTAATTTGAAGAGGATTGTTGCCCAAAGAGGATAAGGAGGAGACGTTGACTTGACTTGACTTGATTCCTAAACAAAAATTCCAAATTCGGTCTCGTTCAACCTGCTTCTTCAGCCTTGGTTAGAGTTGAGATCCGTGATTTTTGTGGGTTTAATCCTCTTTCTGTTATATAAGCGTTTGTGTCTGTGACGTCAGCTGGGGGATCGGTCGGCGAGTTATCCTTTGTGACCGTCTCCTCTGGCGGTTTCTTTGATTAGTGTTGGTTTCTGGCTCGTCTATTTTGCTAGGATGCAGTCCTTATAAGGACTCCTCCTTTGATTTGCTTGCTTTTGTTTCCTTGCTTTGAGGTCGACCCGAGAGCAATCTCATCTGAGCTATCAATCATCCATTTCTTCTCGGGTCCACTTTTTCCGGCTGAAGACTGGTTTCCCCTTGAAAGTGTTCGTCATTGAAAATGGGTTGCTGGGTTCGTCTTGGAGTTTCTCACTGGTCTTTGTCTTGGCTCTAGCTTGCGGCTTCTCTGCGGTCTTTTGCGTGGCTTCTGCTTGGGGCTTCTGTGCGGTCTTTTGCGTGGCTTCTGCTTGCGGCTACTCTGCGGTCTTTTGCGTGGCTTCTGCTTGTTTCCTTTGATATTGTTTCCTTTTGGCTTTCAGCAGTTCTCTCCCTGTTTTTGTGGCTTTCAGGACTTCTTCTTTTTCCTTTTTCGCCTCGGTCAAGCGTCCCACCTCTTGTTGGATGCTGTGCTGGATTTCTTTCATGTCCGCCAGCAGTTGTTCGTTGTCGCTGGTCGGAGTCGGCGTGAGCAGTGCCTTGACTTGCTTCTTCAGCTCGTCGATTTGGTTTTGTAGCTGTGATTTTTCGGCTTGTGAGATGCCTGTTGCTGTTTCGCACCTTCGCAGTGCTTCCTGGTATTGTGTCTTTGTAGTTATTGTGGTCTTTAAGACATCTCTATGTCTTTGGAGGTACGGACAGCCCAGGTATCTTGCTCCATGCTTGCCAAGGCAGTTGGAACATTTTCTGTTGTCGTTGGGCGCTCGGAAGTCCTTGTCCTGTTTGGCCAGCGGACATGCCTTGAATGCATGTTGTTCTGCTGGGGCCTGCCCTCTGGCATCTTGAACATTGAGTTATCAGTACAGTTATCAGTTGGGGTATCTTCATTGCACTCCGGACATGTCCATAGGTGCTCAGATCCTCCCCCCAGCATATGCATCAGCGTCCGGTGGCTAATAGTGCCAGTTCTGTGTTGGTTGACGAGGCGCTTTGTTTTCCCGATGTACCTCTCGCGTCTGGCTGTGGCGATTCTTACTCCCAAGTCTTTCATCCTGAACAGCGATGTGGAATCACTGACGTCAAAGTCCTCTGTTCTCGCCATATCTTTGAGGACATTAATAACATCGGCACGATCCATGGGTTGGCCATCTACAGGGGGTGCAGAGCCAGCCAGTTTATCAGCTCGTTCATTTCCCTCGACTCCCGCATGTCCCGGGACGAAGATAAAGGTGACTTTACGGACAACAGACTTCCGCAGCGACTCAGTCCACTGTCTACGTACAGAACCAGCTTCGACCTTCTGAATCATGCTCATTGAGTCACTTAGTACACACACGTTGGTATAATGCTGTGATTCCAGCCATATGAAAGCCTGTGTAACTGCCATCACCTCCATCGTCATGCAGCTCGTGGTCATAGAGTGGGCACCACTGGATTCTTGAAGGGTTCGGCCCGCTGAACGGGCTGTAAATGCCCACGCACTTCTCTGCTGCTTTACAACAGATCCATCTGTATAGATGAGCACTTCGGGGCTATCTGAGTGTTCATAGATGAGCGCGTTAACCTCTGCATTGACAGCGGCAGGGTTCTGCTCTCTGCACCGTCTGTCGAGTGTGATAATGCAGGAGAAAGTGCACTTACAAATTGGAGGCACCGGCACCCATTCCTTGCCGGGGTTGATACTGGTAAGACTGCAGACCTGTCTGACGACATCTTCCGCCCGACCCATCCATGACTTGCTCTCTTTAGCCTGTCACCCTTTTCTCTGAATATAGCGTCATGCAGAGGGTGCTGCTCATCTGCACTTATTTTTAAGTATGTACGAGCCCTCCAGATCTTGAACCTGTGTTCCATTGTCGGGAAGTCAAGGAGGTATCTCATTGCTACACAGCTGGTGTCTCTCGTGCAGCCCAAAATGATGCGCATGGCTTCGTTTTGTACCTTTTCAAGTCTTCCAATCTGTGTAGGGCTGACAGTGAGGATGGCCAGGGCATACTCGATGCGTAAAAGCACAAGTCCTTGGAACAGAAGTATTAGCAGTCTTTGCTCGATATTGGCAGTCGCCATGACTCTCATTGCTGACAAACCTTTTCGAGCCTTCGTTATGACATAATCGACATGATCTCTTAAGGACAGGCTACGATCAAGCCTCACGCCAAGATATGTCATTGACTGGGTTCTATTCAAAATTATCCCATCCATTCTTACTGCCGGCAGGTCTGTTTTAACAATATGGTTGTTTAGGGAGAACCATGTAACCGATGCCTTTGCAGGGTTGACAAGGGCGTCGGCATCAGCACACCATGAGGAAATACGATCTAGTTCGCCCTGCATATCATTGGCAACCGCCTGTCTATCTCGACCCTGTCGATACACGAGGATGTCGTCAACGAATGACAGAGTCCTACCCCTCCCGTCCAACTGTTGTTCAGTGATCGGCACCGTATACACGTTGGGAACATTGAGTGATTCTCGGAATGAATCTTTCAAGCTGTTGAGTTTTCTTGTTCATAGATACTGTGGTCGACATCTCGCTGCCCTCTGTTGTTACCACCGCTAGAGTAGTAGGTATCTTGGAGTACGTCAGAATCCTCTCCGCCTTCAAGATTCGGATATGGAGATTCTCCCGTTGTAGCTGCTTCAGGATTTGTTCATCTGTCAGCTCCACTTGGATACGTTTGACCACCCATCTCCTCGCTCTTCTTCTCAGCTGTCTTGGCTCTTGTTCGCGGTGGGTTGTCGTCGGTCTTCCTCGTGGTAGCTTCACTTGAAGTTATTGTATATTCTGGTTCTTTGCTGCAACTTGTAGACGGGCTCTCTTCTCTCGTAATCTTTAAGGTCTTGGCGGCTTCCACGCTGCTTATCTTGTACGTTGGGTGTCTTTTGGTGTTTTTCTTGTCGCGTGCCATTTTCTCCCCCCCCCCCCCCCCCCCCCCGTATCAGGTTTCTTGAACAGTTCAGGCGACTTGTTCTCCATAGCGCTCCTTAAGTGCGAAAGTGTATGCCTTGGAGGAGACGTTAAAATTGACCCGATTTGTAAAGGGGCTCGCGGTTCCCCTGTCCCGGGCCTGATCCACATCACCCATCGAGTGTCGATTGGTTGATACAAATATGGGGCTAGCCCGTGTTTCCAATACGCCTCAAGGTGTTTTGCTTTTTACCGTTACTTTAATGGACGTTGAACACTTTTTAGTTGTATAATTACACACACGACAACAGAACAGTAACAGGGCCCGCGCACTCTTATGATTGGCTGCAACAAGTCCACTATTATTTGATAGAAAAGGGTTTTATGCTTGCCATTTTATTAAGACAACAGGACCAGTCATATGATCCTCCCCTCCCCTGTTCTAAATAAACAGTTATTTCAAAGGGAAACAATTCAAAAGTAATTAAAGACAAACATTTTAGATTAGGGTTACCAAACGTTGAATGTTTACAAACAGTATAATGAAACGTTTTTTTTTTTTTTTCAATGCAACACAATCAGAAAAGGACCCAAATAACTGCTTATATTCACAAACTGGCACGCATGGTAAACGCCCGAAGGAGTAGGCGATCAAGGATTGCTTTCTCATTGTCGCATTGTTATTTCGCTTAACAAATGAACACTTTTAGCCTAAGGGAATTACAGGAATTAGGTGTCTCTAGATTCGGGTATTACGTCATGTTATCAGTGACAGCCATTTTTCTGGCCATACACGCTAGCTGCCATTGTCATGTTTATGTTACAAAATACACAGGCAGGATTGGTCATTCCCTAGAACAAAAGGGGAGCAGGGAAGAGAGGGAAGCCGTCTGCTTCGCGTTCGAAATGTCGAGGATTCGTTTCCGGCCTGCGCCGTTCAGACTTCGTGTGCAACGTCTCTCAGAAAGTTTCTGACTGAGATTCTGAGATAAGTAGCAATTTTTTTTCTTCAAATTTTCATTTTCTCTTCATTTTTCTCTCCGCCCCGCACTCTCCCCCACAATCTTTTCATTCTTCTCATCCCGTTCTTATGCCTTAATGTAGTCGACACTGGAGTGTCATCTCCGTGATTATATGTTGTGTTTTGTGTATGTTGATTTATTTGGTTGTTTCGGGATTTGAAATTTAAATATTGTGCACAACCCACCACTGGCAACGCTGATCGCATTCTGGTACGAACCTAAGGCCTATCCACGTCAATATGGATTTTTTTGTGTATGTAGGAAATTTTCTGTATGTATTTGTTTGCTGATGAAGGCTTGTCGAGGAAACGTCCTTTGTTTTACGTAATTGTGTTCTGTAAAGCTGCATTACTTTGTGTTATTTTATAATGTTTCTGGAGGCACCTGGGAGTCGTCGTTGGAGCTTCGGTGTTGGTGCTTTGTGTGATGCTCCCGGAAGGCGGAGTGCCATTCTGTGGAGGCAGGCCTAGGGAGATCGAGTAACACCCGGTACAATGAAGTTGGATCCTCTGTCCCTAACGTTGAATCCTCTCCTATACTTGGGGATAGAAGTATCTTATCCTCTCTGATGTGTCTCTACCTTGACGTGGTAGAGTGGCTTGCGTGTACCAATGACCTCAAGAGCTCTGCCGATGGAAGCACAACTACATGTCGGACAGGCCTTGAGATAGGGACCAGACCAAGAGAGACACAGCTTGCTGCTCTGCAGGTGGATTGAGGATAACAGTCAAAAGTTCAATCCAGGTGCACGATGCCAGTAATCCTTGATCCGGACACATACTCTAAGGCCCTCAGCTGAGGGATATGGTTGAACTCCTCTAAGCCATTAATTAACCCTCGGATGTGAGAGCCGGGCCGATATTCGCCTACCTCAAAATGAATCTTCTAATCTCTATTTCCTTCTTCTTCTGTGAGTGCCAAATAATACTATGTGTGTCCATTTATGTAATCGTCTACCTCAAAATGGAGGTGAGATGCTGAGCACGCTACATGCTTATTCCAGATACCTGATCGAAGGCTCTCAGCTGGGGGATATGAGGGACCCTCGGATGAGAGGGCCTGGCCGTTACTCGCTCACTAATGCATGGAAGTAAGGTGCTGAGCCGGCAGCACATGTAGCCTACCTCGTGAGAGGTTACTAAAGGTGGAAATGCGCCCCAGTCGCACGCGATGGTTACTATGAAAGTCCGTATCTGTACTCATAGAGTGAGCATAGTCAAATGCGTTCGATCCACAGCAGGGCGATTTCAAATTATACAAATTACCCAGGGCTCCAAAGTCGACCCAGCCAACAATGGGTCTCGGAAAATGTCTTGGGAAGTAAAGGCAGCCGGCGTGATACCGACCACATCAGCCACTGAGTGTCGTTCGGTCTATAAAAGTATGGGTCTAGCTCAATGTACCCAATGCGCCTTTGTCGTGTAAAAGGAGCTTTATGTGACCTATATTGTGTGGCTGTGTGTGTTTGTGTGGGTGGGATGCTAGGTTTGGTTCGTTTGGAGGCTGGTTGGTTGGCTGGTTGCGTAGTTGGTTGCGTGATTGGTTGGTTGGTAGGGTGGGTGAGTGGGTGGTTGGGAGGTTGGTTGAGTGGTTAATTGGTTGGGTGGTCGAGTGGTTCGTTGTTCAGGTTATTGGTTGGTTAGTTGGGTAGTCGACTAGATGGTTGGCTGGCTAGTTGGTTGGTTGGCTGGTTGCTTGGCTGGTTGGTTGGTAGGGTGGATGGTTGGTTGGTAGCGTGGTTGGTTGGGTGGGTGGGTGGTTGGTTGCATGGTTATTTGGTTGGTTGATTGGTTGGTTGGGTGGTTGGGTGGTCGAGTGGTGGTTGGTTAGGTTATTGATTGGTTAGTTTGGTAGTTGACTAGTTGGTTGGCTAGCTAGTTCGTTGGTTGGTTGGTGAATCCTCTGAAAGGCGAGTTCTTGTTCTAACTATTAAATCCGGAGCACTGGCGTTCAAGCCGTTGAAGCAAGAAGAATGTACTGGTTTTATTGGGATGAGATTGGTGGATCGCTTTATTGGGGTGAGATTGGTGGATTGTTTTATTGGGATGAGATTGGTGGATGGTTTTATTGGAATGAGATTGCTTGATGATTTTATTGGGTTGAGATTGGTGGATGGTTTTATTGGGGTGAGATTGGTGGATGGTTTTACTGAGATGAGATTAGTGGATGGTATTATTGGGGTGAGACTGATGGATGGTTTTATTGGGATGAGATTGGTGGATGGTTTTATTGGGGTGAGATTGGTAGATTGTTTTATTGGGATGAGATTGGTGGATGGTTTTATTGGGGTGAGATTGGTGGATGGTTTTATTGGGGTGAGATTGGTGGATGGTTTTATTGGGATGAGATTGGTGGATGGTTTTATTGGAATGAGATTGCTTGATGATTTATTGGGTTGAGATTGGTGGATGGTTTTATTGGGGTGAGATTGGTGGACGGTTTTATTGGGATGAGATTGGTGGACGGTTTTATTGGGATGAGATTGGTGGATGGTTTTATTGGGATGAGATTGGTGGACGGTTTTATTGGAATGAGATTGGTAGATTGTTTTATTGGGATGAGATTGCTTGATGGTTTTATTGGGTTGAGATTGGTGGATGGTTTTATTGGGGTGAGATTGGTGGATGGTTTTATTGGGATGAGATTGGTGGATGGTATTATTGTGATGAGACTGATGGATGGTTTTATTGGGATGAGATTGGTGGATGGTTTTATTGGGGTGAGATTGGTGGATGGTTTTATTGGGATGAGATTGCTTGATGGTTTTATTGGGGTGAGATTGGTGGATGGTTTTATTGGGGTGAGACTGATGGATGGTTTTATTGGGATGAGATTGGTGGATGGTTTTATTGGGGGTGAGATTGGTGGATGGTTTTATTGAGATGAGATTGCTTGATGGTTTTATTGGGGTGAGACTGATGGATGGTTTTATTGGGATGAGATTGGTGGATGGTTTTATTGGAATGAGATTGGTAGATTGTTTTATTGGGATGAGATTGCTTGATGATTTTATTGGGTTGAGATTGGTGGATGGTTTTATTGGGGTGAAATTGGTGGATGGTTTTATTAGGGTGAGATTGGTGGATGGTTTTATTAGAGTGATATTTATGGATGGTTTTATTAGAGTGAGATTTATGGATGATTTTATTGCGATGAGATTGGTGGATGGTTTTATTGGGGCGAGATTGGTGGATGGTTTTATTGGGATGAGATTGGTGGATGGTTTTATTGGGGGTGAGATTGGTGGATGGTGTTATTGAGATGAGATTGCTTGATGGTTTTATTGGGGTGAGACTGATGGATGGTTTTATTGGGATGAGATTGGTAGATTGTTTTATTGGGATGAGATTGCTTGATGATTTTATTGGGTTGAGATTGGTGTATGGTTTTATTGGGATGAGATTGATGGATGGTTTTATTGAAGTGAGATTGGTTAATGGTTTTATTGGGGTGAGATTGGTGGATGGTTTTATTGGGATGAGATTGATGGATGGTTTTATTGGGGTGAGATTGGTGGATGGTTTTATTGGGGTGAGATTTGTGAATGGTTTTATTGGGGTGAGATTGATGGATGGTTTTATTGGGATGATATTGGTTTATGGTTTTATTGGGATGAGATTCGTGGATAGTTTTATTGGGATGAGATAAGTTTATGGTTTTATTGGGATGAGATTGGTTTATGGTTTTATTGGGATGAGATTGATGGATGGTTTTATTGGGATGAGATTCGTGGATGGTTTTATTGGGGTGAGATTTGTGAATTGTTTTATTCGGGTGAGATTGGTGGATGGTTTTATTGGGGTGAGATTTGTGAATGGTTTTATTGGGATGAGATTAGTTTATGGTTTTATTGAGATGAGATTGGTTTATGGTTTTATTGGGATGAGATTTGTGGATGGTTTTATTGGGGTGAGATTTGTGAATTGTTTTATTCGGGTGAGATTGGTGGATGGTTTTATTGGGATGAGATTGATGGATGGTTTTATTGGGATGAGATTCGTGGATGATTTTATTGGGGTGAGATTTGTGAATTGTTTTATTCGGGTGAGATTGATGGTTGGTTTTATTGGGGTGAGATTTGTGAATGGTTTTATTTGGGTGAGATTGATGGGTGGTTTTATTGGGATGAGATTGGTTTATGGTTTTATTGGGATGAGATTCGTGGATGGTTTTATTGGTGTGAGATTTGTGAATTGTTTTATTCGGGTGAGATTGGTAGATGGTTTTATTGGAGTGAGATTGATATATAGTTTTAATGGGGTGAGATTGGTGGATGGTTTTATTTGGGTGAGAAAATAATGGCATACTACTGAACGTAACCTTGCCAAGAAATCACAAACAACCAAAAAATGTTGGTTTTGACTGCGACGTCCTGTAAAGGATATGGAACTATAGTGTGTTTATTTTTGTCTGCCCCAATATAAAATTCCATATCTCAGTAACCAACTGAAGGAAAATGATGATTTAGCATATAACCTTATCATTATGTCCACCCAACAAAACAATTTTTGTTCTGGAGAGTTTACAGCAGATATCAAAGTTTGTTTATATGCGGTATATAATTTACGGGTCAGAGATGAAGTTCATAATTTTTAATGTATTACAGCATAGCCAGACAATCAGCGTTCAATGTTGAATATTTTACGTTTTTCACGGGATTGGCCTTATGCCAAGAACCCCGCGCAGTTTAAACTGGGACTGTTCAGAGGTGTCGTCAAACTGTGGGTTATTTCATGAAACCTGATTATTATTATTATTATTATTATTATTATTATTATTATTATTATTATTATTATTATTATTATTATTATTATTATTATTATTATTATTAAATTTTACCACTTATCGCTAACATTGAAACGTGTAAGTATTTTTGAATGGAATTGAATGCGAAATTGTGTATACACTTCAAAGCATCGCTATGAAGTTGTACACATATTTTTGTATAGAAGCTGATCCCAGGAAACTGTTTTATACTATTACAAATTCCGAAAAAATAACAGTGCATGCATTGGGTTTGAGTAAACGGTCATTTCGTCGATGGGTGCAAGAATCTGGAATTAAATCACCACGCAATAAACAAACGGTAGGTAGAAAGGTTATTGTAGACAGCTTTGACAAAGATGTCATAAGACGAGCTATTATCAAAATGCTTTAAAAAGTCGCTTAAAAGACGACATTTGACTTCATTGCACCGGGTTCTAACCCATATGGCTCGGTCTCTTTCCGCAGCGCGGAAAGCATCGCACAAAGCACGAACTCCGCAGCTCTAGCGACGACCCACAGAAGTCTCCGAAAAATTTAACTCGTGAACCGAAGGATGCGGCCTGGAATCGAACCCACAACCTTTGGGGCCCGAGTCAAACGGCCTGACCACTTCGCCACGGAGACTCCTAAAATTATAAAAATTTTGGATTTTATATCCAGGATTATCCAGCATTATAACAATGCTGGATGCCAAAGAAACAGTGACTGTAAGAAAACTTAGGGTTTGATTGAGAAAGAACAATAACATAGAGCTATCCAAAACAACTTTGTGGAAAATTATAAGGACATTATCTTCACTTTTAGAAAGTACAAGGGAGGTAGAAATATTCTTTGCGAGCAACCGCATTTAGGAGCCATGAGAAGCAGATGCCTACGTGAAATAAAGGAAATGCGCAAAAAAAATTATGGCATAGTGTATCCACACAAGTGATAAGGAATGGCAATCAGTGGATGGACAGATAAAGCGATATGTGCCCAGTAGTATAGGACAGCTTTTGGTCAAGGGTCATGCTGGTAATACGCATAATGGCTTACAACAGAATGCTGGGCTCGTGTTCGTATCAAAGCATACAGACAATATGGATTATCATAATAAGATGAATGGTAATGTATTTAGAGATTGGCTCGAGAATACTGTGCTTCCATTCCTGGATAGATCGTCGTGTCCAATTATGGACAATGCATGATATCAATGTTGTTGCCCAAGAAGACAAAATATCTACAGCATCGAGCACAAAGGGAGCAATAAAGATATGGCTTCGAATGGATAACATATCATTTCCAGAAAGGTATTTCTACTAGAATTGTTGTCCCTTGTAAAACAGACGCCAAAAAAGCAAGAAATATCAAACTGACAAGTTGATAGAAGAGCATCGTCATGGATGCTTGAGACTTCCGCTGTACCACTCTAATTTTAACCCTATAGAACTTGTGTGGGCTAAAATTAAAGGACAGGTGGCAGCTGACAATACTATATTCAAAATGTCCGATGTCAAGATACTAATCCAGTTCGCGCTATTAAATATTGATAAAAATTACTGGGGAAATGTGAGGGCCATGTGTTGAAAGAGGAAGAGGACTTTTGGAGAAAGGGTGGATTGAATTTTATGCAACAGAGAGCAGTCATCAACCTACTGGAATCGTCCGACACAGATTAAGGTCTGAGCAGATCACAGACCTTAATCCGCGTGCATGCTTACTGGGATATTTTGCTCCAGCCATTCAGACGAATTGAAGGCCCTAAACATTACAGCATCAGCACAATGTCTGTGGCAACAGTTTGTATTTCACAGTGATGAATTTTCAATTCCGCAATTGAAAAAGAAAAAGAAAACACACACACTAAGCGCATTGAATACTAACAGAAGAGTAATATTGCGGTGGAAACTGACATATTGTGGCATAACAAGAAACGTGAGAGCAAACACGTTGTCAAATTAGGGGACAACACACGTGCATACGAATCAATCTATAAACTACAAAGAAAAGAGGACCAACATCTTGGTCGTTAAGAAGAAAGCCAACTACAGAGACACTGACAACTATTTTCATAGTGCAAAACAGGTAATAATGTTTCGTCTCTGAACAGTAAACAGCAGAGTAGACAATCTTTCACGAAGACTCAAAGCGGGTCTGTCAACCATGTGTACGTGTGAACAAACTACACAGACAGTTCAACAGATCCTTAAAAATGGACACATGATGACTAAATTGCGGTATCATTTCTGGTCACTCCATAGGCACATTAACACACAGCTATTTGGAAGCTTTCACGAACTCAATATAAAAAGCTAAATGCATCCTAGTAACAAGAATACTTGTGTACAATTATTAACCAGCAGCTGAAGAAACAAGAAGGAAATGAAAAATAAGGTAAGAAATATATTCCTTCTACTTTCCTGTCAATTTACACATTATTTACCCCATGCCTCTTTAAATTCTCTGTCTTTACTAATATTACACATTGCACCCCTCTCGGGAGTCTCCGTGGTGAAGTGGTCAAGCCGTCTGACTCGGGCTCCGAAGGTTGTATGTTTGATTCTTTCATTTCACGAGTGCATTTTTTCCAGAGACTTCCGAGGGTCGTCGCAGGAGCTACGGAGTTCGTGCTTTGTGCGACGCTTTCCGCCCTGCGGAAAGAGACTGGGCCATATGGGATAAAAACCCGGTGCAATGAAATCGACCCTGTCGACTTTTAAGCTACTTTTTTTTTATTGCACCCACTCCCATACGAATCTGGCTACGCATTGTACGTGTGTCCTTACCAGAAATAACGTGGTTTACTGTAAGACTAGTTTGTTAGCGTGAATTCACTACATTTTCCCCAAAACATCAAAGAAATGTCGCCGCTTTCGATGATTTAAGTTGCTTTTGGACCCATGAAAAACATATTCCTTGGGTGGGGGTAAATATAAGACGGCAGGAAAAATTTCATAACGATGCAACAGACAGTTTTCAAAATAATTGATCGTGAATGACGGCATTCATTTCTGGACATACTATAATAAACGTTTGCATATCCTTTACAGGACATCGCTGTCAACATCAGCATCTTTCAGCTGATTGTTGATTTCTTGGCAAGATTACGCTCAGTAGTTTACCATTGCTTTCTGAGCGGCCGGCTCACATACCCCGTAAGTTACCTACGCGATTCGAACCACTGCTGATTCTCACCGTCGTCACGTTACATGCGAGAGTATGCGAGATTTTGGAGAAAAGTTGCTAACCTCTAGGCCAGGAAGCCGGCGGACATACTATAACTTTGTAAATTCGTCCTCATCAACGTGTAGTAGAATCTTTGCAGAACGTCGCCCTCGTTATGTCCCGCGGAAACATCTTTCTGTGCCTCTCTAGTTCTCCTGGTTCATCCACCCTCATGTTTTATGATATGAAACTTGTTTGAAAACAAGAATTAAAACTTGGGCGATACGTTTTAATTGTGACTGCATAATCCTGCACCGCTTTTACAAAACAATTAAAAAGAGAGAGTTAGTTTTTATAAATAATTTCATATAATCTCACTCCTGATTAAATTACTCAACGTGCATTATCTGTATACTTTTTTTTATTTGTGTGTGTGTGTGTGCGCGCGCGCTCGTGCGTGCGTGCGTGCGTGCGTGTGTCCCCTACTTCTTCTTGTCATGAAAAAACCGCTGCTTTTTCTTTTGTTCTGTATCATTTACTTCCCTGGCTGCTACCTCTTTTCGTCGTCCGTTTTTACCGTTCATTTTTAGTTTGTATATCCATTGCCACTAGTCTATGTGAACTGTTTATTGTATGTTTTCGTGTTATTTATTTTTTTTAAATCTATTTGTGGTGTCCTGTCCTTGACAAAGATTTTTAGAATCGAAACGTCCGTTGTCCTTTGTGAACTGTAATACTTTTTTTTAAAAATTGTATTACTTCATTATCTTATATATAAAAGGCAATCTCCGTCCATCTGTATGTATGTATGTATGTCCTTTATACGTTCGCGAACGGCCCATCCGATTGAGATGAAATTTTCTACACGCCTTCCTTTCATTCCAGAGCTGCCAACTGTCGTATTCTTTTTTCTTCTTCCTCCTCCTCCCTCCTCCCATTCCCAAAATACGTACGTAAATATATGATGATGATGATGAAAGAATCCCCGAACCAAAACGCTAGGGAAAGGGAAGAAAATGACGTGACTACACAGAATCGTCACACGGCAATCATCATCATCATCAAGTGCCGTGCCGGCTGGCGTAGGCGTTCAACTCTGCTGCTGATATATATGCCTCCATGCCACGGCAATATCAATAACAATTCATCTTTTTATGTGTAAGGAAGTTATCTACAGTCGTGTAGAAGGGAAGAACAATCAATGGAAGGACCGAAATCACAGAACCTAGACGAGTATGAATTCGGAATGGCGAACTCCCTCCTCCTCTCTTCTCCTCCTGCCTCTACCTCCTCCCCTCCTCCTCCCTCTAACTCCTCCCTCCACCCTCCTCCTCTTCCTCCTCCTTCTACCTCCTCCCCCTCCTCCCTCTACCTCCTCCCCCTCCTCCCTCTCCCTCCTCCCTCTCCCTCTTCCTCTCCCCTCCTCCTCCATCCTCCTCCCTCCTACTCCCTCCGCCTCCTACCTCCTCCTCCCTCCTCCTCCCTCTACTCCTCCCTCCACCCTCCTCCTCTTCCTCCTCCCTCTACCTCCTCCCTCTCCCTCCTCCTTCTCCCCCTCCCTCTCCCTCCTCCTCCCTCTCCTCCTCCCTTCTCCTCATCCCTCCTACTCCCTTCTCCTCCTCCCTCCTACTCCTCCTCTCTTCTCCTCCCTCCTCCCTTTTCCTCCCTCTAACTCCTCCCTCTACCTCCTCCCTCCTCCGCCCTCCTCCTCCTTCCTCCACATCCCTCTTCCTGCTCCTCCCTCCTCATCATTCCTCCTCCCCCTCCTCCTTCTCCCTCCACCTCCTCTCTCCTCCTCCCTCCTCCTCCCTCTCCCTCCTCCCCTCTCCTCCTCCCTCCTCCCTCCTCCTCCTTCTCCCTCCTCCTCCCCCTCCCTCCTCCCCCTCCTCCTCCTTCACCCTCCTCCCTCCTCCTCCCTCCTCCTCCCTCCTCCTCCTCCCTCCTCCTCCCTCCTCCTCCTCCCTCCTCCTCCCTCCTCCTCCCATCCTCCTCCTCCTCCCTCCTCCTTCTCCCCTTTCCCCCCTCCTTCTCTTAATCCCTCCTCCTCCCTCCTCCCTCCTATTCATCCCTACTCCTCCTCCTCCCTCCTCCTCCTCCTCCCTCCTCCTCCTCTCTCCGCCTATCTCTTCCTCCCTCCTCCACTCTCTTCCTCCTCCCTCCTCCTCCCTCTTCCTCCTCCTCCTCCCTCCTCCTACCTCCTCGCCCTCCTCTTCCTTCCTCCTTCGCCCTTCTCCTCCCTTCTCCTCCCTTCTCCTCCTCCCCCTCCTACCCCTCCCTCCTCCCCCTCATCCCTCCTCCTCCCTCCTCCTTCTTCCTCCCTCCTCCTCCCCCTCCTCCTCCCTCTCCTCCTCATCCCTCCTCCTCATTCTCCTCCTCCCTCCTCCTCCCTCTACCTCCTCCCTTCACATTCCTCCTCCTCCCTCTTCCTCCTCCTCCCCCTCATCCTCTTCCCTCCTTCTCCTCCCTCCTCCTTCTCCCTCTTCCTCCTCCCTCTTCCTCCCTCTTCCTGCTCCCTCCGCCTCCTCCCTCCACCTACTCTCTCCTCCTCCTCCATCTCCCTCCTCCTCCCTCTCCTCATCCTCCTCCCTCCTCCTTTTCCCTTCTCCTCCTCCTGCATTCTCCTCCTCCCTCCTTCTCCCTCTTCCTCCTCACTCCTCCTCCCCCTCCTCCTCCACCCTACTCCTCCCTCCTCTTCCTAATCCCTCCTCCTCCCTTCTATTCCTCCTGTCTCCTGTCTCCTCCTCCCTCCTCTTCCCTCCTCCACCTCCCCCTTCCTCCTCCCTCCTCCATTTACCCAAGACAGACAGACAGATAGTCGGGAACGGGATCTTATATGACTACTTATATGATTTAAATGAGATGCTCTCCACCATGGGCTGGGCCGGGTCAGACAGACAGACAGACAGACAGACAGACAGATAGATAGACAGACAGACAGACAGTCGGGAACGGGAACTTATATGACTACTTATATGAATTAAATGAGATGCTCCCCACCAGGAGTTGGGCGATGCCGGGCCGGGTCAGACAGACAGACAGACAGATAGATAGTCGGGAACGGGAACTTATATGACTACTTATATGAATTAAATGAGATGCTCCCCACCAGGGTCTGGACGAAGCCGGGCCGGGTCAGCTAGTCTTATATATAAAAGGCGATCTCCGTCCATCTGTATGTATGTATGTATGTATGTATGTATGTCCTTTATACGTTCGCGAACGGCCCATCCGATTGAGATGAAATTTTCTACACGCCTTCCTTTCATTCCAGAGCTGCCAACTGTGATATTTTGTTAGTGTGAAATCGCCTGCTTACTCAGTATTATTTCATTTTTCATTTTTCATCATAATTTCATATATCTCAGGGGACCTAACTCTGTAAAAGTTATTTCAAGGGGCATAACTTTTCTGTATAACTTATAGTCATATTGTGGCATCGTTTTCAAAGATTTATAAACTCTTTGTCCATAGTTATGTACCGGCATATGAGTTATAATAAATAATGATACAATCTGTAAGGCATTTTCAAAGTTTTCATAAAAATAATGCACAATGCATAACATTGTAACTCATCTTTTTTTGCTTAAGAAGTTACTGTAGTCATGCAGGTGATTAGAAAGAGTTTTCATTAAAAATAATGGATGGTGTGTGGAAGGACATTCTTTTAAGTTACTTTTTTTGTTGTATGAATTTAATGAGAACTTATATGACTACTTATATGAATTAAATGAGATGCTCCCCACCAGGGACTGGGCGAAGCCGGGCAGGGTCAGGCAGACAGATAGACAGACAGATAGACAGACAGATAGACAGTCGGGAACGGGAACTTATATGACTACTTAAAAGTTTTGCGTATCCTTTTACAGGACTTAGCTGTCAACAGCAGCATCTTTCAGCTGTCTGTTGATCTCTTGGCAAGATTACGCTCAGTAGTTTGCCATTGCTTTCTGAGCGGCCGGCTCAGTATCCGCAAGTCACGAGCGGGGGTCGAACCACCTCAGTTCTCGCTCCGCTGCGAGACTCTGCGTGATAAACGGGATTACAGAGAGAAAGTGTTATAACCCCACAGCCAGAGAGACCGGCTATATGACTACTTATATGAATTAAATGAGATGCTCCACACCAGGAGCTGGGCAATGCCGGGCCGGGTCAGACAGACAGACAGACAGACAGACAGACAGACAGTCGGTAACAGGAACGAGAACTTATATGACTACTTATATGAATTAAATGAGATGCTCCCCACCAGGGTCTGGGCGAAGCCGGGCAGGGTCAGCTAGTCTTATATATAAAAAAGGATCTCCGTCCAAATGTATGTCCTTTATGCGTTCGCGAACGGCTCATCCGATTGAGATGAAATTTTCTACACGCATTCCTTTCAATCCAGCGCTGCCAACTGTGATATTTTGTTAGTGTGAAATCGCCTGCTTACTCAGTATTATTTCATTTTTCATCATAATTTCATATATCTCAGGGGACCTAACTCTGTAAAAGTTATTTCAAGGGCATAACTTTTCTGTATAACTTATAGTCATATTGTGGCATCGTTTTCAAAGATTTATAAACTCTTTGTCCATAGTTATGTACCGGCATATGAGTTATAATAAATAATGATACAATCTGTAAGGCATTTTCAAAGTTTTCATAAAAATAATGCACAATGCATAACATTGTAACTCATCTTTTTTTGCTTAAGAAGTTACTGTAGTCATGCAGGTGATTAGAAAGAGTTTTCATTAAAAATAATGGATGGTGTGTGGAAGGACATTCTTTTAAGTTACTTTTTTTGTTGTATGAATTTAATGAGAACTTATATGAATTAAATGAGATGCTCCCCACCAGGGACTGGGCAATGCCGGGCCGGGTCAGACAGACAGACAGACAGACAGACAGACAGACAGATAGTCGGGAACGGGAACTTATATGACTACTTATATGAATTAAATGAGATGCTCCCCACCAGGGTCTGGGCGAAGCCGGGCAGGGTCAGCTAGTTATATATAAATTAGGATCTCTGTCTGTCTGTCTGTCTGTATGTATGTATGTATGTCCTTTATACGTTCGCGAACGGCCCATCCGATTGAGATGAAATTTTCTACACGCCTTCCATTCATTCCAGCGCTGCCAACTGTCGTATTTTTTTTTCTTCTTCCTCCTCCTCCCTCCTCCCATTCCCAAAATACGTACGTAAATATATGATGATGATGATGAAAGAATCCCCGAACCAAAACGCTAGGGAAAGGGAAGAAAATGACGTGACTACACAGAATCGTCACACAGCAATCATCATCATCATCAAGTGCCGTGCCGGCTGGCGTAGGCGTTCGACTCTGCTGCTGATATATATGCCTCCATGCCACGGCAATATCAATAACAATTCATCTTTTTATGTGTAAGGAAGTTATCTACAGTCGTGTAGAAGGGAAGAACAATCAATGGAAGGACCGAAATCACAGAACCTAGACGAGTATGAATTCGGAATGGCGAACTCCCTCCTCCTCTCTTCTCCTCCGGCCTCTACCTCCTCCCCTCCTCCTCCCTCTACCTCCTCCCTCCACCCTCCTCCTCTTCCTCCTCCCTCTACCTCCTCCCTCCTTCTCCCTCTTCCTTCTTCCCTCTTCCTCTCCCCTCCTCCTCCCTCCTCCTCCCTCTACCTCCTCATTCCTCCTCCCTCCACCCTCCTCCTCTTCCTCCTCCCTCTACCTCCTCCCCCTCCTCCCTCTCCCTCCTCCTTCTCCCTCCTCCTCCTCCCTTCTCATCCCTCCTACTCCCTTCTCCTCCTCCCTCCTCCTCCTCCCTCCTCCTCCTTCCTCCACATCTCTCTTCCTCCTCCTCCCTCCTCATCATTCCTTCTCCTACTCCTCCTCCTCCCCCTCCTCCTTCTCCCTCCTCCTTCTACCTCTTCCTCCCTCCTCCTTCTCCCTCCACCTCCTCCCTCTCCCTCCTCCCTCCTCCTCCTCCCCCACCTGCGTTCTCCTCCTCCCTCCTCCTTCTCCCTCCTCCTCCCCCTCCTCCCTCTTCCTCCTCCTCCTCTTCCTCCTTCACCCTCCTCCCTCCTCCTTCACCCTCCTCCTCCCTCCTCCTCCTCCCTCCTCCTCCCTCCTCATCCCTCTTCCTCCTCCTCCTCCTCCCTCCTCCTCCTTCTCCCCTTTCCCCCCTCCTTCTCTTAATCCCTCCTCCTCCCTCCTATTCCTCCCTACTCCTCCTCCTCCCTCCTACTCCTCTCTCCGCCTATCTCTTCCTCCCTCCTCCACTCTCTTCCTCCTCCCTCTTCCTCCTCCTCCCTCCTCTTCCTTCCTCCTTCGCCCTCCTCCGCCCTTCTCCTCCCTTCTCCTCCTCCCCCTCCTACCCCTCCCTCCTCCCCCTCATCAATCCTCCTCCCTCCTCCTTCTTCCTCCCGCCTCCTCCCCTCCTCCTTCCTCCTCCTCCTCCCTCTCCTCCTCATCTCTCCTCCTCCCTCCTCCTCCTCCCTTTACCTCCTCCCTCCTCCTCCCTTTACATTCCTCCTGCTCCCTCTTCCTCCTCCTCCCTCCTCCTCATCCCTCCTCCTCCTCCCTCCTCCTCCTCCTCTCTCCTCCTCCCTCCTCCTCCCTTCACATTCCTCCTCCTCCCTCTTCCTCCTCCTCCCCTTCATCCTCTTCCCTCCTTCTCCTCCCTCCACCTTCTCCCTCTTCCTCCTCCCTCTTCCTCCCTCCGCCTCCTCCCACTCTCTCCTCCTCCTCCCTTTCCCTCCTCCTCCCTCTCCTCCTCCTCCTCCCTCCTCCTCCTGCGTTCTCCTCCTCCCTCCTTCTCCCTCCTCCTCCCTCTTCCTCCTCCCTCCTCCTTCTCCTCCCTCCTCCTTCTCCCCTTACTCCTCCCTCTTCCTCCCTCTTCCTGCTCCCTCCGCCCCCTCCCTCCTCCTACTCTCTCCTCCTCCTCCTCCCTCTCCCTCCTCCTCCTCCCTCTCCTCCTCATCCTCCCTCCTCTTGCTGCGTTCTCCTCCTCCCTCCTTCTCCCTCTTCCTCCTCCCTCCTCCTCCCCCTCCTCCTCCACCCTACTCCTCCCTCCTCTTCCTAATCCCTCCTCCCTCCTATTCCTCCCTATTCCTCCTGTCTCCTGTCTCCTCCTTCCTCCTCCTCCCTCCTCTTCCCTCCTCCATTTACCCAAGACAGACAGACGGAGATCCTAATTTATATATAAGATATATATGCCTCCATGCCACGGCAATATCAATATCAATTCATCTTTTTATGTGTAAGGAAGTTATCTACAGTCCTCCTCTTCCTCCTCCCTTTCCTTCCTCCTCCTCCTCCCTCTACCTCATTCCTCCACCCTCCTCCTCTTCCTCCCTCCTCCTCCTCTTCCACCTCCCTTTCCTTCCTCCCCTCCTCATTCTCCCTCCTCCTCCCTCCTCCCTCTTTCTCCCTCCGCCTCCTCCCTCCTCCTCTCCCCTCCTCCTCCCTCCTTCCCCTCCTCCCTCCTCCTCCCTTCTCTTCCTCCCTCCTTCTCCCTCCTCCTCCTCTCTCCTCCTCCAATTCCTACCCTCTTCCGCTTCCCCTCCCCCTCCTTCCTCTCCCTCCTCCATCCTCCTCCTCCCTCTCCCTCCTCTTCCTCCCCCATCCTCCCCCTCCCTCTTCCTCCTCCTCCCTCTTCCTTCTCCTCCTTTCTCCTCCTCCTCCTACCTCCTCCCTCCTCCTCCTCTCTCCTCCCTTTTCCTCTTTCCTCCTCCTCCCTCTACCTCCTCCCTCCTCCTCCCTCCACATCCCTCCTCCTCCCACTCTCTCCTCCTCCTCCTCCCCTCCTTCTCCTCCCTCCTCCTTCTCCCTCCTCCTTCTACCTCTTCCTCCCTCCTCCTTCTCCCTCCTCCTCCTCTCTCCTCCTCCTCCCTCCTCCTCCCTTCTTCTCCTTCCTCCTTCTCCCTCCTCCTTCTCCCCCCTCCTCCTGCGTTCTCCTTCTCCCTCCTCCTCCTTCTTCTCCCTCTTCCTCTTCCCTCTTCCTCTTCCCTCCTCCTCCCCCTCCTCCCTCTCCCTCCTCCATCCTCCTTCTCCCTCCTCCTAATACCTCCTCCTCTCTCCTCCTCCTCCTCCCTCCCTCCTCCTCCTTCTCCTCTTTCGCCCCTCCTCCTCCACCTAATCCCTCGTCCTCCCTCCTATTCCTCCCTACTCCTCCTCCTCCCTCCTCCTCTCTCCTCCTATCTCTTCCTCCTCCCTCCTCCTCCTCTCTCCGCCTATCTCTTCCTCCTCCCTCCTCCTCCCTCTTCCTCCTACCTCCTCCCTCCTCCTCCTCTCTCCTCCTCCTTCCTCCCTCTACCTCCCTCCCTTCTCCTCCCTCTACCTCCTCCCTCCTCCACATCCCTCCTCCTCCCTCCTCATCATTCTTCCTCCTCCTCCTTCTCCCTCTCCTCCTTCTCCCCCTCCTCCCTCCTCCCTCCTCCTTCTACCTCTTCCTCCCTCCTTCTTCTCCCTCCACCTCCTCCCTCCTCCTCTCTTCTCCTCCTCCCTCCTCTTCCTCCCTCCTCCTCCCTCTCCCTCCTCCTCCCCTCCTCCTCCTTCTTCCTCCTCCTCTCTACTCCTCCTCCTTCCTCCTCCCTCTTCCTCCTTCTCCTTCTCCTCTTTCCCCCTCCTCCTCCTAATCCCTCCTCCTCCCTCCTCTTCCCTCCTATTCCTCCCTACTCCTCCGTCCTCCTCCTCTCTCCGCCTATCTCTTCCTCCCTCCTCCTCCTCCCTCCTCCACCCTCTTCCTCCTCCTTCCTCCTACTCCTCCTTTTTCTTCTTCTTCTGCTGCTACCGCTGCTCCATTTACCCAAGTTAATTGTTGGGGGAATATGTAAAGATCTTTCAAATGCTCTTTCTAATGCTTTTTGTAAGTTGGTCTTCTTTAATCTAAGGTTGTTCTAACCGCAACCAATAAATGATTAGACAGACAGGCAGACAGACAGACAGACAGTCGGGAACGGGAACTTATATGAATTAAATGAGATGCTCCCCATTAGGGGCTGGGCGAAGCCGGGCCGGGTCAGACAGACAGACAGACAGACAGACAGATAGATAGTCGGGAACGGGAACGGGAGCTTATATGACTACTTATATGAATTAAATGAGATGCTCCACACCAGGAGCCAGGCGATGCCGGGCAGGGTCAGACAGACAGACAGACAGATAGATAGACAGACAGACAGACAGACAGACAGACAGACAGACATGAACGGCAGCTTATATGACTACTTATATGAATTAAATGAGATGCTCCCCACCAGAGCTGGGCGAAGCCGGGCCGGGTCTGCTAGTTATTATATATTTATTGATTGTTTCTGGTTTTGGATAATTATCACTTCGATTTCACCTGTGTATGGACTCCTTTGTAAGGTATGTACATTGTGTCTGTGTTTAGTATGTCTCTTCTTTTCGCAGGAGCTAAATATACCTAATTGTTTGCAATTCACATTGTTGCCATGAAGCGTCGCCGGGAGGAGGTGGATGCGATTTTATTTTCCGCTTGTCTTATTGTTTGTGCTAATGACATATTTGTGTCATCATAAAGTGAATTGCATTGCATTGTTTCGTCAAGCCTGTGGCTCTGTACATCTTCTTCTTCTTCTTCTTCTTCTTCTTCTTCTTCTTCTTCTTCTTCTTCTTCTTCTTCTTCTTCTTCTTCTTCTGCGTTCATTTTGTTTTTTTCGATTGCGTTGTGCCTGTTTACAGCAGAACTGTGTTCTTGCGGCATTAGGCCGACACATCCGACTTCTGCGGGCATTTGTTGACCGGGTTAACCTTCCAGGGCTCTGTACACCCGACTTGGACAACTATGTTTTCGGGTTTGCTTTCCCTAGCCTTTGACTTCCCGCAGTCTGTCTACAGGGCAGCGGGTCTGTGTGTGTGTATCTCTTCGTCTAGTCACTACCCCTTTACGTATCCGACATGGGAGATACTATCAAAAGCTGCACTCCCGCTGGCATAGCTCTTGTGATCATTGAAACACACAAACCCGTCCACGGCTACAAGGTGGATAACAGCAGAAGGGATGTCATACTTGATCTCTTAAATGTCTCTTTTACTTCAGCTAGCAATTTATTCCTGGGTTGTCTTCTCGTCTTGTATCCCAATGTTCTCGTGTGGACGGCTCTAGCTGCTGGTGTCATGATGTCATGACTCATGGGAGACTGCTGCCAAAGACCGAAATTCGTGGCGTACATCATTAGGCAAGGGTACAGTCACTAGTAAAGCAACCAGGACTGCAAGAGCTGTGAAGAAAAGGCTGGACAGAAAAACGACTGCAGGAGATCCTCCTCCTGGAACGTCATGCATTCTTTGCCCACATTGTCAAAGAACATTACGAGCCAAAATATGCCCTATCCGTCGTCTTAGAACTCACGGCTCCATACTTTCAACCCTACTGGGTGAAAAGAATGGTCATCATCATTCTTGATGGACAAACAACAAGAGCTGCTGGTTGATCTTCTTACATTTTAGCTAAATATCCGACCATTTAATTCTTTTTTCTTCTGTAAATCGGTGGAATCCCTACACTGTATAATATCAGTCAGAGATATTCAAAGGTCTAATTATAATGTCAACACTCGTATGCTTGAGTATTCTTTCTTCGGCCCTTTTATATCATTGGAGCGTAGGCCGTGAGTCGTCTCATTCCCAGCCATCATACCTTTGCTATCTCATGCATCTCGTGCATGTCATCTGCATTCCTTCTTCTACTTTATCCATCTTCAGACGTCAGTATAAATAAATGCACAGAAAGTAACAGTCAACTTAAGCATACTGACATCTCCATAGAGGTTGACCTCTAATCATCAACATGTGCCATGCCGATAAGTATGGACGGTCATGTTTCGCCATCTGACACAATCACCAGAGTCGCGGATCAGCTTCGTGTTTTTGTCTCGACTATACCATGTGACCAAGCGTTAAGTCGTGCATATCCTTTACAGGACGTAGCAGTCAACTCCAACATTTTATTTATTTATTTATTTATTATTATTATCCACCTTGTCGTGTTGGGGGAGCTTGAGTTTCTCAATGACCCTGAGAGCTATGCCGGCGGTAGCGTAGCTACCAGCAGGGCCTCCCAAGCCGGACAGGTCAAAGGGTAGAGAACAGACAAAGAGAAACACCCTGGTCCTCCAGGTTGGGGGTTGAAGCGTGGGGTTAACATCCCCACCTTTGTAAAAAACTATTTTGTTATGAAACAGATACTTCTTCTTCTTCTGCTGCGTTCATCCGTAGTTTTTTTTTTTTTCGGACGTGATTGCGTTGTGCCTGTTTACAGCAGAGCTGCGTTCTTGCGCCGTTAGGCCGACACATCCGACTTCTGCGGGCATTTGTTGACCGGGTTAATCTTCCCGGGTGAAACAGATAGGCTACATGAGCCTCGAATTCGGACTGTCTTATTTGGAATGTACGGACACTACATCGAGCTGGAGCGGCTGAAGAACTAACCCGGGAGCTGGTTGAATATCAAATGGATATAACAGCAATTCAAGAAATAAGGTGGCCAGGAGAGGGTACTTTAGAGCAAAATGGAATTATTGTAATATATGGAGGAACGTTCTAAACTTTAAAGCTGTTAATGACAGAATTAGTAAATTACGAATAAGGGGTAAATGGAAAAATATAACGATGATTAATGTACATGCACCTACTGAAGAGAAAGAAGATGACGTTAAAGAAGATTTTTATAATGATTTGGAAGATGTTATAGAAGAAACCCCCAAACAGGACATCCTGATTGTGCTGGGAGACTTCAATGCAAAAATAGGTACAGAGCAAACTCATAAAAAAGTGGCCCATATGGAAAGCCTACATACAACTTCAAATGATAATGGATGGAGAGTCATCAACCTGGCAGAAGCCAAAGGACTGCAGATTAGCAGTACCAGACTGCAAAGAAACTCACTTGGAAATCATGTGACAAGAGAACCTATAATCAAATAGATCACATTTTAATTAACAACAGAAATGCATCAAACACACAACAAGTTAGAAGTTATACTTAGAGGAGCTGAGTGCCACAGCGACCACTTCCTCGATGGAGCAAAATTTTAAATAAAACTTAAGAGAGATTTCTATACTAAATTACAAAGATTACACCCAACATATAACAGAGAAAAACTACAAGAAATTACAGTCAAAGAGAAATTTACAGATGAAATCAAATGTAAACTTGAAACTCTGCAAAACCCTTTGGAGGAAAGCGTTGACCAAACTTGGTTGAACATCAAGAATACAATTCAATCTACCGCAGAAGAATGTCTCGGTGTGTTAACCACGCATAGAAAGAACAGATGGTTCAATCAAAAATGTGAAGAAGCAGTTATTAGGAAAAAGAATGCCAGACATTTATGGTTAAATGACATCAACAACATCCAAAAGGAAGAGCAATATAGAAATGAATGTAAAGAGGCTACGAAAATAGTTTGACAGCAGAAGCGAGAATATATTAGCAATATAATCAAAGATATGGAAACTAATCACCAGAAAAACGAATCCAGAAAGTTTTTTAAAGAACTGAAGTCAATGAAACGAGGGCACCAACACAACACATATGGTTTAAAAGGCAAAAATTGGAATATGATAAATACCAATAAGGAAATGTGCAACACACGGAAAGAATATTTTGTTGAATTACTAAATTGTGAAGCTCAAGTAACACTTTCCCACAGGAAGAGGTTCTAACGTGTGAACCACAAATTGAAGAACCTGCATTTGAAGAAATCCTATATGTAATCACACGACTTAAAACAATAAGGCAACAGGGGCTGATGGAATTGCTGCTGAGTTTATAAAGGCTGGTGGCCATGCATTACATCTAAAGCTATGCGAACTAATAATAAAAATCTGGAGGACAGAAGAATTACCCCATGACTGGAAAGAGTCATTATTGATACCTATCTTCAAGAAAGGAGAAAAGTTCCAATGTGAAAATTATAGAGGAATATCACTACTGTCCACAAGCTATAAGATACTATCCGCAGTATTACTAAATAGACTAAAACCATATTCAGAAGACATATTAGGTGACTACCAGGCGGGTTTCAGACAAAACAGATCAACAATAGATCAGATATTTATCTTACGACAAATAGCCGAGAAAAATTGGGAATATAAAAGAGATCTCCATAACATTTTTGTGGATTTTAAAAAAAGCTTATGATAGTTTCCATATTGTAATTCACCTTTCCTCCACTATTATGCCATGGAACTATCATCAGATTAACATACAACATGGATCTTGGCTCATTAAAGAAATGGTGTAATACTGCTTGAAGAACTCTGGCGAACAATGAAGAAAGTACAATGCCGACGCTTGTAAAAGAAGAACACCTTTTTAATTCAGGGTTCGCAAAACCGTCACATATACTAGGTAGTGTACAAATTAGTGACCCGTGATACCGAGGTGGGAACTAATGTTTTATAACACTAACCTGATGTCAACGTGTTAGATAGGACATAGATAGGACAGGAGACAGAATAAGGGGTAAGGACAGATATGACGTGGATAAGGACCTCTACTAGGGAGTAGATAGAATAGAGACAGACCGCATGGGATAACTGAGGACAGTTATAAGACAGGACTTAGACGAGGACACGGACGTGTCATATCTAGGACATTAACGGGACTAACCCCGAGGATGGGGCGGGGGATGCTAGTTCACGGGACAACACCCGTAAACAGAGTTAGCAGTAGGACAACCCAAGGTTGACACAGACAGGACTATTGTACTAAGTACTATGTGACGAGTGGGACAGCACGAGGTTTTGCTGACCGCACGAAGTTTAGAACGACATGAGCAGCGACTGGGCTGAGGTTATTCAGACCGGACCCGACAGTCTTCCAGACAAGACGTGTGATTGTTTTCCGAAAGCCAATGTGTAGTTTACAAGAGCGCATGTTATAATTAGCGAGTGTGAGATTGTATTTGAGTATGTACGGGTTGTTGTGAGGAAAGGCGACATGTATATTTCAGCAGGCCATTACCGCCTGATCTTGTGTATGTAAAGATAGCAGGTTCGCCTGCAATAAAATAGATTGTCCATTCACACATGAAGTGTCGTTCAGGTGTGAATGAAGTGGAGCGAGTGCCTGGATGCAATTTGAGTTGTTGACACCTGACATGTAGTCCTGCACTTTTTTATCCGACATTCAGTAACCTTCTATTCCCCTCTATTTCTGCCGACCATCCTAGCTGTCTCCGAATCTGTATGTCTAGCGTTTGCCCGTCGTTTGTAAATCCATGGCGTTCTCCAGATATGTTACTGGATATCCTTATCCTTTAATGATATAACTGCCATCCTTCCAACTCTCCAGTAGCCGCACTAATCCTTCTCTGAAACGAATACACCACCGCTCACCCTGAATCCAACACAACGTATCCCGTCGTTGTTATGCTGGCGTTCCTGTGACGTATCCTAGTATCCCTTATTTTTGGTGCATTGTCCACTTCGCTGTCCACTATGGGATTTTCCTCCTGTCCTCTCTGTATAGTGTGCACTAGCTATGTGGCAATAGTGTCCATGGGAATAGTCTATGGAATGCTATGCAGGAATTTGGAATACCAAGGAAGTTAATCAACATGACCAGACTATGCATGGAAGATACTTATAATATAGTAACATATAAAGGCAGGAAATCAGACCCTTCCCAAATAACATCTGGCTTGAAACAAGGTGATGATACTCTTCAATCTGGCTCTAGAGAAAGTTGTAAGGAAGATAAAGGAGGAATGTGATATTGGAGGAACATCCAAGCTGCTTGGTTATGCAGATGATATAGATATTATAGGGGAAAATGAACAAAAGACATTGGAAATATTGACTCACTTAAAGGAAAAAGCCCAACAGATGGGGCTGGTTATCAACCAAGATAAGACAGATTATATGGTAATTTCAAGAGAAGGAATGGCTAAAAACTCTGGCCACATACAAATAGATAATATGACCATTAAAAGAACGGAAACATACAAATACCTGGGTATAATCTTCAACTGCTCCAACATCATAAGGGAAGAAATACAAACTAGAATCAATTCTGGAAATAAGATATACTATGCACTACAACATCTACTAAAATCAAAGGCGCTATCTCGTAACACCAAACTCACAATATACAAAACACTGATCAGACCAGATATGCTGTATGGCTCTGAAACCTGGAGTACAACGAAAGGAGACGAAGCCTTGTTACAAACCTTTGAGAACAAAGTTTTAAGACGCATCTTTGGACCCATTAGGGATACACAAAGTGGAGAGTGGAAAAGAAGAAGTAACAATGACATTTATGATCTGTTTAAGTCCCCGCTAATCACTGGTATCATGAAGGCTAATAGACTACAATCGCTGGGGCATATAGAAAGAATGGAAGACAATAGGGAAACAAAACTCGCTTACACTCAGGAAATAAATGACCGTAGACCCCGAGGTAGACCAAGAAGACAGTGGAGAGATAATATATATACAGACCTACAAGCACTTGGAATCAACGACTGGCAAGAGAAGGTCCACCAGAGAGACGAATGGAGATGGATTGTATCTGCAGCAAAGAACCTCAATGGCTCGGAACGCTGAAGAAGGAGAAGAAGATTATTATTATTATTATTATTATTATTATTATTATTATTATTATTATTATTATTATTATTATTATTATTATTATTATTATTTGGCTTTTTGGGGTTCCTGTGCATGATTACGTTCAATAGTTTGACATTGCTTTCTGAACAACCAGCACACACACCATTGTATGGAAACCAACGCAAGGCGGTCTGCTTCCAAATCACCCGCAGCTGTGTTTCGAACGCGGTATGCGGAATTACGAATTGCTTTCAACACCCCTTCGCCACAGGGCCGGCTCCTATATCTATATATTTATACCTCCGCCTCTTATGACATGCACAGCAGGTTGCGGTGTTACTGTTCTCTGCTTTACTTACGTACTCAGGTAACACCAAGGCGATTTGACTAAGTATTACACTGGTTGTTTCTGAGTAATAAAATCTTGCAGTTACATGAAGTCCTGCCCTGTTAATATCTACGCACATTTTGTTGTTGTTTCTTTCTACCTCTTAAGCAATGTACATTTATGATTTTCTCGGAGACTTCTGCGGGCCGTTCCTAGAGCCACTGAGTTTCTGCTCTGTGCAGCTCTTGCTGCAGACCGCAGTTTGGAAAGAGACCGAGTCATGTGTGATAAATCCCAGTGAAATAAAGCCGGCCCTTTCACCTTAAAGTTAACTCTATATCCTTTACAGGACGTCGTAGTCAACTCCAGCATTTTTTGGGCTGTTTGTGATTTCTTGGCAAGTTTACGTTCAGTAATTTGTTATAGCGTTCTCATCTGAATGACCGGCACAAATACAATTGTGCGAAAACCAACGCAAAGCGTTCTGCTGCCCCAAATCGCCCGTAGCTGTGTTTCGAACGCAGTATGAGGGATAACGAATTGCCGCTGTAACCCCTTCGCTACAGAGCCGACTTCACCTTTAAACCTCCCCTTTAAAACCGCTTTGATATTCCAGCTTGATACTCAGTATCACATTGGTCCGCCTTTCCTCTCCAAGACATTTCTTAGTATCTATTTAAGGCTGGGTCAACCTTATAGCTAAGGTCAATTTAAAAAAAAAAAAAAACGAACCCGTTACAGCCAACTTTTCTTTTTTTTTCTTTCTTTTTTTCATACCCTTGCAGTCAACACCAACATTTTTCAGCTGCTGTTGATGTCTTGGCCAGTTTTACGTTCAATATTTTGCCATTGCTTTCTAAACGACCGGCTCACATACCTCTCCGTAAGAAACCAACGCGACGCGATCTGCTGCCAAATCTCGCGCAGTTGTGTTTCGAACGTAAGTATACAGGATTACGAACAGATTCCTTAACGCCTTCGCCAGGGAGACCAGCTTACAGCCAACTAGACTCCCCTAAATAGTGCCCCTCCCCCACATACACGCATATGCGCACGCGCGCAGGAAGTGTTAGAACCATAAAATAATGTAGGCCTGAGTGTCCGGTAGAATAGGTGGCCACCCCCCCCCCCCCCCACCCCGCCCTCAGCGAAAGCCGAGAGCTGACATCGAACCCCTGTTTGATCGCGTTCATGCAACTGTCAGTGAGTGCCAATGTATATCTCTGTGTGTATTTCTCTTGCTCAAGGATTTCGCAGCAAATGAGGTCTCAATGTACATGAAATCTTCATGAGCCAGTCACAAACTGGCATAGTTTCTTACTGTCTTCATATTCTGTCCTGTATCACAAGTTGGAGCATACATCCTCAGCCCACTCACTCCAAGTCTTTCTGTATGTTGCTAGTAACCGCATCGTGCGGCTAGGGTCGTGGTTTGAGAGGGCGAAATGCAAATTTGTACGACCGTTCGACGAAGTCTCGATAAGCGCCCACTCTCTCTCTCTCTCTCGGTGAGTATTAGTCCTGCAGTCAGTAAGCTGGTATAGCTTTTCGGTTAGTCCTGCCGGCGTAGCTTGAAAGCTCGTCAGTAGGCGTCCAGTGGTTTTGCATGTATCACGTTGTACCGGGAGGGCGCGCTTTAGCGATGCTACTCTTGGCCTGCGTGTGCGTGTATAGTCCGTCTGTCCGATAGATATCTGGTTGATCCTGCCAGTAGTCATATGCATTGCGAACTGATGAGGCTCAGCCGTAAATCAGGAGATTTGTTCGCAACTTAGACGAGCAACATCTTCTGTGAGCAGAATCTCTCTAGCCGCACGTGTGTGTGTGTGGTCTGTTCTGGCGGTCAGTCCGTCTATCCGATGGATATCTGGTTGATCCTATCAGTAGTCATACGCTGTCGCTACGCTTGTCTCAAAACTGAAAATTAAAGGAAATGACGGAAGGGCCGTGTGCACGTGACTCTAGGCTACCATTTGTTTGTAAGAGTCACTATATACAGGGATAATTGGACTGTGGCAGCCTCACGTCCACTGCATCTGTGTCCGTCTCCAGTCGTCTTGCCATGCTAGCCACTGGAACCAGATGGACGCAGACGAGTGAGTGAGGTCGATGGAGTTGCGCAACCACTACCTCAAACTACATCCAAACTAAAGCGCAAGTCATTCGTTCTTCATCAAATCAAAAGATGCAATGAATGAATGGTCCTCATTCGTGATGGACGAACATCCATCTTCTGCAGCTCCTCCCCCCCCCCCCACCCCCACCACGCACTCACGTCTTTCCCGTATTTTTCTCCTCTGTCTCTAACCCTCTTCTGCGTGTGTTTTTAGGTTCCCCTCTATCTATTTCCTTTACCGTGTAAGCTTAAGAGAAAGGGCTTTCTAGTTATACTAATAAGTTTGGTGAATCTCATCCCTACCTCTTGATTCGCTGGAATATGTCTATTTCTCGCCCTATACTCTACATTCGTGATATTGTCATACTAGTTTAGTCCTTTTGTTCTACGCGGGAACCAATCACTGAATGTTCGTAATGTTTTTTTGTTTTTTTTTGCGCTCGCTCGCTTTGAACTTAAGCGTAGTCCATACACACTATTTACAGTAGTGACGGACTGAATTTTGCATGTGGAATAGCTTTCTATATTAATAGTGTCCCTCGCCATCAGGCTAACCCACCCCGACTTCAGAGGTACTTGTAATTTACGTCCCCAAGTCAAGGACGGCAGGTCAGCATTTTAGGCCATATGTCGGGTGTAGGGGTTGAACCCCTTACCTCGGCATCAGCACACCGGATGGTTAAGAACACGCGTTGTTATCCATTCGGCCATGCTGACCTGCGTAATTTATTTGTTATTGTTTTTCTAGTTCGCCATGTTCCTGATGTGTACAGAAGTTAGTTACTGTACGTTGATGGAATTAATCCTGAATAAATCATTTATCTATTGATATGTACCGAGTGCAATACTGATTATTTATATTGAATCGACTTTAACTGAACTGATAAGTTATCTGCATTCGACTGATAATAAGCTAACTTTACTGATAATAAGGTCAGGAATGCAATCATCAAAGAATGCACATAAGTCAGTGCGAAGCGATTAACGAGTTTTATTACCTTTTCATCAAGCGAAGATTCAATTACGCGATCACCTAAGAGATGCAACTCACTTGTTCCTTTTCAATAGCCTCTGTGAAATTGTTGATAATATTATGATTTTCAAACCGAGATAACTATATATACAAGTATAATCCCTGTGGGGAACAGCGGCTAAACCATACGTAACTCAAGAATGAGAGAGAAAGAGAGAGAGAGAGAGAGAGAGAGAGAGAGAGAGAGAGAGAGAGAGAGAGAGAGAGAGAGAGAGACAGACAGACAGACAGACAGACAGACAGACAGACAGACAGAAAGGGGGAGAGGAAGACAGAGAGTGTGGATGGTCTGAATGAGAGTGGTAGAGGGAAGAGATGGGATAGAGACACACAGAGAGAGAGAGAGAGAGAGAGAGAGAGAGAGAGAGAGAGAGAGAGAGAGAGAGAGAGAGAGGATTGTAACATATCGTATGTAACATTTTCACTTATAACTCTTACACCTAAACACTACTATGGCTACTGCTTGGGCGAGTGGCCTTTATTCCTCCAGTCCTTATTAAAAACCTACCGGCGCACACCAGCAAACCGTGCTGTAAAGATAGTAATGCATAGTGTAAGTGCTGTAAAGATAATTACAGGAGTCTCCGTGGCGAAGTGGTCATGCTGTCTGACTCCAGGTTCGATTCCGGGCCGCGTCCTTCGGTTCACAAGTGCATTTTTTTTCGGAGACTCCCGGGGGTCGTTGCTGGAGCTACGGAGTTCGTGCTTTGTGCGACACTTTCGGCAGTTCGCTGCGGAAAGAGACTGGGCAATATGGGATAAAACCCGGTGCCACGAAGTCGACCCTGTCGAATTTTAAGCGACTTTATAAGCTGTAAAGATAGTAATAAATAGTAACAGTGCTATAAATATAGTAATAAAATAGTAACATTGCTGTAAAGATAATAATATAAAGTAAAAGTGCTGTAAAGATATTAAAGTATAGTAAAAGTGTTGTATAGGTAGTAATACATAGCAATGGTGCTGTAAACATAGTAATTCATAGTTAAAGTGCTCTAAATATAGTAATACATAGTAAGAGTGCTTTAAACATAGTAATACATAGTAAAAGTGCTGTAAAGATAGTAACAGTGTATTTTATGTGCTGTATTTATATTGCCCAGTAAAAGTGCTGTAACGATAGTATTAGTAAAGAATAGCAAAAGTGCTGTAACGATAGTAAAGAATGGTAAAAGTGCTATGAACATATTAATACATAGTAAAAGTGCTGTGAAGAATAGTATAAGTGTTGTAAAGATAATAAAGACTAGTTGTAAAGATAACTTCAGTAGTTATGTTCAAGGTTCTAATTCACGATCTCTTATCGATGCGCTCACCCAAGCTCCATCCTCTCTTTCCCTTTTTCTCTCTCTCTCTCTTTCCCCATCCCTCTATTGCTCTGTCTGTCTCCCCGCCCCCTCTCCCTTTCTATCTCTCCCTCCCTCCTTTCATATTTATTTCCCTGTTGTTTATTTTTCCTGCCCTCAAGACATCGTTGCGTTTATACCGTACTCATTCTACACCAACCGCTTAGAAAGCTGCATTCCTCAATTTGCAATATACATAGAGTGCTGGGTAACAAAGCATGACGACAACAACAACAACAACAACAACAACAACAACAACAAACGTACCTAACTTGTTCTAAGTCTGGGAAGAGAAAAGACACCAGGGAAAGAAATCAATGACACCACTCTACATAAATACGTGACAAATACTTGACAAGCCAATGCACTTCTGCTCCTGCTGGTGTTAAGTGACCGCTGCCACTTCTACGGTAGAAGTTAAACCTGTTTAACAGATGTTGGGATCGTGTTTACAATTGATTAAATAGGGCACGGCAATATACATAGTTAGTGTGACATAGTCGGCTGACATTCTTCCTTCTAATATATATATGTTAATTAACAATATTTATTTCCAGGTGTGACAAATGCGAACTGGAATCTCAAATGCTATTTGGAAACATAAACAAACATAACCTTGCATAAAGTAGTGCAGAATTATGATACCATCATCGCGTGTCCTGCAACTGGCGTAGGCGTTCATGAATAACCAAGTATCTCGGCCTCTGATGTGCTAGATCAAATCTGTTCTTCCATGCCACAGTCTCAGTCCGTCTGCCATAATTTCTTTGCCTCAGCCCCCTCTATCGTAGATCTATCCAGTCATCGCGATGTTTTCCTAAACTTCTTCTCTCATTATATGATTATTATGATTTTCTGTATCATTTTCCAGGCACTGCGTACTTGTTAGTTACTTTGGCTGTTCACGGTCTTCGCATTACACATCTCAGAAAGAAACCACATCTTTAGATTTCTCCCAATATCTTAATTTTTCTACGCAGAACTCGCAACTATATGAAATATACTTATACAATATTGAATTACAGACAATTCCGAGTAAAAATAACTTAGATGTTAAAAATACAATATTAATTCAATTAACTAACAGACCCAGACGGTAAGTCGCAAGCCAGACTGTTATAGTGTTAACGTCATTGTTTACGAAAGCTGAATTAGGCCAACAAAGTTGTTACATGTGAAACATTTAGGGGCTCTACAGTACAGCTACAGGTAACTCGAGGTCAACAGATAGGAATACATTGACCTCATTGACTGAATGCCAAATAAGAAAGTTTTATATTCTCGACTCGAACACTCATAAAGCTGGAAAACTTTACAGACATATTAACGCTTGTATTTATAAACAAAATACGCATTAGTAAATTATGCCAGCAACTTGTAAGGTTGAGGTTTGAAGCCGATCTACTTTGAAATTCTCTAGTTCTGCTATTTGGCCTCGCGCTGTCTCGTGCTCATGAATATTCATTGGCGCTAGTGCTGTGTAGTACAGTATATACGTTAATGGCTGGACGTGTTGTCGGTGAACGTGTATTTACAAGGCCGTGTTGCAAGTAGCTGTACAAAACGTCGCCTATAAACAATTGCATGTGTCTTCTAAATGGACGGTTCGTCCATTATTACCCAGGTTACTCGAGATGACGGGTTCCTTGATACATTTTCCACATCGGAAAAGGGTAAGTGCAG
Source organism: Cepaea hortensis (assembly GCA_963921405.1). NCBI lineage: Eukaryota > Metazoa > Mollusca > Gastropoda > Stylommatophora > Helicidae > Cepaea > Cepaea hortensis. The sequence goes on along the minus strand of OY992892.1, from coordinate 70,130,673 downwards.
AATGAATGCAAGTGGTTGCAAAATGGCGTTTGTTTGCTTGCGGCAAAATATAGCAGGATGTTATCTTGTAGTTGTGAAAACTCCCCCCTATGTTGTCTGTTTATTACTTCCTGCGTTTGTTTCAACAGCAAACACCCTGTTTATGAAATATTAACAATATTATTCTTGCAATAGCAACAAGGCGCTGGGCAAAGAACTAGACGCGGTGCAAAGAAGTTTTTTTTCAAGTTAGGGAACTTGGCTTGTGACTGTAGGACAGACCCAGACTGCTTCAAAATACGTATTTCACACTATTTGTTTTTTTTTTTTAAATTAAGGGAGTGAGTGCTATTGCATTTCGGTAAAACCCACAGGGCTTACTCTCTGTGTGCAAATAATGGAGGCTTTTTGTCAGTATGATACTGGTTATGTAGACTTTTGCACCATCACTCATATATTATTAATTATATACTCCCATGTCCACGGTATATTGCCATGTTTGGTACGCCTCTGAACGAAGGCCCCAAATTATTTAGTGTAAAAAGTATCCCTTTAAGGGCCTCATTAGGTGATCTTGTCGATCACTTCCGGTTCAGTGTGTCGCAGACTGCTAGACCGATCGATGGATGCAATAAATGTTTCCAGGGCCTGGAGGGCCCTCACTGTGGTCGGAGTGTATACGTATTTTCACATATAACTGATAGATATACGCTCTGACGACAGTGAGTGCCCACCGGGCCCAAAAACATTTATTGCATCCATCGATTGGTCTAGCTGTCCTCCACACACTCATTAACTGTACATATCGCCCCTGAATGAGCATAATCACCTAATGAGGCCCTGTAAGGGATGCTTTTTACAAGAAATAATTTGGGGCCGTCGTTTGGAGGAGTGCCCCATGTTTAATTACAAGCCGAATATCTAAACAACTTGTGAAATAAAAGATACAAGTAAGCCCATAACAATGAGAAACAACGTTAGAGGTATGAAATGAAAGACTTCACATACACTAGTATTAAACTAGCCTCTTCTTCATCACTAGCCATTTTAGTAACATTTTCTAAATTGCTTTTTAATTATGCAACCTGCATAGTTGGATACCTCTTGAAAAAAACAAATTCAACAGTACCTTATTCAAGTCTGTAGGTCAATTGTAAGCTGAGATATTAATGTTTGTGTGTCAGTTTATCATTTAATATGAACAAAGAAAAATACTAATTGAGCCCTTTGACAAAGTGTGACCTAAACACTCACATCACTGTTGTTAACACATACGTTTAAGGAAGATTAAAACTGCCGATCTTTCCTAACTAAGGGGAAGATAACTGCTGCCGATTTATAAATCTTCTTCTTCTTCTTCTTCTTCTTCTTCTTCTTCTTCTTCTTCTTCTTCTTCTTCTTCTTCTTCTTCAGCATTCCGAGCGATTGAGGTTCTTTGCTGCAGATACAATCCGTCTCCATTTGTCTCTCTGGTTGACCTTCTCTTGCCAGTCGTTGATTCCAAGTGCTTGTAGGTCTGTATATATATTATCTCTCCACCGTCTTCTTGGTCTACCTCGGGGTCTACAGTCATTTATTTCCTGAGTGTAAGTGAATTTTGTTTCCCTATTATCTTCCATTCTTTCTATATGCCCCAGCCATTGTAGTCTATTAGTCTTCATGATACCAGTGATTAGCGAGGACTTAAACAGATCATAAATGTCTTTGTTACTTCTTGTTTTCCACTCTCCACTTTGTGTATCCCTAATTGGTCCAAAGATGCGTCTTAAAACTTTGTTCTCAAAGGTTTGTGATTTATAAATATATAAAATAATATATATACACCCACACGAATATATACACTGATCATGTCATGCTGTGATGACGTCAGACTGCGCGCGCTGTCTGTCAGCGCAAGGCCGCTAGCACAGATCCATTTTGACCAGAGAAGTTGCCTTGAAAATTTACCTCAAAATAAACGATCCCAACCATGTAGCATGATGGAAAATTACACATAAATGCTGCAATTGACGTTGAATGCAAAGATGCATTCATTGGCATTCATATCGTTGTGAATATTTCATAACAGTATTAAATAGTCATTGCTGGAGTATGACAAGGAAACGGCTATTTCCTGCCATTGAAATATAACATTACAGCATGCAATATTCATCATTTTAGTTTGGGATGTTCCCTCCAACTTTAATAGACAAAATTACACAATATATGTAGAAATTTATGCTAAATCTAATAATACTTACTAGAAGAAACATAGACATCTACATAAAACTTGATTTGTGAGTCTACTTATGTCTTAACCCTTTACAGGGCAGACGCTTGTCCGTTTTTTAGCCCTGAACGGGCAAGATTTTTTCAGGTTTGGTAAAATTTCGGGTCGCGTTAGTAAAAACATCACAAATAAGGTGTTAGTCAACCGATTTTAGTTAAATAAACAACACAATGAAGGGAAAAGCATGCAGAATATGTTACTCACGTGATTGTTGTTGGTAATCCATATATGAACACAAATATTTACGAAATACAGCATGTTGTTTGTGATTTTCCGTCATTTATACGGCAATTTACAAACACATTTTCAGAATCATAATCACTTTCTTTAAAGTCCGACTCTGCTAATGCAAAGTAACGCTTTGCACTGATATCTAGCTCTGATTAATAGTCAACTTCGTACCCTTTAATGTCATTTAAATTGAACCTAGCGAAATCTCGGCTATCACTTGAAGAATCGCCGAAATCCATTTTGAAAAACAGCGTAAAAATCCCGAAAACTATCAAAAAAAGTCCGTAAAAGTCCTTTCAAATTCATATTAGCGCGTTTACAAATGGCGGCCACGTTGTCAAGCTATCGGCAAAAGCGAAAGTAGCCGTCGGAAGTGTCGGAAAGCCGAGAGATCGCGTTTTTACAATGCATAATAGTATCGGACGTAATCGGCCGATCCGCTCGTTTAAGCGATCGGCCGCTAACGGCCGCTCTGCCCTGTAAAGGGTTAAACAAACACTTTGTATCTAGTTAGTTAGTTGGTTAGTCGAGGTTCCAACTTCACAGCAACGGGTCGTCCCCATTATGCTCCATTCCTGTGCCAGTGAATATCACACAAAATGCTCCCCACTGTCCAATATGAAAAGTGGAACAGACAGGAGTCTCGGCAATCCAACAGCCCGCACAGGTACACTGTGCATAATGCCGCTGCCAAAATGCCAACACAAAAGTCATCCACGAAAATTACAGTTCATCGTCGATGGAATCGGCAGTCACCAGAAAGACTTCTTTGACCCGGGTTTTCTCACATGGCTCGGTCTTTTTATGCAGGGCGACTCGCCGAAAGCGCCGCACAAAGCACAAACTTTGTAGCTCCAGTGTCGACTCCCAGGAGTCTCCTGAAAAGTGCACTCATGAGCCGAAAAGGCAAATCAGTAAATTCAGCAACAGCCGGTAGCCATTGTTCCAAACATGCAGTTCACTGTACAAACAAAAGCGGACAGATGTAAAAGCATTTCACATGAATTTCACAGCTCACATAGTCACGCCACGCACTCACTCAGTAGCAGGGCGGTGGAACCATATACTACCAGTCCAACATGAGGAAAATGTGAATGCAAACAGCAGCCACAAGGAGTCACTCCAGAGGCCGTAGCGGTTCAATGCCTAACCGCCATGCTGGGGACCACAAGTCGTTTGTTTCAGCAGCAAACACCCTGTTTATGAAATATTAATATTATTCTTGATAATAAGAATAATTATTTCTTCTCATTACACAGAGACACTCTGTATCTCTGTTTAGGAAACAAATTCCTGAAACGCAAGATGTACAGAACGTAAAATGTGGAGGGAAAAGCTATATAAAGTAATCGGTCCCTTTTTTTAACACGATCTTGAAATAATCGGGGAATTAAACATCATAAATACGCGTAACCTCCTCAGATCGGAGACACAAAAACAAGTAACTGAATGTCACCGCAAAAATTATTCCAGTTGAATTCAGTGATTCTGACTCGTAGTGGCTACTCATCACTTTTCTTTCAAAGATAAATTGTACCTATGATTTTGCAAAGCTGGGTCAGTCCTGGGACCATTTGCGGTGGGAAAGAATCTTTTGAGCTGAGGATTGAATTCATATAACTACTTGAAAAGGCTATGTAAAAAAAGCTAATTTAGTCCAAATGTGCAGCGCGAGTTTGAGTCTGTTGACAATGAGTTACCAAAACCCATGAAGGAAACATTACCAACCAAGGCATAATAATGTATCCATTGTGTAGAATCATGACTTGGTTAGGAGGCCAGCATGGCCGAATGGATAAGAATGCTTGCTTTTAAACTTCTGGTGTGCTGATGTCGAGATAGAGGTTTCACTCCTTTCATCAGTCATTTGGACTAAAATGTTGATTTCTCATCCTTGACTTAGCGATGCAAATTACAAGTACCTCAGAAGTGAGAGTGGATGAAGACGAGGGATACTGGTAATACGGAAAGTTAATCTGCACGCAAAAATCAGTTCAGTGCACTAGTAGCAGTAGCATGTGTATGTACTATGCTTGAGTTAAAAGCGAGAGAAAGCAGCAACAAAAACGACTTAGTTACCCCCAACATATATATCCTTCTACATCAATCAATCAATCATGTGCCATGCCGGAAAGCGTGGGCGGTCATGACTCGCCATTTCACTCGATCACCAGTGTCGTGGATCAGCTCAGTGTTCCTGTCTCGTCCATGCCATGTGGCCAAGCCATCCAGGTATTTTCCTCTCAGTCTTCCTCTTGGTCTGTTCCCTTCGATCTTGCCAGTTGTCACCAAGTTCTCCAATCCATTTCTTCTCATAACATGTCCAAAAAATGTTGACTGTCTACGTCTAATTTCTCTAATCAGTTTACGATGTTCATTTGTCTCCTGTAGTACTTGGTCATTGTTTTTTCTGTCTGTCCATGGTATTCTTTGCATTTTCCTCAGAAACCACATTTCTGCAGCCATCAGATGTTTTTCAGCTTGACTGCTCATTGTCCAAGTTTCACATCCATACAAAAGAACAGGCTCTATGTATCCCCTCAACACTCTTTTTCTCATTTCAATTGACATCTTTTTATTGGTCAGAATGTTTTTCATCTTGCTAAAGACTACTTTCGCCATGGCGATTCTTGTTCTAATCTCTTCAAGGCATCTCCCATCAGATGTTATGACTGTTTCAAGATAATTGTACCGATTCACTTGTTGAAGAATATTTCCATTTATTTGTATATTACATTGTGGTACTTCTTTCTTCCTAGTGACGACCATAACCTTAGTCTTTTTACAATTTAATTCTAACCCCAGTTGCTCACTGTGTACAACAACCGCATCTACTAATTGTTGCAGGTCCTGCGCATTGTCTGCAATTAATACTGTATCATCTGCATATCTAATGTTATTGATGTTTCGTCCTCCAATGCTGATTCCATTTATATCCTCTACATTTCTGAAAATATTTTCACTGTATAGGGAAAAAAGATCTGGAGACATCACACATCCCTGCTAACACCTCTCTTAATAGGCTGATACTGTCGCACTTCATTATCAATCCTTATTGCAGCTTGTTGTTTCCAATATATGTTTTTATAAGTCTAATGTCTTTCCCATCAATTTGTATATCTGCAAGCATATCCACCATGTTGACATGTCTAACTCTATATATATCCTTCTACATATCCAACATATATATCCTTCTACATATCCAACAAATATATCCTTCTACATATCCAACATATATATCCTTCTTATCCATCATATATATATCCTTCTACATATCTAACATATATATCCTTCTACATATCCAACATATATATCCTTTACATATCCAACATATATATCCTTCTACATATCCAACATATATATCCTTCTACATATGCAACATACATATCCTTTACATATCCAACATATATATCCTTCTACATATCCAACATATATATCCTTTACATATCCAACATATATATCCTTTACATATCCAACATATATATCCTTCTACATATCCAACATATATATCCTTCTACATGTCCAACATATATATCCTTCTACATGTCCAACATATATATCCTTCTACATATCCAACATATATATCCTTCTACATGTCCAACATATATATCCTTCTACATGTCCAACATATATATCCTTCTACATGTCCAACATATATATCCTTCTACATATCCAACATATATATCCTTCTACATGTCCAACATATATATCCTTCTATATATCCAACATATATACCCTTCTACATATCCAACATATATATCCTTCTACATATCTAACATATATATCCTTCTACATATCCAACATATATATCCTTCTACATATCCAACATATATATCCTTCTACATATCCAACATATATATCCTTCTACATATCCAACATATATATCCTTATACATACCCAACCTACAGATGTGATGTTACTGTAACAACAAAAATGACTTGGTTACCCCCAACATATATATCCTTCTACAGATGTGATGTTCCAGTAACAACAAAAATGACTTGGTTACCCCCAACATATATATCCTTCTACATACCCAACATATATATCCTTCTACAGATGTGATGTTCCAGTACTGATCTTGCACACCCAACTGATTTCTCAGCTTGGAGAAGGGCAGGACAACTATGCAATCTAGTCCCAGTGCAGATAGTACTTTGGAATTTGTTTAGGAGAACAGTCTCTACACCAACCTGTCTACTACTGATGCAGACCCTTTTCAGGGCCTAGATTATTTGAATATCAATGTTTTGGACTTAAGAGTTAAAACTCAGTCTTCCAACCAATCCACCCACCAACCAACCACTCAACCGCCTAATTAAACAACCAGTGCTCGTTTACAAATCGTAGACCAGGGATGGAGTTATACCTCTCCCTAGCGCAAAGCCTGAGCTTTATAGAGCCCTCTCCATAGGACTTATTAGTAATATGCTGTTAGATCCATGTTTCTTTTAATAAATATATTGCGCTGCATCTCCTCAGGTATATACTGCAGAAATCACACAACATAAACTAAAGCATTAAGATAAATCCTTCAAGCTGAAATATAGAATACACAAATTGACACAGTAATTTGAATTGATTGATCATGATAATTTTAAACTGACTATCATGTCTTATTGTTTGCACAAATATAATAAAATTATTAAATGATTGTGGAACAGCAGTAGTATTTACATTACAAGTCTATGGTGTAAGTCTTCCTAACAACACAGATTTATTGTACTGATCAATGATGAAATGGTGATGAAATCAATCCTGTCATTCTTCGATCTTCAAGATATAAATCCATATGACTAATGCACAACATAGTGATTAATCCTTTATAATTTCTTTGGACATGTTTATCTTCTTAGACACACAAACAAAATCAAACATCCTCATGTCCTTTCCCTAGGAATTACATACTCCTTCTTTAATGGCCATTCCATCCATCCATCACGTGCCATGCCGATAAGCATGGGCGGTCATAATTCACCATTTCACTCGATCACCAGAGTCGTGGATCAGCTCACTGTTCTTGTCTTGACCATGTTATGTGGTCAAGCCATCCAGATATTTACTTCTCTGTCTTCCCCTTGTTCTCTTCCCCTCGATCTTGCCAGTGAGTCACCAAGTTCTCCAATTTATTTCTTCTCATAACATGCCCAAACAATTTTGACTGTCTACATCTAATTTCTCTAATCAGTTTACGATTTTCATTTGTTTCTTTTAGGACTTGGTCGTTGGTTTTACTGTCTGTCCACGGTATTTGCATTCTCTTCAGAAACCACATTTCCACAGCCATCGGATGTTTTTCAGCTTGACTGCTCATTGTCCATGCTTCACATCCATACAAAAGTACAGGCTCTATGTAGCACCTCAACACTCTTTTTATAGTTGCAATTGACATCTTTTTATTGGTCAGTATGTTTTTCATCTTGCAAAAGGCTACCTTCGCCATGGCTATTCTTGTTCTAATCTCTTCAAGGCATCTCCCATCAGATGTTATGACTGTTCCGAGATAATTGTACAGATTCACTTGTTTAAGAATATTCCCATTTACGTGTGTATTACATTGTGGTATTTCCTTCTTCCTAGTGACGACCATAATCTGTGTCTGTTTACAATTTAATTCTAACCCATTAAGTAGCATTTAACCCCCTAGTCTGGAGACAGCAGTGATTAATTATCTGTATTTGACAAACAATAAACAATTGCTTAGATATAGTGAGGCGTGGGCAATTAGGTGGTTCGAGCTGGTTTTGTGCAAACAGAAAGAGTTCATGTTAAATCTAACATTTCTGTGGAGATAACAGATGTTCCATATTCAAACAAAACTTGTGACTATATGTTTTAATTGTTTCAGCTTAACTATTATTCATCTATTCACACCATATGATAAATAGTTTAGTTTAGTTAGTTTAGTCGATGGATCAACGTCACATGCTGTTGCACATCATATTTATGATAAATAATTCTGCAGTATGGACCTGGCGAGTTGCAGCAAAATATGCCAGGCAATAAATCATGCAATATATTGTTTGTGACTTCTGTGTTTACATTCACCGAGGGATTACATTGTTTTGAATGATTAAGTGCAATGGGATGATTACTCGTCATAAGCAACTTCCTGAATCTGCCATGAGCTTATATATTGCCAAAATGTCATTACATTATAATACAACAAATCTGCTACTATATTAACAACTTTTAAACCATAACTGTGACACACCCCTACTTCTAAATTTTCTATCATTTATTTTTGTTTGGTCCGAACCTACTTTTTGTTTGGCGCTGAATCTGTTAATAACTCCAGCACATCCAGTGAGATATTCTTGGCCACCCCAGGAAGGCAAATCTTGGCCACCCGAGGATGGAAAATCATGGTCATCCCAGGATGGCAAATCTTGGCCACCCCAGGATGGCAAATCTTGGCCACCCCAGGACGGAAAATCTTGGCCACCCCAGAACAGCAAATCTTGGCCAGCCGACAAGCCATTACAAGCCATTGCCTTGTTCGTTGAGAACACTTGTACAGCTGATAATAAAATCTGAACATGCACATCACATGCTGTGGTATATCATGCACAGTCAGTATTGGTGCTGTACGGTACAGCTACGATCTGGGACTTAACCCAACCCTTTTCTATGAATATAACATCATTTGATTTCCTGTTTTACCCTTTAAAACCTCATAACAAGTCTAGTTTTGACATTAAAACTGTTAGGTAACAGTTGGATGATAACAATCCATCCATCCATCATGTGCCATGCCGGTAAGCGTGGGCGGTCATGTTCTGCCATCTCACTCGATCACCAGAGTCGTGGATCAGCTCCGTGTTTCTGTCTCGACCATGCCACGAGGCCAAGCCATCCAGGTACTTGCTTCTAGGTCTTCCCTTTGGTCTGTTCCCCTCGATCTTACCAGTTGTCACCAAGTTCTCCAAATCATTTCTTCTTATAACATGCCAAAAAATTGTGACTGTCTAGGTCTAATGTCTCTAATCAGTTTACGATCTTCATTTGTTTCTTGAAGGACTTGTTCATTAGTCTTTTTGGCTGTCCATGGTATTCTTTGCATTTTCCTAAGAAACCACATTTCTACAGCCATCAGAAATTTTTCAGCCTGACTTCTCATTGTCCAAGCTTCACATCCATATAAAATTACAGGTTCTATGTAGCATCTCAACACTCTTTTTCTTATTTCAATTGACATCTTTTTATTGGTCAGTATGTTTTTCATCTTGCTAAAGGCTACTTTTGCCATGGCGGATCTTGTTCTAATCTCTTCAAGGCATCTCCCATCAGATGTTATTACTGTTCCGAGATAATTGTGCCTATTCACTTGTTGAAGAATATTCCCATTTACTTGTATATTACATTGTGGTATTTCGTTCTTCCTAGTGACGACCATAATGATAACAATAAATATTTAAATTTCAAGTTGACAGCCCTTGTTGTGTTGTTTTAGGCACGGCGACGGTCACCCCAAATGGCAAGAAAACACGACGTCGAAATCTTTTTGGTTCCATCCTTTGCTGCTTTCGCAACACCAACAACAACAGCAACAACAATAACTATGCTCCTATCAACTGTCAGCTACAGGTGCCTCAAGAGAATGGCAGTCCTAAGGTAAGTGTTGGTTGATTTCATTGCTACTACGGGGTGTATTTTTAATGACTCTGCAGTGTTTGAAAATATTGCTGGTCCAAGTTTTGTATTTACCTCTTATGCTGCATGAACTTTAGGGTGAATACAAAACTTGGACCGGCAATATTTTCAAACACTGCACAGTCATTAAAAATACACCCTATAGTCAGAGACTGATTTTGAAGTTATTTGATCATGTCACTCCGTTGTCCTTTATTCTTATCATTTCTCTTCAGCTTTGTATGACCCCCAGTGTTTTATTTAATGCCCGTGTGCTGTGTTTGTTTCTTAGGCATCCTGTTTTACTTTTTCCCTCAACTTTTGTTGTTGTTGATGCTACCAGAATTTTGAATAATACACCTGTGTTCTATATTGTTTTTAAAAACAAAAGTAAAAGATAATTTTACACGCCTAACGCACACTGGGCAGATGGCACTAAACCAATATTTGTATAGACCAAATGGTACTCAGTGAGTGATGTGGTCAGTATCTTTCTGGCCGCCTTTACCTCCTAAGGCATTTCTTGGTGCTCATGTTAGCCCGGGTCGACCTGGGAGCTTGGGTTAAAAAAAGAGTTAGTTGCATAACCTTTACAAGACGTCGCAGTCAGCACCGGCATTTGTTTTGCTGTTGTGATCTCTTGGCAAGTTTACATTCAGTAGTTTGCCATTGATTGTTTTCTGAACGACCAGCACCCATACCATTTCATAAAAAAACTAATGCAAGGTGGTCTGCTGCCAAATCGCCCACAGCTGTGTTTCAAACGCGGGTATGCGAGATTACAAACTGCATCTGTAACCCCATTGCCACGGAGTCGGCAGGAGCATGGGTACATTGTTTAAATTCGAAGCTGTCCTGATGAGGATTGAACCCAACACCACCAGAATGGCAGACAAGCGCCTGGTGGCTTTGCTACTGCAGATTCCCTGTCTCATATTGTTATCAAGCCAAAATGGTCAGGGAGGCACAATAGCATGTTGTTGTTTGTCCATCAAGAATGATGATGACCATTCATTTCATCCAGTGGGGTCGAAAGTATGGAGCCGTGAGTTCTAAGATGGCTGATAAGGCCTATTTTGGCTCAAAATGTTCTTTGACAATGGGGGAAAAGAATGCTTGATGTTCCAGGAAGAGGATCTCCGGTAGTGGTTTTTCTGCCCAGCCTTTTCTTCACAGCTCTTCAGTCCTGATTGCTTCACAAGTGACTGCACCCTTATGTAATGATGTACGCCACGAATTACGGTCTTTAGCAGCAGTCTCTCAGATGTCAAGATGAATTCCAAAAGCTTTAAGTGAGATTTTCAGTGTCTTTAAAGCACTTCTTCTGGCCGCCTTGGGAGCGTTTACCACAACGCAGTTCGCCGTAAAAGATTTATTTGGGGAGCCTGTGATCTGGCATATGAGTTAAGTGACCAGCCCAGTGAATCTGATTTTTCATTAGTGCAGTGTGGTGGATACTGGGCATGGACGCTCTTTCTAGAACTTCAGGTCTGGGATCTTGTCTTGCCATTTAATCTTCAATAACTTCCTAAGGCAGACAGTGTGGAAGTGGTTTAATTTCCTAGTATGCCGCTGATAAACAGTCCATTTTTCACAAGCATAGTGTGGATAATACAACTGCTTTATAGACTTTCAGCTTTATTTGCAGGCTTATTTCATTTCTTTCCCATACATTCTTGTACAGTCTGCCAAAGGCATAGTGGCTGTGCTACTGCGGCTTCCGTGTCTGGTATCATGATCAAGCCAAAACGCACACACGCACTCTCTCTCTCTCTCTCTCTCTCTCTCTCTCTCTCTCTCTCTCTCTCTCTCTCTCTCTCTCTCTCTCTCTCTCTCTCTCTCTCTCTCTCTCTCTCTTTCTTTCTCTCTCTCTCTCTCTCTCTCTTTCTTTCTCTCTCTCTCTCTCTCTCTCTATCTGATTCTAGAGTAGTTGACCAGTTGTTTAGCCTCATCAGGTGAGGAAGAGAAAACTTGGAGGACCTGTGTCCACGTTAAAAATTGGAGATAAAAAAAAAACTATGCTGCTGTTCTAGTAGTAACAGAAAACATGTGTCTAGACTGCAGCAGGATATAACAGTATATAATGAAAGAAAACTGTATTTTTAAATCCGGAGACACACAATAATAACAAATACATGTACATACCTGACTAGGACCTCAGTCCACGTAAACAAAATAATTAATGTCCTGGCAAATAGGTGAAAATAATGTCATAATATAATACAAATGGGAAAATAGGTGGAAATAATTTAATAATATAATAAAACGATTGAACTAAAAAGACAGGAAATTCATTCAAGAGACAACATTGCAGATATAGACAAATTTGAAATGAACGAAAGAAGAATAAGAAAAACTAAGACAAGTATAATAAAATAAGCAAGAATAAAACATCTAGCCTTCTCTCACTGGTGCGATCAGCATGAATGTTGGGCACTTTCAGAATCTCTTGATAGAAATGGAAAAGAGCTGACTAAACAGGCTGCTGCCGAGAGGACATTTCAAAATTAAGAAAAGCTACCCACAAAACAGTAATGATTAAAGCTATGTTATTCTAGCGTACACATATATGGAACTTGGCCGGTACTTCAGAGTTTGTGCCTTGTGCTGAAATTCTCCTTGCATGATCTATGAGAGGAGGCTAGAGTACTTAAGGAGATATCTGTGTGCAGCAAAAGTAATCCCTGACCAAAACATAAAACCAACCTATTTACTGATCATAGTGCATGTTCCTTGCTTCTGTAATGTTGATATACATTTATAATCAGTGTTGTACAAAACTGACATTCACAGACATCAGAAAAATACTTGTTATCACCCGTTCAGCAGCAAGACAGCAACAGGAAATGTGTGGTTATAGACCTTGATGAGACCCTTGTACATAGTTCCTTTAAGGTAACTGCAATGTCTGTTGTTCATGTTTTGTTTTATTTGTTCATGATTTGTTTTATTTGTTCATGTCGAATGCAGTCTACACCCCAAAAAAAAACCTACCATGATGTTGAAACGTTGGTTACTAAATTTTCTAAATGATTTCTATATCAAGCAGTTCATCATCATATTTTAAGAATAGTTATGGACACGCAGCGGTGTGTTAGCATAGTTGATAGGAAGCTACACTGCTAATATTATAAGCGCGGTCAGGCGAGGGGTCGACGTTTGCGTTTGTCGCCTTGATAAGTTAGATAATGAATAGCCACCTATTTCTCCATGCATTCATGCCTGCAAAATGTGATGGCTGTATCACATTTGCCATGTTCCAAAATAGGAGCGAAAAGAACATAGTTAAGTGAATAACGGTAACCAGTAAGACAGGTTAAGAACTGGTTAAAATACAGGCGACTGGACAAAGACAGTTCAGCGGGATGAAAACAACTCACGGATTCTCAAAGTAGTGACTGAAGTTAGCGATTCGAGTAGACAAAGAATTCATTAGGCGCTGGGACAGTAGACTGGAAACATCTACTAGAATCAACTATATTCTACCGTTATTCAGATAACATAGACTCATAGCGAGACATTTCATTTAGTGAACGAGCATATCTTGATTCACCCAGTAGCCAAGTATGTGGGTGAATATTTGTATGGGCAGACAGGAAGAGCACACCAAGCTCAGTCAACACTGAACTGACAGTTTGTCCTTGAATCTGATGGATTTGTTACGGAGAAGTTTAGAGAACCTATGAACATGACTGCAGTGCATTGATGATAATGAACTGAACTGAGCAAACAGCCCATGAAAAGTTACACAATGGCTATGAACAAACATGACTTGATTGTGTCTATACCAAATTGTATGACCATAATGATGAAAAATGGCCATGAACAAACATTTCTTGATTGTGTATATGCCAAGTTGTATGTCCATAATGATCAACAATGACCGTAATTAAACATTTCTTGATTGTGTCTATACCAAGTTGTATGTCCACAATGATGTACAATGGCCATGAACAAACATTTCTTGATTGTGTATATGCCAGGTTGTATGACCATAATGATCAACAATGGTCATAAATAAACATTTCTTGATTGTGTCTATACCAAGTTGTATGTCCATAATGATGAACAATGGCCGTGTATAAACATTTCTTGATTGTGTCTATACCAAGTTGTATGTCCATAATGATGAACAATGGCTGTGAATAAACATTTCTTGATTGTGTCTTATACCAAGTTGCATATCCATAATGATGAACAATGGCTTTGAATAAACATTTCTTGATTGTGTCTATACCAAGTTCTATGTCCATAATGATGAACATAGTGCAGAGTGGTTTGCTTCGCTTCGGAGGTCACGGGTGGCAAGCATCGCCTGGATCTTTTCTTCGGGACATGCCGGTGTGCTGGGCAATGAACAGGCGGACAGATTGGCTGGCTCTGCAAAACTTGGTGGAGTATTGATGCATGACAAGGCAGATGTGGTTGTGGCCTTGTGGGAGTACGTGTACACCTCGGAGGAGCAAATGGATCACCATGGTCTGGCAAGAATGAGACAGCAAGGAGTGACGAGAGGATCTGGCCGACGCTCGACGCTCAGAGGAAAGGCGAGATGGACATATAATCAGATTGCTACTGGTACTGTTGATGTTGGAACTCTTCGCTGGCTGCTGAGGATGGGGACGGAGCGCCTATGGGAATGCCCCGAATGCTGTGATGTCGGTTCCTAGATCAATCAATCAATCAGTGATGAACAATGGCCGTGAATAAACATTTCTTGATTGTGTCTGTACTAACTTGTATCACCATTATAATGAACAATGGCCTTTAGCACATGTCTTGATAGTCTGTTTCAAGCTATATGACCATGACTTTGAACAAAGCTATATGACCATAACTTTGAACAAAGCTATGTGACCATAATGTTGAACAATAACAACGCAAATATTTTATGATTCTATATGCACTAAACTATACCACCATAACATTGAATGTCTGTTTTTTTTTTTCTTCAGCCAATCAACAATGCAGATTTTGTTGTTCCAGTAGAAATTGATGGTACAGTTCATCAGGTGAGCCATGTTGTTCCCATGATGACTAAAACTAGCACCTCCCATGTATTGTTCATTTTCAGATGGAAATGCTCCACAGCAGCTTTCCAGTTTATTTAGAGATATAGTTGTTGCAACTACTTAAAAGCTTAAAAGTCGACAGGGTCGACTTCATTGCTCCGGGTTTTTATCCCATATGGCTCGGTCTCTTTCCGCAGCACGGAAAGCGTCGCACAAAGCACGAACTCCGTAGCTTTTAGCGATGACCCATGGGAGTCTCCGAAACATTTAACTCGTAAACCGAAGGGCACGGCCCGGAATCGAACCCACAACCTTCGGCTCACGAGTCAAACGTCAAACGGCTTGACCACTTCGCCACAGAGACTCCGTTGCAGATGGTACAGTTCATCAGGTGAGCCATGTTGTTCCCATGATGACTAAAACTAGCACCTCCCATGTATTGTTCATTTTCAGATGGAAATGCTCCACAGCAGCTTTCCAGTTTATTTAGAGATATAGTTTCCGTTGCAACTACTAATTTCTTCAGAATGTAATGCAGTCTTTTCTCAATCAAGGTAACAGGCTTCTCAAAAAATCAATGCTGCATGTCCATTGCAGGATGTTGCAATCAAACCCAACCCCAGTTTGATTTACAAGCAGTTTGGCATTACTTTCTGAACTAGAAGTCACCATTGAAGTCCAGCTGACCAGTGTAGGGTGTCAGCACATAGGAAGTTCTAAAGGCAAATAAGAAGGGATGGTGTAGTACTGGCAACCTCATCCGCAGAAAACAGCTGCAAAATCCATTCAGCCATGAGCAGTTGCTAGTACACTACATTCATTCATTAACTAGTGCTTGCCTAGAATAGAAGGACTTAATTAGAATGACAGGATCACTAATGTGGAGTTTAGGGAGAGAACTAGTTAGATTCCAGCTAATCAAGAGTTAATACAATCAGTCAAGTGCAGTTACTAGTGCACAGAATAGAAGGACTTAAATAGAATGTCACTAATGTGGAGCTTAGGGAGAGAGCTAGTTAGATTCCAGCTAATCAAGAGTTAATACAATCAGTCAAGTGCAGTTACTAATGCACAGAATAGAAGGACTTAAATAGAATGATAGGATCACTTATGTGGAGCTTAGGGAGAGACTGAGTGGTCTTGAGGTATGGTGTCCATCTCGAGTGCTGGAGGTCCCGGGTTCAAGCCCCGATGAGGGCCGGGATTTTTTCACGTGGACTTCTAGTAATAAAATCTCCCCTGGTTCTGGGTAATGAGATCGGACGCCCGTGGGTATTGTTGCGCATGTAAAAAATCCCTTGACAGTTGGAAATCGAAAAAGAGTAGCCTAACGGCACTGCCAGGGCAAAAATTTTGAGTTAAAAATCTTCCCAAAGTATTTCAGGATCCTTGCTGGTGCTACGGAGTTCGTGCACTGAACTGAGGTTCTCCAGACTCCGGGTTGAGTTAGGAGTAGAACGGAGAACTTATGGGTTACAGCTGTGTGCCGTGATGTTGATCTGTCGACTAAACTAAACTAAACTTTGGGAGAGAACTAGAGACTCCAGATAATCAAGAGTTAATACAATCAGTCATGTGCAGTTACTAACAAACTACACACATCCATTAACTGCTGCTTGCACAGAATAGACTGTTTGTAATTTGCAATCCTGCATACCGTGTTCGAAACAGCTGTGGGCAATTTGGAATCAGTCCACCTTGCGTTGCTTTTCATACAATGGTATTAGGGCCGGTTCAAAAAGCAATGGCAAACTACCGAACGTAGTTTTGCCACACACACACACACACACACACACACACAAAACAGCCAATAAATGCTGGCGTTGACAGTGACGTCCTGTAAAGGATATGCAACTAACTTCAACAGAGTAGAAGGACTAAAATATTATGACAGTGTCACTAATGTGGAGCTCAGGAGAGAATAGACAGATTCCAGCGAATCAAGAGCTGGGAAAACGATGCTGGCACCGGATAGGGGACACATTGAGAAAACCTGATAATTGTACAACTAAAATCTTTACAGCATGAACTATAACAAGAAGGCTGGATATCTGTCTCTGTGGGCCAGTGTCCAATATGCAATGAGTAGAGGATATGGAGGTCATTATATTACAGGAAATTGAGCCTTGATAATGTAGTTCTTAGACACTTGCCCGCTGGCTACGTGGTCATGGATTTGATCGGCACCAGGGGCAGATTCAGAAATAAAATGTTCCTGGCCGCCCAGTGCAACTGAGCCTAAAGTTGGTACCAAGAAATGTATTGGGAAGTAAAGGCAACCACATTTATTCTGATCACATCACCCACCTAATGCCGATTGGTCGATATATCTGGGTCTAACACCATATGCCCACGGCACCTAAAGACATGTAAAAGGATGCTATACTGTATTTAATTAATGCAGGTGATATCACAAACGCATATTCTTAGACATCCGGTGTGCTGATGCCGAGGTTAGCGGTTCAACCCCTACACCGGACAGCTGGACTAAAATGTTGACCTGTCGTCCTTGACTTGGGGACGTTAATTACAAGTACCTCTGAAGTCGGAGTGGGTTCACCTGATGGCGAGGGACGCTGTTAATAGGGAAAGCTAACCCACACGCAAAATTCAGTCCATCACTATTATAAATAGTGTGTATGGACTACGTTTGAGTTCAAAAGCGAGTGAGCGCACACAAAAAAAACAAATATCACAAATATGTCATATGAAGAAAACATATTGCTGTTGTTACGGTATTTTCTTACAGTTTTGTCTTTTGATTTCCAGGTTTATGTATTAAAGAGACCACATGTTGACGAGTTTTTGCAATATATGGGGAAACATTTTGAGTGTATACTTTTCACAGCAAGCCTTGCCAAGGTCTGTATCTGTGTCACTCCCGGTTGTATTTCCAGTAACCTTGTATCTGTCATAAATGTACTTAGCTTTAACAGATATGAGATCTCTCCCTGCTGTATTTCCAGTAACCTTATATCTGTCATAAATATACTTAGCTTTAACAGATATGAGATCTCTCCCTGTTGTATTTCCAGTAACCTTATATCTGTCATAAATGTACTTAGCTTTAACAGATATGAGATCTCTCCCTGTTGTATTTCTAGTAACCTTATATCTGTCATAAATGTACTTAGCTTTAACAGATATGAGATCTCTCCCGGTTGTATTTCCAGTAACCTTATATCTGTCATAAATGTACTTAGCTTTAACAGATATGAGATCTCTCCCTGTTGTATTTCCAGTAACCTTGTATCTGTCATAAATGTGAGATCTTTCCCTGTTGTATTTCCAGTAACCTTGTATCTGTCATAAATGTACTTAGCTTTAACAGATATGAGATCTCTCCCAGTTGTATTTCCAGTAACCTTGTATCTGTCATAAATATACTTAGCATTAACAGATATGAGATCTCTCCCGGTTGTATTTCCAGTAACCTTGTATCTGTCATAAATATACTTAGCATTAACAGATATGAGATCTCTCCCTGTTGTATTTCCAGTAACCTTGTATCTGTCATAAATGTGAGATCTTTCCCTGTTGTATTTCCAGTAACCTTGTATCTGTCATAAATGTACTTAGCTTTAACAGATATGAGATCTCTCCCGGTTGTATTTCCAGTAACCTTGTATCTGTCATAAATATACTTAGCATTAACAGATATGAGATCTCTCCCGGTTGTATTTCCAGTAACCTTGTATCTGTCATAAATATACTTAGCATTAACAGATATGAGATCTCTCCCGGTTGTATTTCCAGTAACCTTGTATCTGTCATAAATATACTTAGCATTAACAGATATGAGATCTCTCCCGGTTGTATTTCCAGTAACCTTGTATCTGTCATAAATATACTTAGCATTAACAGATATGAGATCTCTCCCGGTTGTATTTCCAGTAACCTTGTATCTGTCATAAATATACTTAGCATTAACAGATATGAGATCTCTCCCGGTTGTATTTCCAGTAACCTTGTATCTGTCATAAATATACTTAGCATTAACAGATATGAGATCTCTCCCGGTTGTATTTCCAGTAACCTTGTATCTGTCATAAATATACTTAGCATTAACAGATATGAGATATCTCCCGGTTGTATTTCCAGTAACCTTGTATCTGTCATAAATATACTTAGCATTAACAGATATGAGATCTCTCCCTGTTGTATTTCCAGTAACCTTGTATCTGTCATAAATGTGAGATCTTTCCCTGTTGTATTTCCAGTAACCTTGTATCTGTCATAAATGTACTTAGCTTTAACAGATATGAGATCTCTCCCGGTTGTATTTCCAGTAACCTTGTATCTGTCATAAATATACTTAGCATTAACAGATATGAGATCTCTCCCGGTTGTATTTCCAGTAACCTTGTATCTGTCATAAATATACTTAGCATTAACAGATATGAGATCTCTCCCGGTTGTATTTCCAGTAACCTTGTATCTGTCATAAATATACTTAGCATTAACAGATATGAGATCTCTCCCGGTTGTATTTCCAGTAACCTTGTATCTGTCATAAATATACTTAGCATTAACAGATATGAGATCTCTCCCTGTTGTATTTCCAGTAACCTTGTATCTGTCATAAATATACTTAGCATTAACAGATATGAGATCTCTCCCAGTTGTATTTCCAGTAACCTTGTATCTGTCATAAATATACTTAGCATTAACAGATATGAGATCTCTCCCGGTTGTATTTCCAGTAACCTTGTATCTGTCATAAATATACTTAGCATTAACAGATATGAGATCTCTCCCGGTTGTATTTCCAGTAACCTTATATCTGTCATAAATGTACTTAGCATTAACATCACTCCCTGTTGTCATGAGCAGTCATTATCACTTCAACGGTAACATTGAGAATTACATAGGACAGTCAGCCGGAGCCAACTTGAATTCATGTTCTCTCTGGTCAATGAACAGTTATAATAGATATCTGTGCTAATCAAATTATAGCTGATGTCTCGAATCTAAAGATACGTTATGTCATTTATACTTTTGTTCTTGAACAAAATTACCTAACACTCATCTCAACTGATCTTAACTAAACTAAACACACGTGTCCATTAGTCTAGAAAGCTAAAGGTCAAATCCCACCTGTTTCTGCAATGACGTACAGTTATGACTGAGATTAGTCAATTGCATGTAGGACATGTGAACCCCGGGAAGGTTAACCCGGTCAACAAATGCCCGCAGAAGTCGGATGTGTCGGCCTAACGGCGCAAGAACGCAGCTCTGCTGTAAACAGGCACAACGCAGTCACATCCGAAAAAAAAAATCCGGATGAACGCAGAAGAAGAAGAAGGACATGTGAACAGGATACTTAGGCCAAATACCTGGTCTCTTGGTTTTAATGGGTTCAGATTAGGATCGAGATAGTCTTTAAAATCGACCTGGGCTGCCAGATTGGCACAGCTTAAATTGACCTGGCCTCCCAGATTGGCACAGCTTAAATTGACCGGGGCTCCCTGATTGGCACAGCTTAAATTTACCTGGGCGCCCAGATTGGCACAACTTAAATGGACCTGGGCTCCCAGATTGGCACAGCTTATATTGAACTGGGCTCTCAGATTGGCACAGCTTAAATTGACCGGGGCTGCCAGATTGGCACAGCTTAAATTGACTGGGGCTGCCAGATTGGCACAGCTTAAATTGACTGGGGCTGCCAGATTGGCACAGCTTAAATTGAACTGGGCTCTCAGATTGGCACAGCTTAAATTGACTGGGGCTGCCAGATTGGCACAACTTAAATTGAACTGGGCTCTCAGATTGGCACAGCTTAAATTGACCGGTGCTGCCAGATTGGCACAGCTTAAATTGAACTGGGCTCTCAGATTGGCACAGCTTAAATTGACCAGTGCTGCCAGATTGGCACAGCTTAAATTGACTGGGGCTGCCAGATTGGCACAGCTTAAATTGAACTGGGCTCTCAGATTGGCACAGCTTAAATTGACCTGGGCTGCCAGATTGGCACAGCTTAAATTGACCTGGGCTCCCAGATTGGCACAGCTTAAATTGACCTGGGCTCCCAGATTGGCACAGCTTAAAAATGTCTCTTGGGAAGTAAAGACAGCTGGTGTAATTTGACCACACCACTTCTCCAGTGCCGATTGATCTATAACAATATGGGGCTAGTACCGTATGCCTCAAGATGTGAAAAAAAGTGTCCTTTAATTTTTTTGTAAACTATTACTTAGGGTTTACCAAGCGAGCCCTAGTTTATTAACCAATCATCAAAAAAGCCTGTGATGCCTAACGGCATAGAGCAGTGAAGGACAAAAGAAGACGAAAGAAAGAACAGGATATTACCTATTAAAAAAGAAAAGTTAAAGAGTTGAATATCCTGAGTATGACATTGTACTATGACTTCCAAACATGAATGATGTTACTGTAACATGCCACTTCATATTATCAAACATATCATATTTCTGAACTGATTCCAAGCTAATGATTCATGTTTAAGATATATATTTTCACTGGTTCCCACACTTTTTGAGGCTGTCATTCCCTTTCCTTCTAGATGACTTCCCTAGCACCTCCATATATTGATTGATTGGATTCATGAACCAACTGCATTGCACTATGAAACCAGCTTCTAATCGTCTGATCACATGTGGAGATTCTCAGCTAACTGCACAAATTCTGTTGCACTGGCAGTAATTCTTGTACGATAGTGAGTTCTAAAAAGTGTGTCCTGAAAGTATGCTACCTCGGTTTGAATCCAACAAATTTCAAGTTCGAGGCAGAACCCACACCTCTAAGCCACTTTGGCCCTGCTCCTGTACATACAAACATTTATCACTGGTGTTAACTGTAAACAAGTGTCAGGTCTTAGTCAGATATGACTGAACTACCGTAAGACAGTAGACGGTACTACTTTGTTAGCACCGAATGTTGGGCTTACCAAATCCGACAATCCGACATCGCACATTGTACCAACGGCTTTGGTTGGAGTAGTGCATTTGAGAAGGTGCAAGCCTTTTCCAGGTGCGAGAAAATGCAACCAAAAGACGAAATGTCATGGTAGGGTAGACCAGGCCCTAAGCCTTGGTTGGCAACTGGTCTAGGATCAAAGCTCAGAGAGGTGGACAGTTAGAATATAGCTTTGCTGATCTGGCAGTTTCTGCAGCTTGTCTTGTTCCAGATGTATTGGTGTGTCCTTTCCTCTGAAGTAAACTATGCAGGCAGAGAGAGGGATCATGCTGCACATGGTCTCTACAATTCAGCCCAGGATTTGTACTATTTTTGAAGCTCAGTGTAACAAACTATCATCTGTCAAGACATCATGATGCCAGTAGTAACTATACAGTCAGTGCCTCACCATCTCTCTCCTGGATCTTTCTCCCAGGGAGTCAATCCAGTGTGAGAACCATTGTTACATTATAATAAATACTTCTATTATCTTCCATATGATTCTTCTATCTATCTATATATGATCCTTCTATTATCTTCAGTCTCATCATAATAAATGTTTTCATTATCTTCAGTATCATTATAATAAATGTTTCCATTATCTTCAGTATGCAGATCCTGTGGCAGATTTATTGGACAAATGGAATGTGTTCCAATGTCGTCTATTCAGGGAATCTTGTGTCTTTCATAGGGGAAATTATGTTAAAGTGAGTAATTGAGTGTTATAGATGGCCATTTGAGTTTACAATTATCATAATGTTTGTGTAGAGATAGATGTCTGATTGTACTCACTGTCATCATCTGAGTGGTCATAGAGAGCATAGTGCTATCTAGAAGTCTGGGAAGTTACCTGAGTGTTCAGATTGATCTACCCTAATGTTCGCAATTATCATATTGTTTATATAAACATAAATTTGTGTTGTGAGTTGTCCAAGTGTTCACAGACAGTTGTATGTTCTCAGAATTATGTACGTGTCTAGATAGATCTACTCTAATGTTTGCAGTCATTGTATTGTTTATATAAAGATGAATGTTTGTTGTGAGTTGTCCAAGTGTTCACAGACAGCTGTGAATTCTCAGAAAATTAATTACCCACATGTCCAGAGTCATCTACCTTAATGTTCAATGTTATTGTACTGTGTTCATAAAGTTGACTGTTTTTGTGAGTTGTCCAAGTGTTCACAGACAGCTGTGTGTAACCACAGAGATGTCAGAGTTTTCATAGCAGAGTATGTTCAGAGATTTATCCAAGATCTGTTATAGTATTCACAGTTATTATAATGTTTATATAGAGCTGTCTAGGTGACAGTAGACATGTTCAGAGCTGATTGTTATCAGAGAGTTGTCCAAGTGTTCACAGACAGTTGTATGTTCTCAGAGAATTATGCACATGTTCAGATAGATCTGCTGTAATGTTCAGTTATTGTGTTGTTTATATAAAGGTGAATGTGTGTTGTCAGTTGTCCAAGTGTTCACATACACCAGTTAGTTAGCTAGCTAGTTAGTTAGTCGACAGATCATCCTCATTGCACAACGAACCATTCAGTCCATAAGTGCTCGGATCCCCTCCTCAGCAAATCCCGCAGCGTGTAGCGGCTAACGACACCAGTTCTATGTTGGTTTATCAATCTTCTTTGGCTTCCTGCGTAGTATTCTTGTTTGGCCACCCCTCTTTTAATTTGCTGTTCTCGCAGTCTGGCCATGGTTGTAGATTCACAGTCATCACTTGGTTCTCGCAAACATCTTACTTTTTGTAGAGCATTCAGAATGTCAGCCTGGTCCATGGCATGTCCGCCCTCCACAGTAGCCTTACCTGCAAGCTTGTCAGCCCGCTCATTTCCTTGTACTCCCACATGCCCTGGCATGAAGATGAAACTAATCTGTGCCAGCCGAGACCGCTCCAGAGACAGCAACCATTCTCTTCGGATCCACCCCATCTCTATCCTCTTGAGCATGCTCATTGAGTCGCTAAGGAAATATGCCCTAGTGAATGTCTGTCTCGAACCTTGTTATTACTTTACTTACTGCCATGACTTCCATAGTCAGGCTACTTGAGGTCTCAGCAAAAGCACCAGAGTCCTTCACAATTCTCCCTCCGGCCTGAGCCGTAAGAGAGTTGTCCAGGTGTCCACTATCAACCAAGTATTCTAAACATTGTTTAAGGGTTCTCTTGCTCTGTCTTATTGTTCACTGTTATTGTAATGCTCAAATAGAGCTGTCCGAATGTATGTAGAGTGTTTCCAAGTGTTCACTGACAGTTGAGTATTCATATGTTCTAGTTATCGTAATGATCCCAGAGTGAATGTTCAGTGTTCCCAATTATTTTGTTTAAGCATGCTCTGTGCAAAGAGTTATCAAATCGCTCACAGGCACAGAGGCCTGAGGTGTTAACACAGGCTGAGAGTTCAGAGCTTTATCTAATGTTCAATAAGACAGAGATAACTAAAGGTTTGCAGAGGCAGAGTTGACTATGTGTTCATAGAAGTACTTATGTGTTCACATATAATTCACACAACCGAGTTCACACAAGGTTGTCCAAGTGTTCACAGAGATGGAGAATTCACACATGATTGTTTACGTATTCACTATGACATATAACAGGCTAAATAAGGTTGCAGAGCCAGAGATGTCTAAGCTGTCAAGAAATGTTTAAGTGTTCACATAGAGTTGGATAACCAGTGTTCACACAGTAGTCTGAGCTAGCTAGGAATGTATAAGTTGAGTTTATTAATTGTGGTAGTGTGAGCTAGCTAGGAATATATAGGTTGAGTTTATTAATTGTGGTAGTGTGAGCTAGCCAGGAATATATCGGTTGAGTTTATTAATTGTGGTAGTGTGAGCTAGCCAGGAATATATAGGTTGAGTTTATTAATTGTGGTAGTGTGAGCTAGCTAAGAATATATAGGTTGAGTTTATTAATTGTGGTAGTAGGAGCTAGCTAGGAATATATAGGTTGAGTTTATTAATTGTGGTAGTGTGAGCTAGCTAGGAATGTATAAGTTGAGTTTATTAATTGTGGTAGTGTGAGCTAGCTAGGAATGTATAAGTTGAGTTTATTAATTGTGGTAGTAGGAGCTAGCCAGGAATATATAGGTTGAGTTTATTAATTGTGGTAGTAGGAGCTAGCCAGGAATATATAGGTTGAGTTTATTAATTGTGGTAGTGTGAGCTAGCCAGGAATATATAGGTTGAGTTTATTAATTGTGGTAGTGTGAGCTAGCTAGGAATATATAGGTTGAGTTTATTAATTGTGGTAGTAGGAGCTAGCTAGGAATATATAGGTTGAGTTTATTAATTGTGGTAGTGTGAGCTAGCTAGGAATGTATAAGTTGAGTTTATTAATTGTGGTAGTGTGAGCTAGCTAGGAATGTATAAGTTGAGTTTATTAATTGTGGTAGTAGGAGCTAGCCAGGAATATATAGGTTGAGTTTATTAATTGTGGTAGTAGGAGCTAGCTAGGAATATATAGGTTGAGTTTATTAATTGTGGTAGTGTGAGCTAGCTAGGAATGTATAAGTTGAGTTTATTAATTGTGGTAGTGTGAGCTAGCTAGGAATATATAGGTTGAGTTTATTAATTGTGGTAGTAGGAGCTAGCTAGGAATATATAGGTTGAGTTTATTAATTGTGGTAGTGTGAGCTAGCTAGGAATGTATAAGTTGAGTTTATTAATTGTGGTAGTGTGAGCTAGCTAGGAATGTATAAGTTGAGTTTATTAATTGTGGTAGTGTGAGCTAGCTAGGAATATATAGGTTGAGTTTATTAATTGTGGTAGTAGGAGCTAGCTAGGAATATATAGGTTGAGTTTATTAATTGTGGTAGTGTGAGCTAGCTAGGAATGTATAAGTTGAGTTTATTAATTGTGGTAGTGTGAGCTAGCTAGGAATGTATAAGTTGAGTTTATTAATTGTGGTAGTAGGAGCTAGCTAGGAATATATAGGTTGAGTTTATTAATTGTGGTAGTAGGAGTTAGCTAGGAATATATAGGTTGAGTTTATTAATTGTGGTAGTGTAAGCTAGCTAGGAATATATAGGTTGAGTTTATTAATTGTGGTAGTGTGAGCTAGCTAGGAATATATAGGTTGAGTTTATTAATTGTGGTAGTAGGAGCTAGCCAGGAATATATAGGTTGAGTTTATTAATTGTGGTAGTAGGAGCTAGCCAGGAATATATAGGTTGAGTTTATTAATTGTGGTAGTAGGAGCTAGCCAGGAATATATAGGTTGAGTTTATTAATTGTGGTAGTAGGAGCTAGCCAGGAATATATAGGTTGAGTTTATTAATTGTGGTAGTAGGAGCTAGCCAGGAATATATAGGTTGAGTTTATTAATTGTGGTAGTAGGAGCTAGCCAGGAATATATAGGTTGAGTCTAGAAATGCTTAGGTGTTCACACAGAATTGGATAACCAGTGTTCACACAGGGTTATTCAAGTGTTCACATAGAGCTGTCTTCATTTTCATAGTGCCAAAATATTTGACAAAATTGTTGTCTTAGTATTCATGAAATGAATCATGGACATCTAGAGACAAGTGAAACACTATGTGGAAGTGCACAGATGTTGTGTAATAGAAGAATGATGAGAACATTGTGGACAGATATAAAGAACCATGAAGATGTCTTGAAAGAGGTTGTCTGACAAAGAGAACTGATTACTAGCAATGGAGAAGATAGCCCATGTTCTTTGGGCATGTCATGAGAAGAGTAAGACTGGAGTATGTCATCACAATGAGAAAGCTGGAGGGGAGGAGAGGCAGGGGAAGACCAAGAGAGAAGATGCTGGACAGTTTGACATCGTGGCATGAAGGAACATGGGTATTAGAAATGATTGGCAGCACAAGAGACAGGCTGTGGACAGATATGGCCACGGCATGGACTAGAATTGTGAATTGATTATATATTATATTATAATATATTATGTTATATTATATTATGTTATGCTTGCTTGCTTGCTTGCTTGTGTTCGCTGGCTATGAACTCTAGCGTGAAGTCCTGTATGTCGGATGAAGACATCCTGTTGTCCAACATCAATGTGATATCATACAGGACCTGAGGTTTGCGTGAGTATCTGTTGTCCCATGTCTGGCTTATTGGTGTTCAGACTGGTGGTTCCTCGCCATGCAGGCTGATACTCTCCAGCTTCGGAGGAATTATATTATATTATATTATATTATATTATATTATATTATATTATATTATATTATATTATATTATATTATATTATACTTTCTTGTGTTGAAGCATTTATTAGTAAGTTTCATATGGATTGTGGGTACTTCATAAATTGTTCTGTCTGTCTGTACAGGACCTGAGTCGCCTGGGTCGGGATTTAAATCAGGTTGTCATTATAGACAACTCACCTGCTTCTTACATCTTCCATCCAGAAAATGCTGTGAGTATGGTGTTTCTCTGGGATAAAGTGATTGGGCAGGTTGGGAGATGTTTGGTGGTGCTTTAGGGACACATGTGTTTGATTGTTGGGGGAGTTGAGAGGTTGAGTTTATGAATTGTGTTGGTGGGAGCTAGCTAGGAATGTGTAAGTTGAGCTTATTAATTGTGGTTAGTTAGTTAGTTAGTCGACAGATCATCCTCGTTGCACATCGAACCATTCAGTCCATAAGTGCTCGGATCCCCTCCTCAGCAAATCCCGCAGCGTGTAGCGGCTAACGACGCCAGTTCTGTGTTGGTTTATCAATCTTCTTTGGCTTCCTGCGTAGTGTTCTTGTTTGGCCACCCCTCTTTTAATTTGCTGCTCTCGCAGTCTGGCCATTGTTGTAGATTCACAGTCGTCACTTGGTTCTCGCAAACGTCTCACTTCTCGTAGAGCATTCAGAATGTCAGCCTGGTCCATGGCACGTCCGCCCTCCACAGTAGCCTCGCCTGCGAGCTTGTCAGCCCGCTCATTTCCTTGTACTCCCGCATGCTCTGGCACGAAGATGAAACTAATCTTTGCCAGCCGAGACCGCTTCAGAGGCAGCAACCATTCTCTTCGGATCGACCCCTCCTCTATCCTCTTGATCATGTTCATTGAGTCGCTAAGGAAACAAGCCCTAGTGAATGTCTGTGTCTCGAGCCATGTTATTGCTTTACTTACTGCTATGACTTCCATGGTCAGGCTACTTGTGGCTTCAGTGAAAGCACCAGAGTCCTCCTTCACAATTCTCCCTCCGGCCCGAGCTGTAAAGGCCCATGAGCTTCTCACATGTCGGACGACTGACCCGTCTGTGTAGATGACCGCGTCACCGTCTAGCGAATTCTCGACAATCAACGCTTGTACTTCAGCCTCAACAGCAGCCAGATTTTCTTGTCTGCATTTCCTATCTAGTTGGATGCAAACTGAAAAGGATGTGCAGAAGTCTGTTGGCACTTGCACCCACTCCTCGCCAGGTTCTAAGTCCTCAAGTGAACACACCTGTTGAAGAATGTCTTCGGCTTGACCCATCCACGACCGTCCTCTTTTTAACCTGCTGCCCTTCACCTTCCTAATTTCACTATGCAGTGGATGTTGTGTGTTTGCGTTAATTCTGAGGTAGGCGCGTGCCCTGCAAACTTGTATTCTCTCTTCAATGTTTGGAAAATCAAGAAGGTAGCGCATCGCCCTGCATGCTGTATCTCTTGTACATCCAAGAATAATGCACATAGCTTCATTCTGTATCCTTTCCATCCTTTCTATCTGCTTATGGCTGAGAGTCAGGATTGCCATTGCATACTCCAAAACAGACATGACCAGCCCCTCGTACAGAAGACATAGATGGCGCTGCTCACAGTTTGCTGCCGCCATCACCTGCATCGCTGCCAAACCCCGCTTGGCCTTTGTTATCACCTGGTCTATGTGCACATTATAAGCAAGGCTTCGATCAAACCGTATCCCCAGGTAATTCATTGCCTGCGTTCTTTCCACCGTCTCTGAACACAGCATTACAGTTGGTGTTGGATTGTTGACAATATGATTATTCAACGAGAACCAAGTCACTGTTGCCTTTGTTGGGTTGACCATTGCCCCAGCTTCATCACACCAAGTACTTATGGGATTGAGTTCGGTTTGTAGTTCCACAGCAACCTGCTCTCTATCCTTACCCTGACGATACACTAAAACATCATCGGCATATGACAATGTCCTGCCAGGTCCAGTGATCTCACTGGTGATTCTCACTGTGTAGGCGTTGAACAGTACCGGAGATAATGGTGATCCCTGTGGTAGGCCAGGATATATTGTTGTTGGTTCCGAAGTCCAACTGCCACATCTAAAAACTACTTTCCGTTGGCAGAGGGCTGCAGCGATCCAACTAAGGAGGAATGGACTTAGTTTAGTTCAAGAAGCTGAAACATTAAAAAATCCAGTGGTACTCTGTTGTATGCGTCCTCAAGATCAATCGCTGCAGCAACGGTTTCAGTGCCTGAGTGGAAACCTTCATAGACATCATGGGCAAAGACTGCTGCATTGGTCCAGGTTTCTCTTTTTGGACAGTACCCACCCAGGGTAGGTGGGAAAACACCTTGCCTCTCTAGTTGGCTTGATATTTTCCTGGCAATTACCTTCTCCAGCAGCTTGCCTATTGTATTCTGCATGGTTACAATTCGACATCCCTGAATTTTTTTGTGGTCTTTGTCAGGCTTCGGCAAGGGAATCAAATAGCTGTGTAACCATTCCTCCTTGATGCTAGCACTCCCTATACTGTTGTTGTACATGTCTGCTAGTTTCTCTAGCTCATTGTTGGTACACCTATTTATGTCGTCGTATCTTATGCCATCAGGACCTGGAGCACTGTTTTTTGATCGTCGAAGCACAGCCTTGATTTCTTTCACTGTCACTGTGTCTTCATCCGAAGTGTTCTGGGCCTTGCACCTGTCTGAGGTGACCTCCTTGGCCAGGTTTCGGCCTACCATGTCTGTCTGGTTGCTCTGCTCAAGACAGCGTTCAAAGAGGGCTTTGTCCTTGTCCTCGTCAGTCCTCTGCCAGATGAGGTCAGCACCTTGGAAGTCAGAAATGCTCTTATTCTTGACTACACCACTCATGCTTTTATGTTGTCGCCAGAACAATTTCAGTGACTTGTCTATGCTTACTCTTTGACACACCTCTGCCCATTTTTCGCTTTTAACCACCTTGACCAGTTTTTTTAAATAGCTTACTTTTGTGTGCATCTCTCTTTCTAAGTGCAAGCAGGGACTAGGATGACCAGGTCTGTTCTTCTTGGCATTTTGCCATCTCCTTACAGCACTACGCTTATCCACCCAAGCCTTCTCCACCTCGAAACTCCTCCACGGTGGCTGCTCCCAGCTTTTTTTCCTGCCCTGAAGCGTTCTGCGCTTGTCACGTCTTATTTTACTCACCACATCTTCCCCTGTACTGTCATACTGGAAAGTCTTTACCTTTAGCTTGTGCTGCCTGGTTCTGCCTTTCTCCACCAGTATGATGCAAGGGTGGTGGTCGCTGCCGTGGTGTCCTAGGATACCCCATCTACACACTGTAGTGAGTGAAGGTGAAACCAGCGCCAGATCAATAGCACTGTCCTCATCGCCTGGACGGCTTGCTGTCCTGGTGACACAGCCACTGTTGATACAAACCAGGTCGATGGTTTCCAGTGCAGTCTCGAGCTCCTCCCCTTGTGTATTGGAGGAAGTGTTTCCCCATGATCTGCCTTTAGCGTTGAAGTCATCACAGAAAATAACATTTCTCTCGTGGCCTAATATGCCACTTAAGCACTGCCACTTCTGGGCGTCCACACTCGCATTGCGGGCATAAACATTAACCAACACGAATGGTATACTGGAATGAACTCTCAACGCCTGTATTTGTATATCGTCACTGTCCCAACTGGACATGTCTAGCTCTGACGCCACCATGCTGTCGCGAACGAGAATCGCCGTTCCCAGATGTCGTCTGTTGTAGAAACATTTGAAGCCGGCAATTCGGAGTAGCTGATCGCCCAGTCTCGTCTCCTGGAGTGCTACAATGTCGTTCCTGTAAACTAGGGTTTCTAAAATAGAGCCCCGTTGTTTTACACTGGCACAGTTCCAATATAGAATACGGATGTTCCTGAGTCCTAGACGGTGACACTTGAGTCTAAAACGTCTTGAGTCTAAATTAATTGTGGTGGTGGGAGTTAGCCAGGAATGTATAAGTAAGGAGGTTGAGAATATTAACTGTGGTGGTGGGAGTTAGCTAGGAATGTATATGTTGAGAGGCTGATAATATTAATTGTGGTGATGGGAGTTAGCTAGAAATGTATATGTTGAGAGTTTTAGTATATTAATTGTGGTGGTGGGAGTTAGCTAGGAATGTTTATGTTGAGAGGTTGAAAATGTTAATTGTGGTGGTGGGAGTTAGTTAGGAATGTATATGTTGAGAATATTAATTGTGGTGGTGGGAGTTAGTTAGGAATGTATAAGTTGAGAGGCTGAGAATATTGATTGTGGTGGTGGGAGTTTGCTAGGAATGTATAAGTAAGGAGGCTAAGATTATTAATTGTGGCTTTGGGAGTTAGCCATAAATGTGTAAGTAAGGAGGCTGAGAATAATGATTATTAGTAGAACGAACGAACAGACTGTTGGAGTTAGCTAGGAATATATTAGTTGAGATTATTAATTGTAATACTGGGGGGTTTTATGTGAAATATATTAGAATACTAGTATGTAGAACACTTTTAAAAACAGAATGAAAGCTTAATTTTTACATTTAGTACATTTTTTTTGAAATGACAGATTAGACCACAAACAAGTTAAACAGCTTCTATTTCTTAGATTAGACATAACCTACAAACCAATCTACCATTGTACAGAACATCAGTGAAACTATTATATGGGATGAAATACCATCCAGATTCTACATGCGTTCATGTAAAGCTTACTT
Organism: Cepaea hortensis; assembly: GCA_963921405.1. Classification (NCBI taxonomy): domain Eukaryota; kingdom Metazoa; phylum Mollusca; class Gastropoda; order Stylommatophora; family Helicidae; genus Cepaea; species Cepaea hortensis. Next base: position 70,098,791 of record OY992892.1, on the reverse strand, counting down.
CCACTAGACAGAGATTACAGGCTCTGTCTTCTTGTGGATACATTTTCTTTCTTAGCAACTTTGCCATGGTGGCAGCCTTATGGCCTACTTTTTGCAATTTCCAGCTGCCATGGACGTTTTAACATGCACAACTTGCTCCAGTCTTTTGCCCTTATCTGAGCATGCTTTCGGCTGACTGATCTGATCTGATCAATCCTCTTGCTTTTAAAACCTTTTTAATAAACAAAAATATGTGGCTAGAAACCTGAACTATCACAATCCCAAATTAGTAATTCACTAATTGAAATATAACTGAACATTTGTAAAAAACATTCTGTTTCATTCACCATGTGCTCCCCCGAAGTGTCTCCACCTTGCCGTGGTGGGGGAGCTTGCGTGTCCCATCGACCCCATGTGCTTGCCGATGGGTGAAAACTACATATCGGACGGCTCGTGGGATAGGGACCAGACTAAGAGAGACACAACCTGCTGCTCTGCAGATAAGACTGAGGATAGCAGTCAAAATCAGGCAAACGATCCCTAAAATCTCAGTCCTGACATAACCTCTATGGCTCCCATCCGAGGTGTATGGCTGAACGTCTCTCAGAAGTGAGAGCCTGGCCGACACAAACCTACATCAGAATTGTGATGATGTGCTGAGAGTGCTACATGCTCGGCGCAGATTCGATCGATGGCTCTTAGCTGGGGGATATGAGGTATCCCCGGATGAAAGGGCCTGACCGTTACTCGCCCACAGACGCACGGAGGTAAGGTGCTGAGCCGGCAGCATAGCCTACCTCGTGAGCGAGTACAAAAGGTGGAAAAACACCTCGGTCGCACGTCTCGCAGACGTCCGATAGTCTGTAACCACACTCATGGAGTGAGTGTAGTCAAAGGTGGAAAATTGTCTCCTTGACACGAAATGGAACGCCTGTCTTGCGAATCCATTACGTGGCAGCCCGAAGCGAAAGCTTGCTGTGTGGAAGCCGAAACAAGAGTCTCGAAACCCGAGGAAGGCTAACCTCATTAAAAAGTGCCCGCCGGATGCCGGAAGTGTCATCCTACGGGTGGCAAACTAAAAATTGACACTACGCAATTACGTCCGAGTGAAATGTCTCGTCCCAATGTCTCTCGTGCTAGGAACAGCTTTGACTACCTAGTTTCCGAATGCCGCTCTTGTTCGGAACAGCTCTGAATAGGTAGTTTTCCGAATGTCTGTCGTGCCTGGAACAGCTCTGACGGGCGCAACGACAAGCACATGTCCGAAAACTCGCTGAGTGGATGCCGTCTGCAAACCTGTCTGGTTTGTGCGGGAATGGCCCGGGGTAAATGAAATGACCAATATATTGAAGTGAGGATTTAAAGCAGCCATGAGCAGGATGTGACGATTTCCCTCGGTGAGCCCAGATCCAGGGCGTTATGTGTCGGCCCTGCAACTATGGAAGCAACCTTGGATGGCGGAAAATGCTATGAACTGTCCCTGCCTTCCTTTGAGGGATGACCGTTGTCTTCGACCGTTCCAACTTGGCCAGCATGGTTGTAGATGGCACCACAAAAGTGAGAGTCTCCCAGGAATGCTACCTGGTCAAAAAAGCACGCTATTGTCGGATGTGTTGGCCTACGGGTTTCGGCCCAAGGGCACATAACAGACACACCGCAATCACATCTGAAAAAACACTCCGGATGAACGAAAAGAAGAAGATTCACCATGTGGATTGATTATTGTGATTAATCTTTAACTTTTCTAGCTAAGTATTCTTGTTTTTTTTTTTTTGTTTTTTTTTTTTCGTTCACTGAAAAAGATTGGTCAGAATATCTTGTCTGTATGAATCTTGCATTTTGTAAAGCTTCCTAGCTATAATTTGTGTTAATCCATTTTTTTTATTTTGCAAAATTATGAACGTTTGGGATTGGCATGGTTTAAATGGTTTTTAACTATGGCATTTTCCCAATAGGTGGGCTTGTAAAAGCATTTTGACTTTGCATCAACTAAACATGTTTTTGTATTTTTGTTTTCCCAAATGTCCTTACAGGTGCCTGTGAGTTCGTGGTTTGATGAAATGAATGACACGGAACTCTTGGACTTAATCCCCTTTTTTGAGCGTCTTGAGCAGGCAGATAGTGTATACAACACATTGCGAACATTTTCAGAATCGATAAGTTCCAGCACGCCTTCCTAGCCTGACTGCCTGCCACCACTTACCTGGCCCTGTATTTACATTACTGCGCCTGTTGGTGTTTATTTTCTTAATTTCTTGATGAAAAATGTGGGAAGGTAAACTTTCTGAAATTCCCAGGAAGATGAGATTGACGTGATGATATATGTCAGAGGAAATGTGTTTGCCCTGTCAGCGCTGGTTTAGTTCATTGTGATCGAAGGATGGCATTATTTATATTCAGGGAAAGGACTATATTTCTTGTGCCAACAGTGTTCTAAGTGGGTGATCATTATCGTATTGTGGTGTGTGCCGTTTAGAGATTTTAATTATCAGCACCAGGACTGATGAGCTTACGCTCCGGTGGAAGAAATGAGTAGTGCTGCAAGCAGATCTTGTGCATATATTTGTTTTCATGTCAAGCTTTTAACAGATGTCGTGATCAGGGTTGAGTTTGATTCAGTATATAAAAGATAATTTTCATTGCGGACTTGGATAACTCCATGAGTGCTTCAATCTCCTCCCGTATATCATAATGGAGGTACTGAACACAGTGCATGAACTCTGTAACTCTGGAGAATCCAATTGTGTGTATATCAGAATCACTTGTGCTATAACTAGGTTTCCAAATTTGGAAATATAGCCTGGACAACAACTTATTTTATCACCTTTTTTTTTTCAATGTCCACGTGCCAACATGGGATGTGTAGCATGAACAATGTGCCTTCTGATTCTTTTCATTGTTCACCTGTATCCAAGAATTCTAGATGTCCATTACGCTAAGATAGGGTAGAGCATATAGTTTGTACAAGTCTACACTGATTTGTACCTGTATCCAAGAATTCTAGATGTCCATTACGCTAAGATAGGGGAGAGCATATAGTTCTTGGGTTCCCTAGTTTGTACAAGTCTACACTGATTTGTACCTGTATCCAAGAATTCTAGATGTCCATTACGCTAATATAGGGGAGAGCATATAGTTCTTGGATTCCCTAGTTTGTACAAGTCTACACTGATTTGTACCTGTATCCAAGAACTCTAGATGTCCATTACGCTAAGATAGGAGAGAGCATATAGTTCTTGGGTTCCCTAGTTTGTACAAGCCTACACTGATTCGTACCTGTATCCAAGAACTTTAGATGTCCATTACGCTAAGATAGGGGAGAGCATATAGATAGTTCTTGGGTTCCCTAGTTTGTACAAGTCTACACTGATTTGTACCTGGCCTTCTCGGGGTAAATGCTGTACCTCTAAACCCCCAATGTCCGAATGTTAACAGCATCCCTTCTTTTTTTGTTTGTTCGTAAATCTTTTAGTTTTTAACAATATTTTCCAATTTGTCACTTCTCAAAATGTGGCCAAAACACGTTGACTGACTCTTTGTGAGGTTGTAATCAGTTATCTTTGTGTTAAAATGTAACAGAGTTCTGTTCTCACTACTGTGTAGTATATGCTACAAGACTGTTATATCCCAAAGAGGTGCAAGCTGGTGACATGGCTGCCACATCCCAGGTGGTGGAGACACTAGAGTGATGGAAGAAGTGTCACAGTCTGTCAACCTTATAAAATAGATGTGTATGGTTATTTGAGATTTGATTCGCTGGCATAGGAACAGAGAATTATAGGGTGACCCACTGCCATGAAGTTGTAACGGTGACTAATGACTAAAGTGTATAAACTATAAAGGAAAATCACTGCAGTAAGGTGTGAAATTTACTAGTGCCCAGATTTTTTGAACTAGTTGAACTGTTGCCTTCCTTGTTGGCTCTCTGTTCCCCAGGCACCTTATTTATGACTTAGTGTTTTGAAATGATTCTTCAACTTGATTTCAGACCTGCTACCCCAGTCATATGTCTTTGAAATTCATGCTCTGCAGCAGAAAGATCTCACATGGATAGGATGTGTGAATAAGATCAAGTTATTGGAAGATGTGCTGATAATGATGTTAAGTTGTTAGAAGATTGTTTGGTTGTTAGTAAATGCGGCTTTTGTACACAGTGAACAACTAGGGTTAGAATTAAATTATAAGAAGACACAGATTATGGTTTTCACTAGGGAGAAAAAACCACAATGTAATATACAGGTATATGAGAATATTCTTAAACAAGTGAATAAGTACAACTATCTCGGAACAGTCATAACATCTGATAGGAGGTGCCTTGAAGAGATTAGAACTAGAATCGCTATGGCTAAGGTAGCCTTTTGCAATATGGAAAACATACTGACAAATTAAAGATGTCAATTGCAACGAGAAAAATTGTTGAAGTACCACATAACACCTGTACTTTTGTGTGGATGTGAGACATGGAAATGAGCAGACAGGCTGAAGAGCATCTAATGGCTGTAGAAATGTGGTTTCTGAGGAGAATGTAAAGAATATGATGGGCAGACAGAGAAATCAATGAGCAAGTGCTACAAGAAGAAAATGAGAACCATAAACTGATTAGAGAAATTAGACGTAGACAGTCAAAACATTTTGGACATGTCATAAGAAAAAATAGATGAGAGAACTTGGTGACAGCTGGCAAGATTGAGGGGGAAAAAAACAAAAAGAAGGCAGAGAAGTAAATAACTGGATGATTTGGCTACATGGCATGGTCGAGACAAGAACACGGAGCTGAACCTTGACTCTGTTGATCATTCGAGATGGTGAAACATGACCACCCACACTTATTGGCATGGCACTTGATGATGATGATAGAAGATGCTTAGAAAATGATGCCATTGACAAGATAAATGATAAAATCATAAGGTGATTTTCATTACCGGATTGTTTTATTACACTGGGTTCAGAAACCGTCTCCATTACATCATGAAACTAATCATTAATGGTCCAACCACCAGATCACACTAAGAGCCTTTCAGTTTGGTAAAAACTCTGTACAAACCACCAAGTAACCCAGTGTACGTATATCAGTATTCACGCATAGCTTAAATACTATGTTGTGTGTAGGGTCTGAGAGTTTTTGAAATTGTGCCAAGATAGTGACTGCATAACCTACTCTTTATGGATGTAGAGGATTTTGAATGTGCCCACAGATCTTTGGCCCTTATCTAAGAAGGTTAGGCATCCCGTTTACTGCTCAGACATCTAGGAGGTGTTGGACATTATTCGACTCCAAAAAAAAAAAATTTCTGAATATATTGGATTTGAACCTAGCACTTGCCTGGTTAGAGGCAGATATATGTCGGCTGGTGACTCTATAGACAGGTGTGTGTGTGTATGTATGTGTGTGTATATATATATATATATATATATATATATATATATATATATATATATATATATATATATATATATATATATATACCTGTCTATAGAGTCACCAGCCGACACAACTCTAAGAGTCCTACAGGACTGAAGGAGGCCTACTACTACTATATATGTATATGCCAGGTAACTGATCTTTTTACAATGTTTCCTGTGTTGGTATTTACGAGAGGCAACGGGGTACTTTATTATACTCACCATTTATTTATTTCCTTCCTTGTGGACCCTTTGACACTAACTAATTGTAAGTTAACCCAAGGGAAGTACTTATTTAATTTGTTGTATTATTTTGTAAGCAGTTGTTTGCTTAGACGTTTAAGCTGTGCGATGTTAGGAAAGGGACAACCAACACACACACACACGAATGCCCCCCCCCCCCCCCCACCCTCTTTCCCAATTTTGGAAACCCGTCTTTTCTTGTATTAAAGGAATCAGGTTTGCGAAGTCAATTTTACAATTTAATGATATATTCTTAAAATTGGAATATGTATGTAATATATATGTTACTTTGTTATTCGTTGTGTTTTATAATGTTGCCATAAAGATGATCATGGCAGGTAAGCTGACTGCTGTAGAGATGTGACATGGGTGCTTATCTTATACCCTGCAGTGTGGATGGTAGAGGTATATATATATAAATATAGATCAACATATAGATTCCAGACAGCCCCACTGGCAGCTTGTTTTAGAACTAATCTTCAGTCTCTGAGTGGTTGCTTGATGTTGCCACTGCAGCAAACTGTTGATGTCCAACAGGTCTTGATCCTTGAATGTTGGTCTTGCATGTCTGTCGTGAATACTGGTTTCTCCGGTTTGTTGACATGACCAAGGCTTTTAACTCTAACTGCTGCATGTGACTCTGGGTGGGACTGGGTTTCTAGGCTCTGGCAGCCTGGTTATTGAGGGTAAATTATTTATGTCTGTCAGGGTGGCCTTGAAAATCCTGGAGAATGGTATGTCATTAACATCAAATGCCTGGCCAGCTGCATGGGCAGTCAGTCTGTCTTGTCCACATCTTTGATCTCCAACATAATGCATTTTTCATATGCTGGTACTTTTCAGTAGTAATGAACAGGCTGGTAGATTTGCTGCCGCTGCTCTTTGGGTGGAGAATTACTTTATGTTAAAGATGATATGGTGATGGCTTTCTGGAATTGGATGAAAATGCAGCTGAACAGATGGAGTATCTGTGTCTGGAAACACTGCTCCAGAAGGCAGTCTAGATGATACTCAAGAGTGTAGAGAAAAAGCCAGGTAGACTTAATCACATTAATACTGGGATTATCAGCATGGGAACTCTTTGCTAGCTTTTGAAGAGAGAGACGGAGCATGTATGGAGATTTTCCAAATGCGTTGATGTCAATTCTGAAAGTCATTTTTCAGTATTCAGTACTTTTTCCATGTCATGATGAAAGGCAGTCAAGGATCTTCTCTCATTGTCTTTCTCTGTCTCTTTCTCCATAAATCTTTCTAGTTATGCCAGGATATTCCAGTTTTTCACTTCTCATGTGGCCAAAAGAGTGTTGACTGTCACTTTGTGATGTTTGTAGTAAGTCTTTTTATTTTTTGGAGTCAAAATGTAATAACTGATTTACAGGGTGACCCAAAAAAAAACAACAGAACCCATAAAAAGTATGATTTGTTGGCAAAATAGGCTTCCACACAAAATCACTTTTCTTTGGTTGATCAAGACATGTTTGGGTAGATTATTGTTCCAATATTTCTTGCACAAAGTCCATTGGTGTACCCTGAAAAACAAAAGGAAAAAAAAATTAGAATTTACAGGTTTTTTTTCAAAGATTTGTTGGTTCCGTTTTTTGGTTTTTTTTTGGGTCACCCTGTATATGCTCCAAGACTATTGGACCCCATAGAGGAGCAAGCTGGTGACATGGCTCCACATCCCAGGTGGTGGAGACACTAGAGTGATGGAAGAAGTGTCACAGTTTGTCGGCCTTATAAGAGAGATGCACATGGTTATTTGACATTTTAGAATAAACAACGAAGAAGACTGCTGTGATATTGACACTTCAAAATTAGTTGCCATGAAAACAACACAGTTCACGTTCCACTCATGTGTACCATTCATCAAGTGATTTTTATGCCTCACTGAAACTTGGACCATGAATGAAAGATGAGAAATCACAGACCAAGCCATGATCTACTTCTGCTTTAGTTGTGTTTATTGTCAGTCAATCAGATTGGTTTTTTTATGCAAGAGTATATTCTATAATCTTTCTCCATAATCCTGTATATCCACGTGAGGAACGTAACCTGAGTGAGAATCAGTAGCGGTTCTCGCCCCGTTGGTAACTTACAGGGCATTTGAGCCAGTCGCTCAGAAAGCAATGGCAAACTACTGAGCGTAATCTTGACAAGAAACCAACAATCAGCTGAAAGATCCTGATGTTGACAGCGATGTCCTGTAAAGGATATGCGAACAAAAAAAGAAAAAAAAATATTCTATAAACCATTAACACAATTTTCAACTTGAAGTGAGTGTATACTTCATAGAAAAAAGAGACAGGAATGTATTGTGTGTACATGATTGTAGCAATGGTTAAAAGCCATGATAATTTTCCACTGGTAAAATTAAAGATTTTGTTGCCATTAAAACAAGTGTGAACCACCATTTTAGGTCTTGATAGCAGCCTCTTTGTTTTACCTTTGTTCCTTGGAATTCAGTCAGTCAGTCGGGTGCTGTCTCCACACTGAAGGTTGGTTGCAATGAACTACCAACACTGTCTCTCGCCTTTGATTGTACATTCTGTCAGACATCGTCTATCTCTTGATATCTTCCCACTTGTATCGTTGTCTACCTCTTGCTCGCTGGCCTTCAGCCTAACCCTCCAATATGATTTTTATAAGAGGGATTAAGGTAGATTATTGGTAAAATGAAGAACATATTTACTGTCTGGCGGAGTCAAATAGATTAAATGGGTGGAGTTGTGATACAGCTATAAAAATGCAATCAATAAATCAACAGAATTGGAAAGTGGAAGGGGTCTCCTTTACAGAAATGCAATCACTGTTTTAAAGCTGAAACTCTTTCCACTTTCTTTGTTGTTGATTTATTCACTGTAGTTTTACAGCTTTACTGAAGTTCAGTACATTTAATTTTTCTATTGATGATATTTCTCCATGTTGCGATCCAAATCCAGAGCATCATTTCTCTAAGTCTACCCTTTTCTTCCTCTGGTCTTCCTAGTCATCACAATAATGTTGAATGCCTCTCCTCTCGTGACTGAAAACACGGTTTGTCTCCTTATATTTGCTTGTAATGTTCTACTTCCATTAAACTCTTTCAGGCACCCGTTGATGGTTACATTTGGGACAGAGTGGGTTGATAAAACAATCTAGATTGGGTTTATAAAACAATCACCCAGAGTGGGTTGATAAAACAATCTAGATAAGGGTGATAAAATGGCCGAAGGATAACAAGCCATTAAGAAAAGTATATCACATAAGGACTAACTTATAACACATATGGTGGACTGCTTGGTACCGAAGGAGTCACACAAACAGGCAATTTTGTCTGTTAGTTTCCTTCTGTCCTCGGAGTTTCCACTTGGTAACACTTGTGGATGTTCTTAACCATGTATGTGCCTTATTAATGTAGTACTATGACAGATGATAACTTGTGAAATAAAATCAGATATGTGTGTGTGTGATGAAGCACTTTTAAGTCAAGTGATTTTTTTTTTTAACATCAACACGTTTCTGTTTCAGTATATGTTTTTGCAACATGTCTCTGTATAATATGTTCCTGTAGCATGTGTCTCTGCATCAATATGTGTTTCTGCAATGTATTATGTTTCTGCCTGCTTCGTGGCTTAGAGGTTATGACTTTTCTCCGTAATCTCGTATACTCTCGTCAGGTAACGTGATGACGGTTCAAATCTGCAGTGGTTCGAATCGCATCGGTAACTTACGGGGTATGTGAGCCGGCCGCTCAGAAAGCAATGGCAAACTACTGAGCGTAATCTTGCCAAGAGATCAACATACAGCTGAAAGATGCTGGTGTTGACAGCTAAGTCCTGTAAAAAAGGATATGCTTAAAAAAAAAAAAAAAAAAACATGTCTCTGCATCAAGATGTGTCTCAGCATGAGTATATGTTTCTGCAAGATATGTCTTGGTAGCAGCATCACGTGTATGTTTGCTCCAGCAAGGTTTCTACAGTTATATGTGTTTCTACAGTTATATGTGTTTCTACAGTTATATGTGTTTCTACAGTTATATGTGTTTCTACAGTTATATGTGTTTCTACAACACATGAATCTGCATCAGCAGTTCAGCAGAGAGTGATGCAAGCCAGGGAGACTTCATTTACTAAAATATGCAAACACATTTGCCACCTGGGTTATGGTTATTCATACAGTATTACACCAGACATAAAACAGGTTTTCAACATTTATTAAATGGAAAATATGTTTTTACGTGTGTTAAACATATATATCAAGTGATCATACATTGTAAAATTGTGGTATTATTTATTGCTTTCTTGTTGGATCTAAGGGAGTTAGTTGTCTGCTAACTTAGTGCTTTTACGGTATTTATTTGCACTGCTGGTGTTAGAAGATGAGGTGTTCAGTGATTTTACTTTCAGATGTTTTAGAACATGAATGTGGTGGGTATGTGCCATTAGTTGCAGTTTCTTATGTTTCTTGAATTATTGAAGAAAAACAATATGTTGTAATGTATGTGTGTTAGTCTAGACATTCTCATCATAGAGACCATGGTGTGTGTATATAAGGGGGAGCGAGTATGTATATTACAAATGGATATCTTTTTAAAACAGTAAGTGAAATACAAATTTGAACACCATTATTTATTGCACATACGTTTCTCATTTATTTCTCAACATAATCTCTACCTACATTGATACTCTATACTCTATACCATTGCTGTACGAGTACTTAGAAACCTGCAGTATAAAAGTACCTGCTCTGCTGTCCAGCCACATTTGCACCTCACATTCAGCCTCTGAATTTACCCCCAAAAATGTACCACCAAGGTGAACTTTTAATGGACCATTGAAAACTCATCCGTGGCTGTAAGGTGGATGTTGAAGTTTTGTCACCGTAAATGCTAAATTTTTCCATGAGTTAGAATGCCAGATCACCGTAAGCATAAGTTATTTCCCAGCTGAATGCCATGTCTTGCATTCATTTCATGGCTGAAAGTGAGTTGTTTTTTTTTCCATTGCATTGAGGAAGTTTGCTTTGATTCAGGAATGCAGTAATGCACCCATGATTCATTCCGTAATCTGCATAGTTAGGGAGATATTCCAAGAACAGGACCATTCGGTTCATTCTATGCTCCTCAGTCAATTGTCTGGACACCCATTGAGATTGCTGCTTTGCCCATGTGACACATGAATTGTAAATCTGGATGATACTGCCACCTAGAGACACCTTTTGAAACTGCCAACCACTAGTTTAACTTTTCCAATTTCAGTTTGTTGAGGGGCATAATTAGCAATCCTTGAAGAGAGGTCAGCTTGGCCTAATGGATAAGAGCATTTGATCTTAACTTCTGGTGTGCTGATGCCGAGGTAGCTAGTTCAACCCCTACAAATGTCAGTTGGACTAAAATGTTGACTTCTTGTCCTTGACTTGGGGATGTAAATTACACGTACCTCTGAAGTCGGAGTGGGTTCGCCTGATAGCGATGGACACAAGTAATAGGGAAAGCTATTTCACATGCAAAATATCAGTCCTGTGCACTAGAAGTAGTAGAACATGTATGGACTACACCTGAGTTCAAAGCAAGCGCATGCCCCAAAACATCCTTGAACAGCCAGTATGAGAAATCTAAACATTTTGAAAGAGGCTAAGACACAAAAACATTTTTTCACAAAGACCAGAAAGAGGCAGTCGTAATGTTTTGGCCACATTATGAGAAGACAGCTAGAACATATTGTGACAATTGGAACAATAGCGGAAGATAGCAAGAGAAGATTCTTGAGAGCAAAACTGCTGGAGATCACCAGATTGAGGAAGCATGGTGACCTAAGGCAATCAGCAAGGCAATTGATGATGAAGCTGCTGATATCCATTTTTAATTTATTTACTGACTCGCCCTCTTAGAATCTACAAGATATACGTGAGTGCTTGAGGGTATGATGAAGGGAATCTGTTCAAATGTAGATAAGTAGAGAGGATTGTGTCATGCCATATACTCTATTTGGGTTATTAGAATAAAGCCATGCCATATTTTAAAATACTTTTATTGATGTGATGCAGGCTGTAGCATTGTGTGATTTGTGATTCATATGAAAATCAATAATCAGATGTAGCCTAGTGTGATTCAGGGTTTGGGTAAGTGTGGTTGACATGAATGAGCTGCTTCTTACACTGAGAAAGGGAGAAATCAGAACCGTTAACGTGACCTGTTATTGATTGAAACATGACCTGTTATTGATTGAAACAGGTCATGCAGCTGCAATTACCCAGACATGTTTTTGCTGGCACATCTAGTGTTTGTGATGATGCCTTATTCCTTTAAGCGTGTATTTGCCTGGGCTGTCTGTATGTTTTTTATTTTGTTGTTGTTGCCACTTTCAACATAATTTTGAGCAATATTTTATTGTCCACACAGTATGTAGAAATTTACATTTTGTTTTGTTTAAACGGACGCTGCTATTGTAGTTATGTATTTTTAAATTTACATATTGTTTGCTGATACGCCATTTTTCATTTTGTGCACTCTTGAATACGAGGTTAAAGAGTGCTGAGAAAGCATGCACGTATATGACTATTATGTATATAAATAAATATATATGTGTGTATATGTCATGTAAATGATGACGGTATAATTTTGTACTAGTATAAATATTGCTGTACATAACAAATGGTATATTTTATATATGAAAGATGGTATATCTTATATATAAGACATAACTCTATTTGAGAAGAATAAGGAAAATCTGCAGTCGTCTTGTTGGTTGTCTCTTCTGTATAATCTTGCCTTCAACCTAATATGTGGCGCCAGTTTTTATTTTTTTGTTAAGCACGCACAACCTAATTATCACCACGTTAAGTCTGCTTAGCAATTTGATTAAATTAATTATTACATGTTAGGGACATTTCTGTCTGCAGATATCCTAAGTATGAAATCATAGACAGACCTGTCTTCAGTAATTTAGTTCTGGAAGCAATGGTAGCACACTGGCCAGCTAGTTCACTTGCCTGATGGCTCTGTGGTCCTGGGTTTAAATCTGCCTCCAAATGGGGTTGTTTTTTCTTGACCACATGCCTCTGAGGTGAGTCCAGCCTGATGAAATTACTAGAACATTTTCTAGGAGGTAAGGAAGCCAGCATTGATACAGACCACATTACACCCCGAGGTCTGCTTGGTTAAGAAAATGTGGGCTGATAACTATAATCTTATAATCATAGTCACCATGGCATGGACAAGATCTTTTACTGTTTGAATAGTAAATCTGTTGTCATTAATAAATGAGTGAGAGAAAATATAATATCAACAATAGTTGAGCATAAAAAATAAAATATACAATGTAGTTGAGGTCATAGAAATTATATCAGCAGTAGTTGAGTCATGGGAATTTACATCAATAGTAGAGTCATGGGGATTACATCAATAGTAGTTGAGTCATAGCAACAGTAGTTGCATGATAGAAATTATATCAACAGTAGTTGCATCTTAGAAATTATATCAACAGTAGTTGAGTCATAGAAATTAAAATCAACAGTAGTTTAGTCATAGAAATTATAACAATAGTTTTTTTTTATTAAAAGGAAAATTGTGATAGGTCAATATTTGAAGCTTTCTGTTGTTAGTATGAGTTGTGAAATATCTATTTACCATAAAATCTTGACTATGATTCACTTTTTTTTTTAAACTCTAATTTTATGCAATTCAGGCATAGCCACATGTGAATCTCCTCCAGTACTACAGAGTTTGTGCACTGTGCTGACATTCTTATTCTTCTTGTGTGATCTATAAGAGAAGACTGAGCACTTATAGAGACATCCCTGTGCAGTGAAAGTGATCCTTTACCAAAGAGAAAACTAAATCTGATGTAAAAAGATTTACTGGTGCCTATTTTCTTTGTCCCCCCCCCCCCCCCCCCAGTAGTTTGAACTCAAGCATAGTCCACACTGGACTGATATATGTGTGTAGACTAGTTTTCTCTATTACCAGTATCCCTCACCATCAGGTGAACCCACTCTGACTTGTGAGGTACTTGTAATTTATGTCTCTAAGTCAAGGAGGAGAATTCAACATTTTAGTCTAACTGATGGGTCTAGGGATTGAACCCACTACCTCACTGACGTTTAATAATGAATGCTCTTATGCTAACTCCACTGGTGCCTATTCATAATGTAGTTTTCCCATGTTTTGTTGGTGGGCCTGTTTTGAGCCTTAATTATGGTCAAAGAATAAACAGTCAACTGACAGAATGTTGTGTTGCTAGACAAGGACATCCAAGCTATATTCCTTGAACTCTTCCACAGCTGCTATTTTTGTGTGACTGCTTGAGCTTTCAGTGGAGTTTCAGCTCCACAAACTCTGATGCCTTGTTTGAGTAGATTTGTCACTGATTCTAGCCCAGTCAATGTGCCACCTGTATTTATGAGTCAAGGTTTCACATTATAGTTTGTGAAATGTTACCTTCAAATCTAGCTGTCAATAAAGTGTGTACACTATACTGTACTTCTGGTGCTGCATCATCATCAAGTATATGTTGCACTGTTGTGTCAAGCCTGTGGCTTAGTTCATCCAACTTTGATAAGCATTTGGGAAGGGGGGGGGATCTTTCCCAAGCTTTTGGCTGTCACCATTCTACCTACAAGGCAGCAGGTTTGTGTCTCTCTTCATCTGATTTGCCAGTCATTCTAGATAGTTTGCTTCTAGTCCAGTAAATGTGGAACCTGTATTTATGGAGTCCAGGCTACTACGCTTGTCAAATTCAATTTTACTTTCAAATCTGACTGCCAGTAAAGCTGTACACTATACTCCTGTGTGCTTCATCAAGTGTATTGCATTGCACTGTTTCATCAAGCCTGTTTATTTCTCTAGCTTTTGGCTATCGCCAGTCTTCCTACAAGGCAGCAGGTTTGTGTCTCTCTTCATCTGGTCCCTATTCCTTGACCTGTTCCACATCATAGACCCAACCAATAGATTTGTCATCGTTGGCACAGCTCTTGAGATTATTGGAACAAGGAAGCCCCTCCGCCACTTAAAGGCTGATACCCAACAGAGGGGCTTCTGTGTGTCTTGTAGTTGAAACTTTACTGGAAATGCGACTCAGGCTTATTGGGGTTGTGGTCTGGGCTGCCATGGTCAGTGACCAGACTACACAAGTGGTACCGAGATAGCTGTGACACCATCTGTCATTCATTACTTTCCCATAGAGATCTGTTAGTCCCTTAATAAATAGTCATAGCGCTGTAAAGTGTTGATAATTTACATTACAGTGCAAACTACTTAAGGCGATCTCAGATGTTGCGAATATCTGTTGTGAAGAACAGTTTTGTACGTTGTAAATGCATTACTATATGCTTAACTCTAATAAGAGGAATTTCTGATAATAAGAACTGTCTTGGGTCCCAGGTGAGTTCGCCTTATCAGGTCTGCACTGTAATTAGATCATGATATAATAGGGAATAGGGAGACCAGTTATCTTCCTCATGATCTCTCCAGGCAATTTCCTGTTCAAGAATCCTGCAGCTGCTGGGGATTGAATGTCACCCGGTGGCTTGGTAAGGGAACTCGTTAACCGTGGCTGTAAAGACTGGGTGGAGCCCGGAGCTGTACTAGTCCGATAAAACACCATATCATCACTTGCAACTACTGACCAGTGAACTGACCGCTCAGTAGGTGACCATTGAAGTGACCACTCAGTAGGTGACAAGTGAAGTGGCCGCTCAGTAGGTGACCAGTGAAGTGACCACTCAGTAGGTGACCAGTGAACTTACCTCTCAGTAGACAACCAATGAACTGACCACTCAACAGTAGACCAGTGAACTGACCACTCGATAGGGGACCAGTGAACTGGCCACTTGGTAGGTGACTAGTGAACTGACCTCTTGGTAGGTGACCAGTGAAGTGACCACTCAGTAAGTGACCAGTGAACTGACCTCTCAGTAGACAACCAGTGAACTGACCACTCAGCAGGAGACCAGTGAACTGACCACTTGGTAGGTGACTAGTGATCTGACTACTCGGTAGGGGACCAGTGAACTGACCACTTGAAAGGAGACCAGCAAACTGACCACTCAGTTATTGACCAGTGAACTGACCACTTGGTAGTTGACCAGTGAACTGACCACTCAGCAGATTACCAGTGAACTGACCACTCAGTAGACACCGGTGAACTGACCACTCGGCAGGGGACCAGTGAACTGACCATCTCAGCAGGAGACCAGTGAACTGGCCACTCAGCAGAAGACTAGTGAACTGACCACTTGGTAGTTGACCAGTGAACTGACCACTGCACCTAGAAATATATAATTTCTTTTACATGCTAACTATTAACCATTACACGAGAGTAGGTTAATACGTAAGTCACAAATGGCGGTAGAAAAATAACTACATATGATAACAACTTGAAACAGTTTATTTTTATACATACATTGTCCCTTTATTCCTCAAAATAATTTCCATCAACATTGATGCACTTATCCCATTGTTTTATCTGTCCTCCTAAACAGGCTGCATAGAACTGCGAGCTTTGTTTTTATTTACCAGCCATCCCACAGAACTGTGTGACTTACTTATTGACTTGCCCTCGTAATTTTTTCTACCTAGCTATGCACCGCTTTACGGGACAAACATTTGCCAGCATAAACACTGACAACCCACCTTGGCAGTTTATTTTTATACATACATTGTCCCTTTATTCCTCAAAATAATTTCCATCAACATTGATGCACTTATCCCATTGTTTTATCTGTCCTCCTAAACAGGCTGCATAGAACTGCGAGCTTTGTTTTTATTTACCAGCCATCCCACAGAACTGTGTGACT
The DNA here is from genome assembly GCA_963921405.1 of Cepaea hortensis. Classification (NCBI taxonomy): domain Eukaryota; kingdom Metazoa; phylum Mollusca; class Gastropoda; order Stylommatophora; family Helicidae; genus Cepaea; species Cepaea hortensis. The sequence goes on along the minus strand of OY992892.1, from coordinate 70,082,393 downwards.
TACTTATTGACTTGCCCTCGTAATTTTTTCTACCTAGCTATGCACCGCTTTACGGGACAAACATTTGCCAGCATAAACACTGACAACCCACCTTGGCGGCAGACATTTCACGAATGACGCTGAAGTTGAATGTGAAGTGAAAACACGGTATAGAAAACAGAGCACACGGTTCTATGAAGCCGGTTTGGGAGGACTGATAAAAACGATGGCATAAGTGCAGTGTTGGTGGAAATTATGTTGAGAAATAAAGGGACAATGTATGTATAAAAATAAACTGGTTTCAAGTTGTTACCATATTTAGTTATTTTTATACAACCATTTGTGACTTATTAATTTACCCTCGTATGTCTAAATAGAAGACATCTTTGTTAGTCTTTTTCTGTCAACTTCAATGCCACTTAGTGTGTGTGTGTGTGCTTTTTTTTTTTAAAATGGAAAATCTACTCTGTATGAGTTTATTAACTCTTATTTGTTATTAACTCTTGTTGCATAATTGTGTTTTGAATGCAAGGTGCAGTTGAATAAACATACTTTAACAAATCAACACATTCTTGTTCCTGACAAAGCTTTGACAGATAGAAGAACTCTTTGACAGGGAATGTCAAGAATAAGAGAGAGGTAAATAAGTCCAGAATTATTTGTACACACCTTGAGCATTCATCACTTGAGATGTAATGTCATCAATATCATGAAATCCACCTTTACTTGAGATGTAATGTCATCAATATCATGAAATCCACCTTTACTTGAGCATTCATACTTGAGATGTAATGTCATCAATATCATGAAATCCATCTTTACTTGAGCATTCATCACTTGAGATGTAATGTCATCAATATCATGAAATCCACCTTTACTTGAGCATTCATCACTTGAGATGTAATGTCATCAATATCATGAGATCCACCTTTACTTGAGCATTCATCACTTGAGATGTAATGTCATCAATATCATGAAATCCACCTTTACTTTCCCATAAATTTCTTAGCACCCATCCATTTTAGGCTGGGTCCACCTGGGAGCTTGGGTCAATGTACAAATCTGCCTCAGTACAAATTTGAACCCATGATGACCATTAGACCATTAGAGAACTCCTGTTTGCGGACGACCAAGCACTAATAGCAAAATCAGAAGCTGAATTACAAGACCACATGAATAGTCTAAACGAAATGTGTAGGGAACATAACATGAAAATTAGCACAAGCAAAACAGAGGTAATGACTATAACTAAAGAAGAACAAACAGCAACAATTCACCTAAACGAACATCCCTTGAAACAAGTAAAGAGCTTCAAGTACCTAGGAAGTATAATATCATCAAATGGCAGATCAGAAGACGAGATCGAAAATAGGTGCAATAAGGCAAATCAACTCATTGGACAAATGGCACCAATACTAAAGAACAAACATGTATCAATAACTACTAAGAAAGCACTTTACAACACAATCTTCCTACCAACTCTGTGCTACCAATGCCAAACCTGGACAATGACAGAAAAAGAGAAAAGAAAAATCACAACAACAGAAATGAGGTTCCTGAGAAGAATACTCAACGTATCAAGAAGAGATAAGATCAGAAATGAAGAAATCAGGACTAAAGTGGGGGTTAAAGCTGCTCTAGATTTTATTAGAAAGCAGCAAGTCAAATGGTTTGGCCATGCAAGTAGGCTACCAGTCAACAGCATGCCACAACAGGCAATGACGTACAGACCAGATGGAAACAGAGGAAGAGGCCGACCACGTAAACGCTGGACGGAGGGAATAACAGAATCCATGGGAATGTCGATATACGAAGCCCATAACCGGGCACTCTCACGAAGTTTATACTTCACCTCGACACCGCAAGGTACAAGAGGAACATGATGAGATGAGATGAGAGATGAGAGATGATGACCAGGCTTATAGATAAAGTGCTAGCCATTGTGCCACTCAGTATAAGACCCGGAGGTTGACTATTGAGTATGGGAGAGAAGGGGGTGATATCAAAGACAATATCATCACATGGATATGCAATAGCAATGCAGTTCAGACTTATGATCAGCCAGAAGAGAAGTGGGTGATGTCAAAGACCATGAAACAACATATATCACATAGATATGCAATAGCAATGCAGTTCAGACTTACGATCAGCTAAAAGAGAATCTGAGGACAGTGATCAGTGGAATGGCAGTGATCAGTCCTAGGACTGACTTACCCTACAATGATGACGTTTATTAAGACCAGATTTTTGAAAGTCGACACAATCGACTTCATTGCACCAGGGTTCATCCCTTATGGCTCAGTCTCTTTCCGCAGCATGGAAAGTGTTGCACAAAGTACAAACTCCATAGCGACGACCCACAGGAGGCTCTGAATAAATTCACCTGTGAACCAAAGGATGCAGCCTGGAATCTAACCCACAACCTTCAGAGCCAGAGTCAAACGGCTTGACCACTTCACCATGGAGACTCCAAGATCAGTTTAATGTAGAGCAGACTAGCCATCAGAAGTGATGAACTATTTACACTCATGCCATTCAACTCAAGCTTTTCATTGTGCGCTGTTCTTCCAACATGCATATGTCCTCAACCAACTCACTCCAAGTAGTTCTATTCTTAACTATCTCATTCTGTTCCGTTTATGACCGCTCCATATGATTCATTTCTGTCTTTACTTCTCTTCTCTGTGTGTTTTAGGTCTCTTTCTATTTCTTTTCTCTTGTTGATTCCAGACAAAGGACTTTCTAGTTATACTGTTTTAGTTTTCTCATTGTATGTCCCAACCAGTGCCGGCATACTTTGATTCACTTATATTTGATTTGTTCTCTCCTGATTGATTTAGGAACCGACATCACAGCATTTGGGACATTCCCATAAGCGCTCCGTCCCCATCCTCAGCAGCCAGCGAAGAGTTCCAACACCAATAGTTCCAGTAGCAATCTCCACATTGATGACGCCATACCATTTATCTTTCTATTTTATGCAGGCATTACGTAACGAATGCATGTAGTTTATTTGTAATCATTTTAGTCATTCTCCATGTTCATTCAAACTCAACTCTTGTAAATTCCTACCTAGACACCCCATCTATTCCATTTCATGTTTCAATCTTTCCTCTTACATGATAGATATCTGATGGGGGTGCTTGTTTTTTCCTGCTGCACACCAACATGGAAACAAGTCAAAACAGTCCCCAAGATTAAATTAGGGGCTTCAAATTAAAACCTCAAAAATGTGATAGAAATTACAATAACCATGCCATTGTTTTGTATCCTGTCAATATTGTTGTTAAGGATCTCAAGAGTGTTAAGCACATGACACCATGATGCAGATGAAAATGGTGATGTCATAAGAATAGTTTAAAGATGGCCGCCCCAGATTTGACATGCACCAAAGAGCAGCAGCATTCTGGTATTTGTTTGATCAGTGTAGTAAATTTCAAAACGGCATGACTTCTGTGACAGACTGTTCACGAAAGGGTAAGGCACACAGTAATGACCCCAGTCTCTATTTTTCTACAGGAATCCAAGCACTTTAAAAGCGCGGGAGGACTTGTGCTGAAAGCAATGGTGACTACATTGAAAAAACAAAAAACGATACATTTGTTCTTTACTTTTCAGAACATATTTTCTCTCTCTCTTCTCACTCGCACTCTCTCTCTCTCACACACACACACACTATTTAAGGTTTTCATTTGAAGCCTTGTAGTTTGTACAAGAAAATAAAAACTTGATGTAACAATTTATTTAACCATCAAACGGCGACAAACAATTTATCTTGGATGTGTGCATATTTTACTTTTATTCCAGTTCATTTCTATTACTGACAAAAAACAATCTATATGAACAGACGAATATTAAATAGAAATAGCCACACATTCAAGACCTTGGCGCTGTACATGTAATAGTCACAACCAAACATACCCATATCAGCGATGCAGAAACATAGAGCACACATTCATAATAACAGCAATGAATTGTATTCACATAGCAATGTCAACATAAATCATGTAATGGCTTCAATTGTACAGCTGATGAGCACATGGGGATTATTTCTATGACATTAAAGAATTACTGGTGACAGAAAAACTATTATTTATCTACTTATGCTATTGGGGGAGAATTTTTGGTCACAAAATAACTAAATTTCTGTAACATCAAAGAATTCTTGGTGACAGAAAAACTGAATTATTTATCTGCCCTTGCGTACTATTTGAGTAGAAATGAGAACTTGTGATCAGAAAGCTTATAACTCAAAGTTGAATTCTATGCTATGTTTTTGAAAAAGCCACTACATCTCTGTAAAAGTGGATACTATAGTAAAACCTAAAGTACTCATGAGAACAAAAGTAAACATCTACATGAACTGAGCACTGCCCTAATTTACATTCAGGTTTACAAATTCCTTTCACATACAGGCGCGGAAAGAAATAGATTTTTTTTGGAGTGACTTTACAGTAAATCGAATTGTCACTTTATTATTATTTTTCTTGTCAAGAAGGATGGCTCAAAAGACTACATTTGTATTGTATAGTTAAACAATACCCTCTACAGGTATACTACCATTCAAAAATCACCTGACCAAGTTAACAAATTCATCATCATCTAAAATAGTTCTTAATCATTTTTCGATGTCACAAACAGTCCGCATTCTTTGGACACAAGGGGAAAGATGGATTACACTGTGGCAATGGGGAGGACAAGCAGGGGGAGGCCAAGAGAGAAGAGGCTGGACAGTTTGATGTCATGGTGTGGATAAACATCCAAATCAGAAATTATTGGCAGTACACGAGACAGAAGGCTGCGGACATACATGATAACTAGCGACATGGACTATAAGAATAAAAATAATCATTTGATGATTACAAGGAGACCTGTGTTTCACAGATAGTTTCCTTTATTTCCCAATCAGATTATTCATTGACATTTTCAAAAAGGATCTTTCGATGGTTTGGCACTGCAGCAAAAGCCCCAAGAGGATTAATGAAACCACAACACAGGATTCAGAACAGATAATGCTTAGGTCAAACAGTACCATCAGGTCTTCAAGGGACAGATATTAAATTAAAAAACAGTTTTAATGTTAATCAAATGTTATGAAAACAGTATGCTGCGTTGCGGTCTTCCTAAAATACTTTAACATCTGAAATGGCTACTGACTAAATGGTGCTGTTTTCATCCAAGCATATGATGGTATCAATCAAATAACTAGAGTATAAGCAAAAGGTATTCAGTATAACTTAAGCTTACAGAAAGCATTGTCTGAATGTTACTGCCATAAAACATGCACTTGGAACAATAACTGAAAACATGCCCAATTCAAAAGATTTTTTTTCAGATACACAAATGTTTAAAATTGACATACTGCAGCTGATAATTATCATCATCATCTACACTGTCAGCTTGTGTAGGTAGGTATTCATGCATCTCCATAGATCTCAGTCCTTGGTATGCTGAATAAATTCTATTGATGATATTTCCTTCACGCCACCATCCCAGTCCATCCAGCATCATTTCTCTCCGCCTCTTCCATTGCTGATCTGTCCAGTAGTCAGGTTTTGCAATGTCTCTTGTCATTATGTCACCAAAAAACCCTGTTTGCCTCCTCATATTTGTATACAACGTCCTTTCATTACCATTTCCAGGCACTTGATAGTTACTATGACAGTCTAAGGTTATTTGCAACATGCATCTTTGATACTACAGACACATCTGTTCTTGAACTATTTAAGGGAATTACTCCTATGAGGCACGATTTGTCTTGCCCTAGGCTCAGCTCCCGACATAGAGATGGACATTGTCAGATACTATTGGTTCTAATATCACAAGTTCCTGATCTCTTAGGTAGAAAATTATCCTTATCTGATAAGGAAACAAAACAAGTGGTTCCACAGCACTAGGTAACTGCAAGAGTAGGCTAAAAGGCCATTGCTCTGGCAACATTTTGTTTTGTAAAGACAGGGGTAGAGGGGAAAAGAACAGAAGTCTACCCACAGGTTGATAGAACCTGTGACCTTGGATGTAATGTGTCTAGAGGAAGTAAATACAGCACAAAGTTAGACACACTGATTTCCAGGTCCATTTGATACACTCCGCTCGAAAGAGGAACCAAGAAGAAATCTACAAAATCATGTTGTTTTTTTTTTAATTTGGTAGTTAGTTAACAAACCAACTAACCATCAATATAGTCACATTATATTCTGCTGAACTTTTCAGCTACAAAAAGGGAAACGATTAACAGAAAACAGTGAAGACAGGATGCAGGTAGAAAAAAAAAACGCCACTGATCTCAAAAAGACCTTAAGCAAGGCCACTAATGTATTCAACTATTATGTTTGAAAAAGAGCATTTTTCTTCTTCAAGCAAAGCTACAGAACAACAAAACAAAGAAGTCACCAAAATACATAATTTCAATGATAAAACACTGCGTTTTATTCTCATATTTGTGTCCCAAACATATACAAATTATTCTGTTAGGAATGTGAAAGCCTACTTGATGTTTGTATTGTATTGTACACAGCGACATAATTACCTAGAAGTGAAGCAGATCATGTCTACAAAATGTGGACTTACAGGTGTTCGAAAGAAAGAATTTCTTGTTGCCAAGTTTTCACCATCGTGTCTGTTCATTACTTCTTCATACATGTAGCAACTCAGTTATACAATATCCCTGTAATCAAAGTATCACACACAACACTGTAACAAGTTCCCTTCACTCAAAATTATATCACACACAACTCTTTTATACAACATCTCATTCAAAATGATACCACACACAACAACTCTTTTACACACCATCTCACTCAAAATTATACCACACAACTCTTTTTATACAACACCATCTCAATATCACAGTAACTTACTTCTGGCTCTCAGTGTGGTGTTTCACTTGGTGACACATGTAACATACAGGGTAACATTGCTCAGGATCAGATGGCTGATCGTATGTGCACAAACAGTGACCCTCTCAATCTCAGATTTAACCGCCCTACCATGGCTAGAATACTACAACTGAACATTTGACCTGCAAGCAATAAGTATCCCAGCGTTTAAACACTGAACTCCTGGCTTCAAATTTAAGTCCCAAAATATCAGCTGTAATATTTCTTTATCTATCTCTTTACAGCCAAGTATTTCTTCTAACAGACAACACACACATGTAGCCTGACAATGCCAATAGCTGTGTAGCCAGTTCAAGAGCAAAGATTAAGAGGATCAACTTCATTGCACCGGGTTTTATCCCACATGGCTGGGTCCCTTTCCTTACAAAACATGAACTCAGTAGCTCCAGCGATGACCTCCAGAATTCTCATGATGCACTCATGAACTGAACGACGAATTGAACTCTCAACTGTCAGAGCTTAAGGCTGGTGGTTTAAGCACTTTGCCACGGAGACTCCCAAGAGCAGATGTATCATCCCAATCAATGCCCAGTGAGAGAATGATCAAGGACACCAGGCATCTACTAGCAAACAGACAGAGATACATGTTTTAACTCTGTGAAAGACAAAGTCATTCTTCCAGTCTGTCAGCCAACTTCAGGCTTACGTCCCAATGCCCAGTGAGAGAATGATCAAGGACACCAGGCATCTACTAGCAAACAGACAGAAAGATATATGTCAACTCTGTGAAAGACAGTCGCTCTTCCAGTCTGTCAACCAACTTCAGGCTTACATCCCGGCAACCAACATTATTAACCTGTTCTGTCCGAGGCAGTTGTTACCTCAAATTAATAACTGTCAGAGTCAAATTAACAACAGGGATACAGTGCATGATAAATAACACATGTGGGGGTTGAGGGAATTAACACTAATAAGGTGCAATCTTCTGTCTTTGTCTCAAGATCCTGCAAGGTTATTTACAGCAAGTGTGCTATACTCTCAAAGGCTCTGTGATTATTCCATCACACACAAACCAGAACATTCTGGCCTGTCCAGTGCCAATACAATAAATATGTTACATCTAAACACAGAAGTCATCAACAACAGACTGCAACATTTGTTGCCTGGTACATCCCTCTGCGTCTCATCACCTGCATGCAGCGGAGTTATCAAATCATATGAAGTGAATAGGTGAATTATATTTTAGCTGAAATATTTAGCACGCAGTCAATGATACTGTTAAAATTTAGAGTATTTTTTGGTATCACCAAAGTAATCACAGATTCACTACAAAGTCTTCTGTCTGCACACAATTGGCTTGACTATGTGTGTTAAATATTTCAGCCAAAATAAAATCATCTATCCACTTTATATGATATATAACTCTGCAGTATGCACCTGATAAGATACAACAAAATATGCCAGGAAATAAACTGTAAACTATCCTTTATGACTACTTTATTTAAATGCTCAGAGGGAATGCACTGTTTTGAAAAACTACATCGTACAGTTTTAATGAAATTCCCAACCTGGCAGACAGATAGCACAGCATGTCTTCGTGCGGCTGTGCTGCCATTAGCTGTGGCCTCTACCTGATAAAGATTACAGAAATGTATAGAAGCGTTACAGTTAAAAGTTAGTTGTATATCCTTTACAGGACATAACCCCTTCGCCACAGAGACGGTATATAGAAATGTACGTCACTGCATCTGTGTCCTTCTCCAGTCATCTTGCCATGCTTGCCACTGAAACCAGATGGACGCAGACGAGAGAGTGAGGTCGACGGAGTTGCGCATCCACTTCCTCACTATAATCCAAACTAAAGCGCAAGTCATTCGTTCTTCATCAAAAGATGCAATGAATGAATGGTCCTCATCATTTGTGATGGACGAACATCCATAGTATGTAGCTGTGTGACTATGCAGCCAGCCAGATGTTTCCAGTGTATATGATTTCTTCTCACCTTTCTCTATTGAAACACACAAGCCATAATTAACAGGTGGCACAGTGTGTTGCCTGGCATATTTGACTATCTCGTCACCTGCAGACTACAGAATTATGTATTACATGACATGAATAGGCGAATCACATTGTGCAACCCATGGCTTCTTTGTCTGAATTATGTTTTGTTTTTGTTTTTTGTTGATAAAGACTGGTCAAAACGTTTGCCTGTTTCTAAGCACTCTGCCTTTTTTTGAGCTTCCTAATCATATTTTGTGTTCACTGGGTCTCCAGTATTAGCTCGGCAGTAGTCCGCCCCCTTCCCACACACATATGGTGACTGTCTGTGAAGCCATTACAGTAATATTTGCTCTCATGCTCCATTCACAGGTAATATTGGCTCTAACCAAATGTTTACCTTCAGAACATGTACGATGCATGTCATCTGGTTATTTGTAGTACGCCCCATAATTATGCCACCTCTAAGCATACCCAACATGTTTTCCTTTAAACAGCCGATGCAATCATCTTACCATTCCAAAAAAAAGCACGAACAAAAGTTGAGGATCTACATGAAATAGCGACTACAAACAAGCCTAATTACACCACAGAATGTGCAACCTGGCACATGCGGCAACATCAACTAAAAATATGTATACTAATAAAATTTCTGCATATATACACAAGAAAAAAATATCGTAAGAAATTCACTTATGTGCAAAATGTTTAAGTTATTTCTTTAAAATACAGCATGTTACAATGTGTTCCTTTCCTTTTTTGCGGCCACTGAGGAGACAATTCATGGACATTTCAACCTGTCTGTAGACAAAAAAGGCAATGGATCACCGGTGCATTAGCTATATGGTGCTACACCCATGTGTATAGACCAATCGGCACTCAGTGGGGTGGGTCAAGTGCTCAGTATCTCTCACCGACTGCCTTTACTTCCCAAGACACTTCCTGACGTCCATTTTTAAAATCCACCTCGATGTGGATTTAAACCTACGACCTTCAAACTGACAGGCAAGCGTCTAGCCACCATGCTATGGCTACTTCCCAGTTTATCTGCAGTTAACCCTTATTTCCATACAAAGATTTCAAGACAGTTTTTCAGAAAACTGCCACCAAGCACAAATGCCAACTAGTACAAAAGACATAGGAATCCAGCTGCCAAACAAACACACCAACTTACATTCACCAGATTTTTAAAAAAAAACAGTGAAAATGTGAAACAAATGAAAACAAACCTGCCTGCTGAAATCACAACAGAACAACAAAGGCAGCCTGTAGCAAGTCTGACTTGACAAAAGTCCATGCACAAACATGCCAGTATAAAACAAACAAGGCCTACAACCGTCTTTTCAACTCTGCCCAGCATCACACATGAAAGTAAGAGTGGTTTCCCCTCGGTATGACCTACTTATCATCACTGTGCAAGATCACATTGTGTTGTTTCATTCTCATCACTCCTGTCTTTGCTCAGATCATACAAGTCACAAATATATACATAAATAAGACAAATGTTATATCACTTTAGACCACGATCTATAAAGTGACAATATGAAGAAAGAAACAAAAAACAGCAAAAGAGGTAATGTATTAAAAGAAACAAACACATCAGAGTCTTTTACTCCATAAAAATGATAGTCACTTGTTTAGTGTGAGAAAATATAATGATGACCAAAGCTTATCCCTTTGTTACTACAAAGATGTTAATCTACAAGAAACCACCAACAAAAAGCTAAAATTCTAAGATCAGGTACTAGTAACACATCAAAAACGTTCACAGTAAAACACAAAACTTGCCAAGACTATAAAGAACGGAGGACATCACTTTAAATTGTTATCTAATGTTTGATGCAGATTAGACTTCCATTCTTCTTCTTCTTCTTCTGCGTTCATCCGGATTTTTTTTTCTCGGATGTGACTGCACTGTGCCTGTTTACAGCAGAGCTGCGTTCTTGCGCCGTCAGGCCGACACATCCGACTTCTGCGGGAGACTTCCATTCATATATTGCTGTCTAGTATTTTTCATATTTCAGAGTTGATACAGAATCATGCTGTCTAGTGTTTGTCATATTCAACAATACAGATTTGACTTCCAAATGCATGTGGCTATCTATTATGTCATTTTCACACTTGACTGATACAGAACTGACTTCTGATCATGTAGTTATCTAATGTGTCATATTTCAGACCTCTGATCAAATGTTGCTATAGTGTGTCATATTTCAGACATGATACAGAAATGACCTCTAATCATATGTTGCTATCTAGTGTCATATTTCAGACATGATACAGAAATGACCTACGATCATATGTTGCTATCTAGTGTGTCATATTTCAGACATGAACACAGAATTGACCTCCAATCATTTAGCTATCTAGTGTCTCATACTTCAGACTTAATGAAAGTTTCATCCCAATCAAACAGTATTCTGCATAGGCACAATTACCCCACTAATGTCTGTGAGTCAAACCAGCTATAATATTTAATACCTGGTAGATATACATTCTTCCATCCCCTAACATAGGCTATTTCTTATGAACAACATTTCCACTTGTCATATACATTAAACACCAATTTATGAAGAATATCAACTTCTGCTACTTTCTAGGGAAACCGACTATTGACAATAAAGTGTCACTAGCCCCTGCAACCAATTGACCAATTCTGCCAACTGTGTCTTGAAAATGTGCACATGTCAACTTGGTACACAGAGTTGCTGAGTTATCGGACAGAATGGATGCTGTGGCTACAAAGCCTTCATCAGCAAACAAAACCAAAAGGATACTAATACAATTACATGTAAAATGTTATCTTTAGAGCAAGGTGGTACAGACTTTCTCTGCAGGACCTCCATGTTAGTTAGGTACCCTTTTTGTTTCTGTTTTATTGTACTTCTTTTTACATGTAGTTATATTAGTGTTCTTTTGTCAATTTTCTGATGAAGGCTTTGTTGCTGTAACATCCATTCTGTCACTTGTGAATGTGCTCCCATTAAGCTGGCCCTTTTCGCTGTCTTTTTGTTCATTTATTTATTATTATTTTCTCCAGTTTCCCTGCAGCTTAACTAATGTAACTTTCTGTAACTTTCTATGTACAAACTCTGAAAGGATGTCCCTCTAACATTGCACATAAATGCACCCACAACAAACAGGGCATTCTCTTCAAGCTTGTCCAACACAAAGCCATTCATTACAAGCATAATCATAGATGAAATTAGAAGAAAAAAACAACCTATAATCACAATCACTGATGGCAACTTGTGTAACAAAGCTTTGTTATCCCAGACTAGCTCTAGAACGTTCCCTATATTCCTCCCTCATTGTGTTCATTTGTCATCAAGTTACAAGCAGTTCCAAAATAGCTAATGTGACAACAGTATGGTGTCACATTACAAACTTGAACAAATGGTGATAAGTCTATATGTTGTCACTTTCATCAGTAACTGATACAAAAACTTAGCAACCCAGCCTGATGACAACATCAACATACATCGTGGAGGTTCACTCGACATCAAAGATTACATATAAAGTAAGAAGCTGTAGTCAAAGCAGGTTTATATCACCCTACTTCAAATCTTCACAGAGTTGTTTGAATGTTACATTAACTCACACCTATGTTAAACTTTCATACAGAAAATTAAACTTAGTGACACTGTAATCTTTCAGGGTAATTTGCTTGTTCAATCAAGTGACGGCCATGTTAAACTTTCACAGTGAAAGCTCAAAATGGGGCTATAGTAACCTTTCACAGAGTAATTAGATTGTTCAATCATCTCTTTGCCACGTTAAACTTTCACAAGGAAATTAGATCCTTAACTTGTTGCCACGGGTCAAATTTTTAGTCAAACTCAACTTCATGTCATACAAATTCAAACATTTACAGAACAAATATAATTAAACAACGTGACGCCAGGTGGCGCTTCCACAGAATGCTCTGATAGTAAAAACAATCAACTTAGCTGACTGAAAAACCCACACAACAGTGGACAATACCTTATGCCGAAGTACTAAAACCAGTTCACTAACAGTGCATCAAAAATATGAGTACGCTGACAGTGCTATCAGTTCCACATACTGCTAGTCAGGACATAACATTTGAAGAACTCCAAGCATCTTTAAACATCACAAAACTATTCATTTTACAATAGAACATTGTTCCGTGAGAAAGGAAATAAGACTGCCGGCTGTCCTGTCCCTACAACCCTCCATCAGTGCATGCTCTCTCAATATAATTTACAACAGCGACAGTTATCACACTGCTCAAATGCAACAGACTTCCTGGACACCGCAGGCATGTTCCTCTCGATAAAAAGAATTCAGAATTCAACACTGATTGGGGTTGTTGTTTTTTCTTTACACAAAAAAAAACAACAAACAAACAAATAAAACATGAACGCAATGAGAGAGTGTACTTGTTACTTGCAGCATCCGCCTTCAGACTGTTGTGCCCCCTGTTCACTGTTGAGTCTGACTCCTTGTTGTCTCTGCTGTGGTGTGCCTGTGGTTTCACTTTTGGGCAGCTTCTTGGCTGGGGACAAACAGGATAACCAGTGTCAACATATATTCCCCACAAATCTTGGCTGGGGACAAACAGGACAATCAGTCTCAACATATGTTCCCCACAAATCTTGGCTGGGGACAAACAGGACAACCAATGTCAACATATATTCACCACAAATCTTGGCTGGGGACAAACAGGACAACTCAACATATGTTCACCACAAATCTTGGCTGGGGACAAACAGGACAACCAATGTCAACATATATTCACCACAAATCTTGGCTGGGGACAAACAGGACAATCAGTCTCAACAAATGTTCACCACAAATCTTGGCTGGGGACAAACATGACAACCAGTGTCAACATATGTTCCCCACACATCTTGGCTGGGGACAAACAGGACAATCAGTCTCAACATATATTCACCACAAATCTTGGCTGGGGACAAACAGGACAATCAGTCTCAACATATGTTCCCCACAAATCTTGGCTGGGGACAAACAGGACAATCAGTCTCAACATATGTTCCCCACAAATCTTGGCTGGGGACAAACAGGACAACCAGTGTCAACATATGTTCCCCACAAATTTTGGCTGGGGACAAACAGGACAATCAGTCTCAACATATGTTCCCCACAAATCTTGGCTGGGGACAAACAGGACAACCAATGTCAACATATATTCACCACAAATCTTGGCTGGGGACAAACAGGACAACTCAACATATGTTCACCACAAATCTTGGCTGGGGACAAACAGGACAACCAATGTCAACATATATTCACCACAAATCTTGGCTGGGGACAAACAGGACAATCAGTCTCAACAAATGTTCACCACAAATCTTGGCTGGGGACAAACATGACATCAGTGTCAACATATGTTCCCCACACATCTTGGCTGGGGACAAACAGGACAATCAGTCTCAACATATATTCACCACAAATCTTGGCTGGGGACAAACAGGACAATCAGTCTCAACATATGTTCCCCACAAATCTTGGCTGGGGACAAACAGGACAACCAGTGTCAACATATGTTCCCCACAAATTTTGGCTGGGGACAAACAGGACAATCAGTCTCAACATATGTTCCCCACAAATCTTGGCTGGGGACAAACAGGACAACCAGTGTCAACATATATTCCCCACAAATCCAGAAGCCAGTCTTGTGCAAACAGAAAGACATGATAGTCAATTTAAAATTACCGTAGTAGACAATTGAAATTACTGTGCGAACATGTGTATATTTTAGCTTGAAGGAATAATCTAATCACTTTAGTTTACGTTGTGTGATTTCTGCAGCATGCACCTGACGAGATGCAGTGAAATATGCCAGACAATAAATCATGCAATCTATTGAAAGGGCTCCAAATGTTGCTGTTATGTAGCCTGGGGCGCTTCACCACCTCTACAGCAAAAGTCCAACTCCTGGCCTTCACGTGGCGGACCTATTTTAACTAACAGGAGAAGGGACGGCCACGAGTCTCTGGTGCCGAAAAATAAACATAACACTCTAGATGTGTATACATGTACATGCGAGCGCAGACACGTGTGTGCGTGCCTACACATCTAAACTCGAGTAAGACCACAGTCTGCTCTAGCAAAGGAAAGGTGCTGAAGATGGAGGAAACCAGCCAGGAAGCGCACCACAGAAATTGGGATGCCACGTAATTACGCTATAGTAATTATAGACATATTTCAAGCGAACTAAAGAAGAAGAACAATATGAAAGAGTGGAAGAAATCATGTACTTTATCCCTACATTACAATATGAAAGAGTGGACGAAAACAAGTACTTTACCCCTACATTACAATATGAAAGAGTGGAAGAAATCACATACTTTACTCCTACATTACAACATGAAAGGGTGGAAGAAATCACATGCTTTACCCCTATATTACAATATGAAAGAGTGGAAGAAATCCTGAACTAAACATCCCTTATTTTAAGTGTTAATTTTCAAAGGCTGTGGCCAGTATTGGGGATAATAGTTCCCAGTTTTCATCATGTGATAACTTCTACAGAACTTGTTCAATCCCAGACGGAGGCTGAATTATTATTTTTTTTACCAACACGGCTCTGGGGGCAACCATGTCTCATAAAAATAGGTCCTGGACAATTTTCCATGCTTCACTTTCTACATCAAGATTGGCTCGATACAGCTCTTATAAACTTTCTCACTTCGACTGACAAAGATATTTTGCAGAGAATATTCTTCATTTTGTGACATGCTGCCTTTGCTTGGGCTATTCCACATGTAACATCCTTAACAGATAGGATTGATTGATTGATTGATTGATTGATTGATTTAGGAACTGACATCACAGCTAATAGACAGGATCTGATGTTATTAAAGTAAGCACATACATTGAATCCCTTACCTATTGCAAGAAAAATGTCATTAACATTCATGGCAGTTTTAGCGGAGGTCTCCATAAACAAAAGACTGTTCTCCTCTGCGTATGCCTGGGCTTCATCATACTCCACCATTCTTTTGTTTGCCAGGTCTGCCTTGTTTCCAGCCAGGGCTATCACAATGTTTGGGCTGGCTTGACGCTGGAGTTCCTTCACCCACGTTTTTGCCCTTCCAAATGTGTCCTGAATGTGAAGTAAAAAGAAATACTAACTCAAATGCACAAAACGGACAAATGTTAAGGTTAGCGGATGTCATTGCTATTCATATAGCAAAACCAGCTATGTGTAAACAAAAATACTCCATCATATAAAAGTAGTTCAGTCGAGAGAAAAAGGCTAAATATACAATACCCAGTTTTACCAGAATCATCAACACTATCATATAAAAGTAGTTCAGTTGAGTTAAAAAGGTTAAAATTACTATACAATACATAATTTTGGAGGTAATCTTCTTTTTCTTTCATTCTTTCTTAATCCAGATTCATATAAAAATTTTAGTGTTACTTTTGGGACAATTAGGTCACATTAGTGTTTGTTTGAAGGACTATGCAATACATAATTTTGGAGGTAATATTCTTTTTCTTTCATTCTTTCTTAATCCAGATTCATATAAAAATGTTGGTGTTAGTTTTGGGACAATTAGGTCTCATTCGTGTTTTTTTTTAAGGACTATAACAATTGGGAAGAAATAAACTACAGAACTTGGTGACAACTAGCAAGATTGATGGGAAAATAACAAGGAGAAGGCAGAGAAGTAAATATCCGGATGACTTGGCCACACAGTATGGCTGAAACAAGAACACAGAGCTGATCCAGTAAATATCCGGATGACTTGGCCACACGGTATGGCTGAAACAAGAACACAGAGCTGATCCCAAACTCTGATGATCATGTGAGATGGCACATGATGATGATTAAAACAATTGAGGGCCACACCCGGGATCTCAATTGTGTAAACAGTGCATTCTTGAAAAACATATGCTCAACCATTTCAGACTGAAGGCTTTTGCTGAGCAGGGTTCTGATTCGGAATGTGTGGAACAAGTGAATTGCAAGCCTACAGCGGGCATTTTTCACATGTTTCACTGAAACATGTTTCTGTTATTGCTTTTGCTGACCAATCCATATTTAATTGTCCCTGTTTTATTCCTGCTTTGCAAGCTGATCAGCTTTTTCATATAAAGTAACACTGAGTAGATATTTTAAAGGCTAAAATATAAATAGATAACTAAAACAAAAATGATATAAAGAACTTACAATTCTCTTAACCTAAAGTAAAAAAGATTTTTGGTGATTCATTCATTAACCTAAAGTGTGAATAATTATCTGAATTAGCTCTTCAAATATGAGGTTTAAAAAATCATTTTTCAAAAAGGACATTAAGAACTTTTAACTTTCTTAACCTAAAGCAGTGGTTCTCAACCGGTGGGGAATTCTCCCCCCCCCCCCCCACAGGGGGAATTTTAGAGTTTCCAGGGGGGGGGGGGGGGGGAATAATGATAATAATACTCAAATGATCAGATCTTGAAGACTTGTCAGTATTTGTCTTCTTGATCCATGGTAAGAATATTTTCATATTTAAGTGGAACGCAGAGGTGTTTCCAAGGCACCAGGGCCAGGTGTTTTACTGGCCAAGACCTACTAACCCATCCTAGTCGTGCTTCCTGGGCAACGGGTCCCTTTGGGGTCCTGGTTAATGTAGTAGGATCGCTGATCCTTCTGAAGTCGGAGAGTATCTGTCTGCACAGCGAGGAACCACCAGTCTGCACACCAATAGCCAGACACAGGCCAATGGATACTCACGCAAACCTCAGTCCGGTTATGACATCACACTGACGTTGGACAACAGGATGTCTTCATCCGACATACAGGATTTCATGCTGGAGTTCACAGCCAGCGAACGCAAGCAAGCATAATATTTAAGTCAATGGTATTCTAAAATTATTTCTATAATATTTAAGTCCACATGTAACTATGTCTGGCAAGAGAGGGTCAACCAGAGAGATGAATGGAGACGGATTGTATCTGCAGCAAAGAACCTCAATGGCTCGGAACGCTGAAGAAGAAGACATGTAACTATGTCCATTGGTTTGAGCATGTTTAAAAACAACCTACAGATATCTATCTTGTTCCCATTAATGGATTGAAAGTCTAGTCTTCTATAATTAGAGGGAACACAATATCACTCATGTGAAAAGTTGCACAAACTATCAGTTTCTCTGCAATTTTAAATTGCAATGAGTAGGCCAATGTCCAGTCTAATATTCAAAAATAAGATAATCTACCCACAACAAAAATATTTATGGCACACTTGAAGAGGAGACGGGCACGGTTAAACTGATGCTTAGTCCCTGAAAATATCATGGTTAGCTTACACTGAATGTTGATATTTTGTCCCTCAAAATATAACAATTACATCACATTGAATGTTAATGCCTTGTCCCTGGAAATACAATGGTTAGGTTACACTGAATGATGATTTGTCCCTGGAAATATTATAATGGTTACATTACACTGAATGTTGATGTTTTGCCCTGGAAATAATAAATGGTTAGCTTACGCTGAATGTTGATTCTTGCCCCTGGAAATATAATGGTTAGCTTGTACTGAATGTTGACATTTTGCCCTGAAATCATTGTCATGGTTACCACACAGTGAATGATAATGGTTTGTTCCTGGAAATCTAATTGTTCCTGCATTGTCCGTGCCAGCATAAGCAAAGTCACTTACTGGATTTGTGATGTCATAAACAACAATGGCCGCCTGGGCTCCTCTATAATACATGGGAGCCAGGCTGTGGTAGCGCTCTTGTCCGGCCGTGTCCCAGATCTCAAATTTGACTGTTGTATCATCCAGACACACCGTCTGTGTCAGGAACGCAGCTGAAATGATGACATAGAGAAACTGATTATTTCATGCAATACAATATTTGGATTAGAAATGTAACACATATGCAATACAGGACCTAATAAATTTCTAGAAGCAAAGAAATAACAGGTTGAGCAACACAGGAAGCACCAAACAGATCTCTAGAAACAGCACAAAATTAAACTTGCTAAAACAATGGAAACAAGAACAATTGGTGGAAATCTCTTTTAAAAGTTCATTCATTCATTCAGTAGCATGTCCTTTGCAGAACCTCGCTCCCGTAACAACTTTCCAAAAAATCTCTCAATGATAAGCAAGATGTTCCACATCCGATATACCCATCTGTAGATCATCCACATCCTGCACCCAGCTTCTCTTTGGCCTTCCTCTTCCTCTCTTCCCAGGCATATACCCCTCCATTTTTGTTCTCACCAAACTTTCGTTATGTTTCAAGTGACCAAAATATTTCAGTTTTCCTTGTTTTATCGCCTTTAATAGCAAACCATATTCAATATTCAGCTCTTGAAGTATGGATGCATTTGTTCTTTTCTTTATCCAAGATATTCTTAGAACTCGTCTATAACATTTATATTCAAAGGCATTTATGCGCTGTTCAGCTTGTATAGTAAGTGTCCAGATCTCACAGGCGTATGTTGCAATGGGAAAGATGCATGCTCTTAAAAATCAAATTTTTGTAGTTCTATCTGTCCCACAAAAGTGCCCCAACAAAAAAGCCAGTGACAACATTAACATAATATACAGGAGATGTCAGGTCAGCATAGCCATATGGATTCAAGCGCTCACTCTTAAACTTCCAGTGTGCTGATAGTGAGGTAGCGGGTTCAACCCCTACACCCATCAGTTGGACTAAAATGTTGACTTTTCATCCTTGACTTGAGGACACAAAATACAAGTACCTCAAAAGTCAGAGTGGGTTCATCTGATGCTGAGGGACAATGGTCATAGGGAAAGCTAGCCCACACACAAAAATCAGTCCCAGCATGGACTACGCTTGAGTCCAAAGTGAGCGAACAAATAAAAAAAAATGTGTCCCATTTTCCAGCTTCAAATACGACAAAGAAGAGTTACTGCCAGCAAACGCCTGCAATAGTGATCTAGACCAATGATGCTCACCAATAAGAAGCTGTCAATTTTCAGCATGAACAAGTTTTGCAGTGCTATATAGAACCAATGCTGATGTATGCATGTGAAACATGGACTATAAGTAGACAAGCTGAGGAATGTCTAATGATGGCAGTGGACATGTGGTTCCTGAGGAAATGCAAAGAATACCATTGACGCAAAGAAAAATAGATGAGACATTTCTTCAAGAAACAAATCAAAACCATAAATGTATTACAGAAATTAGACGCGTAGCAGATTATGAGGAAAAATAAATGTGAAAAAAAAAACATCCCAACATGACGACTGTCAAAATTGATGAGACAAGAGCAACAAGCTGAATGTAAAGTGATGAATACATGGATGGCTTGGTTACATGGCCATAATCGGCACAAGAATAAAGACACTGTCCAAGACTGGTTATCGTGGGAGATGGGGAATGACAGAAATCACAGAAAACAATCAGAGACTCTTTTCACATGGATCCTAAGATCAAATGCAGCAAAACAGTACCTATAAGACTGCCAACAGTAGACCAACTTCACAGCAATGAATACCCCATCATGCTCAGTTCCTGTGCCATTTAATAACACAAAATGTTCCTCACTGTCCCGTGTGAAAAGTGGAACAGACAGTAGTCCTGACAAAACAACAGCACACACAATACAAGCATAAGGCCGCTGCCAGACTACCAGCACAGACTCTATCGTCGATAGAAGTAGCAGTCACTAAAAAAGCAGCAGATGCATGCATATTACTGCAAAAGGCAAAAATCAGCTAGTTCAGCAACCAACCACCATTTTTCTGAAAATGCAATTCAAAATTCAAACAACCATGAACAGATGTAAAAGCATTCCACATGAAATCCACAGTTCATAGTGCTGCTCCATGCACTTAACTCAATACTGGGCAATGAAACCATGTACTACCAGTCCAAAATGTGCAAGCAAACAGTAGCCAGAAGCAAAAACACCCCAGAGGCCTAAGGAGCTCAAGGGCCTACATGCCATATTGGACCGGAAGTCCAGTGATGATATGCAAAACTGGAACTAAAACTTCACATGTTCGGAGAGGCATATTTGGATGGAACCACAGCTGATTCAGCACAGCAGACCGGCTGAGATTAGACCTAGGTTGATAGTTAATTCCTCCACGGATTTCAGGCAGCCATTAGACTCCAGTCCAAAACCCAGAGGGAAAATGAATATTCCAGATGCCAAGTCAAAAGATTCTCATCATGAGAATGATCATGCCTCGTTGACAATTATATTGCTAAACATATATTTCTAAGCAATACACACAAAATATTTTGTCAAATTTGCCTGAAACATGCCTTTGCTTGTGATTTTACAAAACGCGTCTGCCATGCTCACATAAAACAAATAAATCTTGTCTACAGTACTCTCTTACTGAAGGAAATGTATTCAAAGCATTTGTAAAAACAAACGAATGTCCCACAAATCATTTAAACATCTCAGAATCTCCTTTGGTCTTGTTTCACCTTTATAATCAATATAACGATCAAGCAGGACACAGTCAACATGGGACAAGTTACCATCACAAACAAATCAATAAACATCCCAGTCTATTCTGGTCTTGTCACTTATCTCCTGGATGTAACAAACAAGCTTAAAGTCAGCATGGGACAACAGTACAGATACAACCACAAACTAAGCAGCCTTCAGTAGCAATCAAAACGTAGCAAAAGGAAACTGTTACTAAGTTAAAGAATTGAGATCACAATACTCTGTCACAATCAAGGGTGTTCAGGCTGTCACAAGAGATAATGAAAAAGGCCTCTCTTTGTGACCATAATCCTACTTTTCATCTCATCAATTTATTATTTTTACATTTAACACAATTTTATTATGGTATTAAACACAAATATTTAACTATTTCTATTACAAACAAAAACAAAAGGGCGCTGGTGTTTTCACATAAGCAAAGATAATGGAAAAAACTAACAGCAACAAAAAGAGATTGCCAAACTTAAAGTTGATTGTACTAGTTCGTTAAACAGAGACAACAATTGACAACTTCAGAATGTTCACAGCAAAAATGACTACAACACCTAAGCTTCGCAGTTCATAAAAACAACTATTTATTAGTTAGGTGACTGCGATGTCATTGATTCCGTACACACCAGTAATTTCATTCAAATGTATAATTAATTCACTGTATTGTGTTCCTGTGTATGGCAATCACTATAGCAGTCCCTATTCATTATTATATGGTCCCTGTCATCAAAGGGTTACTTGTCATCCTCCTGCTGATCACTCGTAACTGTCAATAGCCACTGTTAAATGTTATACACTTACAGTTCGGCTGCCGGTACAAACATGCGAACCATGCATTGAACCCACATCTTGTGACTCTGTCACATCGTCCAGAATGGTTGCATAATCTGACTGAAGTTTCTGTCAAATGGTTGTCAATTCACTGGCAAATTCAGACAACTTCGTTAGCTAATGTAATAATACACTTTCATCAAGAAATGTGATGAGGTATGTCAACACGTTCAAGTTCCTCAGCTGAATGCCTTAGAAACATTTCCGGCTCATAAATGGGTCTGTGCAGTGCAAATCAATACTTGCCTAAAACCCGTTTGTTCACTTTTTCAGTGAGCTTGTTCATGGCACATATTAAACCTAAAGACACCATTTCAGAACTTTCTTAACATTTATATCTTTGGGCATTTCATGAGAAAAGGAAAGCTGGAATATGGACTACAAGAAGAAGTCAAAAAACAATGCTAGACATCCCGCTAACAAATGACATGTCCACAACAATGCTAGACATCCCGCTAACAAATGACATGTCCACAACAATGCTAGACATCCCGCTAACAAATGACATGTCCACAACAATGCTAGACATCCCGCTAACAAATGACATGTCCACAACAATGCTAGACATCCCGCTAACAAATGACATGTCCACAACAATGCTAGACATCCCGCTAACAAATGACATGTCCACAACAATGCTAGACATCCCGCTAACAAATGACATGTCCACAACAATGCTAGACATCCCGCTAACAAATGACATGTCCACAACAATGCTAGACATCCCGCTAACAAATGACATGTCCACAACAATGCTAGACATCCCGCTAACAAATGACATGTCCACAACAATGCTAGACATCCCGCTAACAAATGACATGTCCACAACAATGCTAGACATCCCGCTAACAAATGACATGTCCACAACAATGCTAGACATCCCGCTAACAAATGACATGTCCACAACAATGCTAGACATCCCGCTAACAAATGACATGTCCACAACAATGCTAGACATCCCGCTAACAAATGACATGTCCACAACAATGCTAGACATCCCGCTAACAAATGACATGTCCACAACAATGCTAGACATCCCGCTAACAAATGACATGTCCACAACAATGCTAGACATCCCGCTAACAAATGACATGTCCACAACAATGCTAGACATCCCGCTAACAAATGACATGTCCACAACAATGCTAGACATCCCGCTAACAAATGACATGTCCACAACAATGCTAGACATCCCGCTAACAAATGACATGTCCACAACAATGCTAGACATCCCGCTAACAAATGACATGTCCACAACAATGCTAGACATCCCGCTAACAAATGACATGTCCACACAGTTGTACAAGGTTAACCATCCAGTCTGTGCCAAAACTTCAAGTAAAGGCAGTTCCGTGTGCTACCGGGGCCTTTTAGGGACACAAAGAAAATGAACACAGTAACCTAGCATGAATGGCTTAAGAGCCGACTAAAGAAGGTGGCATGACACTGACTACCTCATCCAATAGAATAATTTGGCTGTAAAATCCAACCAATCATGAACAAGTCTATAAAGAGCTTATAATTTTTTTTGCACGTGTTTGCTTTGAACTCAAGCGTAGTCTATACATGTGTTACTACTTCTAACGCACAGGTCTGATTTTTGCGTGTGGATTAGATACTGACGAATAAAAAGATGTTAACTGAAACGAGAAAAAGAGTGTTGAGATGCTACACAGAGCCTGTACTTTTATATAGATGTGAAACTTGGACAATGAGTAGTTAAGCTGAAAACATCTGATGGCTGTAGAAATGTGGTTTCTGAGGAGAATGCAAAGAATTCCATGGACAGACAGAAAAACAAATGACCAAGTACTACAGGAAACAAATGAAAATCGTAGATTGATTAGAGAAATTAGACGTAGACAGTCAAAAGTTTTTGGACATGTTATGACAAGGAATGAATTGCAGAACTTGGTGACAACTGGCAAGATCGAAGGGAACAGACCAAGGGGAAGACTGAGAAGTAAATACCTGGATGGCTTGGCCACATGGCATGGTCGAGACAGGAACACTGAGCTGATACACGACTCTGGTAAATGAGTGAAATGGCGAGTCATGACCGCCCACGCTTTCCGGCATTGCACATGATGGATGGATTAGCTTTCTCTATTATCAGTGTCCCTCGACATAGGGAGAACCCATTCTTGACTTCTGAGGTACTTGTAATTTACATCCTCAATGTCAAGGACGAGAAGTGAACATTTTAGTCCAGCTGACTGGTGTAGGGGTTAAACCTACTACCTCAGCATCAGATAAGAATGAATTACCAAAATACGATAAGTAGACTGTGAGCTTTACTAGAACACGATTACAAGAAACAAAATGAACGTTGCGGCCAAAGCCTTCGTCAGCACAGAACAAAACAACACAGACACCAAACTAATAAAATAATCACTACATAGAAAATACAGAGGTTACCCAGCTGAATCCTGTCTTGGTGAAATGTGTCTAAAACACTAGCTGTTTGATGAGTGTGGAGACGACCGGATGTGAAGATTGAAACGGGTCGATGGGTAACAGGGATTGGCTAAGGTGCCCGATGGGCGGGGGTGAGTGGGTAGGGGGAGAACACCCATGTGTGCGAACGGTGCAGGGTGAATTAGCAGTGAACTAAAGCTGGCTCTAGTGGCGAATGTTTTAGTTCGCCATTCCGCATACCCAGTTGGCGGGCGTTTGGAATGCAGTACGCCCTGTGTTGGTTAGCATAGGATAGCATGAGTAACGATCGCTCAGAAGGCAATGACATCAACCGAACGCAAACTTGCCAAAAAATCACTAACGGCAAAAGTAATGCTAAGGATGATGGCAGCTCTCTGTAAAAGATACGCTATCACGTTGTTCTAGATGGCTATACAGCCGCGCGGGGGGGGGGGGGGGGGGGGGGGGGGGGGGGTTTTACCAACGTGACGAGAACCGCTTCCAATGTGACGAGAACCGCTTCCAATTCTCACGCGCTGCGTTACCCTGCGTGGATTCACGGGATTACAGAGAAAGTCGTGTAACCCCTAGGCCATGCTGAAATCCAGGGCTTAGTAAAAGCTGGCTGAGGATCTATGCTCCATTGAGAGAAGAAGACAACGACAATGAAGATAGTGAAGAGGGTCCTCTGGCAGAATCTGTCATGTGGGATTGAAGTGTTAGATTGTCACATATACCAGGTCACAGCATAACGAGGAGAGAGGCCAGCAGCTTCTTTCCCAAATAATTTCAAGAAATTTTCTTTTAATAATTATCTGGTCCTCATTTCTTTAGCCTGGGTCAACCTCAAAGCCATACTGGTTCTGAAAAAAACAAATTTGCCTCTACTAGAGATCAGACATAGACCCACAATTTGCTTAGCAAGTGCACTAACCACTAAACCAAAGCAGCTGTTCACTTCAATATTACCATATTGTACACACAGTCTGTCTCTCTCTCTCTCTCTCTGACAACAATGAACTCACCTCCAATTGTGCTTTCCTGGTACTCATGAAACTGTCCTTTGACAAAGCGTAAAACCAGACTGGACTTGCCCACCGCCGACTCCCCAAGCAACACCAATTTAAACTGACATATTTTGCCCTGAGTAGCCCCATTTGGACGTTGCTGACCGCCTCTTGTAGCCATTCCCGTGTGTCTTGTGCACTCTGAGAAAAGACACTTTTTGTCAAGGACTGTTTAAACTGTAGTTAACTGTTACTTAGTACTCATTTTGACATACAGCTGAGAATCATAGACAGTTTGTAACCTTCTTCTATGTAACCCCTTGGCCATGCTGAAATCCAGGGCTTAGTAAAAGTTGGCTGAGGACATATACTCCATTGAGAGAACTTGTCTTGGATGTTATTTGCGTTTTGCATGTTTACAGAAGAGCTGTGATATTTGCACCTTTAAACTAACACATCAGACTCCACCGGGAATAAGTGGTGAGCGGTTAAAATAACTGTCTAGGACTGAAGGCATTCCAAGTCACAGCTAAATTAGAACCACTTAAAGTAACAAACCTAGACTGTGGTTACAAGTAATAATATAACTAAAGGAATAAATACAGAATTGGTTTAAATCTTAAGACTTCCATGGGGATAACATTCTCCACATTTGAACAATATCAACAATTAATGTACTTAGTATTCCAGCCAAAGTATAATTTATTTATTCACTTCATGCAGCGAAGCACGATAGGCAAGAAACTGCAATATTTTGTTTATAGTGTCTGTGTGTAGAACTGGTGTAGTCATGGAAAGATCAAAGTATGATGAATATATATATTCCATAGCAAATATTACCACGGCAGTGTGAAGCATTAGGCTTTCATATAGCCTAGGCCAGTGGTTCTCAACCTTTTTTGGACCTTGCACCCCTTCTCCATATGTTCAGAATGTCATTCACTCCCTTTCATATTTCCTCCCTATAAATTCCCCAATCCCTCCCCTTACACAGTCTACATAAAAATGGAAGCTAAATTTAATAACACATACTAGAACAAGATGCCTGTATAAAATGTGATTTGCGGGTCTTACTTACATTATAAAACGAATTTCAGAAGGTCGAGAAGTACAGAAGCGTAAACTATGGAGGGAAAAACAATATCAATTGGTTCTTGTATTAATGCAATTCAGGGGGGGGGGGGGGGGGAAGGGGGCTTAGGCTGTCCTTTGCACGACATCGCAATCAACCCCAGTGATGGGGCTACGAGTTCTGTTCGTAATTCCGCTTACCTGCGTTTAAAACACAGCTGTGTGCGATTTGCCAGCAGACCACGTTGTCCTGAGTTTTAACGAATTGGTATGGGAGCCAGTCGTTCAGAAAGCAATGACAAACTACTGAACGTAAACCTGCCAAGAGATCACACAGCAGTAAAATGTTGGTGTTGACAGTGATGTCCTGTAAAGAATATTTAAAAAAAAAAAAAGTTTGCCACTGGTTTTTGAAAGATTGACGCTTATACCGTTGTAGAGATAACACAAAGAAATCTGCTCCCAAATCAACTGAGGCTGACTTCAAACTAGGTATATGAGGATTATATAACTGCATTCACTACCCCAAAGCCAGACGCAGACAGTGAAGAGAAACTTTGTGAGAAGTTGGGACATAGTCCTTTCTTTTGCACACTACAGCACAAAGTTTCTGTTAAGCTACATGGTGTATCATTATTAAAAGCCAGGCTGTCATAGATATCAGAGTGGGGAAGTGAGTTTATCTGAGTTATACAAGAATAAAGGAGATCAGCAAAGGCAATCAACACTGAAACCCAGTGAGAAGAATAAGGTGGAGGAGCCAGTGAGAATAATACGGTGGAGGAGCCAGTGAGAATAATAAGGTGGAGGAGCCAGTGAGAAGAATAAGGTGGAAGAGCCAGTGAGAAGAATAAGATGGAGGAGCCAGTGAGAAGAATAAGATGGAGGAGCCAGTGAGAAGAATAAGGTGGAGGAGCCAGTGAGAAGAATAAGATGGAGGAGGCAGTGAGAAGAATAAGGTGGAGGAGCCAGTGAGAAGAATAAGATGGAGGAGCCAGTGAGAAGAATAAGGTGGAGGAGCCAGTGAGAAGAATAAGATGGAGGAGCCAGTGAGAAGAATAAGGTGGAGGAGCCAGTGAGAAGAATAAGGTGGAGGAGGCAGTGAGAAGAATAAGGTGGAGGAGCCAGTGAGAAGAATAAGATGGAGGAGCCAGTGAGAAGAATAAGATGGGGGAGCCAGTGAGAAGAATAAGGTGGAGGAGCCAGTGAGAAGAATAAGGTGGAGGAGCCAGTGAGAAGAATAAGGTGGAGGAGGCAGTGAGAAGAATAAGGTGGAGGAGCCAGTGAGAAGAATAAGGTGGAGGAGCCAGTGAGAAGAATAAGGTGGAGGAGGCAGTGAGAAGAATAAGATGGAGGAGCCAGTGAGAAGAATAAGGTGGAGGAGGCAGTGAGAAGAATAAGATGGAGGAGCCAGTGAGAAGAATAAGGTGGAGGAGGCAGTGAGAAGAATAAGATGGAGGAGCCAGTGAGAAGAATAAGGTGGAGGAGCCAGTGAGAAGAATAAGGTGGAGGAGCCAGTGAGAATAATAAGGTGGAGGAGCCAGTGAGAAGAATAAGGTGGAGGAGGCAGTGAGAAGAATAAGGTGGAGGAGCCAGTGAGAAGAATAAGATGGAGGAGCCAGTGAGAAGAATAAGGTGGGGGAGCCAGTGAGAAGAATAAGGTGGGGGAGCCAGTGAGAAGAATAAGGTGGGGGAGCCAGTGAGAAGAATAAGATGGAGGAGCCAGTGAGAAGAATAAGGTGGGGGAGCCAGTGAGAAGAATAAGGTGCAGGAACCAGTGAGAAGCATAAGGTGGGGGAGCCAGTGAGAAGAATAAGGTGGGGGAGCCAGTGAGAAGAATAAGGTGGGGGAGCCAGTGAGAAGAATAAGGTGGAGGAGCCAGTGAGAAGAATAAGGTGGAGGAGCCAGTGAGAAGAATAAGGTGGGGGAGCCAGTGAGAAGAATAAGGTGGGGGAGCCAGTGAGAAGAATAAGGTGGGGGAGCCAGTGAGAAGAATAAGGTGGGGGAGCCAGTGAGAAGAATAAGGTGGGGGAGCCAGTGAGAAGAATAAGATGGAGGAGCCAGTGAGAAGAATAAGGTGGGGGAGCCAGTGAGAAGAATAAGGTGGGGGAGCCAGTGAGAAGAATAAGGTGGAGGAGCCAGTGAGAAGAATAAGGTGCAGGAACCAGTGAGAAGCATAAGGTGGAGAGACCACACCAAACCTGGAAGCAAGTAACAGATTAACTGATTCATCGCTGAAGGATGATATATTGCCAAATGTGACCTCCCATCTGGACAGGAGGATATATTGCCATACTATGGTCATCGTGTTATTTGTTTTATTTTGTGGTAACTACTGTACTTTCAATGCTCAGTGAACGTAGATACTAAGCCTCGAGTGCTGGAGGTCCCGAATTCAGGCCCCGGTGAGGGCAGAGATTTATTTAAAAAATCAACCTGGACTTCCAGTAATAAAATTTCCCCTGGTCTCTGGGTAGTGAGATCGGACGCCCGTGTGTATTGTTGCGCACGTAAAAAATCCCTTGGCAGTTGGAAATCGAAAAACAGTAGCCTAATGGCGCTGCCCGGGCAAAATTTCAAGTTAAAAATCTACCCAAAGTATTTCAGGATCCTCGCCGATGCAACGGAGTTCGTGCATTGAGCTGAGTTTCTCCAGACTCAGGTTTGAATTAGGAGGAAAACGGAGCACTTATGGGTTAAACCGTGTGCCGTGATGTTGATCCAATGACTAAACTAATGATACTTGTTCATTTGATTGTTTACCATATTTGGTCCAAACTTACTTTCTGTTTGGCAATGAATCAGTTAATAAACAGACAAACTGAACAATGACAGCTGTAATTGGAGTATTTACAAAAGTTGAGGGTCATCAAGCCAGGTACAGTAATGTGTAATAGTAAGACGAGTTGGTGACTGTAAATGACATATGTTCTGCTATGCCTTCTTCTTCGTACACCTTCAGATGTGGTGCTGTACTTAATATATATTTTAAGATAACAGGAACTAACTAGAGATTGTTGTCATCTCCATAGAGTTTGTTCTGGAATGAAAATGATAGACTAAAAGGATATTCTATTCTGCATAAGCTGAGCACTCTTAAAGCTACTGTTCAGCTGTCCTTTTACCAGTTACATCTTTTAAACTGTTGGACAAGTGGTATCTTTGTTATATCCTAGTTGGAGTCTGAAGATTGCTACGTGTTTGCTTCTGTGTAGCTGGTAACATGCATCATCTTTCTGATTGACTGGATGCTCTAATTTGCACTTGGTTGGGTAGCTGCCTTTCATAAGTCTCTTGATCCACTCATAAGTTATGTCTGTGTGTATCAAACTGAGGCAGTCTTCCACCTTATGTCTGTGTGTATCAAACTGAGGTAGTCTTTCACCTTATTTTTGTATGTATCAAAGTGAGGTAGTCTTTCACCTTATTTCTGTGTGTATCAAACTGAGGTAGTCTTTCACCTTATTTCTGTGTGTATCAAACTGAGGCAGTCTTCCACCTTATTTTTGTGTGTATCAAACTGAGGTAGTCTTTCACCTTATTTCTGTGTGTATCAAATTGAGGTAGTCTTCCACCTTATTTCTGTGTGTATCAAACTGAGGTAGTCTTTCACCTTATTTCTGTGTGTATCAAACTGAGGCAGTCTTCCACCTTATTTTTGTGTGTATCAAACTGAGGTAGTCTTTCACCTTATTTGTGTGTATCAAATTGAGGTAGTCTTTCACCTTATTTTTGTGTGTATCAAACTGAGGTAGTCTTTCACCTTATTTCTGTGTGTATCAAATTGAGGTAGTCTTCCACCTTATTTCTGTGTGTATCAAAGTGAGGTAGTCTTTCACCTTATTTCTGAGTGTATCAAACTGAGGTAGTCTTTCATTTTATGTCTGTGTGTATCAAACTAAGGCAGCCGTCCATCGTATGCCTGTGTGTATCAAGCTGAGTCATCTTCCAACTAGTTTCTGAGAACTTGTCAGCCTCTGAATTTCTAGGTATGATGCGATGTGATATGATATACTGTGCTGCAATGAGATCTGATTGTTACAGTGTGCTGCCATGAGACAGGACACACCTAGTTGCAACCCTTTCAGATTGCTGAAATAGTTCTCCAAGTGTTGTTCTTATAGCATCTAGTTATATTTCTATAATGTGACATCCTAACACAACAGAGGTCAGTTGTTACAAGTGTAACACCAAGTAAGACTTGCTTTCATATATCGTGCAAAAGTGGTACCAAAAGAAAAGAATGATCAAATCAGTCAGAAGGCCACCAAACCTTACTCAAGACGACTACCACGTTATGGACAGACCAGAACAGGTCATTCTTCTGCGCCTCAGAACAGGACACAATAGATTACGCAACCACATGTATACAAAATTCAAGATTGGTGACTCAGCCATGTGCACATGTGGTTTGGCGTCGCAGACAGCAGAGCACATACTCCAGGATTGCCCAAACTACAACATATCCAGGCGAACCTTCTGGCCTAGAGAGACAACAGTGGAAGATAAACTCTATGGACCGCTGAATGAACTAAAAAAGACTGTTAGATTCATACAAGAGACAACATTGCAGTTATAAACATAATTTAGGCGAACGAAAGAAGAAGAAGAAGAATATATCGTGCATATTTTTATACACTTATGTTAAAAAACACACATGTGAAAATGTTAAATTATCTAGATTCACAACAACGTATTATAGAAGAAAAGAACATATTCATATAGTGGTCTTCAATTAGGGGTCTTTTCTGGATCTTGAATATAATGTGTATATTTCTTTCTACGAGGGGAATAAGTAAGTCACAAATGGCTGTAGAAAAATAACTAAATATGACAACAACTTGAAACCAGTTTATTTATATACATACATTGTCCCTTTATTTCTCAACAAAATTTCCACCACCATTTGTGCACTTATCCTATCGTTTTATCAGCCCTTCCAACCCGGCTGCATAGAACTGTGTGCTCTGTTTTCTAAACCACGTTTTCACTTCACATTCAACTTCGGTGTCATTCGCAAAATGTCTCCCGCCAAGGTGGGCTTTCAGTGGACCTAAAAGGTGGAAATCGCTAGGGGTTAAGTTGGGGCTGCAAGGTGGATGTTCCAGAACTTCCCAACTTGGTTAATTTTCTCCTGAGTTAACTGAGCCGTATGTGGTCTGGCATTGTCATGAAGAAGCAACACTCCTCTAGTCAGCAGTCCTGGACGTTTTCTTCTAATTGCATCATGAAGCATCTACAGAACTTCACAGTATGGTTCAGAATTCACACTGTCAAGTTACTTCTTGAAATTGATTAAAAGCACTCCTTGACAATCCCAGAACACTGTCAGCATAACCTTCCCTGCTGATGGCGTAATCTTGAATTTTTGGACACAAGGTGAAGAAGGATGTTTCCATTGCAATGAAGCACGCTTTAATTCAGGCTGGTAGTGATGCACCCATGATTCGTCCCCAATAACAATCCTGTTCAGCATGTCTTCTCCTTCATCTTCCAATCCTGTTCAGCATGTCTTCTCCATCTTCGTATCGACAGAGATGATGCAAGGACAGGCCAAATTGGTTCATGTTGTGTTCCTCATTCAATTGTCTGGGTACCCACCTTGAGCATACTTTCTTAAATTTCAATCGATCATGCATTATGCTGAACCATGTGAGCACCCTATTGCAGATGCTACAGAGTCTATCGTTACTCGACTGTCACCTCTAATCATCTCCATCACCCGCTGCATGGATGCGTCTGTCTCAACAGGATGACCAGATCGGATTTCATCAACAATTTTAGAGCATCCTTGAGAAATTTTTCTACCCAGCTATGCACCTCTTTATGGTACAAACATTTGTCAGCATAAACAGGAAGCATTTCCTTATGAATGTCCTTTGCAGGCAGTCCTTTTGCCCACAAAAAATGCACAACAGCACATTGCTCTTTGGTTGTACACTCCGTAAGTTAGTCACCATTTTGTTTATGTGCTGCGCATGCGCATGAGACTCCTAGCGCCACCTGGCAAACGGAAATATAAAGTTTGATGTTGCCGTCACCTAATGACACCTGTAGAAAACACCAACTACATTTACCTGCCATCCCACAGAACTGTTTGACTTACTTATTGACTCGCCCTTGTATTTACAACCACAAGAAATACCCAAGTTACCACAACAATGCACAACTCAGGTATATTATGTAGTGTTGCTTCTTATTTCCCAGTTAATATAACTAAATTAACATTATTGGAAAGCCACAATCCTTTCTCTGAAAACTGAAATCAGTTAAGTTTGACAATCATCATCATCAAGTGCCCTGTCAGCTGTCGTAGGCGTTCATGGCTCTCCACAGATCTCGGTCGTTGGTGTTCTGGATCAACTCTGCTGATGGTATTCCTCCATGCCACCATCTCAATCCATCCAGCATCATTTCTCTTGGTCTGCCTCTGCCTCTCTTCCCCCTCGATCTTTCCAGTTGTCACGATTTTCTCCAATGCCTCACTTCTCATCACATTTCCGAAGAAAGATGTTTGTCTCTTCCTTATTGTTGCATATAATGTTCTAGTTTCATTAGCCTCTTTCAGGCAGTCGTTGCTAGTTACTCTGGCAGTCCAAGGAATTTGCAAACATTCGTCTCAGGAACCACATCTCTGTTGCTTCTAATTTCTTCTTAATTTGTTCATTTACATTCCAAGATTCACTGCCTTACAGCACAACTGGTTCTACATAGCATTTCAGCACTCTTTCTTACATTCAGCGATAGTGACTTATTGCATAAGATACTCTTCATTTTCTGAAATGTGGCCTTTGCTTGCCCTATTCTGCTCTTAATCTCTGTTGTACATCTTCCATCTGATGTTATAAGTGCCCCTAGGTATTTAAAATTATCCACTTGGTTAAGAATTTTCCCTTCTATTACTATGTCACATTTTGGTGTCACCATTTTCTTTGATATCACCATTGTTACAGTTTTCTTGATATTCAAGGAGAGTCCTTTCCTTGCACTCCCAGTTACTAGAATGTCCAACAATTGTTGTAGGTCTGTTGAATTATCCACCAACAATACTGTATCATTTGCATAACGTATGTTATTTATATTATAACCTCCAACTAGTATTCCTGGCATCCCTTTGATCTCTCTCATTATTACTTCGCTATATAGGGAGAAGAGATCTGGTGACAAGACACACCCCTGTCGTACTCCTAGTTTTATCTGTTCGTAACTACCCTCTTTATTTTAATTGCTGCTACTTGGTTCCAGTAAATATTCTTTATTATTCTTAAATCTTTCCCATAAATGCTGATATCTTCCAACATTTTAATCAGTTCATCATGTTTTACTTTATCAAATGCCTTAGTATAATCTATGAAGCACAAATATATGTCTCTCTGTTACTCTATTGACCTTTCTATTAGTGTCCGTAATGTATATATTGCATTGTTTGTGCCCTTTCCCTCCACAAATCCATACTGTTCTTCACCAATTTACATTTTTATTTTCCTTCTGGTTCTTCTCATTATGATTCTGAGTAGAAGCTTAGTGATATGGTTTATGAGATTTATTTTAACTGTATGAAAATCTTCACATTCAATTGCTCCTGGTCTTTTTGGTATAGCTATAAATACAGATTTCAGCATATCGCTCAGTAAATATCCACTGCTGTAAATATCATTCAACATTTTGGCTAATAAATCTACTCCAAATTCTCCCAAAGTTTGACAATGCATATTATTATTATTATTAAATACTAATAATTGCAACTCATCTATGACATCACATATATCTTTTTAATGCTAGTTACAGTAGTTACTATTATTATTCCACTCCCTTCTCTCTATCTATTTATCTGTGTGACTAAAGTGACTTTAATTTTTACCCTTTGTCCCCGTCAGTGGAATTATGTTTTACACTTACAGTTACACACAACTGTCCACACCCTAAACGGTGACAGTAAACTTTTTACTAGTTTTACCCTGGACATTCATTCTGAATTCTGTCAAGCTATGTCAAATAAACATTTAATTTTTCTGTGCTCTTTTAGTAAAATCAGACTATGTATGTTGTTGTTGTTAAGGCTGATGAACCATAACTAACAGGACAAAGGCAAACATCTGCAACAATTAAATGAAAACATTTCCACTTGCAGTATCAGTAAGAAAATTTTAATTAAATGACAGTGTGTTACGTTATATATTTCTGCAAATACAACGCACTCACGTTTTCATTACCTAATTAAAACGGAATGCAGCTGGTCGTGACAGATGTGCATCGGTTTATTCAAAACTGCTGTGTAATTTTGCAACTACAAGACAAGCCTGTGGTCATTTGTAAACACGGAAGAGGCTGCCGCTATGACTAACAAAAGGTCGGCCATATTTGTGACTAAACACAGAAACCAAGTCAGTGTCTAGGGTTTTATTCATTAAAATACCAACTCTCTGCATTTATATGTGTACTTACCAATATGTTAGAAGAAAATGTTCGATAAAAATGACTAAAATGCTTTATGCGGTGACACGGGAAGGAAATAAATGGCAGTCAAACACGTAGAAACACCCTCTACGATGTTGAACTAATTTATTCACCTAAACGGATATTAGACCGCGTCATGATATAGTGCGAAAAAAATAAATAATATTAAAATGTCCACTAATGTTTAACTTAACACTTTTAAACGTGATAAACATTGACATGTACATTTGAAAACATAAACTTTAGCGGAAAAACTCATCTTAAGGTTATCACAAGCGTAGTAATATTGTGTGTATACCATTCATGACATGACGTCACCTCTAAAATATACTTTAAGAAGTAAAATAGAAGCAGATTTCGATTTCAGTCTTGCTACAGTCTGAACTCATTCTACACATAACAATATACCAATAATTACTCATTACAATTATAATTGAATAATTACTGCAATAAACAATGAAACTTATTTGCTTAAGTCTTTTCAGTTCGCCATTGATTCCTACATACATTACGTACTTTTTCTCAAGACATTCTTTCCTTTGTGATTTATTTAACGCATGATTTGCTTGCATGTAATGTAACGTACGTCAGACATGTAGAGACAACACTCTGTTGACAAATGTGATGACGGGAAAAGTGGATGTCAAACGCAATAGAGAAAGACAATATTATATGTGGGTGGACGATATCGAGAAATATTCGGGAAGATGCTTGTCTCGGGGTAATGTGAACTGAAGATACAGGTACAAGACAGAGCATTTTGCTTGCTTGCTTGCTTGTGTTCGTTGGCTTGAGCTCCAACGCGAAGTCCTGTATGTCGGATGAAGGCATCCTGTTGTCCAACATCAGTGTGATGTCATACAGG
Organism: Cepaea hortensis; assembly: GCA_963921405.1. Classification (NCBI taxonomy): domain Eukaryota; kingdom Metazoa; phylum Mollusca; class Gastropoda; order Stylommatophora; family Helicidae; genus Cepaea; species Cepaea hortensis. The sequence goes on along the minus strand of OY992892.1, from coordinate 70,046,511 downwards.
ACTTGAGGTTTGCGTGAGTATCCGTTGTCCCATGTCTGGCTTATTGGTGTGCAGACTGGTGGTTCCTCGCCGTACAGGCAGACACTCTCCGACTTCAGAGGAATCGGCGATCCTACTGACCTTAGCCAGGACCCCGAAGGGACCTGTTGCCCAGGACGCTCGACGAGGACGCGTCAATAGGTCTTGGCCAGTATATAACCCGGCCCTGGTGCCTTGGAAACACCTCTGCGTCCCACAGAGCATTTTATTTGTCCTTTCACAATGATCTGAAATATGGAAGTGTCACGGGGTGATTATTTTCCTTGTATCCATCCATCCATCATGTGCCAGGTCGATAAGCGTGGGTGGTCATGTTCTGCCATCTCACTCGATCACCAGAGTCGTGGATCAGCTCCGTGTTCCTGTCTCGACCATGCCACGTGGCCAAGCCGTCCAGGTATTTACTTCTAGGTCTTCACCTTCATCTCTTCCCTTCGATCTTGCCAGTTGTCACCAAGTTCTCCAAGTCATTTCTTCTCATAACATGCCCAAAAAAATTTTGACTGTCTACGTCTAATGACTAATCAGTTTACGATCTTCATTTGTTTCTTGAAGGACTTGTTCATTGATTTTTCTATCTTTCCATGCATTTTCTTTGCATTTTCCTCAGAAACCATATTTCCACAGCCATCAGCTGTTTTTCAGCTTGACTGCTTATTGTCCACGCTTCACATCCATATAAAAGTACAGGTTCTATGTAGCATCTCAACACTCTTTTCTCGTTTCAATTGATATAATTTTATTGGCCAGTATGTTTCTCATCTTGCAAAAGGCTACCTTCGCAATGGCAATTCTTGTTTTAATCTCTTCAAGGCATCTCCCATCAGATGTTATATCTGTTCCGAGATAACTGTATCGATTCACTTCCTTAAGAATATTCCCATTTACTCGTATATCACTTTGTGGTATTTCCTTCTTCCCAGTGACGACCATAATCTGTGTCTTCTTAATATTCAATTCTAATCCTAGTTGTTCACTGTGTGCAACAACCGCATCTACTACATTTTGCAGGTCCTGTTCATTTTCTGCAATCAAGACTGTATCATCTGCATTTGATGTATCGTCCCCCAATGTTGATTCCTTCCATATCTTTTATATTTCTGAATATATTTTCACTGTACAGGGTAAAAAGATCTTGAGATATTACACATCCCTGTCTCACGGCTCTTTAATAGGCTGATATTGACGTACATCGTTATAGTACGAATTAATTAAAGGCCGAACTAATTAAAGGCTCTACACGTAACACAGATATTGTGTATTGTATATTTGTTTTAGTGTATGAGACCCTGTTCACCTGTGACGAGCTGGGCTAAAAATATTGCTGGCTAGGGAACAAAGCTATTAAAAGGACATTTTTTTTTTTTTTTTTTTGCGTATCCTTTTACAGGACTTAGCTGTCAACAGCAGCATCTTTCAGCTGTATGTTGATCTCTTGGCAAGATTACGCTCAGTAGTTTGCCATTGCTTTCTGAGCGGCCGGCTCAGTATCCGCAAGTCACGAGCGGGGGTCGAACCACCTCAGTTCTCGCTCCGCTGCGAGACTCTGCGTGATAAACGGGATTACAGAGAGAAAGTGTTATAACCCCACAGCCAGAGAGACCGGCAAAAGGACATTAACATTGTAAATATATTGTATAATGTTTAAGGGAGCCCAATCCATCGGGATTCTACAGGGGCTACTTGCCATCGAATAAAACGCTGGCCAGTTAGCCACTGCTGTTAGCCGTGTGGTGTATGGTAGAATTTCGACGTCACTTCACTAAGGACAATGAGTAAATTAACGGAAACATGAAGTAGAATTTGTAGACTTTACTAGCACATAATGTACACTCAGGACAAACACATACGTTTGTTTTCTCAACAGAATTTGAGCGGTATGCATGTCCATTGTTCGTGTTGCTAACTGGAAAAGTACATGTCGGAAACGTCTTAACTTACGTTCAATGCGTTCATTTCCATGTTCGCCTGGAAGGTTAACCCGGTCAACAAACGCCCGCAGAAGTCAGATGTGTCGGCCTAAAGGCGCAGTATCGTAGCTCCGCTGTAAACAGGCACAACGCAAATAACATCCGAAAAAAAAACTCCAGTTGGACGCAGAAGAAGAAGAAGAATTCCATGTTTGGTATTCCACTTCAACAGGAGAAATCGAATAATTCTGCGAGAGATATGTTATGTTTTAGTCGAACGACGTCACTGCATATTGGGAGTTCCGATTCGTGTTTGGTCGCAGTGGCAGACGGTCCAGGGTGTGAGCTTGCCCAATGGCAAGTGGCCATGTGAACTTCTAATTAAATGGGTTCCCTTAAGCAAAAAAAAAAAAAAAACATCGTGTTTGAAATGTTAATGACCTGTTAATCCTGGCAACCAATATTTTAGTGTTCATCTTCATGTTGATCGACCGTTACCTCTACTTCCAGAAACCATGCCTTCCATCATTGTTCTTTCCAATCCATTGTAATCTGTAATATGGCTACAGTATTTTAGTTTCTGTGACATGATACTGCTTATTAGCAAGTTTTCTAGAATGTTCAGATCTTGCAGGATTTCAATACTTTTCTTCTTCTTGGTCCAAAATATTCTGTGTAAAGCATGCCTGTCTTCGCCTGTCTAAGAGAAGCATGCTATGTAGAAGACACATAAATAGTATGACTATCACGAATGCAAAGCTAAGGGAAAGACTGTCCAATGAATCAAGAGGATCACTCAACCCAACAAAGGCAACAGTGACTTGGTTCTCGTTGAATAATCATATTGTCAACACTCCAACACCAACTGTAATGCTGTGTTCAGAGATGGTGGAAAGAACGCAGGCAATGAATTACCTGGGGATACGGTTTGATCGAAGCCTTGCTTATAATGTGCACATAGACCAGGTGATAACAAAGGCCAAGCGGGGTTTGGCAGCGATGCGGGTGATGGCGGCAGCAAACTGTGAGCAGCGCCATCTATGTCTTCTGTACGAGGGGTTGGTCATGTCTGTTTTGGAGTATGCAATGGCAATCCTGACTCTCAGCCATAAGCAGATAGAACGGATGGAAAGGATACAGAATGAAGCTATGCGCATTATTCTTGGATGTACAAGAGATACAGCATGCAGGGCGATGCGCTACCTTCTTGGGTTTCCAACCATTGAAGAGAGAATACAAGATTGCAGGGCACGCGCCTACCTCAGAATTAACGCAAACACACAACATCCACTGCATAGTGAAATTAGGAAGGTGAAGGGCAGCAGGTTAAAAAGAGGACGGTCGTGGATGGGTCAAGCCGAAGACATTCTTCAACAGGTGTGTTCACTTGAGGACTTAGAACCTGGCGAGGAGTGGGTGCAAGTGCCAACAGACTTCTGCACATCCTTTTCAGTTTGCATCCAACTTGACAGAAAATGCAGACAAGAAAATCCGGCTGCTGTTGAGGCTGAAGTACAAGCGTTGATTTTCGAGAATTCGCTAGACGGTGACGCGGTCATCTACACAGATGGGTCGGTCGTCCGACATGTGAGAAGCTCGGGCCGGAGGGAGAATTGTGAAGGAGGACTCTGGTGCTTTCACTGAAACCACAAGTAGCCTGACCATGGAAGTCATGGCAGTAAGTAAATCAATAACATGGCTCGAGACACAGACATTCACTAGGGCTTGTTTCCTTAGCGACTCAATGAACATGATCAAGAGGATAGAGGAGGGTTCGATCCGAAGAGAATGGTTGCTGCCCCTGGAGCGGTCTCGACTGGCAAAGATTAGTTTCATCTTCGTGCCAGGGCATGCGGGAGTACAAGGAAATGAGCGGGCTGACATGCTCGCAGGTGAGGCTACTGTGGAGGGCGGACGCGCCATGGACCAGGCCGACATTCTGAATGCTCTACGAGAAGTAAGACTTTTGCGAGAACCAAGTGATGACTGTGAATCTACAACAATGGCCAGACAGCGAGAGCAGCAAATTAAAAGAGGTGTGGCCAAACAAGAACACTACGCAGGAAGCCAAAGAAGATTGATAAACCAACACAGAACTGGCGTCGTTAGCCGCTACACGCTGCGGGATTTGCTGAGGAGGGGATCCGAGCACTTATGGACTGAATGGTTCGATGTGCAATGAGGATGATCTGTCGACTAACTAACTAACTAACTAATCAAGAGGAAAGAAAAAGACGTGTGCACTGGATATAACACAAATTGAGAAAACATGATAATAATGTAACTAGAAAATCGTTCATCTGGAACCCACCGGGCAAATTGTAGGAAACCTAAAATCATACGAAAAAGAGAATTAGAAACATATTACAAATATGACCGGCTATAACTATGGCAATAAACGGAGTAAGTGTAACGGACGCAAATTCGTAACCCCGCATACCACGTTCAAAACAGCTGAGAGTGATTTGGTAGCAGACCGCCTTGCATATGGGTTTTATAGATTTGTGCAACAGACCGTGTCGCGTTGTGTTATAACGTGTTGGTATGGGAGCCGGTCTTTCAGAAAGCAATGGCAAACTACTGAACGTATAAACGTGCCTAGTACATCTACAGCAGCTGAAAAATGCTGGTGTTGACTGCAAAGTCTTGCAAGGGATATGCAACATTTAAAATAAAATGCCCACGTCATACACGGGTACGCGGAAACTTGCTCTGGTCTAAAATCCACGTCATACACGGGTACACGGAAACTTGTTTTGGTCTAATGCCCACGTCATACACGGGTACACGGAAACTTGTTTTGGTCTAATGCCCACGTCATACACGGGTACACGGAAACTTGTGTGGATGTAATGCCCACGTCATAAGCGGGTACATGGAAACGTGTGTGGGTCTATTGTCAAATGCCCACGTCTTACACGGAAACTTGTGTGGACGTAATGCCCACGGCATACAGGGGTACACGGAAACGGGTGTGGGTCAAATGCCCACAACGTACCCGCTAACGCCAGCGCTCACACGCAGGTTCGAAGAAAAATATGAATGGGCCACAGAAGATGGATAGAAGAGATATCTCCATCATGTAGCAAGTAAAACACACAAGAGTAAGCATCATCCGGTGTGCTATGATGTGATTGTGCACAAGCATGTCGTAACTGCAACGGACTCACAAAGTAGGATGAGAAAGGTGAAGACAGGCATGCTTTGGGCAGAGTTAGTTAGTTGCATATCCTGTACAGGACGTTGCAGTCAACCCCAGCAATTTTTTAGCTGTTCGTGATGTCTAGGCAAGGTTACGATAAAAAGTTTGCCATTGCTTTCTGAACGACCGGCACTCTTACTCTTACCATTTCATTAAAAAAGAAACGTAAGGCGGTCGAACAGAGTGGCAGGCTTCAATTGAACAATAAAAAAAAATAGATTATATATGTTAGATTTTCCCCCCCTGGACCAGTTTGTGTGGTGGGAAACGAGAAGGCGGACAGATTGGCTGGGTCTGCGCGGCTGGATGGGGTATTGGTGTGAGATAAGGCAGTCGTGGTCGGGGCCCTTTGGGATCGATGTATGGGGCGGAAGAAACGATAGATCATCACGGCCTGGAGAGAAAAGGTGCTGCAGGGAGCGACCAGGGGATCTGGCCGACACTCAGGACTCTGGGAAACGCCAGATGGACACATAACCAGACTGTTACTTGTACCATTAGTATTGGTACTCTTCGATGGCTGTTGAAGATGGGAAGCACGTGTGGGAATGCCCTGAGTGCTATGATGTAAGATTTTTACACAACTCAACTCAACTCATCACCCGGTGGTTCGTCCTGTGCAAAACTTTGCTCCCATAACAACCTTTCGAAACCCCCTTCTTTATAAGCGGCGATAAGCCATATATCCTGCCGTTGGTCCTGTCATGGATGAATTATCTGACATATTGAATATATCAACAACGTGATCTTCCTCTTCTCCGCTTCTCTGGTACGCCTCCCTCCATAATTATCTTCTCCAGCCATTCACGTCTTTTTCATCTCATCTCATCTTAATCCTCTTGTTCTTTGCTGCGGCGATGTGAAGCATAAACAGCGGGAGAGTGCCCGTTTATGAGCTTCATATATCGAGATTCCCATTAACTCTGTTACTCCCTCTGTCCATCGTTTACATGGTTGGCCTTTTTGCATGATCAATATATATTGTAAAAAAATGTTATTATTAATTTTTATTACAATATATATTGTAACATTAACCTCAATGTTATTTGTCTCAGTAACCAATCTTCTTAATATTCAGTTCTTGTTGAAATTATTTGTTTCTTCTCTTTTCCGTCTAGTTAATTTTAGTGCTCTTTTGTAACGTGGTTGACGTGAGCGCACGAGAATTGGAAGCGGTTCGAGTCGCGCGTGTGACCTATGAGAGTATGGAGCCGGTCGCTCAGAAAGTCGTGGCGTGCTGATGAGCGTAATCTAGCCTAGGAATCAACATACAGCTGAAAGATGCTGATGTTGACCGCAATATCCTGAAACAGGATGGAAACGCGGGAAAAAAAAATTTGTGATTTTGTGCTGTTCAGCTTATTTGTTAAGTGACCATGTTTCACGCCAATATGCTGTCTTAGGAAATATCATATATGTATGCTCTTACTCTTAGTGCTATGATTTGTGTCGTTCTCGTAGTGTGTTGACCCCCCCCCCCCTATTCTCTTAGTGCTTTCGTGTTTAGTCATTCTCTTAGTGCTTTGATTTGATTTTTTTTTCATTGTCTTGGTGCTTTGATTTGTGTCATTCTCTTCGAGCTTTCATTTTTATCATTCGCTTAATGTGTTGAAGTTTGTCATTCTCTTAGTGCGTTGATGTTTGTCATTCCCTTAGTGCTTTGATTTTTGTCATTCCCTTAGCGCTTTGATTTTTGTCATTCTCTTAGTACGTTGATTTTTGTCATTCTCTTAGTGCTTTGATTTTTGTCATTCTCTTAGTGCGTTGATTTTTGTCATTCTCTTAGTGCGTTGATTTTTGTCATTCTCTTAGTGCTTTGATTTTTGTCATTCCCTTAGTGCTTTGATTTTTGTCATTCTCTTAGTGCTTTGATTTTTGTCATTCCCTTAGTGCGTTGATTTTTGTCATTCCCTTAGTGCTTTGATTTTTGTCATTCCCTTAGTGCTTTGATTTTTGTCATTCTCTTAGTGCTTTGATTTTTGTCATTCCCTTAGTGCTTTGATTTTTGTCATTCCCTTAGTGCTTTGTTTTTTGTCATTCCCTTAGTGCTTTGATTTTTGTCATTCCCTTAGTGCTTTGATGTTTGTCATTCCCTTAGTACGTTGATTTTTGTCATTCTCTTAGTGCTTTGATTTTTGTCATTCTCTTAGTGCGTTGATTTTTGTCATTCTCTTAGTGCGTTGATTTTTGTCATTCTCTTAGTGCTTTGATTTTTGTCATTCTCTTAGTACGTTGATTTTTGTCATTCTCTTAGTGCGTTGATTTTTGTCATTCCCTTAGTGCTTTGATTTTTGTCATTCCCTTAGCGCTTTGATTTTTGTCATTCTCTTAGTACGTTGATTTTTGTCATTCTCTTAGTGCTTTGATTTTTGTCATTCTCTTAGTGCGTTGATTTTTGTCATTCTCTTAGTGCGTTGATTTTTGTCATTCTCTTAGTGCTTTGATTTTTGTCATTCCCTTAGTGCTTTGATTTTTGTCATTCTCTTAGTGCTTTGATTTTTGTCATTCCCTTAGTGCGTTGATTTTTGTCATTCCCTTAGTGCTTTGATTTTTGTCATTCCCTTAGTGCTTTGATTTTTGTCATTCTCTTAATGCTTTGATTTTTGTCATTCCCTTAGTGCTTTGATTTTTGTCATTCCCTTAGTGCTTTGATTTTTGTCATTCCCTTAGTGCTTTGATTTTTGTCATTCCCTTAGTGCTTTGATTTTTGTCATTCCCTTAGTGATTTGATTTTTGTCATTCTCTTAGCGCTTTGATTTTTGTCATTCCCTTAGCGCTTTGATTTTTGTCATTCCCTTAGCGCTTTGATTTTTGTCATTCCCTTAGTGCTTTGATTTTTGTCATTCCCTTAGTGCTTTGATTTTTGTCATTCCCTTAGTGCTTTGATTTTTGTCATTCCCTTAGTGCTTTGATTTTTGTCATTCCCTTAGTGCGTTGATTTTTGTCATTCCCTTAGTGCTTTGATTTTTGTCATTCCCTTAGTGCTTTGATTTTTGTCATTCCCTTAGTGCTTTGATTTTTGTCATTCCCTTAGTGCTTTGATTTTTGTCATTCCCTTAGTGCTTTGATTTTTGTCATTCTCTTAGTGCGTTGATTTTTGTCATTCCCTTAGTGCTTTGATTTTTGTCATTCCCTTAGTGCTTTGATTTTTGTCATTCTCTTAGTGCGTTGATTTTTGTCATTCCCTTAGTGCTTTGATTTTTGTCATTCTCTTAGTGCTTTGATTTTTGTCATTCTCTTAGTGCTTTGATTTTTGTCATTCCCTTAGTGCTTTGATTTTTGTCATTCCCTTAGTGCTTTGATTTTTGTCATTCCCTTAGTGCTTTGATTTTTGTCATTCTCTTAGTGCGTTGATTTTTGTCATTCCCTTAGTGCTTTGATTTTTGTCATTCTCTTAGTGCTTTGATTATTGTCATTCCCTTAGTGCTTTGATTTTTGTCATTCCCTTAGTGCTTTGATTTTTGTCATTCTCTTAGTGCGTTGATTTTTGTCATTCTCTTAGTGCTTTGATTTTTGTCATTCTCTTAGTGCGTTGATTTTTGTCATTCCCTTAGTGCACTGAATTTTGTCATTCTCTTAGTGCTTTGATTTTTGTCATTCTCTTAGTGCGTTGATTTTTGTCATTCCCTTAGTGCACAGAATTTTGTCATTCTCTTAGCACATTGATTGTTGTCATTCCCTTATTGCTTTGATTTTTCTCACTGGCTTATTGCTTTGATTTTTATCATTCTCTTGGTGCTTTGATTTTTGTCATTCCATCTGTTTCAATGGATACAGATTTTAATAGCTTTAGTTTTTGCAGAGCAATGGTTTTGCTTCTTATAATTTTAGTCATAACACTTCCATCACCCCCAGCAGTGTTTGCAGTTTTCCTTCTTATATAAATATGTACTCACACATTTGTTTCATCCGTTGCTATTATTTGTATTGTTGCTGTTGTATAGATATATATATTTTGTTTTTCGCCTTGCTCTTGCGCTGACTTTGCAATTCCCATCTGTGATGCTGATCGTAAAACTGTTGGGTTGTGCCGTCAACATGTCGAGTTTCTTGTAATTCTAGGCCGAGAGAGGGATCATGCTGCATGGGCAACACATGGTCTCTAAACTCAGCCCAGGCTTTGTGTTATGGAGAGGTATAACTCCATTTTACAAACTATCATCTGTCAAGACGGCAAGGTGCCAGTCGATTTCGCGTAATGAAAAGCCCGTTTCTTTCATTTTGTTCCGTAACTCGCCAGTTCTCAGTCAAGTGACTGTGTGTAGTGTATAAAGCAACAGTGCAGATCTACATTGCACTCTGCATGCTTTCCAAAACGGTCCTCATAGTGTCGGAGTCAGTGGCGTGTGGGGTAGTCAAACCAGTTTCACAATCTCAACATATCGGGCTAGAAGTCAGCCGCAAGACATTTGGGAGCAGATCGCGTGGTGTTGATTTTCACAAAGGTATGCGTTTTGGCCGTTTAGAAAGCCATGGCGGACTACTGAACCTAATGCTGCCTCATCATCATGTGCCATGCCGATAAGCGTGGGCGGTCATGTCTGCCATCTCACTCGATCACCAGAGTCGTGGATCAGCTCAACGTTCTTGTCTAGACCATGCCACATGGCCAAGCCATCCAGGTATTTATTTCTCTGGCTTCCTCTTGTTCTCTTCGCCTCGATCTTGCCAGTTGTCACCAAGTTCTCCAATGTATTTTTTCTCATAACGTGACCAAACAATTGTGACTGTCTACGGTTAATTTCTCTCATCAGTGTACGATTTTCACGTGTTTCTCGTTCTTGGTCTTTATGTATTTTTTTTTGGGGGGGGGGGGGGGGGCGGGGGGTCTGTTCATGGTATTCTTTGCATTTTCCTCAGAAACCACATGTTCACAGCCACCAGATATTTTTCAGCCTGTTTGCTTACTGTCAACGCTTCACATCCATACAAAAGCACAGTTTCTATGTAGCACTTCAACACTCTTTTTCTCGTTTCAATTGACATCTTTTTATTGGTCAGTATGTTTTCCATCTTGCAAAAGGCTACCTTCGACATGGCGATTCTTGTTCTAGAAAATCACTAAGAGCCAACAAATGATAGGCTTGATTACGACACCCTGTAAAAGACATGCAACTAACTTTCGCTCTTATAATAAAGATTTTGTCGCGTGTACCTTCATTTTGGCTCCGTGACGAAGAGATTAAAAAAGTAGTTCGTAATCCCGCATCCATCCATCCATCATGTGCCATGCCGACAAGCGTGGGCGGTCATGTTCTGCCATCTCACTCGATCACCAGAATAGTGGATCAGCTCTGTGTTCCTGTCTCGACCATGCCACGTGGTCAAGCCATCCAGGTATTTACTTTTCGGTTTTCCCCTTGGTCTCTTCCCTTCGATCTTGCCAGTTGTCACCAAGTTCTCCAATTCATTTCTTCTCATAACATGCCCAACAAATGTTGACTGTCTACTTCTAATGACTCTAAACAGTTTACGATCTTCATTTGTTTCTTGAAGGACTTGTTCATTTGTATACCGATTTCGAAACAGAGCTGCGGGTGATTTGGTAACAGACCGCCTTGCGTTGGTTTTTCATAAAAATATTATGAGTGCCGGTCATTCAGAAAGCAATGGCAAACTACTGAACGTAAACTTGCTTAGAAATCACAAACAGCCACACACACACAAAAAGAAGAAGAAAAGAAAAAACAATGTTGGAATTGACTGCTACGTCCTGCAAAGGAATACAGCTAACTTTTTAACTAACCTTTATTTGGTTTTGATTTCACTAGCTTGTACCATGTCTAATGTTTTCTTTACTTTCTTTCATTGTTTGTCAATGATCATTTGTACTACAATTTTACTTGCGTGACTCATCAATCAAGTGTTCTTTAGTTGTCAAGAGAGATCAACACTGCAGCAGGATGTGATAATGCACACTGAAACAAGTGGCTATGTGTAGATACTGCGGGGACACGACAAGCACAGTCATGCAGATTTGTGCTTGATGTTCCTCACATGATCTACATAAATCTATTCGTTTCATTGTACACTGCAGTTGGTATATAGTTTTATGTCGTCCTTATCTGGTAATGGGGTATATATTTAAATATTGCTCTCATGCCTTTCCTTTAGCCTTATTTCTGTTTCTAATAACTTGATATATACCGTTAGATGTGATTTCACACCTTATTCTCCGTCATGGGAGACTTCGTGGTGAAGTGGTCAAGCCGTTTAACTCGGGCTCCGAAGGTTGTGGGTTCGATTCCGGACCGCGTCCGTCGGTTCACGAGTTAAATTTTTCGGAGATTCCTGTGGGTCGTCGCTAGAGCTACGGAGTTCGTGCTTTGTGCGACGCTTTCCGCGCTGCGGAAAGAGACCGAGCCATATGGGATAAAACCCGGTGCAATGAAGTCGACCCTGTCGACTTTTAAGCGACTTTTTTATTCTCCGTCAGCTTTAATCAGGGCCGTACCGTGCTATGATACAGAAAGGCGGCCGCATCAAACCGCACCGTAAGGGGGCGGCATGAGCATCGAAGGAGGGGCGGCATTTCGAAGTCTTACCTCATTAAGGGGCGGCATTTCATTTTTCATACTGAGAAAATCTACTGCACTGCCCTGGCTTTAATAAACATCTGCTGTGATGTCATCACTTCATTGTGATTTAAATATCTTGAGGTTATTTATTGCCCATTCCACTTATCCGTCTTCACAGGGTAGCAAAGCCCGGCTGTAAATGTGGGCAGGCCGAGCACACAATCTGCCTATGAGAGGAGAAATCCAGAAACGTAACCTTTAACTGTCGAAATCAGTACAAGTGGCACGAGACTAGAGAGCGGACACCTACGCACTACAGTGGATGCTATGCACCAGGCTAAGCAAACGTTGATCGCGGATGATGATGAAGAAGTAGAAGAAGAAGAAGAAGAAGAAGAAGAAGAAGAAGAAGAAGAAGAAGAAGAAGAAGAAGAAGAAGAAGAAGAAGAAGAAGAAGAAGAAGAAGAAGTAGTAGAAGAAGAAGAAGAAGAAGAAGAAGAAGAAGAAGAAGAAGAAGAAGAAGAAGAAGAAGAAGAAGAAGAAGAAGAAGAAGAAGAAGAAGAAACACTTAATTCAGTCTTACCTCTGCCCACCTGAAAGACTAGCTTTCCTTTGCCAGTTCTCCTGTCTCGTGCCCAGGGTTTCTTAAATCTCCTGTGTCCACCGTTGTGTTTGTCTCTCCCCGGAGTACATCTTTCACAGCACGAGTCAAATTTTTCGGGAGACTCCTGGAAAGGGGAGGGGGGAGTGTGTGTGTGTGTGGGGGGGGGGGGGGGGGTGTTCGTCATCGATGGAGCTATGCAGTGGCGTCACTGGGGTTGGTGTCACCCAGTGCGGTAAACTCTTGGTGTCACCCCTCTAGACTTTCACCATGGTCTTCTTCCGAGTGTTCCTGTACCATATATAATCGCATATAGTAATGTTTGTAAAATAAGTCAAAAAGTTAATAAGGACATAAGAAAGAAAACAAATTGAACAATATAACTTCAATACTTCAGGTAAAACATAAATAAAGAACTTCGACAAACTCGGACAAAGTTAAATTTTTGTTATTTTGCTATGTCTGCTTTGTCAAATTTGCAATTTTTTTATTTTGGTGTCACCCCTTGATGGTGTCACCCGGTGCGGCCCGCACCCCCCTAGTGACGCCCCTGGAGCTATGGAGTTATTGCTTTGTTTGATGCTCTCGGCAAGCGGCTCGCCGATCTGTGAAGAAAGACCAAGCCGGATAGGGTAACACCCAATGCAATAAAGTCGACCAGTTCGACTTTAGTACTTTTAGTATTTTAGTTCATTTTAAAGACTATGGCGTTTAAAAATCAAAGTCTTTTAATTTCCGAGATATTGCAGTTTATGAGCCAGTGTTCTTCAATGTACAGAACTTGTAGAATATCACTACTTCAGAGTGAACTAAAACGACCGTGACGTTTATACAAAAGAGAACACTGAAGATACAGCTTATTAATTTGAAGCGAACAAATGCAGCAGAGCTTTTGGGTCCACGATATTCACAGCTTTTCCACTTGCAAAATGTACATCTAAAAACAATGGATTGAGTCTGTTGTTATTGTGAAACGGTTGGTGATTCACGTCCGTGTATGCTGTGCGCAATAAATGACAGCTTGATGCGTGATGGTACATCTCTTGAAGAATCCTGGCCAAGCACGTAAATACCGTCTTCGAGGTCAAAAGTTAGTTAGATACATATCCTTTACAGGACGTCGCAGTCATCCCAGCATCTTTTGTCTGTTTGTGATTTTTTAGAAAGTTTATGTTCAGTAGTTATCAGCAATTAAAATGAGAAATAAAGACGGAAACTATGAACAAATAAGGCTGGGAGTACGACATGGGTTGTTTGTCACCGGATCTCTTCTCCATCTATAGTGAAGTAATAATGAGAGCGATCAAAGAGAAGCCAGGAATAATATTATGAGATTATAATATTAAAAATATATGATATGCAGATGATACAGTATTGGTGGCGAATAATGCAAAAGGTTTACAACAATTGTTGGACATTGTAGTAAGAGAGTGCAAAGAAAGGATTCTCCTTGAATATCAAGAAAACAGTAACAATGGTGATATCAAAGAAAAAGGTGACACCCAAATGTGATATGGAAATAGAAGGGGAAATCCTCAACCAAGTGGATAATTTTAAATACCTAGGGGCACTTATAACATCAGATGGAAGATGTACAACAGAGATTAAGAGCAGAATAGGGCAGGCAAAGGCTGCATTTCAGAAAATGAGGAATATCTTATGCAATAAGTCACTATGATTGAATGTAAGAAAGATAGTGCTGACGTGATATATAGAACCTGTTTTGCCGTATGGCTGTGAATCTTGGAATGTAAATGAACAAATTAGGAAGAGATTGGAAGCGACAGAAATGTGGTTCATGAGACGAATGTTGCAAATTCATTGGACTGCCAAAGTAACTAACACTGTCTGAAAGAGGCTAATGAAACTAGAACATTATATACAACAATAAGAAAGAGGCAAACAGCTTTTTTGGTCATGTGATGAGAAGAGAGGCATTGGAGAGCATCGTGACAATTGGAAAGATCGAGAAGAAGAGAGGCAGAGGCAGACCAAGAGAAATTATGCTTGATGGATTGAGACGGTGGCATGGGGGAATATCAACAGCAGAGTTGATCCAGAAAACCAAAGACTGAGATCTGTGGAGAGTCATGAACGCCTACGCCAGCCAGCATAGCACTTGATGATGATGATGAGTTTGCCATTGCTTTATGAATGACGGCACTCATATCATTGTATGAAAACCAACGCATGATGGTCTTCTGCCAAATCGCCCACAGCTGTGTTTCGAACGCGGTAAGCGGGTTTACGAATTGCGTCCGTAACTCCCTCTCCACAGACCCGGGTGAGGTCAAAATAGGAGATATAATAACCAACTTCTCTTAACAATAAGCAAAAATACTCTGTGATGGCTGCTATATCAGAGGACTAAGCAGTATCAGACTGGGTCACGAGGGTGTATAAGGTAGGAGAAATGACCAAGGGTCAGTCAGCATGAAGATGAACACTGTAGAAACAATGGTCATGAGGGTGTATGAGGTGGGAGAAATTACCAGGGGTCAGTCAGCATGAAGATGAACACTGTAGAAACAATGGTCACGAGGGTGTATGAGGTAGGAGAAATGACCAGGGGTCAGTCAGCATGAAGATGAACACTGCAGAAACGATGGTCACGAGGGTGTATGAGGTAGGAGAAATGACCAAGGGTCAGTCAGCATGAAGATGAACACTGTAGAAACAATGGTCACGAGGGTGTATGAGGTAGGAGAAATGACCAAGGGTCAGTCAGCATGAAGATGAACACTGTAGAAACAATGGTCACGAGGGTGTATGAGGTAGGAGAAATGACCAGGGGTCAGTCAGCATGAAGATGAACACTGCAGAAACGATGGTCACGAGGGTGTATGAGGTAGGAGAAATGACCAAGGGTCAGTCAGCATGAAGATGAACACTGCAGAAACAATGGTCACGAGGGTGTATGAGGTGGGAGAAATTACCAGGGGTCAGTCAGCATGAAGATGAACACTGCAGAAACGATGGTCACGAGGGTGTATGAGGTAGGAGAAATGACCAGGGGTTGGTCAGCATGAAGATGAACACTGCAGAAACAATGGTCACGAGGGTGTATGAGGTGGGAGAAATGACCAGGGGGTCGAGAGGCTTTTTAGTGTGTCAAGGTGAGAGCAATGCTATGCAAATGACTGGATACAAGATGATGATAATAGGCAATCAGCATTCAAGTCTTGCATTCAGCACTAGAAGGACTGGTGAGATGCTAAAAATGAATGTGTTTCTTGCCTATCTGGGAGGAACTTAGTGACCACAACTCCATTGGTGAGATTCTTCTTCTTCTTCTGCGTTTGTCAGGAATGTTGTTTTAGACTAAACTACGTTGTACCTGCTCACAGCAGAGCTGCGATATTTGAACCTTTCGGCAGACACATGCGACTTCTTAAGGCATTTGTTAGCTGGGTTCCCCTCCTGGGGTGAGATTCTACAACAGAGGCAATCATGATTATGTCCTTATTATGAGTCGAGTGCATTTGCAAGACAAGTTGGTTCTAAATTACTGTTATACCTGGGGGGATAGAGTTGAGGGTGAGTGCTGAACCTTGCAAAATACCTCCATGGCTTGTGCATTCATCACCTCTGGCAGCAAAAGTCCAATTTCTGGCAGAACTATTTTAACTAACAGGAGAAGGGGCGATGGCGAGTCTCTGGGGTCATAAAACATACTGCTATATGTATGTACATACATGCGCGTACAAATGTGTGTACATATATATCTAAACTCGACGAGGACCAGTCTACGCTAGCAAATGAAAGGTGCTGCAGACAGAGGCAACTAGCCAGGAGGTGCACCATAGGAGTCAGGATGCCACACAAACATGCTATGAATATATATATATATATATATATATATATATATATGAAGAGGAAGCAAGACAAATGGATAGGCAGCAAAACTGAGGGCATCAAATGCAAAGAGAAAATTCTGGAAGGATATTGCAGAGGGTGGGGGGAGAGAAGAGGAGATCGATTGTTGAACTATCATAGATCAAAGAAAAGACTTGGCCGTGGAAGAACATAATCACCCACATGGCGCATAATGAATACGTTAACCGCTGCACATCGATAATTAATACAATTATCTGCACTTCGGCTAGTCTACATTTTTTAGCTGGACATCTGTCGAACTCAAGGGACTTAATTTCAGCATATGTCTGCATTTGGTAACTGAACACAAAATTTGTCTGCCCTTGATAAATGGCTGACTATCACACTCAAAAAGTCATAACACACAGGAAAGAAACATGATACGTACATGAAGCTAATAAGGAAACAATACACTGCAGCTACAATGATAAAGCATTTAATACATCTGATGCACAAAAAAGCATGAACACACACAAATGTGCAATAAATCAAACTAACAAGATGAATCTCGCTCTATGAATGACTTTGTTGTCAATTACAACGCTCACAAACTCGAAGGATAGGGGCTGTGTTAGTGTACAATTGGATTATATTTTCAGCTCAGTACCACTAAATAATGACACAAGTATCACAACATATAGATTAGAAAAACACCAGTTGGAACAAATGTACTCCATAAAGTTCTGTTCAAATTCTGTCATTCAAACAAGCAGGAAATCACAGGGCTGGCAACAGGGCCAAGCCTTGCAGAAGCTCACAGAAACAGTATTTCCACAGGGTTTAATGTGAACACACAGCCTTCAACATCTAATAACACTACATTCATCTACACACCAGAGCATGCATACAAACAGCATACTGGTTCTATCACTATATCAAAGTCGACCAAATGATTTGTGCTGACATTAACGGAAATCGCAGGACTGACAACTAGATCAAGCTGTGCAGTAGTATTTCCACAGGGTTTAATGTCAACACAGTTTTATAAATCACTTACACACCAGGGCTTACAGGGGTCATGCACACTGAAACAGCAGACAGCCTGGCTGGTTCTGTCACTAGATCAAAGAGACAACCAATGGTTTGAGCTGACATTAAAGGCTACTTAGTTGAGTCAAAATGAAGACTCAATCGATTGAATCAACATTGAAAATTAAAATGCAGAACTTAAAATTGAAGCGGCCAGACAAGAGCAGTTCACTCAATGTCCGAGTAGGCTTGACTATTATAGCCAAACAGGCATAATTAGTCACTATACTAATTACAAGGGAGATCGGAACATCTATGGACATGTGTGAAGTGCAATGATGATAATACAGTGAACTAATTAATTCTGTAAATACGTAAACTTCACAAGCAAAACTGAACACTACATTCATTTTTTTTAACACTAGTTCACCTTTCGTGAGAATTACAAAAAATGACTATTATAAAAACACATTTCAGAGAAACATTTAAACATTTCAAAGTGTGCAGGAAATCTGTATAACATCAAAAATGATAGTGACACAATGTTGTCATCATCTGTGACCTATGTGTAGTGAAGCAGTTTCAAAACCCCGACACAGTGAGGGTGAAGCCAGCTGCAAGCTATCTGGGACCAGATTGCTTTTCTTGGATTTTCACATGAGTGAAATACTTTGCTTGGATTTTCACATGAGTGAAACACCTTGCATGGATTTTCACACAAGCAAAACACTTTGCATGAATTTTCCCACTAGTGCTAGCCAAATACATTATTTGAACACTAACTGCGCAGAAAATAGCCAACAGCCAATAAATGCTGGGGTTGTCCTGTATTGAACATGCAACAAACTTTTAACTCACAATGTCATCAGGACTAGCAGATATTAATAATGAAATAGCCCTAATGGACGATGCTTGGAAAAGGAGTCTGGCATATGAGACTACGACCTCCAGCATGAGAGTGGAGGTGGAAGCAGTCACAGCGGCCTTCCGATGGTTAGAGGAGACCACTGCAACACACATTGCATTCATTACAGACTCAAGGAGTATGGTTAGTATGGTGGAGAAAGGCATGTTTTGTGTGGAATGGTTTTCCTCACTTTAGAGGTCACAGATTGTGAAAATTGTATGCATGTTTTGCTCTGGCCATGCGGGAATGCAGAGGAATGAACAGGCTGATAGGCTGACAGGAAATGCACTTCTTGGTGGTGGATTACCTATGGACAAGGGAGAGGTGGTTGAGAGCCCGTGGGACCAGGTGGAGAAAGTGGAGGGACCGACTGAGAACTCGTATGTGAAAAGAATGATATAGCAGGGGGTTTGGAAGAATCTTAAAACTGAGAGGGAAGAATCTCAAAACTGAGAGGGAAGACCAGGATAAATTTCAATCAGATAGCGGTGGGAATGATTAGTAGTATGACTCTTTGCTGGCTGCCGAACGAAGGGATGGAGCGCTTATGGGAATGTCCAGAGTGCAGTGATGTTGATTCTTAGTTCAACTAAACTCAATGAAATAGCCACAGTCATAATCAGCACCCCATGGACACAATCAGCACCCCCTGGACACAATCGGCACACCATGGACACAATCAGCACACCATGGACACAATCAGAACACCCTGGACACAATCAGCACACCATGGACACAATCAGCACACCATGGACACAATCAGAACACCCTGGACACAATCAGCACACCATGGACACAATCAGAACACCCTGGACACAATCAGCACACCATGGACACAATCAGCACCCCTACACTCAGGCATATACTACAAGAGACAGTGCACATATCAATGTGTCCTGGAGCAATGACATCACCTATTTAACCAATGACATTCGGGTTCTGGTAACCTGAATTCCTGCAATAACTGACACAACAAACAGAAACAATGGCTTGTAAGTGTGCAAACCCTACATTAAACAAGTACTCAGCACCATTAAATAAACAGTTACTATGTACACTTTATAACATAACTATAAAGTAGAGGTTCACGTGTGCACTGTGAAATTGTTGCTATCTGATTAAAATTGGCAACTGGCAGACAAGGGTTAGAGCTAAGCTGACCAATTGCCTTCAGTCAGCCAATGGAGAGACAAGACTGAGCAACTGCACAGTCCTTAATGAACTGCAATGAGCAAACACAGCTTGTCCCTGCTCCTTGTAGCAGGGCTGACTCATTTCATGAAGCTACCGAGTGAGAGGTACGAATGGAGCTATCTACTTGACTGGACTAGTCATCATTACGCTATTATAGCTTACAAATATAAAAACACTTATTCCTATGCTACACAACTTCTTGTACCTGTTCGAGAAGACAGCTATAGTTCAATCCCAGTCTAGTCATTTTCAAACTGAATTTTCTCTAGGCTGTCCTTTTGAAAATGAAAAAGTTCTTGCACACAAAACTGTTTTTATAGAAAGGAAACAAGATCAACTCCCCATAGTCCTTGTGTAGAATATCAAAACATATAAAACAATCAAAGATCCTAGCAAAGGACACTGTTTGGGAACCACTGCTCTACTCCACTTAAAACTGACAGCAACAAAGCTGCCCTCCCTCAGTGCACATATCTCAAATGTTAACTCTCCTAATGTAAACTAAAGTAAAGAAAGCCATGCAGACTGACAGAAGAAAAACAACTCATCACAAAAACATTCAGCAGAGATATAATAGATTCTAAATTTGGATTTTATGAATGGACATCACTGTACTTTGACATTTCCACATATGCTAGTCGACCTCTTCAAAAGTACAATTATTCTGATTGTTCCAGTAGCAATGTGATTAAAAGTCCACCTGGCCTTTCCTCTACACTTTGAGCACCATCCAGACCTTCCACTTACTCCCTTCTGAGCCAGTCTTTTCAAATGTGGATACTCAGCTGCATCTGTTCAGCTGCAGTGCACTCTCCACCAGATTCAAGAACCGTCACATCAGTTAATAAGTAAGTCACAAATGGCTGAAGAATAATAACTACGATAACAACTTGAAACCAGTTTATTTTTAAACATACATTGTCCCTTTATTTCTCAACATAATTTCCACCAAGGCTGATGCATTTATCCTTATCGTTTTACCAGTCCCTCCCAAACCAGCTGCATAGAACTGCGTGCTTTGTTTTCATTTACCTACCATCCCACAGAACTGTGTGACTTACTTACTGACTCACCCTCATAACGTTTTCTACCCAGCTATGCACTGCTTTGCGGGAAATCGCTAGGGGCTAAGGCCACTGAAAACTCACCTTGGCAGGAGACATTTCGTGAGTGACGCCGAAGTTGAATGTGAAGTGAAAACATATCTCAAATGTTAACTCTCCTAATGTAAACTAAAGTAAAGAAAGCCATGCAGACTGACAGAAGAAAAACAACTCATCACAAAAACATTCAGCAGAGATATAATAGATTCTAAATTTGGATTTTATGAATGGACATCACTGTACTTTGACATTTCCACATATGCTAGTCGACCTCTTCAAAAGTACAATTATTCTGATTGTTCCAGTAGCAATGTGATTAAAAGTCCACCTGGCCTTTCCTCTACACTTTGAGCACCATCCAGACCTTCCACTTACTCCCTTCTGAGCCAGTCTTTTCAAATGTGGATACTCAGCTGCATCTGTTCAGCTGCAGTGCACTCTCCACCAGATTCAAGAACCGTCACATCACATTTATCACAAAGTAGCTTTCCAGCCAGAGGGGTAGTAGCAACTAACCTGTCATCCTGTTCTTCCTTTGCCCTGCTGGACTGCATGCCCTGGGCAGAACATCTATAATATGCCTGCAATCTCTACCCCACTGACGGATCCTAGCCACTCTACCTGAACATGCCAGTCACCACTTTCTGAAGCATACTCTGTGAGTCCGCTACAAACACATGTCTGGCTGTGCTGCCCTCCAACCATTGGAAGGTTGCTGTCACAGCCTTAACCTCAATGTTCATGCTAGATGTTGTATTAATATGTGCCAAATGCCCTTTCTTAAACATTGTCCATTTGTGTTCACAATAAAACCCCTTACCACAGAGACATCAGTCTATATACAAGGGTAAGTTAATAAGTAAGTCACAAATGGCTGAAGAATAATAACTACGATAACAACTTGAAACCAGTTTATTTTTAAACATACATTGTCCCTTTATTTCTCAACATAATTTCCACCAAGGCTGATGCATTTATCCTTATCGTTTTACCAGTCCCTCCCAAACCAGCTGCATAGAACTGCGTGCTTTGTTTTCATTTACCTACCATCCCACAGAACTGTGTGACTTACTTACTGACTCACCCTCATAACGTTTTCTACCCAGCTATGCACTGCTTTGCGGGAAATCGCTAGGGGCTAAGGCCACTGAAAACTCACCTTGGCAGGAGACATTTCGTGAGTGACGCCGAAGTTGAATGTGAAGTGAAAACATAGCCCCCCCCCCCCACCCCCGAAGGTTAACCCAGTCAACAAATGCCCACAGAAGTCGGATGTGTCAGCCTAACGGCTCAATAACGCAGCTCTGCAGTAAACAGACAACGCAATGACGTCTGAAAAAAAAAAAACTCCGGATGAACGCAGAAGAAGAAGAAAACAGAGCATGCAGTTCTATGCAGCTGGCTTGGGAGGACTGATAAAATGATGGGATAAGTGCATCAATGTTGGTGGAAATTATGTTGAGAAATAAACGGACAATGTATGTATAAAAATAAGCTGATTTCAAGTTGTTATCATAGTTAGTTATTTTTCTACAGTCATTTGTAACTTACTTATTAACTTAGCTTCTTAATTACATCTGTCAGTTGTTGCACTAACACTTCTGTAACAGTCACTGCCCATTCTCGTCCCAATGTAACTATAACTCTATGCAATGCTTCACAGCTAGGGGCACATTTGATCCATTAGAGATCAACATGAAATATCTAGAATCTATATATATATATATATATATATATATATATATATATATATATATATATATATATATATATATATATATATATATATATATATATATATATGACTGCTATAACAGCAACACCATGTAATCACTCACATCTGTTACATTGTAATAAACAAATGGGAGTGGTGACTCCAACAACTCTTCAAATTAGGATGTTAACTACTCAAATGTATACAAGTAATGAATAACTTTCAAGCAGACCAGTCACAGTTCATAGTGCATGGAAACATGCCAGAAACATGGGATGACACATGGGAAACAAGAAAACTTGACTAGAAATCACAAACCAGAAAAGCTTGAAGATTTACAAAGGCATCCAGTTTGCCATGAAGCAACCATAACGTAGTGGATTGGACGTCTAGCTTTCTTGAACAAGGGCAAAACACTCACTGGACAAGTGTGAATGTTAAAAACCCCTTGGCAGTTGGAAATTTAAAAAAACAGACAGAGAAGGCTGCTTCTCAGGTAACATTTCTAAATCAGAACAGCTATCCACAAAACATGTACAGGATGTTGCTAAACACACACGTGCAGCCTCGTCAGTGCTGGAGTTCATGCTCTGTGCCGAGATTCTCCTTGTATGAGGAGACTAGAGCACTTATGGAGATATTCATGTGCAATGAAAGTGACCCTTCATAAAGCAAACCATGTCTACCAACAAGCTAAAACTAGGGTAACCAGTAGAAACAGTCACACTGTCTAGTGGAAACAATTGATTGGGTATCTATGACGATGGATACAGCAGAAGTGCATGTATGATAATTCAGTTTCTATTAAAAATGTTCTGACTTCATTATTGCAAATAAAACAAGCAAACAGACTTAAGGTATTGATGACTCATTGATACTAGTTACTGATTTCTCACATTCTTGCCTCAAAGCTGAATTCCCAGATGCTGAGGCACTCATTTCTACTCTACCAGAACTGTCCTCCATCTTGAAGTTCTGCAAGGATGTACAAAGAGACTGATCACTATGTTTGCCGACTGAAGCTGTGCTGTGGGTAGAACTATTTACAGGCGGACCACCTGGCGACAATTCAATTTTCATGGCTAGCTTCTTCGATTCCGAACCATCAAGGGAAGACGAGGCCTTCATATTGTCTGTGTGGTTAACTGAAGACGCAAACTTTGCCTGAGGAGTGGCAATGTCTGTGTTACTCACAGGAGTTGCTGCAGGAGCTGTCTGAAGTGTTGCTGAAGACATTACCTTCGGTGCTAACACTCCTTGCGATAGTGCACTGTTGCTCCGAGCTAACAATTGCTTCTCTGAACTGGACAAAACTTTAATATCATGCCCAACTACTGCAATCTTGGTGGCCGGAGAAGAGCCCACAGAAGTAGATGTGTCCACACGAGAGTGTTCCACATGGCCAGAACTGCTACTGGGTACATGTTTACTTTCAAATCCAGCAGACTTCTCAGGTGAATTCATCTCCTCAGATTTAATTTTCATCCTTTGTCCTGGCACTTCCTGCGGGCAAAAACAATAGGCTTTACATTAATTATGATAGTATGAGTGCCAGTCATTCAGAAAGCAGTGGCAAACTACTTTAAGAAAATTGCCTAGCAAATTACAAACAGTGAATAAATGCTGGAGTTGATTACAACACCCTGCAAAATAAAAGCTAACTTTAAGATGAGAGGCACTGGAAAACATTGTGACGGCTGGAAAGTAGTAGAAGGGGCAGAGACAGACCAGGAGACATGATGCTGGATGGACTGGAACGGTCGCATGGTGGAACATCATCAGTGGAAGTGATCACGACATGGCTGTGGCTGAGAGATTTGTGGAGAGATGAACGCTGATGATGATGATTAATCATCAGTGTCAAGAGACAACAAATACAGTTGTTAGGACATCTTTGGAGAATGAAACGTGATCAACTACAGATAAGAGCATACAGCCACTAAAGTCATGGATATGAAGACAAGTAAATGATAGATATAAAAGTTTGCTGGAAACAAACATGTATATATCACAAGTAAGGCAACATCTGACCTTGCAATGCAAGCTTAATTCACCTACATCTCTACACATGTGTGGATATGGATAAGTGACATCATCCACTTGGGACTAGACAATAGACAGTGAGCATACAACTCTACAGGAGGGTGGCCGCCTGCTCTAGAAGTCTTGCTTGTTTGTATGACATGAAGACATCCTAGGACACCCTTGGGGAATTGGTCAAGCCGTCTGCCTTGTAATCTGAAGGTTATGGGTTTGTTTTCGGACTGCAGGGGGGCTGAGTGGTCTCGAGGTATGGTGTTCGCCTCGAGTGCTGGAGGTCTCGGGTTCAAGCCCCGGTGAGGGCCGTTTTTTTTTTTAACGTGAACTTCTAGTAACAAAATTTCCCCTGGTCTCTGGGTAGTGAGATCGGACGCCAGTGTGTATTGTTGCGCATGTAAAAAATCCCCTTCTTCTTCTTCTTCAGCGTTCCGAGCCATTGAGGTTCTTTGCTGCAAATACAATCTGTCTCCATTCGTCTCTCTGGTGGACCTTCTCTTGCTAGTCGTTGATTCCAAGTGCTTGTAGGTCTGTACATGTATTATCTCTCCACCGCCTTCTTGGTCTACCTCGGGGTCTACGGTCATTTATTTCCTGAATGTAAGCGAGTTTTGTTTCCCTATTATCTTCCATTCTTTCTATATGCCCCAGCCATTGTAGTCTATTAGCCTTCATGATACCAGTGATTAGCGGGGACTTAAACAGATCATAAATGTCTTTGTTACTTCTTCTTTTCCACTCTCCACTTTGTGTATCCCTAATGGGTCCAAAGATGCGTCTTAAAATTTTGTTCTCAAAGGTTTGTAACAAGGCTTTGTCTCCTTTCGTTGTACTCCAGGTTTCAGAGCCATACAGCACAACTGGTCTGATCAGTGTTTTGTATATTGTGATTTTGGTGTTACGAGATAGCGCCTTTGATTTTAGTAGATGTTGTAGTGCATAGTATATCTTATTTCCAGAGTTGATTCTAGTTTGTATTTCTTCCCTTATGATGTTGGAGCAGTTGAAGATCGTACCCAAGTATTTGTATGTTTCCGTTCTTTTAATGGTCATATTATCTATTTGTATGTGGCCAGAGTTTCTAGCCATTCCGTCTCTTGAAATTACCATATATTCTGTCTTATCTTGGTTGATAACCAGCCCCATCTGTTGGGCTTTTTCCTTTAAGTGAGTCAATATTTCCAATGTCTTTTGTTCACTTTGCCCTATAATATCTATATCATCTGCATAACCAAGCAGCTTGGCTGTTCCTCCAATATCACATTCCTCCTTTACCTTCCTTACAACTTTCTCTAGAGCCAGATTGAAGAGTAGCGGCGATAGTGCATCACCCTGTTTCAAGCCAGATGTTATTTGGAAGGGGTCTGATTTCCTGCCTTTATATGTTACTATATTATAAGTATCTTCCATGCATAGTCTGGTCATGTTGATTAACTTCCTTGGTATTCCAAATTCCTGCATAGCATTCCATAGACTATTCCTATGGACACTATCATAAGCCTTTTTAAAATCCACAAAAATGTTATGGAGATCTCTTTTATATTCCCAATGTTTCTCGGCTATTTGTCGTAAGATAAATATCTGATCTATTGTTGATCTGTTTTGTCTAAAACCCGCCTGGTAGTCACCTAATATGTCTTCTGAATATGGTTTTAGTCTATTTAGTAATACTGCGGATAGTATCTTATAGCTTGTGGACAGTAGTGATATTCCTCTATAATTTCCACATTGGAACTTGTCTCCTTTCTTAAAGATAGGTATCAATAATGACTCTTTCCAGTCATGGGGTAATTCTTCTGTCCTCCAGATTTTTATTATTAGTTCGTATAGCTTTAGATGTAATGCATGGCCACCTGCCTTTATAAATTCAGCAGCAATTCCATCAGTCCCAGTTGCCTTATTGTTTTTAAGTCGTGTGATTACATATAGGATTTCTTCAAATGTAGGTTCTTCAATTTGTGGTTCGCATGTTAGAACCTCTTCCTGTGAGAAAATGTTACTTGGAGCTTCACAATTTAGTAATCCAATAAAATATTCTTTCCATGTGTTGCACATTTCCTCATTGGTATTTATCATATTCCCATTTTTGTCTTTTAAACCATATGTGTTTTGTTGGTGCCCTCGTTTCATTGACTTGATATACTGTAATGTGAGTGAGAGCGTTAGTGAGAGAGAGAGAGAGAGAGAGAGAGAGAGAGAGAGAGAGAGAGAGAGAGAGAGAGAGAGAGAGAGAGAGAGAGAGAGAGAGAGAGAGAGAGATGAATTGCATCACTAATTTTTAAGTTACAAAATGTATATGTACAATTTTTCTCCATTTTCTTTACAATTTTGCGACAATGCTCACGACAATCGTCACTGTATGTGTGTGTAAAGTATGGGAGTTTGATCATAATAGTAGGTTGGGGGATCGGGGGATGTGTGTGTGGGTGGATTCGTGATGTGTGTGGGTGGGCTCAGGATGTGTGGGTGGGAGGGGTGGGTTTGTGTGGGTGGGGGATTGTGTGTGGGTGGGTGGGGGATTGTGTGTGGGTGGGTGGGGGATTGTGTGTGGGTGCGTGCGAGATGTATGGGTGTATGGGGAGATGTGTTTGTGGGTGGGGATGTGTGTTTGTGTAGGTGGTGGGTGAGTGGGTGGAGGAGGATATGTTGGTGGATGATTGATGGTCGGTTATGGGATGGGTGGGGGTATATGTGTGGGTGGGGAGATGTGGGTGTGGGGATATGTGGTGGGTGGGAGATATGTGCAGGTGGGGGTGGTTGTGGGTTTGGGGATGTGTGTGTGGGTGAGGGATGTGTATGGGTGTGGGATGTTTGGGTGGATGGGTGGGGAGTGTGTGTGGGTGAGAGATGTGTGGGTGAATGTGTGTGTGGGGGGGGGGGGTGGGTTGGGGGAGGGGTGCGTGATGGGTGTGGGTGATGGATTTGGAGATGTGTGTGTGGGTGGGGGATATGTCTGGCTGGGTGGGGGTGTGTGTGGCTGAATGAAGGATGTATGTGTGGGTAGTGAGGGTGATTGTAGTTGGGGGATGTGTGGATGGGTAGGAGATGTGTGGATAGATGTGTGTGTGGGTGAGGGATGTGTCTTTGGGATGTGTGTGGGTGTGGTATTGTGTGGGAGGGGAGCTGGGTGTGGTTAAAAGATGTTTGTGTGAGTGGGTGAAGGTGTGGTTGGGTTTGTGGGTGGGTGAAGGATGTGTGTGAGGGTGGGGGATGTGTGCTTAGATGGGTGGTTGGGATTTGTGAGTGTGGGTGGGTAGATAGGAGATGTATGTGTTGATGAGTGGGTAAGGGATGTGTGGGTGTTAGTGGTTGAGGGATAAGTACGTGTGTCTAGGGATGTGTGAGGGGATGAATGTATGGGTTGTGTGTGCGTGGATGGGAGGTGTGTGTTTGTGAATGGGGAATGTGTTGGTGGGTGGGGATGTGTGTGAGGGATGTTTGTATGTGTGGGGAGATTGTGCGTGGGTGGGGATGTGTGTGTGTATGGGTAGGGGTGTGTGGTTAAGGGATGTGTGGCTGGGGGAATGGGTGGATGGAGGATGTGTGGTTGGGTGGATGATGTGTGGTTGGGTAGAGGATGCGTGGGTGGGTGATTGTATATGAGTAAGGGTGTGTGGTTAAGGGATGTTTGGTTGGGGGATGAGTGGGTAGAGGATGTGTGGGTGGGTAGAGGATATGTGGGTGGGTGAGTGTGTGCAGGTTAGGAGATGGTGGGGGATGTTTGTAGGTGCGGGCTCGGGATCTGTGAGTGGGCTGGGGGAGATGGGAGATTATGTGGGTGAGTGCGGAATTTGTGTGTGGGTAGGTGCGGAATATGTTAGTTGACGGGGAGACATGTGTGTGGCTGAGGAATGTGTGTTTGGTTGGGTGGTTGGAGGTGTGTGGGTGGAGGATATTGGGTGAGTGATTGTTGGTGGGAAATGGGACGGGTAGAGGATATGTGAGTGGGTGGGGAGATGTGTGTAGGTGGGGGATGTGTGGGTTATTGAATGTATGTGTGCTTGAGGTGTGGGTGGATGTGATGTGTGGTGGGTGAGAGGTGTGTGTGGGTGGGGAGATGTGTAGGTGTAGGGATGTGGTGGATGGGTGGGGGAATGTACTTGTGTGGAGGATGGGTGGAGGAATGTGTGTTTGATTGGGTGGTTGGAGGTATGTGGGTGGAGGAGGATATTGGGTGAGTGATTGTTGGTGGGAAATGGGACGGGTAGAGGATATGTGAGTGGGTGGAGAGATGTGTGTAGGTGGGGGATGTGTTGGTTATTGAATGTATGTGTGCTTGAGGTGTGGGTGGATGGGATGTGTGGTGGGTGAGAGGTGTGTGTGGGTGGGGAGATGTGTAGGTGTAGGGATGTGATGGATGGGTGGGGGAATGTATTGTATGTGTGTGTGGTTGGGTGGGGAAGTTGGAGTGAATGGGGGATGTGTGGGTGGGTGGTGGATGTGTCTCATAACATAGTAATATGCATTGTTTATGTTTACAAAATTCATGTGACAATGTTTTTTCCTATGCACTGTTGATGAAAGAAAGATGAATGATTGGAAGGGCCGAATGTAAGACGGGCCTGCGTGCCCAATTTGTTACCCTTTGAAAATAAAGTCTGTTCGTTCGTTTTTGTTCGTTCGTTCGACTTCAGTTCTTTAAAAAATTTTCTGGATTCATTTTTCTGGTGATTAGTTTCCATATCTTTGATTATATTACTCATATATTCTCGCTTCTGCTGTCTGACTATTTTTGTAGCCTCTTTACATTCATTTCTATAATGCTCTTCCTTTTGGATGTTATTGATGTCATTTAACCATACATGTCTGGCATTCTTCTTCCTAATGACTGCTTCTTCACATTTTTGATTGAACCATCTGTTCTTTCTATGCGTGGTTAACACACCGAGACATTCTTCTGCAGTAGACTGAATTGTATTCTTGATGTTCAACCAAGTTTGGTCAATGCTTTCCTCCAAAGGGTTTTGCAGAGTTTCAAGTTTACATTTTATTTCATCTGTAAATTTCTCTTTGACTGTAATGTCTTGCAGTTTTTCTCTGTTATATGTTGGGTGTAATCTTTGTAATTTAGTATAGAAAGCTCTCTTAAGTTTTATTTTAAATTTTGCTCCAACGAGGAAGTGGTCACTGTGGCACTCAGCTCCTCTATAACTTCTGACTTGCTGTATGTTTGATGCATTTCTGTTGTTAATTAAAATGTGATCTATTTGATTATAGGTTCTCTTGTCACATGATTTCCAAGTTTGTTTGTGTATATCCTTTCTTTGTAGTCTGGTACTGCTAATCTGCAGTCCTTTGGCTTCTGCCAGGTTGATGACTCTCCATCCATTATCATTTGAAGTTGTATGTAGGCTTTCCATACCGGCCACTTTTTTATTAGTTTGCTCTCTACCTATTTTTGCATTGAAGTCTCCCAGCACAATCAGGATGTCCTGTTTGGGGGTTTCTTCTATGACATCTTCCAGATCCAAAAAAAAAAAAAAAAATCCCCTGGCAGTTGGAAATCGAAAAACAGTAGCCTAACGGCGCTGCCCGGGCAAAATTTTGAGGTCAAAATCTACCAAAGTATTTCAGGATCCTCGCTGATGCTATGGTGTTTGTGCACTGAGCTGAGATTCTCTGGACTCAGGTTTGAGTTAGGAGTAGAATGGAGCACTTATGGGTTACACCCGTGTGCAATGATGTTGACCCGTCGACTGAACTAAATACAATAGGCACATTCACTCATTGAGTTACTATCTGGCACAGATGACATACAACTCAAAAATTACTAAACAGGTTTGATTGCATGTAACAAATTATCTCTCCCTGTATTAGCTTCCTGCGCTTCATAGCTCTCTGCTTTCCACACAATGCTTCCACCTCTCTCTAGCTGTCTTGACTCAGTCCATAAACAGTATCTTCAGAATAAGTTTGTCCTCAAAAAATTCTTAAAAACACCTTATATGGAAACCACTGCTGGCAGCAATAAGCCCTTTGGCTTAGGAAGCTGAAAAACAAGCAGCCTGTTCACCATTTCAAAGCTCTATGTGATGGTTACAGATAATTGGGGAACTGAGTTAAACAAATTATATACAATGGTGGCGGTGAAAAAGTCTGCCACAGAAATGCATAACTAGAACTATGGTGATAGCGGAAAAGTCTGTTACAGAAATGTATAACTAGAACAGCGGAAAAGTCTGTTTTAGAAATGTATAATCAAGACTATGGTGATATTGGAAAAGATGAATGCTGCAAAAACTTGGACTGCCAGATTAACTAACAACGACCAATTGGAAAGGGTTAATGAAAGTAGAACATTATACAAATATAAGAAGATGACAAACTGTACTCATTGGTCATGTATGAGATGAGAGGCATTGGGAAACATTGCGACAGCTGCAAAGATCAGCAGTAGAAGAGACACACAGAGATATTATGCTGGATGGACTGGGAAAGTGGCATGGAGGAATATCATCAGTGGAATTGAACCAGAGCACCAAGGACAGAGTTATGTGAAGATGCATGAATGCCAACTTGGCAAGGCACACAATGAGGACGTCTCAATATATTTACAGCTATGACCATTTGTAATACGTGGTAAGTTAATAAGTAAGTTACAAATGGCTGTAGAAAAATAACTAACTATGATAACAACTTGAAACCAGTTTATTTGTATACACACATTGTCCCTGAATTTCTCAACATAATTTCCACCAACATTGATGCACTTATCCCATCGTTTTATCAGTCCTCTCAAACCGGCTGCATAGAACTGCGTGCTTTATTTTCATTTACCTGCCATCCAACAGAACTGTGTGACTTATTTATTGACTCACCCTCGTAACTTTTTCTACCCAGCTATGCACAGCTTTATGGGATAAATATCTGTCAGCATAAACACTGAAAAACCACCTTGGCAGGAGACATATCGCGAATGACGCCGAAGTTGAATGTGAATTAAAAACGTGGTTTAGAAAACAGAGCACGCAGTTCTATGCAGCCAGTTTGGGAGGACTGATAAAACGATGGGATAAGTTGGTGGACATTATGTTGAGAAATAAAGGGACAATATATGTATAAAAATAAACTGGTTTCAAGTTGTTATCATATTTAGTTATTTTTCTACAACCATCTGTGACTTATTTATTAACTTACCCTCGTAATATCCCAATCACGAGCATCAATCAATACCATACATACCTGTGGGTTTATAATAGGTATGGCAGCCTTAGGTCGTTTCTGCGTTGTCCTTGCTGGCTGTTGCAATTCTGGTGCATAGTAGGTGATGTCCCCACGATACACTTTTTGGTGCTAGAAGAGAAAAACAGAGCAAAACTAGACTGATATGAAAAGGAAACTATGAACATACAGATAGAATGTCAACATTTTCTCTTAGTTGCCGTTCTTCCCTACTTCGTTCATACAGCTGGGGAACGGAAGAACACTCCAGAAAAGCACAAATAGGAAAGACAATAATATGAAATACAATCTGCAAATGGTTTCTTCTTTCCATGTACCTGATCTGGAACAGACTCTACATGCATCACCATACTGGACCTTCATTCGCCGATGAATTTCTATAGGCTTCACCCCATCACTGATAAAAAAAAACGGATAACAGACGCTGCTCCTCTCTGGTGCATATCCAAAGTGCAGTGGCCATCTTTAAACTGCCCTTAAGACATCACTGTGTTTGTCTGCACCTTGATGTCACTGCTTAACACTCTTGACTTCCCCAACAACACTACTGACAGGTTACAAGACAATGGCATGGTTATTGTAATTTCTATCACACTTTCATAGTTTAATTTGAAGCCCCCTCGTTTAAAGAACACACCAAAGCTCTCTTCAGATGCCTCTTCTTAACCTGAAGCTGGCCACGGCTGAGATGTTACCATGTCTGCCTCGGGCTTAGAAAGTACCAGGTTTGACCTGAGCACAGGGCTAGGCACCTACCCTAGAACCATTAGTATCTGATGATATCACATGCTCCCCAGATCTCTCTTGGGTAGTGATACAGGATATTTTTGTCTTGCTTTCTCAGATAAGGGGGAACAAATAGGTCGCATGTGCAATTTGTGCATGTGAAAAATCCCATGGTAGCTGGAAACCGCAAAGTGCAGGTCATGATGTCATGCTCTGGCAAAAAGCGCAAAGTGCAGGTCATGATGTCACGCTCTGGCAAAATAGTTAGGAAAAGAAAAACCTACTAACAGGTAGATATTATTATCCATTATCTTGGATAGAATCTGTCTATAAGAAGCAAACATACACATGCATGCCAAAGTCGGACACACTGAGATGCAGAACTGGGTGTGGCACATTCATCAAAAGAGGAATGAAGAAGCAGAAACTAACACTGACAGGAAAAACAGGCACAGAGGGGAAGAAGACATATCAGCACCTTTACTACAATGATAGACAGCCAACCCACTTAAAAGTGCTGCTCCTACAGACAAACAAGCCAAAATCTGGAGTCTGGAGTCACAAGCTCAGATATATCAACACTTATCACTCACCTGGCCAGGGGCTGCAGCTTGTGGAGGCGGCTGACTGCCCACGACAGCAGCTGTCACAGCTCCTTGGGGAGGGGGAGTCGTGTACGCTAGAGTCAGAGGAAAACCAGCCGGGGCACCAGGCGGGGGTACTCGAGCTGCTCCTGCATATATCATACCAGTTGGAAGAAATGGGGCAGCTATGACTGCAGTAGCAGGGGCAATGGAGCTAGCCGCAGGGGGACCAGAAGCGGGCTGAAACAAGGCTGGGTTCGGGGGAATGCCAGCATTTGGTGGGAGAGCTAGTCCTGCATTAGAGGCTGAAAACAAACAGTGCTTGTTAGTTTTATACAAGACACAATAAAATACGAGCCTGTAGCCAGCAAATATGAAATTAACAACTTTTAATTTACAGTTACTCAAACATACTCTGCTAATGGAGAAGCATAAACATTTATTCACACATGGCTTTGATACATTCAAGCACAGAGTTATCATACACAGAGGATATTCTCTTTATCTGACACCAAAAGTCTTAACTGCTTTAGTAACTGCATTTGGAAAAAATAAAGAGAGAAGACAATTAAGGACATCTATGAATCTTCTAGTAAATTCTTTGCTTGTTTACTAATTGTCCACCATTCACAGCCAAAATGTTGCATGTCCTTTGCAGGATGTCAACCCCAGGTTGACTTTCTAGGCAATTTTAACATTTGGCTAAGAATGCTAAACAATTAGTAAACAAGCAAAGAATTTACTAGAAGCTTCAGATACATGGTTTTATAGAAGCATGCTGAAAATTCCTTGGACTGTCAAAATAAGTAATCTAAACATTTTGAAAGAGGCTAAGACCCAAAGACAATAGAACACATGGTGACAACTGGGAAAATTTGTGAAAAAAGAGATAGAGGAAGACAGGGAGAGAAAATTCTTGACAGCCTTGTGTCAAGGCAGAGATCTGAAGCATGCTGCTAGAGGTCGCAAGATGTGGAGCAGCATGATCACCCAAGCCATTCAGCAAGACACTTGATGATGATAAGACGAACACTATAAAGCAAAAATCTAGTTTTCTCTGATAAGAGCTAAAAAATGGACCCTGCGTGTGTTAACAATTCTATGGAAGTTGGAAACTGCAGGGTAGCCTATAAAGCCCTGGCAACATTCTTAGGAAAGTAAGGCTTAACTGCTTGTAGATAGAGCCAGTGACTTTGGATGGAATCTGTCTAGAGCAGTGGTTCTCAACCGGTTGGGAATCCCTCCACCCCCTGGGAATTGTAGGGTTTCCGGGGGGAGGAATTAAGATTACTTCAAGATCGCATTAATTAAAGAACCAGTTACTTGACATTGTTTTTCCCTCTAAATTTTACGGTTCCGTACTTCTCGCCCTAATGAAATTAGTTTTATAACGTAAGTAGACCCGCAAATCACGTTTTATGTAGATGTCTAGACTTGTTTCAGTATGTGTTATTAAATTTAGCTTCCATTTTTATGTATACAGTGTAAGAGTGGGGGGAATTTATAGGGAGGAAATTCAAAGGGGGGGGGGGGGGGGGAAATGACGCTCTGAACATATGGTAAAGGGGGGCATGGGCCAAAAAAGGTTGAGAACCACTGGTCTAGAGGAAGAACACCTGGCACAAATGCTGAAATCATAGGTGCATAATGAGGAACGAAGAAGAAAGTAATAATTCTGGGACAGAAGCAACTAGGAAATCTGCTGGGACAGAATGGGTTAGAGCAACAACCAGCTTGATGGTTCCGTCGCCCTGCTACTGAGTGAGTGCGTGGCGCGACACTGTGAGCTATGAGTTTCGTGTGAAATGCTTTTGAATCTGCCTGAGGTTTTTTGGAATGTGACTGCATGTTCGGAGTGATGGCAGGTGGCTATGTCCCAGAGTTGACCGGTTTTTGCCTTATGCAGAAATGCGTGGCTGCTGGGCTTCTGGTTGACTGCCACTGCCATCAGTGATGAACTGTATTTTTGTGGACTGTGTGGGTGAACATCTAGGAAACATTCAGATAGGAAAATGACAGCCGATTCCATCAGAGATGAACTGGGTGTTTCGTGGGGGACTAGTGTGTTGACATTCTGCACAGTGTATTTGTGCGGGCTGTTGTTTGTCAAGACTCCTGTCTTTTCCACTTTTCACATTGGGAGCGTTTTGTGTGATATTCACTGGCACAGGAACGGAGCATAATGGGGACGACCCGTTGCTGTGAAGTTGGAACTGCGACTAACTAACTAACTAACAACCAGCTGAAACAAAGAGAGTAAAAGTATTGGACTAATGAAACATGTGATTGGGCAGAAAGATTCAAAGGCCTGATTGTTAATGTTATTAAAAGAGATTAAAACAATGTTAAAATTAAAACAAGCGTTATCATGGCTTATGAATTAAATTAGCATAAATGCAAATAACACAACTTCATTGCAATATACCTGGAAAGGAAGAAGCTGACATACTGGCAAAAGAGGGTGGATGACTATCTAAGCTTGACATAGGCGTATCTATAGTGAGGCTAATAGGTTTATAAGAAGCACTTATAGGACAAAGTGGGAATCTGAGAACTCTGGCCATCAGAAAGATGCATATAACCAACTCGATCGAAGTGAACAAGTAGCAATCTTCGAATCCGCACAGGACATAACAGGCTGAAATACCACTTGTTCAGTAAACTAAAGATAGGAGATGCCAATGATTGTAACTAGAACTGGTAAAAAGACAGCTAAACATTTGCTGCATGAGTGTCCAACATCTACAGAACATAGAAAATGACTCTGGCCTACTGCTGCTTCATTTGAGCATAAACTTTATGGAACTGTCAATAAGGTCAAGTTGACTGCTGCTTTCTTGAAATATATTCAGGTTGTCATCTGAAGGTGCACGAAGACGAAGAACACAAATTCTAAAATAAATAATTATGCTGAAATGCATTAATGCTATAGATAAATGAAATCTAATTTTTAAAAACATAACCATTGAAATCTGTGTAAAACATAACCATTCAAATCTGTGTAAACAATAATAGTCACTTTCAAATTTAAAATCCTGAATGAATTTTTAAATGTGGTTCCTATTTTTTTTATCTGTGTCAGACACCTGAGCTGAAATGTCTCTGTTAGTTTATCTTATGCTAACAATAAATGAAACCTGGACGATGAACTTTTAGTGCCTTGTAATTTTCTTATCTGAATAAACATTCTTCACCTGGTAAGCCATATGGTAAAGCTGCGGCAGGGGGAAGCAGTGCGGGAGTAAAGTGAGCAGGATCCTGAACAGCTCCTGCAGGAGTGTGGGTAGGGTGTTGTCCGGGAGGCAGTCCACTGTGTTCTCTCTGGTAGAATGAGGGTGGAGGCAGGGCTGTGTTGTTTACCAGAAAATGAAGCAAAGGTTTAGATTTGAAAAAAAAAAAAAAGCATTAGCAACAAAAATACACCTGACAGATGATTTTGCTTTCAATTTCACAGCCTTAAAAAGCAATGAAATGTTAAACACGTCAAAGTTATTGCGTGAGAAACACAAACCAGATATGCACAATTCTCAAAGTTGATAAGGAAGTGCGATAATAATGTCACAAGCACGTCACACATGGGTTTGGCGCCTGCTAAAGTGAGAGAAAGATTACTCACCTATTCCTCAGTGCACTCAGACCTACAAAATGTGATGGCCTTATCATATCACAGATCTGTAGCAGCAAACTGCCTCAGGACACACGTTTGATATTACATGCACAGACATGAAGGAGCAGCACTAGCAAGGCAGCTAAATGCTTGCCTTCCAAACTGGTCAGCTTGGGTTTAGCATCCAAGCAGCTGCAAATTGTAAAATGTAACCTGGACCCCTAGGTAGACCCAGCTTAAAATGGGTACCAGGAAATGTCTTAGGAGGTAAAGACATACCGATCCCATCACCCATTGAGTGCCGCTCGGTCTAAACCAGTATGGGTACAGCTTCATATGCCCAATGTGCTATTCTCATGTAAAAGGGACCTTTGCTTGTCTTTCACTTATTCATTCATTCATTCATTCAGTAGCATGTCCTTTGCAGAACCTCGCTCCCATAACAACCTTCCAGAAAACCTCTCGATCATAAGCAAGATGTCCCGCGTCCGATACACACATCTGGAGATCATCCGCCACATCCCTTCTTCAATATTCAGCTCTTGAAGTATTGATGCATTTGTTCTTTTCTTTACCCAAGATATTCTTAGAACTCGTCTATAACATTTATATTCAAAGGCATTTATGCGCTGCTCAGCTTGTTCAGTAAGTGTCCAGGTCTCACAGGCGTATGTTGCAATGGGAAAGATGCATGCTCTTAAAAATCTAATTTTTGTAGTTCTGTTTGTCCCATTCCATAATTTATTCAGTTGTTTTAGTCTTTGAAGAGCAATTGATAGTCATCATTTAATTTCTTTCATCGTGTCACCGTTGTTGGTAATCAATGACCCAAGATATTCAAAATTTCCCACCACCTCCAATTTTACCTCATTAACATATATTTCTTTCTCCATAGTGGTTTTATCTGTATGCATTATCTTTGTTTTTCAATGTTGAGATACAAGTTGTGATTTTCACTATTCAATTGGGTTGAGGCTATTAGGTTTTCTATACCAGTCTGCTTTCACTTATATGCACACAAAATAAAAAAAAATAGAGAAGATATGTTACTTTTTTTTTTTTGAGTTACTGCAATAGCTTTTTATGTGCTTTCACTTATATGCACATAAAAAGCTATTGCAGTAACTCAAAAAAATAACATAATCTTCTCTATTTATGTTTTGGTTTTATTTATATTAT
Source organism: Cepaea hortensis (assembly GCA_963921405.1). NCBI lineage: Eukaryota > Metazoa > Mollusca > Gastropoda > Stylommatophora > Helicidae > Cepaea > Cepaea hortensis. Next base: position 70,009,163 of record OY992892.1, on the reverse strand, counting down.
TTCTGTAACAGTTTTTTTTCTTTACCATTCTAACAGCACATTTTATGTCATGGTTTCTTCTTCTTCTTCTGCGTTCAAGTGGTTTTTTCCCCCGGATGTAACAGCACTGTGCCTGTTTTCAGCAGAGCTGCGATACTTGCGCCTTTCGGCCAATATATCCGACTTCTACAGGCATTTGTTGACCAGGTTAAACTTCCCAAGGATGTCATAGTTTAATTACTATAGACTTTTTGGGAGGTTTGTTAATAAAAACTAGTTTGAACGTTTTGCTACTCGTACATTTGTGCCAATAGCCTGTCAAGCTAAATAATCCCATTTGACATTAACCGTTATTTATTCCCAGCTCTATCAACATCATCTTTCATTTCTGTTGTGAAGCGTCGTGGGGAGGAATAGTTGACGTTCCGGCGCCCGGTGGGTGGTACTGGATAGTGTCATTCTGTGTGACTGTAAAATATCTTTGATGTTGTTCTTCTTTCATTCGCTGTCTTTGATGTTGTCAATCCATATTCTTCTCGGGCGGCCTCTTGCTCTCGTATCAGATCTTTGTTGACATAGCTCCATCAGTTACCCTAACTTATTAATTTATCTGTTCTTCAGCTCTCCAAGTCTGTGGGGCTCTTTGCCGCAAACACAATCTGTTTTCATTTCTATCACCAGTAATGTTGCTCACGTCCTAGACATTAAGTTTTTATGTATTCACAGCTGGCAGTGTGTCTTTTGGGTCTGCGAACAAATTTCACAATTTCCTAATATACTGAGCTGAAGGTTTGAAACCAGCAAACAGACATTTGGAAGCAGACCACCTTCGTTAAGAAAACAACGGCAAACTGCTGAATGTAAAAATGCTGGGGTTGATTGTGATGTCCTGTTCAGGACATGTAACTAACTTTATGTTATTAATTTAATGCTGAAATTTTATAATAAAAACATGGTCTGCCATTGTTGCTTTAACAATCATTTAAAAAAAAAAAAAAAGGGGGGGGGGGAGGAGGAGGAAGCAAGAAAAAAATGTATACATTTAATAAATATACAAGAACAAGGGGACAGGAGACAAGCATTGGTAAAGTATTTAATATTATTTTAAAAACCAAATATAAACAACATATTCACTTAAAACATCTGAATGGACTTCTGCCAATGATTTGTCAAACTGCTTGTCACCCCAATATGTGTGTGGTTCATAAAATGTTAAAATCTGATCATATGTGCCCTACCCTTTTCTATATTTATCTCTGAAAGCTAGTTATCTTTCTCACTCCCCCTCTCCCCCCCCCCCCCCCTATAATATGATGGCACATGTCAAATTATGTTTCCTCTAATGGGCCACACTTGTGTCCCTAAGTTTGCTATTTCTATCTCAAATAAGCTGAATATTATTGAAATAATTATAACTAAATAGAAAATAGTATATATATTGGTTCTCATTCTAATGAGTACAAACCTGTTTCGTGTTTTCCTGACTTTTTCAATTGTGTGTGAAACTGAAGCATTCTTCAAAATATAATGTTATAAACATATACTGATAGTTGTGAGTAGCAGTTCTTTTGATATTTGTGAAGAAAAGTGGTGCATTTATCAATATTCACTAAATTTAATTGGATTATCTTCATAAAATGAAGGAAATTTTCCCCGTTAAGTGAAAACTGCAAACAATTTAGTCATTTTTCAATATGCGTTTGATAATTTAATATTATTTGAATGATTTTTTAAAATTTATCACCTTGGTTAACAGAAGACATGAAAGACAGAAATTAGCCTTATGTGGGAAAACACTAGGCAAGATAAGCAGTGGAAGACAGAAAAAGATGTTTGTGCAAAGCTGAAACAGATGGGTAACAATAACATAAGTGTAACATAATATATTATGTCCAGCCAGAAACATACTGAAAAACAAAGAAATACAGGGACAAAGGCTGTCTCTATGTCAGGGGGTGATTGAAGTGAACACGCCTGTGTTTTCTAAAACTAACAATTCTCCACCTTGCCCCTTTGGGAAACTTGTCAGCGCTGGAATTGTAAACTATAATTAGAATCCCCCTAAAAGGTCACAATGTTAGGACAGGAACCAATCCCGGATTCTTAACTAGGACATTTTCACCGTCTAGACCAGGGGTGGTCAACCTTTTCAGCTGGCGGGCCAAATTTCAGAAATATTTTCTGCCGGGCCACGCACCTAATGTTTTTTTGGGGGGGTTTAATTAAAGTAAACAAGCAAGCGTGCTACAGCCCCGACCACATAATCGCTTCTCACCCCGCGGGCTGCAATATGACGTCCAGCAGGCCGCATGCGGCCCGCGGGCCTCGTGTTGGCCACCCTTGGTCTAGACGTTGGGAGATTGACATCCCTCCCCCTCCCCAGTGAACATCTGCAGAGTTGATACAGGCAGGCTGGGGAGAGGATGGCTGGAGATGATCCCATTGTAGATTTTATCCCCTCTACCCCCAATTTCAGAAATGTCAACAACCCCTACCCACACTAGAGTGACATTATGTTTGCACGGAAATTGAGGCTTGCCATTGGAAGCGGGCAAAGGTACTACCTATTAACATAATTTATGTTAATGAGGGAGTCCCGGGGATGTTTGCAAAATAGACCAATATTGGCTTGCAGTCACCAAGAATATGTTCAGTCCAGGATGATGTGTTTTTGTTTAAATTTATAATGGCTTTTGGGAACGGTGGTTTCTTCATTGGGCTGAAAAGGTAATTTGGCTGAAACTGGAGTATATTCCAGAATGCTGTATATTAGCATCAAGAGTCAGAGTCATTTATGAGAGATGACTGGGATTCCCCTTGTCATTGCGTCCTCAAATACTTATCAATTTTCACAGCGTCCTCAGCATATGACAACTAGCTAACCAACATGTTAGTATCTTTCTTAATGAGTGCTGTGCCAACCAAAGAAATACTTATTACATCAGAGTTGACCTTTTTAAGGTCCAGACTCTATGGACTTTCAACATTAATCGTCCGTGTGTGGTGATGGACTGTATAACTTTAGTAACCCGAGTGATTAATGAACTGTTTATTTTTAGTAGCCTGTGTGTTGTGATGAACTGTGTAACTTTAGTAACCCGAGTGATTAATGAACTGTTCAACATTAGTGGTCTGTGTGCTATAAGGGACTTTTTGTAATTAAGCTGTGGTGTTAAGATAAGAGATATTTTAAAGATATGGTTTCAGCGGACTCATTATATTTAGAGATCATTTATGGGCTTACATTTTTCTTGTGTATAATATTTTTTAAGTTGCGTATTGCCATATGTCACTCAAGCATAAACAGAGGAACCCGCCCCCTTTTGTTATCCCAATAGACTGTTATCTATATATATAAAATAGAATGTTTGTGTGTGTCCTTTATGCGTTCGCGAACGGTCCATCCGATTGAGATGAAATTTTCTACAGATGTTCTTCTCATTCCCAGGCAGCCAACTGGCATAGTTTGTTAGTTTACAAACACTTATTTACGTAATAAATTAACATTAATTAAAATATTGCAAGGGGACTTAACTTAAGAAAAGTTATATCAAGGGACATTACTTTTAGTAGCATTGATATATTATGTCTACCAAGCCTGTGTCCTTAGTACTCTTCTTTATGGCAGTGAAACCTGGACAACTTACTCACGCCAAGAGAAACGTTTAAACAGCTTTCATATGCGGTGTCTGCGAAGAATACGTGGTATTAAGTGGCAAGACAAAATCACAAATACTGAAGTATTGGAAAGATCAGGTTGTGTCACGGTGTATTCCATGCTCAGTCTTCGTAGACTTAGATGGATAGGACACGTTAGGAGGATGGATGATGGTAGAATACGAAAGGACATCTTTTTTGGTGAATTACAGACGGGTAGGAGATCTCAAGGTCGGCCTCTACTACGATACAAAGATGTGTGTAAGCGGGACATGATTGATAATGCACAATGGGAGCACGTCGCCGCTGATCGTGTTGCATGGAGGGCAACTATCAGAAATGGAATAAAGACAAAGGAGAAAATGATTGCAGATAAAGCACACACAGAGCGTGAGAGACGTAAGATGGTGCAAAATGGTGGAAATGACCATGTTTTCACATGCACCTACTGTGGGCAAACATTTGCAGCAAGAATTGGCCTTACCAGCCACACTCGCCACCGCCATGGATCGTAGTTATTGCCATATGACAGTTATTAAGCCTTTTTGAAGCACAATGTACCAAACTATCGTCTGTCAAGACGGAAAGGTGCCAATGATATATTATGTAATTTAAATAACTGTTGTATTTTTCTCAAAGTTTTATAAAATGTTTATCTACAGTTATCTACAGGCATATGCGTAATAATATAATGATAAAATCTTTAAGGCATTTTCAAAGTTTTCATAACAATAATGCATCTATTTTAAATATGTGAAAATTTTCTAACTCATCTTTTTATTTCTCTTCGACAGCACATTACATGTTTTACTCTTCTTTATTTCTTTTCCGCATCAAATTAAATGTTTTTTTTCTTCTATGTAACATAATTTTTTTTTAAACATTCCCATATGTATGGCATGTCACATCCACATTGGGTATTTATGATGCCCATGTTAAACATTGCCTCAACGAGTCATGTATTACTGATTATTTTTCATGCATTTTAATGCTTATTGTTCTTTTGTTGTTAAAGAATTGCTTCATAAGAGATGTTGAATGAAGAATGTATGAGAGGAAATAGAGAAGAAGGGCAGAATGTCAGACAGGCCTGCGTGCCCAATTCTTAACCCTTTGAAAATAAGATTTTCGTTCGTTAAAAAAAAAATGTAATTTTTTGTGAGAGATAGTTGCATATCCTTTGCAGTCAACCCACCGCCCACCATTTATTGGCTGTTCATGATATCTTGGTAAGTTTACTTTCAGTACTTTCACGTTGTCCTTTTTAGTTAAGATAGATCTGTTCCAATCATATTTTCTACTATCAATGAACTATCTATTCTTCTATTCTATCTATATTTTTAATTTTCTATTTTTATTTACACAAGTCATATGCACTAAAAACTTTAAGGCATCTTCAAAGTTTTCATAAAAATAATGCATCTATTTTAGATAGGAGTTGGATGGATGGATGGATAGATAGATGGCCGGGTCGTCAGACAGATAGATAGATAGATAGAGATAAACAGATAGATAAATATAGATAGAGATATATAGATAGATAGGTGGGTGGATGGATAGGTAGGCAGGTAGTTAGGTCGGTAGGCAGATAGATAGATAGATAGATAGATAGATCCCCGCCAGGGGCTGGGCGAAGCTGGGCCGGGTCAGCTAGTAATTTATAATCATGAGTTGTTTCTTTGATTGTTACAGGGTGTTTTACATTCTTCTTCTTCTTCTTCGTTCATCCGGAGTTTTTTTTCCGGACGTGATTGCGTTGTGCCTGTTTACAGCAGAGTTGCGTTCTTGCGCCATTAGGCCGACACATCCGACTTCTGCGGGCATTTGTTGACCGGGTTAACCTTCCCGGGGGTTTTACATTCATATATGTGTTTTCATTTGTAATAAGTTCAAATGGACATCATCAATATGGAGCTATTTGTGGCAAGACAATCACCAGAACTTTCAGCGTGCCCAGAGTTAGTGTCCTCTCTGAGGTTCAGTAGCTTTCTTGGGCTCCATTGGCCTTCTGTGAGAACACCTATCTAATCTGTCTCCTCCCCTAGGGAGTCTTATTGAGCCATTTCGGGTTTTCTTATACCAGGAGGTATTTTTTAGAATTGGGAAATCCCTCTCCAATTTCCGTTCTACACGTCACAGTAAGCACAGTCAATTATATCGAAACTGGACAAAAAGATGCAGTTACAATAATTTAAACCATTACAGAATAAGCTAGTATCTGTCCCTGAACATATACAATCACAGAGCTTTCACAACTAGCATACACAATCAAGTACAAGAAATCTGCATGACAAGATAGTGGGGACAGACCAAAATATGGGTTAGTGACAATAGGGGAGCAAATTATATAGAAAGTAACTATTGTTTCAATTGTACCTGGATTGTACAGCTTGGCACCACTAACTGGAGGCGGCTCCACAAACATGCCTTGCTGTCTCAGCGACGAGTAGTGGTTAGCACCGGCTGACAGGGGCGGAGACGTTAGGTCCATGTGGTGGACTCCTGCAGGAGACAGATTCTGATAGTGGCTGCTGGAAACAGGCGCCACTGAAACCCAAAGTAAAACACTATAATATTACACTGAAACCAAGAGTAAAATACTGTAATATTATGCTGAAACTCAAAATATAAATGTAATATTACACTGAAAAAACAAAGTAAATTATTACTGAAACTGAAAGTAAAATATTGTAATACTACACTGAAACTGCAAGACTCACAAACACAACCAGAATAGAAAAATCAGATAACCACCCAAAATAAAACCAACCAACACGTCAATAGTTTCAAAAGTGTCAAAACAGTTTTAAGAAGACTTGAAAGAGAACATAAGATCTAACTCTCATCTACAACTAAGGTAGAACTTGAGCTACAAAATAAACCAACACGGATTGCTGATTCAATTCACTTACCTGGCACAGCTGGCAGCTCTGCTCCACCACCACCCACAAGAACAGCCCCATCTAGTGTTCGAGAAATTCCTTTGGCCCTGCGCTCTTTGGCGTACGACTTCTTCTCAGTGGTAGTGCTGGTGATGGTCACATTAATCGTCTGCACGTTCTCCTTGTTAGAGATGACTACGCTGTTGCTGTTTGCAGGCAGGCTGTTGTCACCGGCAGTGCTGCCTGCTATAGAAGCAGTAGGGAAGTTGGGTGCAGTCTTCGATTTGACCTCCGGATTTTTGTATGAAGAATTTGTGTACTCCTTGGCGTCTTTGCTGGCAATTCCAGGCACTTCTGCTTGCTGTTGGTGATAAGGGGTCTGTTCAAGCCCTTTGCCAACAAGCTTATTATTACCATAGTAACCTGAATCACCGAAGTTATCCACTCCTTGACCTGCATTCCCACCACTTATCCCTGGCTGTTGCTGCTGTGGTTTTCTGCGACTGTTACCAAAATCATTATACCCTCCACGCCCGCCTCTAAAATCATTTGCCCTACTAGGACCATCCCTGAAGTCATTCTGCGCGGATCTCCAATTCTCTCCCTGGGGTTGATTGTTAAAATTACCATCTCTCCTTCTACCATGACTGAAATTGTCTCTCCTCTCTTCTCTGAAACCATACTGCGAGTGATTCTTTACTCTACTGTCATCCAGCCTGCGAATGTCCTGAGATTGCTGAAATCTATCCCGAGTACCATTTCTATAACCAACCCCATCGGCTTCACTAGGATACAATTTCCGAGTTCCCTCAGTGTCAGTCTTGCTATTATCTCCAATGTTATCATTAGTATCTTCCTTCCTCCAACTCTGACTATCTCTATAAACTCCCTGCCTTGTGGACTCCCCCAGACTGGGATATTCCACACTTTGAGATTTTTCAGGCACCCCTACACTCATATGGTCGACATGGCCACCTCTAGTGCTGACAAGACGATTCCGATCATTCTTAGCTTCGATGTCGTCGCTATGGTAATTCCTTCGACCGCTGCCACCTCTTCCCCCTCTTCTGGAGTCTGTGCCTGGCCCTTTATTCCTGTGAGTGTTTCTGCTTCCAGGGTGTCTGTACTGGATGAAATCATCATCTCCCAGGTTTGGTACTGAATCATGGCCCCCTTCTGTGGTATCAATCACAGCCATGCGAGGTATAAAGTCCTTGAAATTATGCTGCTTAGGTCCTCTGGGCCTAGAAAAAACAAGAAATAAACATTGTCAGTAGAGATAACTAGATCTGAAAGCTTTTTACACTAACTCATGAAGAAACAGAACAAGAAATAAACATTGTCATTAAGGATAACTAGATTTTAAAGCTTTTTTTAACACAAAATATACATATGGCACTTTTAAATTTTGCAAAACATCATAATTGTATTTAAATACAAAAGTCACAAACAATATGTAGCACGATTTATTGTCTGGCACATTTCATTGTATCTCGTTAGATGCATACTAAAGAGTTATATATCATTTGAAGTGAATAAATGAATAATACGAGGGCGAGTCAATAAGTCACACAGTTCTGTGGGATGGTAGGTAAATGTAGTTGGTGTTTTCTACAGGTGTCATTAGGTGACAGCAACATCAAACTTTATATTCCCGTTCGTCAGGTGGTGCTAGGTGTCTCATGCGCATGCGCATAAACAAAATGGCGACTGTACTTACGGAGTGTACAACCAAAGAGCAACGTGCTGTTATGTGTTTTTTGTGGGAAAAAGGACTGCCTGCAAAGGACATTCATAAGGAAATACTCCCTGTTTATGCTGATAAATGTTTGTCCCATAAAGCGGTGCACAGCTGGGTAGAAAAAATTTCTCAAGGTCGCTCTATAATTGTTGATGAAATCCAATCTGGATGTCCTGTTAAGACTGCAACAGAAGCATCCGTGCAGCGGGTACGAATCATGGGTGCATCACTACCAGCCTGAATCAAAGCGTGCTTCTATGCAATGGAAACATCCTTCTTCGCCTTGTGTCCAAAAATTCAAGGTTGTACCATCACCAGGGAAGGTTATGCTGACAGTGTTCCGGGATTGTCAAGGAGTGCTTTTAACCAATTTCAAGAAGAAAGGTGACAATATGAATTCTGAATCGTACTGTGAAGTTCTAACGATGCTTCACGATGCAATTTGAAGAAAACGTCCAGGACTGCTGACTAGAGTGTTGCTTCTTCATGACAATGTCAAACCACATACGGCTCGATTAACCCTTTACAGGGCAGACGCTTGTCCGTTATTTAGCCCTGAACGGTCAAGATTTTTTCAGGTTCGGTAAAATTTCGGGTCGCATTAGTAAAAACATCACAAATAAGGTGTAAGTCAACCAATTTTAGTTAAATAAACAACACAATAAAGGGAAAAGCATGCAGAATATGTTACTCACGTGATTGTTGTCGGTAATCCATATATGAACACAATTATTTACGAAATACAGCATGTTGTTTGTGATTTTCCGTCATCTATACAGCAATTTACAAACACATTTTCAGAATCATAATCACTTTCTTTAAAGTCCGGCTCAGACTGCTAATGCAAAGTAACGCTTTGCACTGATATCTAGCTCCGATTAATAGTCAACTTCGTGCCCTTTAATGTCACTTAAATTGAACAGAGCGAAATCTTGGCTATCACTTGAAGAATCGCAGAAATCCGTTTTGAAAAACTGCGTAAAAATCCCGAAAACTATCAAAAAAAGTCCGTAAAAGTCCATTCAAATTCATAGTAGGCGCTTTACAAATGGCGGCCACGTTGTCAAGCTATCGGCGAAAGCGAAAGTAGCTGTCGGAAGTGTCAGAAAGCCAAGAGATCGCGTTTTTACAATGCATAATAGTATCGGGCATTTTGGGACGTTTCGCCCGTTTGCGTTATCAGACGTAAATGGCCGTTCCACCCTGTAAAGGGTTAACTCAGGAGAAAATTAATAAACTAAGGTGGGAAGTTCTGGAACATCCACCTTACAGCCCCGACTTTCACCTTTTTGGTCCACGGGTGGGAGACATTTCGCAAATGATGCCGAAGTTGAATGTGAAGTGAAAACGTGGTTTAGAAAACAGAGCATGCAGTTCTATGCAGCCGGTTTGGGAGGATTGATAAAATGATGGGATAAGTGCATCAATGTTGGTGGAAATTATGTTGAGAAATAAAGGGACAATGTATGTATACAAATAAACTAGTTTCAAGTTGTTATCATGTTTAGTTATTTTCTAAAGCAATTTGTGGCTTACTTATTGACTTCCCCTCGTACTTTGGCCGAAATGCTTAAAACACACAATAGCAGATATTGTTTAAACGTAGAAAATTTGTTATCCCCATGGTAATTTCAAATTGAAAATGAACTCTTTCTGTCTGCACAGAATTATACTGAATAATCTTGAGAGAACAGAACAGTTATTTAATGTATAGCAAATTTATTAATACAAATTCAAATTCATGTATTTCAATGGTTGGTATAGATATATATATAAAATATGGCGGACTTAGGCTAGCACACGGAGTGACACTACAGCATTACTTTGACACATTACAAAAACGTTAAGTCCCCTGACCTAGATGATACCATGCCATGACTCCTCCATAAAGATAAGCCTCAACACTATACGTACCTCCGCAAGCTCCTAGGTGGGGCCTCTGGTGGCCTGTCGGCTATTCTGATATCATAACCATAAATTTCAATCAACTCCTGCCGTGACTTGGGGGCTTGCATATCATCAATATATTTATCATGTGACCACTTTCCTTCGTCCTGCCAGAGCTTCTTTTTTGGCCTTAAAAAAAAATACAAGTGAATTTGGTTTAGCATGAGAAATAAATCCAAAGCTGTTGGTCAGCACAGATACAGTATAGGAAAAAAGTAGACATCAAAAGACAGTTGACAATATACAATTGAAAGTTATGGCACACGACCCTGCTGCCTATAAGACTAGATTTTTACTGAAAGACGTGGATTCTTCTTCTTCTTCAGCGTTCCGAGCCATTGAGGTTCTTTGCTGCAGATACAATCCGTCTCCATTCGTCTCTCTGGTGGACCTTCTCTTGCCAGTCGATTCCAAGTGCTTGTAGGTCTGTACATGTATTATCTCTCCACTGTCTTCTTGGTCTACCTCGGGGTCTACGGTCATTTATTTCCTGAGTGTAAGCGAGTTTTGTTTCCCTATTATCTTCCATTCTTTCTATATGCCCCAGCCATTGTAGTCTATTAGCCTTCATGATACCAGTGATTAGCGGGGACTTAAACAGATCATAAATGTCTTTGTTACTACTTCTTTTCCACTCTCCACTTTGTGTATCCCTAATGGGTCCAAAGATGAGTCTTAAAATTTTGTTCTCAAAGGTTTGTAACAAGGCTTCGTCTCCTTTCGTTGTAGTCCAGGTTTCAGAGCCATACAGCACAACTGGTCTGATCAGTGTTTTGTATATTGTGATTTTGGTGTTACGAGATAGCGCATTTGATTTTAGTAGATGTTGTAGTGCATAGTATATCTTATTTCCAGAGTTGTTCTAGTTTGTATTTCTTCCCTTATGATGTTGGAGCATTTGAAGATTGTACCCAGGTATGTTTCCATTCTTTTAATGGTCATATTATCTATTTGTATGTGGACAGAGTTTTTAGCCATTCCGTCTCTTGAAATTACCATATATTCTGTCTTATCTTGGTTGATAACCAGCCCCATCTGTTGGGTTTTTTCCTTTAAGTGAGTCAATATTTGAAAGACATGGATACTTAAAAAAAAAAAAAAAAAATCTCTGCCGGACTTACCTCAGAAACTTAAATACTTTAGCCAGATTACAAGTTACAGTGGTTTGGAAAGGACAGTGATGGAAGGTGTGGCTCCTGGAAGAAAAGCCAGGGGTTTACCAATATGAAAATGGGACACAGGACACTGCAGTCTTTGGGCATGAGAGTATTTCTTCTGCGCTCATCCGGAGAGTATTTTCGGACATGATTGCGTTGTGCCTGTTTATAGCAGAGCTGTATTCTTGCGCCATTGGGCCGACATATTCGACTTCTGCGGGCATTTGTTGACTGTGTTAACCTTCCCGGGGATGAAGATGTTTGTGGCAGGAGAAATGGCCAGAGATTCAGAAAATATTTGGTGGCAATGATGAGAGTGATGTTCTGAAAGGATCTATTTGCATGATGAATGCATCTTCTGTACATCATTTTAAACAAAGTGGTGGAGGAGAGCAAAAAGAAGCAAAATAGAATGTATGATATATAATAACAACATATTCTATACAGCATACATTTCAATATACTCTATACAGCATACATTTCACTATACTCTACACAGCATACATTTCACTACACTCTACACAGCATACATTTCACTACACTCTACACAGCATACATTTCAATATACTCTATACAGCATACACTTCACTACACTCTACACAGCATACATTTCAATATACTCTATACAGCATACACTTCACTACACTCTACACAGCATACATTTCAATATACTCTATACAGCATACACTTCACTACACTCTATGCAGCATACATTTCACTACACTCTATACAGCATACATTTCAATATACTCTATACAGCATACATTTCACTACACTCTACACAGAATACATTTCAATATACTCTATGCAGCATACATTTCACTACACTCTATACAGCATACATTTCAATATACTCTGTATAGCATACATTTCAATATACTCTATATAGCATACATTTCAATATACTCTATACAGCATACATTTCAATATGCTCTGTACAGCATACATCTCAATATACTCTATATATCATACATTTCAACGGAGAGGTGGAGAGAAGAGAATTGGCCACTAGACCTCATTCAATCAATCATGTGCCATGCTGGAAAGCGTGGGCGGTCATGATTCGCCATTTCACTCGATCACCAGAGTCGTGGATCAGCTCAGTGTTCCTGTCTCGTCCATGCCATGTGGCCAAGCCATCCAGGTATTTTCCTCTCGGTCTTCCTCTTGGTCTGTTCCCTTCGATCTTGCCAGCTGTCACTAAGTTCTCCAGTCCATTTCTTCTCATAACATGTCCAAAATATTTTGACTGTCTACGTCTAATTTCTCTAATCAATCTACGATTTTCATTTGTCTCTTGTAGTACTTGGTCATTGGTTTTTCTATCTGTCCATGGTATTCTTTGCATTTTCCTCAGAAACCACATTATAATACCTCATTAGCGGTCTATTTAATATATATGAAAATCTAATACTTAAGAGTAGTGCCTTAGTATTTCCATGATACACCCATGGTCTAATTACACATAAATAATTATGAAAAGTGTATAGAATTGTGCAACCTACTTGAGCTCTTCTGTAACTTCGGTTTCGGGCCCCTCACCTCCTCGGCGGAAGTCATGCTCGTAAAAGGCACCCTTCCGGGGCACATAGGCAGGGTTTTTCTTATCTTCATCATCGTCTGGCTTATCATTGTCTGGCTGTTCCTGAATAGCAAATTGTCATTGTGAAAAAACATGTAGAAGAATGATCAACATTCTTTTTCATGTGCTGCTGTATATAATCAAGCTTCTCTACAACACTTGTTCTCTTGTGTTCTTTATTTGTGTGCCATAAAAAAAAGTCGCTTAGAAGTCGACAGGGATGACTTCATTGCACTAGGTATTTATCCCATGAGAATAGACAAACACAGACAGAAGACCATAAATTAATATTTATGGTAACCCAATAAACAACAAAAATAATGCGAGCAGAATAGTTTATGTGTGAGCTGAAACAGAGAATAACTAACTTGAGTATAAAAACTAAGCAATGAAAAATATAAGTATAAATAAAATAAAAATTATGATTATCAATATAATATAGTCAGACCTACAAGCACTTGGAATCAACGACTGGCAAGAGAAGGTCCACCAGAGAGACGAATGGAGACGGATTGTATCTGCAGCAAAGAACCTCAATGGCTCGGAACGCTGAAGAAGAAGCAGAATATAATATAGTACCAGCCAATTTTGAAATTTACTGTGTATGGAAACTCATTAGAGCAAGTGAATTGTTTTTCTTACCTAGGGCAATCTATGACAGATGAAAGCAGAAATAAGAAAGGAAACGAATGATGAAAGTAACATTTTGAATAAAACAGCTTATCACATCTATGCAGCTGTTAAACATTAAAATAATTACTGACCTGTGCTTATTGTAAGGTGAAAAAACAGGGCACAACTGAATCTATGGAAATGTGATTATGTAGAGGTCAACAGGAGGAATGTCACAGCACGAGAAGAAACAATATTTCAAAAACTGGCATTGAAGAAAACACAGCTGAATATGATCAAGTTTAACAATTAAGGTACTCCAGCCATAATAAAAGGTATTGTTATTGCTATTAAAAATTGTTTTCTTTTTCTACTGCCTTTAATCTCTCAACACTAGCAGGTCAGCATGGCCGAATGGATAAGAATGCGTGTTCTTAAACATCCGTTGTGCTGATGCCTAGGTTAGCGGTTCAACCCCTACACCGATCAGCTGGACTAAAATGTTGACCTGTTGTCCTTGACTTGAGGATGTTAATTACAAGTACCCCTGAAGGCGGAGTGGGCTCGCCTGATGGAGAGGGACACTGTTCATAGGGAAAGCTAATCCACACGCAAAATTCGGTCCATCACTGCTGTAAATACTGTGTATGGACTATGCTTGATTTCAAAGCGAGCGAGCGGAAAAAAAAAAATCTCTCAACAGAACAAAGGCCCTAAACCAGTGGTTCTCAACCGGTGGGGAATTCCCCCCCCCCCCCCGAATTTTAGGGTTTCCAGGGGGGGGGGGGGAGAATAAAGATCATTTCAAGATCCTGTTAATACAAGAACCGATTACTTGATATTGCTTTTCCCTTCATACTTTATAGTTATGCGCGTCTCATCCTTCTAAAATTCATTTTATAAAGTAAGTAGACCCACAAATCATGTTTTATGTGGATGTATAGACATGTTTTAACATATTTACATTCCATTTTTACGTATACTGTGTAGGGGTGGGGGGATTTTTAGGTAGGAAATATGAAAAGGGGGGGGGGGGGGGGAAGAATGACGTTCTGAAAATATGGTGAAGGGGGGCACGGACCAAATTTTTGATAGGAAGAGGGGGAATGATGTTCTGAAAATATGGTGAAGGGGGGCACGGGCCAAAAAAGGTTGAGAACCACTGTCCTAAACTAACTGACCCCAACCCCTTTGCAATAAATAAAAGGACCCCTTTACATGCATTGAGGTGTACTGGGCACATGGTGCCAGACCTATATTTTTATAAACCAATCGGCACTCATGGGTGATGTGGGTCAGTATCACACCAGCCGCCTTTACCCACCAAGAATTTCCTGATACCCATTTTATACCGGGTCGACCTGGGAACTCAGGCCAATTTATTTTAAAATTTGAATCCACCCCAATGTGGATCAAACCCCTGAATATTAGGACAGCAGACGAGTGTCTAGTAACTACACCACTAAGTCTCCCTAACATGCAGACATGTCATTATTATTGTCATACTTTGTACAAAATAAGTCAAAAACTCCCCGTTTAACAAGCTGACACTTTATGCTATTTATGTTACCTCTCCATCTCCGCTCTGCCGCTCCTCATTTAACCCTTCTTCATCTGTATATTCCTCAGTTTCTGAACCGCTCTCCTCTGTCTCAGAACCTTCCTCTGTTTCTGTCTCACTCCCTTCCTCTGTTTCATCCTGAAATTATACATACACATTGTATATTGATCTGCACTGCACAGAAATCACAGACATTAACACGGCATTGGAGTGAAACACATTATTTAACAAGGTTCAGTAAAGAGGAATAAATAATCAGAGAACTAATCTGAAATATTAGCATCTTCTTTATGAATCAACCTTCATATAGTTCATGCTGTGTAGCGTTTGTCATCATGACTATCCACGGCTTTCTTTCCTGTACTACGAAGAGTTTTTATACTAATGTTTCTCCATGCTATGAAGTCAAACCGTCCCAGCATTCCCTTCCTTTCTGACTCTCATCTCTTCCAACATTCCCATTGTCACAACATACAGCAGCTTTCCCCTTCTCACGACATGTCCTGTCTGTGTTGCTGTTGTATGTAAATTATCACATTCTGAATCTACCTATATTGTGGTCCTCTTCTTCACTTCCCTGGCACACCTCCCTCCATAGTTATCTTCTCTAGACATTCAAGTCTTCCTACATGACAAAAATATTCCACTTTCCTCACTTTTATTTGCCCCAATAACCAACCTTTAAGGTGTTGATGGGCAGATCCGTTTGTTCTCTTGTTCATCCAGTCACATTGAAATAAACAAAATGTTAATGACATATCAATCAAGTTTCTATTCCTGTTGTCAGACACACATATACCAAATAATATTTTTCAGATGGGGGATTTTTCAACAAACTCATGCTTTCAGAGAAAAGGGCAGAGGGACACATAATTAGATTGTTACTGGTACCATTAGTATCGTGACTCTTTGCTAGCTGTTGAAGTTGAGGGAGCACATATGGAAATGTCGTGAGTGCTGTGATATAAGTTCTTGGCTCAACTCAACTCAAACCATCTTTCTTTCCACTTAATACTTCCAGTGACATGTAAATAAGCACAAGTGTGAACAACAGCATGTTGTGTGTATGGTTGTGCCTGATCACGGGGATAAGAACTTCCTCTTCTATACCCATCATACTAACTGGACCTCACTGTCACACATTTAAACAATTCCAGAGATATGTCAGTGTTTCAGCCCATGCAACAAACATATTTTCACAAAAACGTGCTTGCTTACCTCCTGATCTGCACTGTCACTCACAGCACTTCCACATTCAGAGTTCTCTGTGAGAATAAGAATGAGAGAAATGTGAATGCAACTAACAAACCAAAAACATATATTATGACACACAAACTATCATGTGATTTACCACCAATGCTGACATCTACAGAGGACATTTTGTTACAGATTGAGCAATTAAAGGTCGCTTGTCTAAGCAATAGCCACGTTCTGCAGCACAGGATGTTCTGCTGCTGCCATCTTTCATCTCCCAATGAAGCAAAGGCCTCAACCAACTCAAGCCAAGCATGAGAAAAGATGGCCAGTCTCACATTAACCCTTTACAGGGTGGACCGGCCATTTCCGTCCGATACGTTAAACGGGCAGAACGTCTCAAACCAGCCGATACTATTATGCATTGTAAAAACGCGATCTCTCTGCTTTCCGATACTTCCGACGGCTACTTTCGCTTTCGCCGATAGCTTGATAACGTGGCCGCCATTTGTAAAGCGCATACTATGAATTTGAACCGACTTTTGCGGACTTTTTTTGATAGTTTTCGGGGTTTTTACGCTGTTTTTCAAAACGGATTTCGTCGATTCTTCAAGTGATAGCCGAGATTTCGCTCTGTTCAATTTAAATGACATTAAAGGGCATGAAGTTGACTATTAATCGGAGCTAGATATCAGTGCAAAGCGTTACTTTGCATTTAGCAGTCGTGAGTCGGACTTTAAAGAAAGTGATTACGATTCTGAAAATGTGTTTGTAAATTGTCGTATAGATGACGGAAAATCACAAACAACATGCCGTATTTCGTAAATATTTGTGTTCATATATGGATTACCGACAACAATCATGTGAGTAACATATTATGCATGCTTTTCCCTTCATTGTGTTGTTTATTTAACTAAAATCGGTTGACTAACACCTTATTTGTGATGTTTTTACTAACGCGACCCAAAATTTTACCGAACCTGAAAAAATCTTGCCCGTTCAGGGCTACAAAATGGACAAGCGTCTGCCCTGTAAAGGGTTAATTCTCCATAGACAGCACTTACAGCCTGTGCATGGTAGGTTAGTGTTACTATTCTTTGCTTCTCATATGGGATCTGGTAACACATGGGTGCCTACTACACAGGTAAGGTTACAAATAAATTATATCACCACCAATACATAAAAATAAACCTGTGGGGGGGGGAGGAGGAGGAGAAGAAATCAGAGCCCATGTCCCTGGATATGGGAGACTAGGATCCTAACTTCTTGGCCACAAATTCCTCACATATTAAACATTAAATATATGTACACTGGAATGAATTATAGAAGAAGACTGCTGCCAGTACTACACTATTTCAACAGCTGTAGACAGAATATAGACCATAACATTATTTACTGTGACTACATGAATGTCTTTTACAGTCATCAACTACAGAAAAAGCAGTAGAGGTAGCATGATAGCTTGTGTGCTAGCCTGGTCTATGTTCAATCTCCAGCAGTCACAGGATCAATTTTTTCTGACCAGTACCGCTTTGGAGTCAATCCAGCCTCATTATAGTTATTGGATAGTTTTCTGGGATTGTCTGGGAAGGACAGGTGATGAGGAAGAATTAGATGATTGTGATATTGGAGGAAGAATTAGATGATTGTGATAATGTGGTTCTAACACAGTAGGCATGCACTACATCCAACCCAAGCATGTTTGTGAGCTCTTTAAGCAGTCAGTACAAGACTTGGGTACCATTATTGGGAGGTGCTGTTGACTTTCTTGCAGTCATGTAACGTATAAAGTTTGTAGTCCTTGACAATGTTCATAACATCATGCCTTGATCCCAACTTGACTAGCCTGATAAGTATCTGCTTAGGATGCTCCCTGTGGTGGTGAACATGTAGTGTTGTCAGTATCTCACATTGTGTATTAAATATTACCTATAAATGGTCACAGTCCATTTCACAAAGCCTGAAGAAAACAGGCTTTTGAACGTAAATATGACAGAAAAATTCTTAGAAAACTGGACAAAGAAGAAAAGAATTGCTGATATTCTATAAGATATGAAAAAACAGAAGAAAACTGGCACATAAACATTACCACCTCAGAAACTGAAATATTTTGGCCACATTAACAGTGTGGTTTGGAAAGTGCAGCGATGGAAGGCATGGTTCCTAGAAGAGGTGGCAGCGGTCAACCAGCAAACAGATGGACACAGAACACTGATGACACCTTGGCCATAACAATGTCTGAGGCAGGGGTCAACCAGCACAAAGATGGACACAGAACACTGATGACACCTGGGGCATGACAATGTCTGAGGCAGAGGTCAACCAGCACAAAGATGGACACTGAACACTGATGACACCTGGGCATGACAATGCCTGAGGCAGAGGTCAGCCAACACAAAGATGGACAAAGAACACTGATGACACCTGGGAATGACAATGCCTGAGGCAGAGATCAGCCAGCACAAAGAAGGACATTGAACACTGATGACACCTGGGAATGACAATGCCTGAGGCAGAGGTCAGCCAGCACAAAGATGGACACAGAACATTGACGACACCCTGGACATGACAATGTCTGAGGCAGAGGTCAACCAGCACAAAGATGGACACAGAACACTGATGACACCTGGGCATGACAATGCCTGAGGCAGAGGTCAACTACACAGATGGACAAAGAACACTGATGACACCTGGGCAAAGAATGGAGATTCTAGCCGGCAGTGGTGAAAGCAACATTCTGCAATGGATCTGGTACATGATGACTACTGGTATATTTGACTTCCTAGCTACCCATGAGGAATCCTAGCATTCTACGAAGAATGCCACAACTGTGTGCCTCTTCTTGTCTAAACAGATAACACAGTATGAAATACAAGTGAACATAAAACTTTGTCTGCACACCTAAGACTGTACAACACTCACGACTTAAACATACCTCTTGTAGGAGGCCCTTCATCTTCAGATTCCTGGTAACAATGAAAAGACAAAACAAGTCAATTAACACAGAACTATATCCTACACGGAATTATAGTGGTATAGTACCTGTTATGCTTGTTTACCCAGAGTAGCGTGGGGTCAATCCTCACCACTGGCAGAATTGTTTTTCTCTACCTAGAATGGCTCTGGGGTCGAAACCACTTTCATAAAATGGGTACAGGATAACTGCTTGGGAAAGAAACGAGGCAAGTATGGGAAATGGTCATCCCATCTCAGTATGCCATGATCTTGAATATGCAAAATTCTAGCACTTCACACCTTTATGGTAGTTATCTATAATGGGACTATATCTTTTTATCTATATCCTTACATTGTAATAAAAAAAAAAGCCAGTCAATAATGATTAATAAATCTTGTACAGTATTTAGATAAAGTAGGTCTACACTTTAAGGCAGTGTTTCCCAACCTTTTTTGTGCTATGCCCCACCTAAACCTTTCTAAAATTCTTATGCCCCCCCCCTCCCCAACATATGCATCATTTTTAATATTAAATAATTGAAATTTTCACTAAAGAAACTTGAATTTTTTTTTTTAGAAGGGCTCAGGGTTCCCAGAGGGGTAAGAGCGCCCCCCCCCCCAGGTCCTGCGCGCCCGTGTGTCGGGTGAATTGGGGGGGGGGGGGGGGGGGGGGGCGGTTACACCAGACAAGCTGGTTCCCCCGCCCCCCCCCCCCCCTTTTTGTGGACTCAGTCTCATTGTGAGGTATTGCCCACAGTGGTCCACCAAGCCCACATCTAAGGTGAACATATGTGATGTGTTTTTATTTGATCATCCCGGTCCCCGACCAAACCAGGCGAACTACTGGGGGGGGGGGGGGGCAGCAAATGCACCCGATCCTAGCCAAAGGACCGATAATCACTAAGAAATTATTGAGCAAACACAGTAAGTAAATTTTCAAAACATATAATGGAGAACTGACATTCAAGTAAAAAATAATTTTAATGAAAGGATTTTCCTTATTGTTTTAATTATTAGTGATTATTTAAATTTAGTGAGATCCTTGCGCTTGATGCTTGCTGCAAAGAGATTTTATGTCAGGTTCCAATTTAATTAACTTACTCAAGTCTCCCTGTTTTGTTATATCCAGCCGATTTATTCCATTTTCGAATTGCCCCCCTTAACAATCGAATTGCCCCCCTGTGGGGCGTGGGCCACACGTTGGGAAACACTGCTTTAAGGTCTATCCAAAAGTTGTAGGCTTATATCGTATTCAGCTGTTAACACTATTTAATTCTGGGCAAATCACATTCAAACATATGCATGTTACATTATTTCTGTTATACTTTGGAGTACTGTACTATTACGTGCCAGGTCTGTGTTCTAGTACCGATTATGCTACGAGGCCAAACATTTCAGGAACCAGGTATTTATCTCTTTGCCTTCCCCATGCTTTTTCCCCCACCAAGTTTGCAAACTGTCATTAAGTTTTAAAGTATTTTTCCTCCTAAAATGCCCAAAATATCTTGACTGTCAACTTCCAATTTCTGCCAATTTGCAGTTTTCATGTGTTAAGTACTGCCTCATTCGTTTTTCTGTCCACCCATGAAATTATTGCATTATCCTCAGAAATCACATTTCTATCACCATGTTTCTTGGTTATTTTGTTTATTATACATGTTTTACTTGCATACTTCTTTGTTTGTCTGAAGCATTTTTTGGTTTTGTTTTGGCATTGTGCCTGTTTGCTGTAGGGCTGCAATATTTGCACCTTTTGGCTGAAACATTCAACTTCTTCCCAACATTTATTGACTGGGTTAGTCTTCTCAGGTAGTTTTGTATGATGCTCCATGGCCTCAGGGTGGAGGCATCTTCATCCTTCTATCTATAGGTGGTACCCCCCAATAGGCCTGTCCAGAGAAGCCCCATGTATGTCAGTTGGCTCTCAAGGAAGGCAAAAGCAGAACATGGGTATTTCCCACATCCTGGGAGGCTTCCATAAATGTACAGCTGACACATGATGCTCTGGTACTGTGCTAACCAGAGCATTCTGCACATGGCTGCTTAACGTCATTTCCATATACTGAGCTTCCTGTTAATTGTAAGCTGTGATTTTAGAGACCAGAAGGATGCAGTCTGAATGTTGAGAACTTTGATAACCTACACAGAATGAGTGGCTTGATCCCTCAACTAAGGAATATGGACAGAATTTGTAACTAGACACTGAAATAGCACCACAGATTTAGGAAATATATATTAACCAAACAGGTCAAATAAAAACAGAGTTTATCAATATTTATTAATTTAACAATGCAGCAAAAAGCATTTCATAAACTATATTCGATGAACAATAAACAAATGCTCAAATAGGAGGTGTTAGCAATAAGGCAATACCAGCCACGTTTATGCAAACAGGAGTTCATTTTAAATTTGAAATTACCTTGGGGATAAAACATGCTCAATGTTCAAACAATACCTGTGACTGCATATTTTAGCCAAAGTATTATTCACTTCATATGATTTATAACTGCTGTATGCACTGAGATACAGTGAAATATGCCAGGCAATAAATAGTGCAACATATTGTTTGTGGCTTCTGTGTTTAAATGTCTGTGTATTGTCACTTATGCCAGTGTCACAATTTTGTTAGCAGACAGATTTGATCAGTAAATATATGCCTAATAGGCAGGATGTGTTAGCAATCATCAGCATCATCATCATCAAGGTCTATCTGTACATAGGCAGTGAACAGAAAACTGTCTCAAACACCTTCTGTCCTCGTATTCCATCAAATCAATACATGAGGAAAAAGATGCTTGAAATGGATACACTCAGAAAACCTAATGACTATAAAGTCCTTCTTCTGGAATTCACAGGACAAATGAAATCGGGGAAGACATGAAAAAAAAAAAAAAAACGAGAAGTAAGAGACAGACGACTAATATGAGGACGTGGAGGAAACTGCAAGAGAGCAAAAGACAGGATTGCCTGGCATGAGCTGGTTGAGGGCCTATGCATCAATGTGAGATAAAGGGGAGAAAAGTTATTCTATGACTTCATAGTACAACACACACATTTCAGAATGCTACAGTATGCACTAGTCTTCATAGTGCAACACACACATTTCAGAATGCTACAGTATGCACCTGTGTCTTCATAGTGCAACACACACATTTCAGAATGCTACAGTATGCACCTGTCTTCATAGTACAACACACACATTTCAGAATGCTACAGTATGCACCTGTGTCTTCATAGTACAACACACACACATTTCAGAATGCTACAGTATACACCTGTCTTCATAGTGTAACACACACACATTTCAGAATGCTACAGTATGCACTAGTCTTCATAGTACAACACACACATTTCAGAATGCTACAGTATGCACCTGTGTCTTCATAGTGCAACACACACACATTTCAGAATGCTACAGTATACACCTGTCTTCATAGTACAACACACACATTTCAGAATGCTGCAGTATGCACCTGTCTTCATAGTACAACACACACATTTCAGAATGCTACAGTATGCACCTGTTCTTACATGGGTGACCTTTGTTTCTTGCAGCTCCAAAGTGCTGTTTGTTATGTTTATATGTGTGTACTTTACAGATGGCTGTTTGTTTTGTTAATATGTTGTGTACTTTACAGACAGCTGTTTGTTTTGTTAATATGTTATGTACCTTACACACAGCTGTTTTTATCACCCAAGTTATTAACTGTTTCAGTGCCAATGGATAATATATCTCCAAATGTGACCATTTTATCATTTTGGACAGAAGGATAATTTATTGCCATACTGGGGTCACCATGCTATTTGTTTTCTTTCATGGTATCTTCAGAAATTTCAGTGATCAGTTATTGGAAACGTACATTATAATACTTGATGCTGGAAGGATTGAGACGGTGGCATGGAGGAATATCATCAACAGAGTTGATCCACAACACAAAAGACAGAGATCTGTGGATGGCTATGAACGCTTACGCCAGCTGGCCAGGCACTTGATGATGATGAATACTTGTTAATTTGATTGTGTAACATGTTTGATCCAAACCTACGTTTTGTTTGGCATAGATTATAGAATCAGTTAACTCACCCAAAATTTAAAATTATAATATATTATTGGATTATATTTCATGCTTAACTGAATGAGCAAAGTGCAAACCATTGTTATTGTTGATTTTATGTTGTTTTTCAGATTTACTGAACTGCAATTGTTTCTTCAGAGAAAAATGTATGATAGTACCATAGTCCTATAACTAAAGAACATAAAGTATGCTACAAGAGACAAGCTGCCGTCTTACTCTTCTTGGCCCCGCCTTTTCACCTCCGTGTTTTGACAGTTAGTGCTAGGTTTCTCAATTTCTTGCACTGAACCTGAGTGAACGGTGAACCCATCTGAACTGTGACCACACTGGCCTTTGCTTGTCTTGTTGGCTCTACGCAGTTTGATGGCGTCCCATGTGCAGTCAATTCAGAAAACAATATATTAACTTTGCGTTAAAGTAGGTGTTTGAATGAGGTGTCATTCGAATTCAGTTTGTTAGCTAAATCCAATTGTTATTTTATTTTTAACAATTAAAAAAGTACAGCACTCAGTGTTGTACCCCAGTAAATACAAACAAAACATACACATTCTGAAGATCTTGTTACGACGGCTGGATTTTCAGCGCCTACATCTTCTCCTTCATCAACTAGTCGTCTCCGTCTACGTACTGGTTTCGGAACTGACATAGCTATTAATCAGCACGTTGTAATTCCAGTGAACATAAACTGTTCCTTCCTTCACCAAATTCCAACAATGGCGAGAGTTTTGCCAGGTAATCATGGTAACTGGAAGTTAAGCTAGTGAAAACAAAGCCAATCATACAAAATACATTTACTGAACACTTTACCCGCATTAATACTTAATATATTTAATCATAATTGTTTTAAAAGTAGTTTTTTTATTCGATGCGTGTTAAATATGGCATGATAAATTAAATTTGCAGCAAGGCATATGTTGCAGCAGAAACATTCTCAAAGAGGGAACGTCAATCTGGCGCATATCACATAACGAGAAATCCATTCCTGTTACAAAACCACTAATGACTAATAGAAGAAACTATTTTTCGTGATCTGTCAGTTATTTTGCTGTTCTCGGCATTTCATATTACCATAACGTTTTCCTCTGTGGAGGATTGATGACTACCATTTTGCCAACTTCAACTCTAAAGTCTAAGCTCCTAAACAACATGTTATGTTATGTTAATTTTCATAACAGGTGGTAATCGAGGTTAAGGCGATGCTAACCCTAAAAAATTTAATTCCATAATACTTAATTTCTATGTTCTGTTATGGTATATGGTTTGATATTGAAGACTGCTGTTCGATAAAATATTGTCAAATTGACTTTGCACTTAACGATTGCCTCGTGTCCAGAAGGTCATGGGTTGGTTTTCGGACTT
This sequence comes from Cepaea hortensis, assembly GCA_963921405.1. NCBI lineage: Eukaryota > Metazoa > Mollusca > Gastropoda > Stylommatophora > Helicidae > Cepaea > Cepaea hortensis. The sequence goes on along the minus strand of OY992892.1, from coordinate 69,984,461 downwards.
TGTTATTCGATTCTCGACTGCAGCTTTTTCGTGAACTCCAGTGGGTCGTCGTATGATGTACGACAGGCGGTTAACTGCTCTTCGGAGAGACTGAGCTAGATGAGATAAAATTAAGCCATGAAGTCGACGCCCCCCCCCCCCCACCTACAAACTACCCTTGTCCTGTCTTTTCCTTTTAACCCCCTATTTTTTATTCTTTATTTTTTTATTTTAATGCCCAGTACACACAGAAGAACCAAGAAAGACACTGAAAGCCACAGAGATGTGTTTTCTCCGTAGAATGCGAAGAATCCAATGAAAGAAAATATGCCGAAAGATGCTAATCCACAAAGACATTTCACTACCAATGTTAGGACAAGATAACTATTGTCTGATCGCGTTATAAGACAAGTGGGTCTGAAGAATGTTGCAAGAACTGGGAATATTGAGAGAGTCAGAGACAGGCGGACAGAAAGTGTAAATACCGTATGGGTTGACAGGGGGAGGTGATCTAGGGTGGAACTTATCAAGACAACGGATGACAGATGTTTGCTAAGGAACACGATCGTCTGAGCCGATAGACAGGGCACTTGATAAGATAACAAGAAGAGAAACCCAGGTGCGTCCACCGGGTGACTGTACTTTGGGCGATCTCTAGATATGGACATTTGCTGCGAGTACCCTACAATTGGACTATACAGTCACCAGCGGTGCTGTCAGGTGCTTTCCCAGCGACACAGCTCTGTAGTCCTACAGTACTGAAAGAGGCCTACTACAAGCATTGGCAACAGACACACCAGTAGCAGCAATAGTACCAATAGTAGTAACAATAGCAGCAGCAGTAGTTTTATCCAGAAAACCGTTATTAATTATTTACATAAAAGTATCCACATGAAATGAAATCTCTCAGGTTTACATTTTGGGAGCCGTTATCTGCCATAATATGTTATATGTTATGGCGAACGACGTTACTGCATACTTGGCGATCAAATGTGTGTTCAGTCCTCCCATGCATCAGGTATCCCACATTTTTCTGCTCACTGTTCGCGTCGGTAGTTGGTTATGTTAACTTCTCTGTTGACTCGAAGACGACACCGAAGAGCTTGATCAGGTTTCACTTCCAATACAAGTTGTCGGATTGGCGTCAGATTCTTATCAGTTTTCGCCAGCTGTTCCACACTGAATGGACCGTATCTGTCCTGTCCATCCGTATTCCCGTTTATTTTGATAAATTATTTGCTAGCTGGTCTTCGCTTTCAGTAGCGTTTGCTCTGGCATGTACGAGTGAATAATGCTAAGAGTGACTAAAAAGAGACATCTTAGAGTCCTTCTATCCATCATGTGCCATGCCGATAAGCGTGGGCGGTCATGTTCTGCTATCTCACTTGATCACCAGAGTCGTGGATCATCTCAGTGTTCCTGTCTCGACCATGCCACGTGGCCAATCCATCCAGGTATTTACTTCTCGGTCTTCCCCTTGGTCTCGTCCCTTCGATCTTGCCAGTTGTCACTAAGTTCTCCAAGTCATTTCTTCTCATAACATGCCCAAACAAAAAATGTTGACTGTCTACGTCTAATAACTCAAATCAGTTTACGATCTTCATTTGTTTCTTGAAGGACTTGTTCATTGGTTTTTATGTCTGTCCATGGTATTCTTTGCATTTCCCCCAGAAACCACATTTCCACAGCCATCAGATGTTTTTCAGCTTGGCTGCTCATTGTCCACGGTTCACATCCATACACAAGTATAGGTTCTATGTAGCGCTTCAATACTCTTGTTCTCGTTTCAATCGATACCTTTTTATTGGTCAGTATGTTTTTCGTCTTGCAAAAGGCTACATTGGCAATGGCAATTATTGTTCTAATCTCTTCAAGGCATCTCCCATCAAATGTTATGACTGTTCCGAGATAACTGTATTGATTCACTTGCTTAAGAATATGCCCATTTACTCGTATATCACATTGAAGTATTTCCTTCTTCCCAGTGACGACCATAATCTGTGTCTTCTTACTATTTAGTTCTAACCCTAGTTGTTTACTGTGTGCAACAACCGCATATACTAAATGTCGCAGGTCCTGTTCATTGTCTGCCACCCAGACAGTATCATCTGCATATCTAATGTTATTGTTCTTCAAAACAATGTTTTCCCGTAGAGACTTTGAATAACGAAGACAAAAACAATAGATTGCACGATTTATTGCCTGGTATATTTCGCTGCATCTCGTCAGGTACATACTGCAGAATTCACACAACATAAGTTAAAATAACTAGATAAATCCTTCAAGCTGAAATATACACATGTTCACACAGTAATGTCAAGTGTCTACCACGATAATTTTAAACTGACTAACATGTCTTTCTGTTTGCACAAAGCTGGCTTGTGTAGATGAATCATTATGGCTTCAGCAAACTTTAACAAGCGAGTATTTTGTGTGTTAAACAACACGGAAAGGCACGGTCTCTACCAATCACATGGCCGCTTTCGAGCCTATGCCTAGCAATTGATGAAGCGGGAAGCTTCCGGTGTGTTCCCTCGCCTGTGTGTAGTATCGTGTTGACCCATTGAGGTATGTGTTCCACAACTCTTTTGTTCAACTGCCACTCTGTTCTGCCGATGTAGGTAGACTGGCACTTACATGTGAATTTGTAAATACAATTGTTTTTGGCGTACAGAGGGACAGGCTATTTTACTGCTGGGTTCGGAATCGGTGTGGTTCGTACATAATGATTGGAGTTGCAGCACAGAATGTTCGGCCTACTGCTGTAAAGAGCCGGTCTTGTAGACGTTGCATTACGTCATCCCCTCGAAAGGTTAGCTGGATGAATACCTTGAGTTTAGGGACTGTAGTGTCGTCTGGTTTTGGTTTGGGTTGTTGGCAGTGGCAGTCGAGTACCAATTCAAGTTTAAGACATTCTTCAGAGTTTCAATTTCCTCTGTTAGTGTGTCCTGGTGCATATCTTCCTTGCACGGTCAAACAGGGTCCGTACTAAGCCTCGTTTGTACTGGACCGGTGTGAAGTTCTGAAAATTTAAGTATTGGCCTGTCCATGTTTTTTTGCGGTACACCGATCTTTGAATTATGCCGTCTGCTCTACGTCTCATTAGAATATCTAGGAACGGCAACGCTTTGTTATGTTCGTGTTCCATAGATAGAGAGATATTTTTATGCGTCATATTCATTATGGCCTGGAACGATGTTGCTTGTAGCTCGTCTGTGGTGATAATTAGTATATCGTCCACATAACTACGGTAGAAGACCAAGTCGTTAATGTCTGAGGATCTCTTTTCTTCTAAATGTGCCATGAAGGTGTCCGCTATAATAGGACCAAGAGGACTCCCCATGGCCACTCCGTCAATTTGGTGGTATGACTTTGTTAGAAAATTGAATTGTATGTTGGCGGTCCATAGTAGTAATAGCCTCTCCAGAACAGATGTTGGTATGCCTAGTTTTAGTAGTTTGTCTTTGATGCGTTCCCTTATAATTTTCACTGTCTCATCTAATGGAACGTTGGTGAATAGGGAGGCTATATCCATGGATGCCATGTGTTTATTATTTATGTCCATGGTCCAAGAGTGTTGAGGTGCTACATAGAGCCTGCCTGTTCTTTTGTATGGACGTGAAACTTGGACAATGAGTAGTCAAGCTGAAAAACATCTGATGGCTGCAAAAATGTGGTTTCTGAGGAAAATGCAAAGAATACCATGGACAGACAGAAAAACCAATGACCAAGTACTAAAGGAGACAAGTGAAAATCGTAAACTGATTAGAGAAATTAGACGTAGACAGTCAACATTTTTTGGACTTGTTATGAGAAGAAATGGATTGGAAAACTTAGTGACAACTGGCAAGATCGAAGAGAACAGACCAAGGGGAAGGCCGAGAAGTAAATACCTGGATGGCTTGGCCACATGACATGGTCGAGACAGGAACACTGAGCTGATCCACAACTCTGGTGATCGAGTAAAATGGTGAGTCATGACCGCCCATGCTTTCCGGCATGGCACATGATTGATTGATCCAATAATTCCACCAGTTCGAATGTATCTCTGAGTATTTTTGAATCGAATGACTGTCGTACTGGCTTTAAAATTTCAGCTAGCCATCTCGCCACTCGGCCATGGATGCAGGCCACCTTTTGCTTCTTGTCCACACACATATTCGATGGCTGTCAAGAAGAAATGTAACTGCGCGAGTATATGAGCTGAAAGACGAGCTCACATTATTGTTTGAAGTTCAGGGTAAGATGGAATTATTTGCCTGGCTGGATGATGAGGAATGGATCATGCGCCTTGCTTATTTAGTATATATTTTTGAAACGGCGAATAAACTCATTCTTCAGATGCAAGGAAGGAATACAAATATCATACAATTTGAGGATGCCTTGAAAGCTTTTATGAGCAAGCTGGAAAATTGGAAAAGAAAGGTCAATATGAACAATTTTGCAATGTTTGAGAAGCTGTCATCCAATCTTGCTGTTGATGGTAAAGACAAAGTACTTCCACAATGTGCAAAAAAAAAAAAAAAAAAAAAAATGAAATGAAATGTTGCAGCATTTGACAGCACTAGAATATGAATTTGAGAGATATTTTCCTGAAATTAGTGATGATAAGTTGGATTCGGTACGAAACCCATTCAAATTAACAGTTGAACAAGTTTTTGATGATTGTCAAGATGAATGTCTGAAGCTGAAAACTAATTCGGCAGCAAGAGATGTGTTCGATGAGAAACTAATCACGGAATTTTGGTATTTTTTATGCGATTCCTGCCCAAAAGTAGCTGAAAAAGAAATCCGTGCATTGCTTCCAAGTGTGTCATCATATATTTGTGAGTCAGTCTGTTGAAAATTAAAACAAAACGACGTAATAGATTAGATCAGTGTTTCCCAACCTTTTTTGTACCATGCCCCACTTAAGCCTTTCTAAAATTCATATTGCCCCCCTCCCCCGCCCCATGCCCCCCCCCCCTCAACATATACATTATTTCTAATATTCAAAAATTGAAATGTTCACTAAAGAAACTTGAATGATAGGTTTTAGGAAGAAATCACTAGGTAATTATTGAGCAAACACAGTAAGTAAATTTTCAAAACATATAATGGAGAACTGAAATTCAAGTACAAAATAATTTTAATGAAAGATTTTTCTATATTATTTTAATTATTAATAATTATTTATTATTTAAATTTAGTGAGATCCTTGCGCTTGATGCTTGCTGCAAAGAGATCTTATGTCAGGTTCCAATTTAGTTAACTTCAGTCTCAAGTCTCCCCGTTTTGTTATATTCAGCCGATTTCTTCCATTTTCGAATTGCCCCCTTTCAAGCACTCCTTGGCGTATTTCAGAATTGCTGGAAAAAAAACAATCACAGTGTTCTCAATGATTACAATATTCATTTGAATGGAATTAATTATAAGTCTACAATATCCTGGTTTTCTATTGTGCGTTTTGTTTGAAGAAGCACAATTTTCTGGCATTCTGTGTCGTGTATTAAGTTACATTTCTTTGACGCGTTAACTGTTTGTCTATTGTAATATAATTAATTTGGTGTGTTAATAAATTATTCAAACTACTGAGCGTAATCTTGCCAAGAAATCAACGACAGCGGTAAAATGCTTGTGTTGAGAGCGATGTCTTATAAAGGATATGAGAAAAAAAATATTGTGAATATAAAAAATGTTTTTTTTATTTACGTTTTAATGTCCATCAGCATATTCGTTTGCCATTAATTGCACAAAACTGTAATATAAAGTTAATCTATGCATGTAAAGGTTATGTACAATTATTGTAGAAAATAAGGATTTTTCAATATTATTGGCAAGCTATTTTTAATGCACATTTTGATGCTGAAATTTTTGGAAAGAGGGGAATGACATTCTGAAATATGGTGAAGGATGCATGGGACAAAAATTTTTGAGAATCACTTCTAATGGCTTGGATTCACTAATTCCCATTTGGTTCTATAATTACTTCTTATAAATTGTGACATATTGCAATGTACCACCTAAGCTGCAGATTGAGAATTAAACTACAATAGGAAATAGTCCAGAAAACACATTTTCAGACGCCTATATTATGGTAGTCAAGACAAACAACGCCCGAGAAATTATTAATTAATATCAACAATTCACACCTAACGACCTATTTACTTTATCCTGGTAGAGTTGCGTTTGCACAAGAAGGAGTGGTTGTAACAACAGATAGTGCCTAAATGGAATGCAGACTAAACATAACGAGCACTGAGAGAAGGTTAGGCGGATATTTGCTTTACCCTGGAAATCCATTAGTTCGGACATTCCTACGGTGCTATTAAACAATTAAATCTCCTTGGGGGTGGGGGTGGTGAGGGGGGGGGTGGTTATCCTATTTCATACAGGCTAGACAACAGTCTATCCCTCTGCAGTCAGTCATGTAGTGTTGACCAGAAAAGTGTGGTGAATTCAGTGAGTTCAGTGGATTAGCTGGATCCCTGGATGCATTAGGTAAGCTCAGGCTTATAAAAAGAAACCTCTTATATTAGAAAAACATTTTTGTCTCAGTCATAACTAATCTGACGAGCTATATTGATTATTTCCTTTTTGTTAGTAAGATAAATATTGGATTATCTGTCTTTAACTGTTACACGCTGTCTACAAATTATAAGAAAATCTTGTAGGAAAATATATCGGTGATCTAATTTGCTTTACAGACAGTAGATTGTCTGCCAGGTGTAATAATAGTTACTTCAGTATATATGTTTTTCCTCTATACTTTTGTGAAAAATAAACATGTCATACTTATTTAAGGCCCCTTACCATGCAGAAGAAATAATGGCCATGAATTGGGGCCGATGTCACTCTTAATCGGAGTCATACCAGTAAAATAGACCAATGGGTAATTGAAAGTGTGACTGAGTATGATGCTCGGTGCACGGAAGGGAAGAGACATGTCTTGCAGACATGAGAGTTGGTTGCCTGTGTCATATGGCTATGTGTGGGTGATAGGCACACCAACTCATGGGAGTGACACCCAACAACAGAGGAGGTTTGGCTAACCTGCATCTGTGTAGTAATATGTCTCTTTCCCCCCAACCCCAATATTTTTATGAGGATCGGTACATTTGTGTTGTACGTAATTTTGACAGGTGAGGAAGGTGATCACGTGGTACATATGGTGCCCCTAAACTGGGAACATCCATATACTGAGTGTTGAATTCATCGGTGAAGGATGAGTCTTTGCCTTTACTTTGTCTTGAAGAGCAGAAGACAGTTCATCAATATTTGCCACTCAGGATTGCCCAGGCCACTCAAGAATGAAGATAAGTACCATGCCAAACCCACGTATCCTTGGTGACGACCAACTGCCAGCGGTTTGGACTCAAAATGATATTTACAGTTACCCTTGAAACAAAGGAACCCGAACAATAGTTTAGAGCTACCTTCCATATGAAAATTGGTCAGCAATAATTTAGAAAATGGGAATCAGCAGTACCAAGATTAACCAGTTTTTACAATATCTACCCAGAAAATGAACATTTATTATCAGTACTTAACTTAGCCAAGGACACGCGGACAATCATCCTTAGTTTATTGTGCTAGATGTTTGCCTGGTGTTCCAGAGTTTTTCAAAAATAGTATATGTAACAATGATATATGAAACAGGATGGCAGTTGTGTAACAATAATTTTGTACATTGTGATGGCCCATGAAGCATTCTCCCCCCCCCCCCACTTATTCATTAGAAAATTATAATCTGTTTACACTGTTATTCATGTTTATCTGAGTGATGTATATGTTCTGTGTTTAATAATAATAGTGTGATAGTGCTACTTTATTTGACAACGAAATCCAGAGAGCAGGTGGCAGGGATACTACTAGCTTTCAATCTAACCAGAGTAAGCTTTATTCTCTTTGAATGCAGTGACTTCCCTGTGCTATCTTAACCCTCTACTAGAAAACATTACCTGGTAACATAGTGGAAACTCACTATATGTGTCTGTTCCAGTGCTAAGGAGTATTGCGAGCCATTTCTGGTTTTCAATTAGTAGTCGGCAACTACGAATTGGGGTCATCTATCTCCCATTTCTATTTTACATACCACAATTGGGTACACGATCCGGGTTGTTATAGTTGTTAATTTACATATCAGCAATTTCTATCATCATGTTACCGACTCCTAGAGAAGTTAATAATTAAGAATAGGTTAATTTTTGGGAAACCGCTGTTGGCCATTGGAGATACAGTGCATGTGCTTACTACTAACCATCTGTGTAATTTTTTTTTTAAAGTTTAATTAGCTTGCTAACCCTCTTGCCTGCTCAATCTAAAGTGATTTCTCAGTCTCTAGAGTATCTACATGTGGGTTTAACAATAAGCAGATCTCACCTGTTGTTACCAGAGGACACAATTAGAGAATTGCAGGGATACTACTAGCTTCCAATCTAACCAGAGTGAGTGTTACCGTCTCTGAAATCGGTGATTTCCCTGTGCTCTCGTGGCCTTCTACTGAAAAATCCGACTTAATACCTTAGTGGAATCTTACCATATGTGTCTGTTCCAGTACTATGGAGTCTTACGAGCCATTTCTGGTTTTCAATTAGTAGTCCGCAACTACGAATTGGGGATATCTATCTCCCATTTCTATTTTACATACCCCATAAATCTTTTGGCCGCATGATAGGTTTTGTCTATATCAAACTAAAGTAAATTATTCAGTGCACAAAAAAAAAAAAAAAAAAAAAAAAAAAAAAAAAAAAAAAAATTACCAAACATGGTACCAAATCAAATGAGCAAGTGTCGCTTGTCGTCCCTGGGGGGAAAGTGGAACCAACAAGCACACCTGTTAATTATCATTGTCTAGGTTTTCCTCTGCTGGGGACCTTTGTCTACACACCCCCCTTTTAGTTTTAAAGTCTTTTAATCTCTCTCTCTCTCTCTCTCTCTCTCTCTCTCTCTCTCTCTCTCTCTCTCTCTCTCTCTCTCTCTTCAACAGACAATACCCCCCTTTCAAGTTCCTTCAGCACATACCTCCACTAACACAGGTTTCGAACAAAATGATAAAACATATATTGCAGAAAAGTGTCAGTTGAGTGTGCAATGCATGTGTGTGAATATATGTAATGTGATCTATCTTGAATGTGTAACAGAATATACTCTTGGATCAGCCTCAGAGTTTTTCTTCATGATACAGTCATTCGACTTCACAATGCACATAACGTGGAATCTCTCACCCGGCTGCTTCTCTCTGACTGATGATGGTTTTGTTGCCAATATGTTCTGGAAACGTATTGAAGAATATAGTCTCCACTGAATTCTATGTTAGTTCGAGTCTTCACATATACACATTCGACACTCGGTAAGATTTATAGTTCCTGTGAATGTCAGATCAACACTGCTTGATTGCGTAATTATGATCCTTTTGGTTTCCAAAACACGATCGGTAATATATTCCTTGTATTGAAAAATTATAAACACCAGTCCAACACTATATAGTTTATACACTGAGGATTGTCTTTTCTGTGGTCTATATTAAATAGTCCTCTTCATAATTATTTAAATATATTTTATACTTGTCTTTATCACCTCACTTAGAGTGAATCAGGTTCCTGTGTAATTTTAACTCACACTGGATTTACCTTCTGGTGACACAGGGTTCACCGTTTCCTATCCCGTATCACTTCACCCAAGTCTGACCAAATGCTTCGGCTCAGATGGGTAATCACCTTAAATGTTAAGTGCAGGGAACCTGTTGAGTAAAACAACAGCCTGTGAGAGAAACTCAACTCCGACCTATGATATGTGAATGTAAGTAAGTGGCTATATTAAGTAAATAACCGCTATAGATCATACTAGACCTATATTCTTGTATAAGACAGAGTAGTTCAGCACTCTACCCTATACCAGGTAAAAGAAAGACACGATAAAGCAAAGCACATAAATCCTAGTATAGACTTATCCTTCTGACTGTACAGACACCTTACTCTACACAACCTAAATCACTCTTCAGCCTAATGCTGTCGCCTCTCTATACTACGTTTACACATGAAAGTACACTATGCTAGAGTTCTAATCTGCATCTATATATAATCACCTTATTTACTAATTCCGGCCTAGAATTACACCACTTAATTCCATAAAGGACAAGTGCGGGTCAAATTTACACAACCTAGACTTAGTGATATATATTCTATTTCGGCACTGAATTAAATCTGCACCCGCCAGTCTTAAATGCACTCGTCAACTGATTTGAAAACTGTAATTTCAGTCCACATTTATTGGCTTGAACTACGTCACTGGGTTTTTCCGTCCCACCCAATCATCCCTGCTCCTATTCCGTCCTTTGATCCTCGTACATCAACATGCTAACAATAGTCTTTGATAAAGGCGATCTCCCGGTATCGTTGCTTTTCGGTTGTTCAAAGGACTTGGTTCATAGTATTTCAAAGATATCCACTTTTTGATCGTGCCCCGAACTTACTTGATATAAACGATCATTCTGGACCTCGGTGATAATCTTTTGATCTCGACTCTCGGGACTACGGCCATACGTCTCCGTTAATTTAAATACGAACTCTGGTCTTTGAACTTTTCTGGTTGACAATCTTCCGTTATCCACGAGACTTCGGTCTCGTCTTCAATCGTTCCGATCGTTCAATCAAGGCTCTCTCAACAAACAAAATGCCGCGGCTTAGGACGCCTTTCGTTGTTCTTGTAACATTTCGGATCGTTGACCTCTAGTATCGTGACAGCAAGAATAATGTTAATTTCTGTTCTCTGAGCATTACAATTGAGGACGATATCACGAAACAAAAATAAATAACCCGATGACCCTAGTATTGTAATATATCGCCATTCTGTACAAATGGGACGTCATATTTTGCTATATGTTATCCTTCGGCATTGAATCAGGTAATCGTCCTCCTTTATTGGCAAGTTGCTAATAAGCATACTTTTGCAAATGTTCAGGGTGGTCTTTTGTCCATTGGGTCCGGTGAAAATCGTGTGTAGAAGTTGGTTATAGCCTCACGTTCACAACTGTAGACAGGATCTCTTTACATAGACAATGGCTACATCACTGACAAGTTAACTATCGAGATAAAAAGCAATGCGAGATTTATTTTCTTTTAACACCCCTAGGAACTCAGGACCGTGCGGTGGATTTTCTCAGTACGATGCAAGTCTTCGAAATGCCGCCCCTTACATGTTTTCGTTAAAAATGCCGCACCCTTATGAAGCCCCCTTTCGCTTTCACCTGATGCGGCTACCTCTCTGTGGCATAGCAGGGCACGGCTCTGTAGGAACTCATGAATCATCATGTCACAGAATATAAGAACACTTGACAACTTAGTGACAACTGGCAAAGGTGGTGGGAAAAGAGCTAAGGGAAGGTACGGAGATAAATGTTGTACGGCTTAATAGGGAAGGGTGGTTTGGTGGGTGTGTGTGTGGGTGGGTGGGGTGTTGTGGGGGATGTGTGTGGGGATGTGTGTGAGTGGGTGGGGGATGTGTATGGCTGGGTGAGTTTGTGTGTGGGTGGGTGGGAGGGTGAGGGTATGTGTGGGTGGGGGTGTGTGTGGGTGGGTGGGGTGTATGTGGGTGGGAGAGGGATGTGTGGGTGGGTGAGGGATGTGTCTCATAAAATTGTAATATGCATTGCTTATGTTTACAACATTCATTTGACAATGTATTTTCTTATGTGAATGTATCATGCACTATTTATGAATGAAAGATGAGTGATTGGAAGGGCCGAATGTAAGACGGGCCTGCGTGCCCAATTTGTAACCCTTTTAAAATAAAGTTGAATTGAATTGAATTGAATTGACACAGTCATGGCAAATAGCACAGACGTGATCCATGCCTCTGATGATAGTGTGAGATGGCAAGCCGTGACCTCTTCGGTTTATCTATTGGGATCTGATGATGATGATTATGATGAAAAGTTTTCGCTGTCTGAAAAGTTGCGCGTAAATTATTTTGTTTAGAAATCCACCCTGCTATGTAAGTCAATCTACGTCTTCATTATCCTGTATTTTGTAGTGGGCTGGTATCCATAGATTCGTGCATATGCCAAAACTGTTGGTTGTTGTCACAGGAGAAAATCGTATAATTTAGTCTCTTGGCTCTTGTTTTTATGCAGGGCAGTTATTATCAATTGCGAACCGGTAAAAATAACGATTGTCTAATAACAGATGTTTGTTTGTTTTTATTTGTTGTATTGTTTTGGCGCTCGCTCGCTGTGAACTCAAACGTAGTCCACACATACTACTACTAGTAGCAATAGACTGAAGTTTGCGTGTGGATTAGCTTTCCCTGCTTTCCCTATAACCGGTGTCCCTCTCCATGAGGCGAATCCACTCCGACTTCAGGGGCACTTGTAATTTACGTCCAAATGTCAAGGACAAGAAGTCAACATTTTAGTTCAAATGTCCGGTCTAAAGTGTTTCTGCTGTTCGTTTCTAAGGTTCTGCTTTAGCTTTAAGATATTATAAAATTTGCATGCTGCGACTGATGCAGCATAAATTGCTTGTTCTTTGCAGGACGTTACGATCAACCCCAATTCTCATATTGATTTACTCCGCAACTTTACGTTCAGTTGCTTGCCATTGCTTTGTGAACGAGGAGTCAAAGTTGAAGCGACAGGGGCTGACCAGATGTTCTGGCCAACAATCCGTACTCCGAGGAAAGGTCAGACGGACGCATAATCAGACCACAACTTGTACTATTAGTGTTGGGACTCTTCACAGGCTGTTGAAGATGAGAACGGAACACGTTGGGAATATCCGGAGTGGTGGGATGCCGGTTCTTGTCTCCACACGCGCGCGCGCGCGCACACACACACACACACGACGAGGGCTAGAAGACGCCCGAGAAGAAAATTGATTGACGACATCAAAGACATTGTACAATCAAACGGAATAACATTATTCAGTGCCACTGATTGGGCGCTGGAATGCCAATTATTCCTCTCCACGACATTTCACAGCAAAAGTGGAATATGATAATGATGATGATGATGAACTCATTTGGCAAATGGCACCGATACTAAAGAACAAACACGTATCAATAGTTACTAAGAAAGCACTCTACAAAACAATCTTCCTACTATCTCTATGCTAAAAATGCCAAACATGGATAATGACAGAAAAAGTGAAAAGAAAATCACAACAACAGAAATTAAATTCCTGAGAAGAATACTAAATGTATCAAAAATTGAGAAAATCAGAAATGAAGAAATCTGGACTAAAGTGGGGGTTATGACTAGGGTTTCTGATAATGATTTTCAAATTGATCATTTACTATTGGGAGAACCACAGATAGATAGGCCTTGAAAAACCAAATCTAACGGTACCTCAATGAGTTGTGTATCTCGATTCTAAGCTGAGTTATGTAAATTTGAGTGTCGTGACCTTTGGACTAAAATTTTCACAAAAGAGTGCTCACTAAAGGATTTTGTTGCGTCCTGGTCAAAATGAAAGCCCAGATTATAACATGAAAGTAATAATATCAGCTATTTACATACAGCAGCCACGCCATTATAATGTTATCAGCTGACCATTACCGTATTAGTATTACTATTAATGCTTTGTTGTTTACTTGTCTGCGAAATAAACTGACTATGTACATTGATAAAACACATCTAATGGACTGCATGCATGTCACCAGTTTGAAATGTGCGGACACGTACATTAGCTTCAAGAGCTAGATATTCTGTTTACTCTTTCCATTGAAGTTATCCCACCTTCCCCAACTCTACGGACAGCATGAACCTGCAGTGACAAGCATTAGAGCATTATTGATCTAGCTATTCATTTTGGTTTCAGAGATAAGATTTCCCATTGTGGTTATTTTGTCCATCATCATTATCTTTCACTTTTGCCATCAAGCGTTGTGGGGAGAAATAGCGATGATGGGTGGCACTGGATAATGTCATTGCGTGTGATTGGACAATGTTTTTGATGTCGTCAATTCATTTTCTTCTCGAGCGTTCTCTTATCTTGCATCAGGTCTTTTTGATGTAGCACTATTACTCGTAGATGATGGTGATGCATTCTATCAAGATGACCGAACCATTTGAACTTCTGCCTTTCAGTTTATGTGGCACAATGTATAATTGATCCCACTGTCTGTCTAATAACATAATTACTTACTCGGTCTCAGATAATTAATTTGACAGCTCTTCTCAAGCATCTCACATCGCAGGTGTTGATTTTGCGTAAGTGTCATTTGGATAATATCAAAGTTTGTCAATGGTAACAGGGTTGGTATGAAAATGCTATTTATTATCTGTCGGTTTGCGAACATAGGTATATTTGGATGTTTCATTATGGGTGATAGTTGATATATTCAATCAATCAATCAATCATGTGCCATGCCGGAAAGCGTGGGCGGTCATGACTCGCCATTTCACTCGATCACCAGTGTCGTGGATCAGCTCAGTGTTCCTGTCTCGTCCATGCCATGTGGCCAAGCCATCCAGGTATTTTCCTCTCGGTCTTCCTCTTGGTCTGTTCCCCTCGATCTTGCCAGTTGTCACTAAGTTCTCCAACCCATTTCTTCTCATAACATGTCCAAAAAATTTTGACTGTCTACGTCTAATTTCTCTAATCAGTCTACGATGTTCATTTGTCTCCTGTAGTACTTGGTCATTGGTTGATATATTAGCGAACTTAATATTTTATTTTTTTGAATAGGGAATAATCAACTTTGCTATGAATCTTTCGTCAAAATGTTTGTTTTCTCGATAGCTTGAAATGTTAATTGCCAATATGTAACAAGAAAAAGGAGGGGATAAAGGGGACGGTGGAATCACACTATTCCAAATAAGAAAACGATGCGTTCATTTGATAAACGAATGCAAGTTACTAATCCTTTGAAATAAACATTTGCAGACAACGTTATGTAACAGAAGGGCCTAAGTGCACACGATTAGCTTACCTAGGTCAGTACTGTATGCCCCATAGTTCCTCAAACCAACAAGCCAACGCTTTCGGGTCAGGTCGAAGCACAAATAACAAACGCGCCATTGAATAAAAGAGTACATGGGGTCAACTAAGTTTATTACGTTTGGTCGGTAGAAATAAATAAATTAGTACGTAAAAAACGGGCGTCCCAAACAGCCTCCTGTCAATCTTGTCATAAAAATGACAGGTTCCAGAAGCTCATTTCGAAGCCGGAACATTCTACAAGAAGCGAGCTGCATAAGCCACATTTTATCGCAAGGGTGTTGAAGACTCATTTAGTGATGTTAGTTAGTCGACAGATCGTCCTCATTGCACATCGAATCATTCAGTCCATAAGTGCTCGGATCCTCTCCTCAGCAAATCCCGCAGCGTGTAGCGAGCGGCTAACGACACCAGTTCTGTGTTGGTTTATCAATCTTCTTTGTGGAAAAATATTGCGCCATGAAGAAAATCCAAACTATCTAGGAGTCACCTTTGATCGTCGCCTGACATGGAAGACACAGGTTGAGAAAAATCGAACAAGAGGAAGGCAGAGAATGGCAATCATGAAAAAGCTTGCTGGTACAACGTGGGGAGCAGATGAGAAAGTTCTCAAGAAGTTATATACTGGACGGGTGAGGCCAGTACTGGAATATGGCATTGCAGCTTGGGCAACAGCAGCTAAGTCAAACTTTAACAAAATAAGTAGAGTCCAAAACCAAGGAATGCGAATCATAACTGGAAGCCTGAAGACAACGCCTATTAATGAACTAGAAAAGATCACTTGTTTACAACCAATGCAGGATAGAAGAGATAGCAGAGCCCAGCAACAAGCAGAAAAATTTAGAAGATTGACAGACCACCCTATGTACAACAGATTTAATGGTTTTGGAAAGGGAAGACTGAAGCGTAGCAACTTTGTAGAAACTGCAAAACGAAGGATTAGGGCAGATCCTATACTTAACATATCAACAGTCAAGCCCATACACAATGCACACAAGTTCCCAGCTTGGAGACAGCAGCAACTGCCTGAGATGATAGATAACATTCCTGGTATTGAGAAAAAGAACACTCAGCATGAAACCGAAAGAAGAGAAATAACCCTAAACTACATAAAAGAACATTACCCAAGCAGGAATTGGACCCATGCATATACAGATGGATCAGCCAAAAATTCAATAGAGAATGGAGGAGGAGGAATTCTCCTAAATTTAAAAAAATGGAGTGAAAAAAAACACATTCAATGGCAACTGGAAAATTTTCAAGTAACTTCAAAGCGGAGGTAGAGGCTTTGAAAACTGCAGCAGAAATGCTCCTGATGGAGGAAAATAAAGAGAAGCAAATAGCTATCTTCACAGATGCAAAGTCAGTTGTCTCAATACTGAAGAGCAATAACAGCACAGAACTAAATGACCTAAGAGCAGCACTCCATGGTCTATGCCAGAAATCCAAAAAAGTTGTAATACAGTGGATCCCATCACATTGCAGTATACCTGGAAACGAAGAGGCTGACAGACTGGCAAAAGAGGGCGGACGACTACCACAGCCTGACATAGACATAACCTATAATGAGGCAAAGAGGTCGATAAAAAGCACTTATAGAACCAAATGGGAATCAGAGCATCCAGGCCATCAGAAGGATGATGCATATTACAAACTCGACCGAAGAGAACAAGTAGCAATCCTCAGACTCCGCACAGGACATAACAGGCTGAAATACCACTTGTTCAATAAACTAAAGATAGGAGATACCGATGAATGTAATTGTAGAACTGGAAAAATGACAGCAAAACATTTGCTGCAGGATTTCCCAACGTATGCAGAACAGAGAAAGATATTTTGGCCCACACCTGCTTCATTTGAGGACAAGCTCTATGGAGATATCAACAAGCTCAAGTTGACCGCAGCTTACTTTAACTGCATACAGGTTGACATTTAAAGGTGCATGAAGGCCCAGAGGCATGAAATGGAATATTGCTTGGATAGCAAATCCATTACGTGGAAAGTCCGAATCAAAAGCCCATTGTGTGGGCTTCATAAAAGGTGGAAAAGTGTCCTAGTGGCATGAAATGGAATATTGCTTGGATAGCAAATCCATTACGTGGAAAGTCCGAATCGAAAGCTCACCGTGTGGATGTCATCTGCAGACTGCATACTTCTGGTTTCCAGAAGAACAGCCTATGGTGAACGGAAGGCCCAATATACGGAAGTGAGGCTAAGCAGCCATGTGCAGGACGTGACGATTCCTTGGGTGAGCCCAGTACCAGAGCGCTATGTATCGGCTCTGCAAGTATGGAAGCCTCCTTGGATGGCGGGGAATGCCCATGGTCTGCCCCTGCCTTCCCTTGAGGGCTGACCAGGATCTTTGGCTGTTCTATATGGACCAGCTGGGATGGGGGATAACACCACAACAGTGAGAGTCAAACGTCCTAAGAAACCCCCGGGAAGGTTAACCCGGTCAACAAATACCCGCAGAAGTCGGATGTGTCGGCCTAACGGCGCAAGAACGCAGCTCTGCTGTAAACAGGCACAACGCAATCACATCCGAAAAAAAAAACTCCGGATGAACGAAGAAGAAGAAGAAGAAGAATCTTCTTTGGCTTCCTGCGTAGTATTCGTGTATGGCCACACCTCTTTTAATTTGCAGTTCTCGCAGTCTGACCATGGTTGTAGATTCACAGTCATCACTTGGTTCTCGCAACAGTCTTACTTCTCGAAGAGCATTCAGAATGTCAGCCTGGTCCATGGCGCGTCCGCTCTCCACAGTAGCCTTACCTGCGAGCTTGTCAGCCCTCTCATTTCCTTGTACTCCCGCATGCCCTGGCACGAAGATGAAACTAATGTTTGCTAGCCGAGACCGCAACCACTCTCTTCGGATCCACCCCATCTCTATCCTCTTGAGCATACTCATTGAGTCGCTAAGGAAACATGCCCTAGTGAATGTCTGTGTCTCGAGCCATGTTATTGCTTTACTTACTGCCATGACTTCCATAGTCAGGCTACTTGTGGTCTCAGCAAAAGCATCAGAGTCCTCCTTCACAATTCTCCCTCCGGCCTGCGACGTAAAAGACCATGAACTTCTCACATGTCGGACGACTGACCTATCTGTGTATATGACAGCATCACCGTCCAACGAATTCTCGAAAATCAAAGCTTGTACTTCCGTCGCCACAGCAGCCGGATTTTCTTGTCTGCATTTTCTGTATAGTTGGATGCAGACTGAAAGAGACGTACAGAAATCTGCTGGCACTTGTACCCACTCCTCACCAGGTTCTAAGTCCTCAAGTGAACATATCTGTCGAAGAATGTCCTCGGCTTGACCCATTCACGACCTTCCTCTTTTTAACCTGCTGCCATTCACCTTCCTAATATCACTATGCAGTGGGTGTTGTGTGTTTGCGTTAACTCTGAGGTAGGTGTGACGAAGTCTCCAGCTTCCCCATCCTCTTTTGCTTAAATTGGGGAAGAATCCCTTAAAAACCCTTATGTAATTATATAAGAATCTATATTCGTTTTTATTCCTATATATCTATGTATAGATAGTACATGTCTATAGTATAAATCAACTCCTATTTAATGTTATGAATGTAATATGAAGAAATACGTTACATTGGTGTAGGGGGAGAGGCTTAATTTACAAAGTAGTGTACCCAGCCAAATCTACAAATTTGGCTACGACAATTTCACTATTTCGTCGGAGATTGTCACTTCAACGAACTCCCTGGCACGACCACTTCCGGTCAGGGGAGAAATAGCGAAACTCGGTCTTTTGCAGTCCAGACGTCGGTGTAGAAACATATGCTAGTCACTAGGCTCTTAGAAAATACTTATAAAGTGTTAAGAGTTTTATCTTTGGCGCGTATTACGGCCATAAATATATTTATATATATTAGAGAGATTCCTAGAGCAGCTTTCGTACCCGACAAGTGTGGTCAGAAGATTAGAAGGATTTGACACCTTCAGCGCCAAGCTTTAGATGCGCCAACCTGTGTGACTCTCGGTAAAGCATCACTTACCACCATCTCACTTATGCCTACTAAATAGGGTTTACACTCACTGTGCAAATGAAAGGAGCAGAAGAAAAGATAAGTGGCCAAACTTACCGTTGGCCACCACCATCTACATAGTTCAGGCCAAAATTACCTCAGTGATTAAAAAGTTTAGTTGATGCAATATTATAGCAAGATAGGATACTAAGATAATAGAGGGAATTGTAACCCCCTTTTTCATGTACAGGGCTGACTCCCGTGGAGCACCCAACGTGTTTTCTAGGATTAAAATGCAACATTGTTAGTTTCTAAAATTTACAACCGCTAGTTGTTACCTCACTTAGTAACATTAGTCATAATAGAGTGAGAAGATACGAAAGTTTGTCTCTTTTAAATATTTTACTCTGTCTTTCTCCGTGTCGGTGAGAGTGATTAGAGTTTGGGGGCTCGAGCTTTTTATTTCAGGCAACGTAGCTAGACAACCTTGGCAGACTGTCTTTATCATACAAGTAGAGTTTACGCCATTCCTGTCTGTCTGAACACTGTCAGAAGATTAGACTTGTTCTGGGACCTTTACTCCGTCTAGAATTACGAGCTATTCAGTCTTGTCTTCTCCAGTGACTTATTTTTCTATTCTTAGAAAGTCTATCCGCAGCAACTTTGATAGATTCCTTATCATCGTAGCTGACGCTACGCTACAGTAGGCACGTGCTCTGCAAATTTGTATTCTGTCTTCAATGGTTGGAAGATCAAGAAGGTAGCGCATCGCCGTGCATGCTGTATCTCTTGTACATCCAAGAATAATGCGCATGGCTTCGTTCTGTATCCTTTCCATCCTTTCTATCTGCTTACGGCTGAGAGTCAGGATTGCCATCGCATACTCAAAAACATCCATGACCAGCCCTTCGTACAGAAGACATAGATGGCGCTGCTCACAGTTTGCTGCCGCCATCATCCGCATCGCAGCCAAACCCCGCTTGGCCTTTTCTATCACCTGGTCTATGTGCTCGTTATAAGCAAGGCTTCAATCAAAACGTATCCCCAGGTAGTTCATTGCCTGCGTTCTTTCCACCGTCTCTGAACACAGATTTACAGTTGGTGTTGGAGTGTTGACAATATGATTATTCACAGAGAACCATGTCACAGTTGCCTTTGTTGGGTTGGCCATTGCCCCACCTTCAACATACCAAGTACTTATGCGATTGAGTTCGGTTTGTAGTTCCGCAGCAGCCTGATCTCTATCCTTAACCTGACGATACACTAAAACGTCATCGGCATATGACAATGTCCTACCAGGTCCCGTGATCTGCTCACTGGTGATTCTCACAGTGTAGGCGTTGAACAGTACCGGAAATAATGATGATCCCTTTGGTAGGCCAGGATATATTGTTTCTGGTTCCGAAGTCCAACTGCCACATCTAAAAACTACTTTTCGTTGGAAGAGGGCTGCAGCGATCCAACTAAGGAGGAAAGGACTTATCTTGAGTTCAAGAAGCTGAAGCATTAAAAAATCCAATGGTACTCTGTTGTACGCGTCCTCAAGATCAATCGCTGCCGCAAAGGTTTCAATGCCTGAGTGGAACCCTTCATAGACGTTATGGGCAAAAACTGCTGCATTGGTCCAGGTTTCTAATTTTGGACGGTACCCTCCCAGGGTAGGTTGGAAAACACCTTGCCTCTCTAGCTGGCTTGATGTTTTTCTGACTTCTAGTGATGTGGTAAGTTTCACGCGGCCGCCTTTACTTCCTAAACATGTCCTTGTACCCATTTTAGACTTTATGGACCAGGGGGAACAGGTCAAGTTTAAAAATTCAAATCATCCCCCATGCGGATCAAACCATTGACTACCGGGCCGGTATTCGAGCGTCAGCCCATTACGCTGACGCGACTCTCAAATATTATAAGAACACAAAATAACGCAGAAGGTATCGCACGAAATAGAAAACGGCCAATGAGGGTAATAATCACCATGAGAAATCAAGCGTACGACTATTAAATTGGATAAATACACAGTTAATGTGACCACTGGGGAATTCATATTTCTCTCGTATGCCCTGATCAAATGTAAAAAGTCAAAGAATACATAGCATTTGGTTGAGATTCAGAGGAAAGAACTAAGCACACAACATGTGTTGCTTGGGACAGAAAGAGCAATAAATAAATAAATAAAATTTAAAAAAAAAAGAATATAAACTTTAGAATGAATGAGTGAAAGAACGCGTGTTTGGGTCAATGATTCACATACGTGCGCACGGATATCGCGATAATTGCTCCTCCAACTCCCATCCCCGGGACAGAGAAGAATCTCAGTATAGTGCAAGAACTCCTTATAACTAACGATGCCCTATTGAGCCACACCTGTTATAAATATTAAATGTGTGGGTAGCTGTTTTATTTTTTGAAATTACACTGGTAGAGGCATATTCGGCTTAATCTTTTCGAACGCCATCTACGGGGGATATTTAATGTGGGCAATATACAGACTCCGCGGCGATGGCGTTGCGGATGCGATTCGTAATGCCGCTTACCTGCGTTCGAAACACAGCGGCGACCGATTTGGCAGCAGACCGTGTCGCGCTGGTTTTAACGTGTTGGTTTGGGAGCCGGTCGTTCAGAAAGCAGTGACAAACTACTGAACGTAACAAACTGGTCAAGACATCAACAACGGCAGTAAAATGCTGGTGTTGGCTGCAGCGACATGTATAGGATATGCAACTTAAAAAAAAAATATGCACACTTGTCCGAAAAGGCTCGACATCTTGCTGACTACCACCAGGCTTTTTAAAATTTTTTCTTGCATATCCCTTACAGTACGTTGCAGTCAACATCAGCATTTTTCAGCTGCTGTTGGTGTACTAGGCAAGATTACGCTCAGTAGTTTGCCATTGCTTTCTGAGCTGCCGGCTCACATACCCCGTATGTTACCAACGCGGCGAGAATCGCTACCGATTACTCACGAGAATATAGGGATTACGGAGAAAGACGTTAAAACCTAGGCCAGGGAGACCGGCACCGCCAGGATTACCCTCTTATTTTGTAAAACTATACAAAGTCCAAAATGTGAAACGAACTGGTCTACAAGAGGAAGAGACGGACGTCTCAAAGTCTGCGCCACTCCACCTCTCCTATTGTTCTATATTTACAATTGGTTGTCTTTGATTGTGCACTTTGACACTGTACGTCATGTTGGATGCAAGATAAGTGCGTCCATTTCATCGGTTATACTTATAATAAAAGAGCTGCAAGTTTACGCAACCGAGAAAAATACAAAGTGATGTTATCATACAGACAGTGGGATCAACACCTTGTGCCACATACACTGAGAGTCGGAGGATAACATGTTTTGGTCATCTCGTTAGAATGCAACACTATCAGTTACTAACACTACCTGAAAGAATGTGCTGAGATGAGTTGAGTTGACACAAGAACTGACTTCACAGCATTCTAGACATTCCAGTATATGCTTCGTCATCATCTTCAACAGCCAGCGAAGAGTCCCAATACTAATTATACCAGTTGTAGTCTGATTAGGTGGTAGTCTAGCCTTTTCTCAGAGTCCCGATTGTTGGGCAGATCCTTGGTCATGCTCTGCAACACCATTCTTCCTATGCCGTGATGATCTGTATGGTCTTCTGGACTATGTACACTATCCCAAAAGTCCCCCACCACGTCTGTGTTATCATGCATCAATACCCACCAAGCGGTGCAGAGCCAGCCAATCTGTCCGCCCACTCGTTTCCCACAACACCAGCATGTCCTGGGGAAGATATTCAACAAATGCTCTCTATTTTGGGCTGTTAAATGGAAGCCTGCCATTCTGTCCGAAGCATGTCTGTCTTCATCTTTCTCATTATACTTTGTGAGCCCGTTACAATCACAACAGGTGTGTGCTGTTTGTTTTCCAGCCAGCGGAACGCCGCCGTGACTGCCTCCACCTCCATTCTCAGACTATATTTTGTGGTAACGCATGCCAGCCTCTCAAAATGGAAGATGATGATGATAATCATAGAAGAATAAAAGAAAGCAATAAATATCAGAGGACATATAATATAACAGAAAAGTATGGACGTAGGGAATAACAGAGTCCATGGGAGTATCGATACATGAAGCCCATAAGCTGGCACTCTCCCGCTGTTTATACTTCACCTCGACACCGCAAGGTAAGGTACAATATGAGATGATGAGTATCTCAACTATAGCTTTCAATCTTTATATTGTGCAGTGTATTCTTTAATCTCTACATCAATGTGCGCAAATCAATGATTATGAATTTGATTATGTGCTGCCTCATTTGTCTGATGCAATTTGTATTTGTGTGCATGACGTTTACCACATAGAAACCGACCAGTCATGTCTTTAAAAATAATTGTTTATAACTAACTAGATACAGACGAGTTAGTCAGGTCTGAGTCAGATATGACTGAGCTACCGTATGACAGACAGTAGGCGGTACCACTTGCTTTCTGTTAGCACCGAATGTTGGGCGGTGCTCACCAAACCCGACACTCCGCATTGTGCCAACGGCTTCGGGGGGAGGAGTGCAGTTGGGAGGGTACAAGTTTTACCTTAGTGCGAGGAAATGCAACCTAAAGACTAAATGTCCTAAGTCTTGGTCGGAAACTGGTCTAGAATGGAAGCTCTGACAGGCGGACAGTTAAAGCATTGCTTTGCTGATTCCACAGCTTCTGCAGCTTGTCTTATTCCAGACATATTAATGTTACCTTTCTTCAGAGTAAACTAGACACACCGAGAGAAGGATCATGCTGCATGGACAATCCATGATCTCTAAATTCAGCCCAGGCTTTGTGTTATGGAGAGGTATAACTCCATTTAACATTCTAATGTCTGTCAAGACGGCAAGGTGCCAGCCAGGCAATCAGATACAGACGATGTTTGTATGTTTGTTATTTGGTCTACGCTTCGTTAATATATAATTCTTAGACATATGAACCTGCTTCAATTGTTAGAAATTAATTCTGTTCATATTTAATAGTTGAGAGTTCTTTTCAATGATGAATGAAAACACCTTTTTCCAGTGGTGTCTCAGTACTTGTGTTCGTGCATAGAGGCGCTGTCGTCACTTGGAAGTGACAGAATCGAATGCCGTTACGGTAACTATGGCTTCCAAGTGGTATGCTGTCTAGTGTGTCCTGTAATCTCTACTTCTATAATCCATTGTTGTGAATTTGCATATGTACTGTCCCAGTGGCCTCATAGATTCCCCAGCAAAAGATATAAGAAAAGTGAATGTTAAAGACATTTCACATTACGCTATGAATTCTCTGAAGATGCTTAACGACTTAAACATTTTAAATTTAATAATCAAACTTTACTGACAACAATATAAGTACATTTCCATTATATTCACATTTACATTGTTAACTGGACATATCGTTACATACATGTATTTACATGATCATATAAAATACAGCTGAAACAAGTGTCAAAAAGCAGATACGCTGTAACCTTCACGACAAGTACCTCACAAGTCAGAGCTTGATGGCGAGGGACACTGGTAATAGCGAAAGATAAACACACGAAAAATATTTTCAATTTTCAATCGAGTGCACTAGAAGTAGTAGTAGCATGTGTGTGGACAACGTTTGTGATCAAAGTGAGCGAATGCCCCCCCCCCCACCTTTTTGTACACCCTCCTCTCCAACCCCCCCCCCCACCTTTTTGTACACCCTCCTCTCCAACCCCCCCCCCCCTCCCCCCCATCCCCCCTAAAAAAAATAATAAAAAGTAGAACCCAACTGAAGGGGGGAAAACCGTGACATTTACAATTGTCCTTCTGTGCGTGTCAATAAATGCTTACAAGCATTGTAGCAAACATGCCATCTGGAGTTCGCGCATTGACTACAATCTTCAGTGTGCTACTTTACTGAAATAGTCAAGTTTCTGACTGATGGACAAGGGCTGCTTAGCGGTGTAGCTGTTATGGGCGACGTTTGCAGGCTAATGATGTCGGATGACACATTCGATTTTCTAGTGCGAAGTGTTAACACCTTTATTTGAGTTACCAGTGTTGAAAGATGCAACTTGCGAGCAGCAAAACACAAGAACACATAGAGACCCTGAGATCCATTCACTAAAATATGTACTGTCCACACAATCGTATTGTCTGTTCCCACAGCCAGAAAGTAAAATACCCAGCTGAAACCCATCAACAATGATAAATTCACACACAAGATGAGCTGTTTGTAGGGTTTGCCACGTAAAACAGCGCCCTTCTTCCTAAAAGTAATACTCTTTCTAATAGCCCTCACCACAAACACCGCAGACACCAATGTTACAGCAAGAATGAGAAATACGGGGACACCATAAAATATTAACATTGGTTTCATGCTACCGATCCAGCAGACGCCGTTGTTTCCATATCCGATTGTGATGACCTTGGTTTTGTGCAGCGCTAAGCAGACACCAGCAAGAAGACAGGGGATTCCCCAACAGACAGCGGTCAAAATCTTGAAAATGTTGCTTCCTGTCATATTTATTCGAATATTGCACTGACTATTCAGAATACAGGCAAGATGGACAGACATGGCACCCAACCACATGTAGGAGGCTAACCAAGCTGCGTGATGGATGGAGGCATACACTTCACAAGCCAGTCCTTTAGGCTTTGTACAGAACAAGAATAGAACCTGAGCACAAAGAAGAGTTGCAGATAATGACATGACGATCTTTCCAGGAACATTTCTAAGTGAAGGCACCAAACTGTATATAGAAAGTGTGCATGCCAGACAAAATAAGGACAATCCAGAGGCAATTGCAGTTGCCAAAATCTCTGCTTCAGAGTCAGGTATAAATCTTAACACCGTTTCATTATATAAGGTATCTTTCTCTGATAAGTACATCCTCGACACGTTAGAGCAAACTAATACTCCAGCTCGGGTCTGGATGTAAGATCCTTGCTGTACGATTGTCCAGTTGTTATCTCCATATTTCGCTGCATATAATGTCATCTGATCAGTTATATCTTCCTTGATATGATTCAAGTATAAACTATTATATAAAAACTGTGTGAGTCTGTCTGCCATTGATGTTATCACCAGAGTCCCGTTGTAAATAACAAAGTTATCAGGCTCATACAAAGCAAATGGCAATGATCCACAGTTTAGTATATTTAACTCAACTTGACACCAACCTACGGTAGCCAGATTTACCTGCTTCTCTGCCATGTCTAGCTGTCTATAGATTTCCATAGAAAACAAAATATTTACTAGGTTAATATCTGTTCCATTAAGATTTACAGCATGTGTCCCGTTATTATATCGTTCAACAGTAGTTTCTGTATAGGCGAGAACTTCGCCATTTTGACACAACTCTCCGCTGCTAGTAGCAAATGTAGCATTACTACCTTTGCTATTCCGTACTCCCGTGTGTTCTTTCTGGCTACCATTTGTAATGTCAATCATGTTGGTTATCTCCATTCTGGACAATATAAAGTTAGTCTGGTAAGCCGACCTGACGATATCACTTACCAAAATCTTTGTTGATCTAACGAAGGTGTCAAATTCATTGCTGCTGTTTAGATGAATAACAAAGGAAATGCATACACCTGGTCTTTGAATTCTTTCGTATTTTATGTCATTAGATCTACCAGAATGATGAAAACACGGATTGTAGGGATACACCTTTCGTTGACTTGTGTCGATTTCCGTCATGTTGATGTTATACAAGACACACGTATAATTCCGACATACAATAAAATGATCAATTTGAGACGTATTACCTAAATGATTGACAGTTTTATTAAGTATGTCACGAAGAACGAGTTTGTCCAGTTCTTGATACACGGTTTGTCTGGACTCTGTCGAGTTCATTTTCTTGTTCATTTGTTTCACCCAGGCAGTTTTTAGATTAGATACCTCAAACAGGAATGGTATGTTATACATGGGAGATGAACTGGTGATGTTATTTCTTGGCTGAGTCATATTTTCTACGACTGTATTTGTTACTGTGGCGATTTGAGTCGAGTTGGCAGCATTTCCTATGTTCGAATAGTTGCTGCTGCTGTTGCTGCTGCTGCTGCTGCTGCTGCTGCTGCTGCTATTACAACTACTACTGTTACCATCACCATCACTGCTATTACTACACTTGTTGCTGCTTTTGCGGGAGCGACTACTTGCACGACCACCATTGCTGCTTCTGCTGCTGCTGCTGTTACTACCAAGAGAGTCATTATTGTCATCATGTTTCTCATGATTAATATTAAAATGCATTACGTTGCAATTAGGAAGTGAAATCGACGAGGTATCAAGCCCTAGAATATAATCAAGAGCTATGTTCAGCCTAACAGATGTGCAGCCTTGTGGACAAGGTTGATACTTGCTATCAAAATTTTGGTGTTCGCCGTTCCCACATGACTCTTTCTTACCTGTGTCATCGTCAGAACAGACGCTGACACACTGGTCGTGGAGTAAGCGCTTGCCAGGCGGGCAGAAAGCCTGACCACATCTCTGGTACTGCGGCAGATACACCTGGTCTTGTGGGCATGCTTTCATTTCTATTGTCCTGACAGTGTGATTGACAGTGACAGTGGCCTGGTGAGAGCGAAAGTCATACATAATACGAAGGCTAGTGATGGCATCGCCTTTTCCACCATGCTCTAAATCTGGTCGGTTTCCGCCAACAAAAATAGGTGTTAAAGAGTTAATAATATTCCCGTAATTGATAACACCCTGATAATTTGATTTGTCCTTGCATACATACATATCTCTTTCACATTCGTTTATCAACTTCATAACACTATTTTTCCACAGTATGCATTCTGTGCTGTTGCTCAATATTTGTGCTTGAGCATGAAGATGACACACAAGACAATGAAGATTTTTGTAAATCCTGTTACTTTGGGGTTCCAAGAAAGGGTTCTGGTAGCGTTGACAAAGAAGCCATGTTGTATAATTCCAGGACATACAGATGGATTGGATGTCGCTGCCAGGAATATAATTTGTATTTCCAGAATCCTGTTGGATACTTAAGTCTGAATGGTTTCCTCCTTGGGGGACGCATGCCCTGACACAACATACAGGTGAACGCGTGTTTGTTATTGTGCATTTATTACGCATGATAGCCTCAGATATACTGTCATTGACAAGTAAATCTGTGTTCATAAAATTGAATGTACTATTGCGACATTTGACATTTGCTTCCCAGACAGTCACTTGACTTGGGTTGATACCGTTACATATGGCGCAGAATACGTTGTAGAAATGAATGGCTGTGTAATGAACTAGTGTCACATGTGTATAGTCAAGCACGGTGTGTTTAGTATGGCTTGTAGAGTTGCGTTCACAACGCTGTCTAATTTCTTTCTTTGATAATTCCACAAAAATGTCGCTACTCTCGGACAGTGGATTTGTCAGGTCCCGGTGTAAGTCTTCAAATTTTGCCAGAATCTGGGGATCATCGCTACACTTATTCACCAGCTGAAAATAGTACTTATTGGACTCCAAGGGCGAGCAATAAGAAATCCGACTCCAGATATAATCTTCACGAAGTTGCAGGACTTGGGAAAAGGTCTCTAGACGATCAAGGACAGCCTGCAGTATTCTATCAGACGTGGCACTGATGTTTTGTTGAAGGCAAATGAAGTAATAGTCCGAGCAGCAATCACCATACAACCAGCACGCCGGGTCACAATGACAAGGATACAAGTTATCGTCAGAGGCGGCAATAACATACCCACATCTTTGGTCACAGCTATAAGGAGATCCATTAATAACCTTTTTAATGTTCATTTTGTCACTGCTTTCAGATCGATTATTTACAGTGTGATTGTTTTCCCAAGTTGACGTACATATCTGAAAGAGGAAACAAGGTGCTTCTTTGTTTAAATTATATATTATTGCTTCTGTTGATATTTGTTGGCCAGAAGCAAACGGTTTTGTTGATCCGTCTGCACCATGCGTAACAATCATACTCTCTAAATCATAATCAAATCGTTCAGTTGAACTGTCTAGTGTATGATAAAATGCTTCGGCTGACTTGTTGTCTAGTACACGAGGGAACGTTTCAGTTGAACCGTCCAGTACATGATCAAACATTTCAGCTGGACTGTCCAGTACAAACGGAAACTGTTCAATTGAACTGTCTAGTTCAAGCTCAAACAGTTTTGTTGCGGTGTCTGGGTCACGACCAAAAGTTTCCTCTGAGTCGATTAACCCATGCTGTGATCTTTCTGCTAGCTTTTCTTCTCTATAACCAGCCGTCATCTGATAGAAATCTTTTGTGGATGACTGCATCAAGTTGGGCATCGTAGATGGTGTGTTTTGATTCACTGACATGCTGAGGTCAAGCACAGTCATCAGATATGAGCTGAAGATTGTTTGACTGTTATTTTCATGATTTGTTTGAATTCCTGAAGAGGCAAAAGAAAAAGAGGATATTACAGCATGCTCTACACGTTGACATTCTTTCTTTTTGTTTGTTCACACCCCGTCCCTTGCTTCAGTTCGCCATTTCTTTTTAATTTTTATTTTGAGCATATGGTTTTGGCCTACATTTTTACAGACCAATGGGCATGCTTTGACCAATATTACGCCGACTGTCATTGCTTCCCGGGACATTTCCTGATGCTCTGTCAGGCTGGTCGATCTGGAAGTCCAGATCAATAAAAAAAAAAACATAGCGCCCCAATGAGAATTCGAACACATGACCGTCAGGTCGGCATGTAGTTTGATGTGGTTAAAGTGTCTCAGTGTGCCAGCTATGATGCTGCCTATAAGCCAGTGTTGCTTCCATGTTCAGTTCTTGTAAAATGTCTATATATGTCTTCTCCTTGATCTATGATATTCAAATACTTTTTCTAGTACATTTCATGTAAAAAGTTACGATTTTCTTATGTAAGAATAATAAATGAACAAATATTTGCTGTTCGTGTAAAAGACACAACAAGGCTAACGATGATCTTCTTCTTCTATTCCTTCATTAAGCTCAGCGGACTGTTGTGTTGTGGGGGGGGGGGGAGGGGGGGGGGCAGGAGTGTGTAAAGATCTTTCACGCGCTCTTTCTAATACTGTTTGTAAGTTCCTATTTATTTCTCTGAGGTTTTTCTTAATACCATCACTCCATCTTTTACGTGATCTTTTCCATTGTTTCCACTGCTCTGTTTCCATTCATCATCATCAAGTGTCATGTCGAAAGATGTGGGCGGTCATGGTTTGCCATCTCACACGGTCAACAGAATCTCGAATCAGGTCCGTGTTCTTGTCCCGACCATGCCATGCTGCCAAACCATAAAGATATTAATTTCTTTGTCTTCCTCTTGCTCTCTTCCAATCAAGCTTGCCGGTTGTCACAAAATTGTCAAGTCAATTTCTCCCCATAACATGTCTAAAAGAATCTTGACTGTTTGCTTTTAATTTCTCCAGTCAATCACCGTTTTTTGTATGTCTCTTGAAGGACTGTCTCACTTGATTTTCTGTCCGTCTATGGTATTCTATGCAATTTTCTCAGAAATCACATTTCCACCGCCATTAGATGTTTCTCAGCTTGTCTGTTAATTGTTCATGTTTCACACGCATACAACTGTATGAGTTCTATATAGCACTTCAACCCTCTTTTTCTCACCGTAGTTGACAACTTCTTGTTGGTAAGTATGTTTTACCGTTGCCATGACAATTCTTCATCTAATCTCTGCAAGGCATTTTCCATCAGATGTTACGACTGTTCCATGATAGTTGTATCAATTCATCTCTTTAAGAATCTGTCCATTCACTTGGATGTGTCCATTATAATTTTTTAATGCGGCCCTTTGTTGCAGATGGTGAAGTGGTCAAACCATGTAATCTGTTGATCTTTAATGAAGTGCATGACTGATTTCAGACCCAGTTGTCTCCTAATTGTCTCATTCCTAATTATATTTCTCATGGTTACTTCCACAGCTCTTTTATGGCACCCCATCTCTGTTGTTATGATTTTCTGCGCACCAGTATTATGATTATGGCCTCACTAATTCAGTGTGTAAATTACTTTTGTGATTGTAAGACGAAAAAAGACTGGATAGAGGTAAGCATGGTCGAATGGATAAGAGCCCTCGCAAATTTCCTGTGCGCTGATGCCGAGGTAGCGGGTTTAAACCCTACACTGGTCATTTGTTTCACTATTAGTTCTCTATCTGAGATTGTTCTCAATCCTTTAACTGTTTTTGCAGTCAGTTGATGCAAAATTGTGCTATTTCCTACCGTCAAATTTATGGAATGATTATGGGGAGTCATAACATCTGATGGGAGATGCCTTGAAGAGAAAAAGAATTGCCATTGCGAAGGTAGCCTTTTGCAATATGAAAAACATACTGACCAACAAAAAGATATCAATTGAAACGAGAAAAAGAGTGTTGAAGTGCTACCTGTACTTTTGTATGGATGTGAAGCATGGACAATGAGCAGACAAGCTGAAAAAACATCTGATGGCTGTGAAAATGTGGTTTCTGGGAGAAATGCAAAGAATACCATGCATAGACAGAAAAATCAATGAACAAGTCCTACAAGAAACAAATGAAAATCTTAAACTGATTAGAGACATTAGATGTAAACAGTCAAAATTTTTGGGCATGTTATGAGAAGAAATGAATTGGAGAACGTGGTGACAACTGACAAGATCGAAGGGAAGAGACCAAGGGGAAGACCAGAAAGTAAATATCTGGATGGCTTGATCACGTGGCATGGTCGAGACAGAAACACGGAGCTGATCCACGACTCTGGTGATCGAGTGAGATGGCAAAACATGACCGCCCACGCTTATCGGCATGGCACATGATGGATGGATAGATGGGGAGTTCTCTAGGTCTCATTCTAGAAAACATCTTTTTGCCACAATAAGATCAAAAGATCTTCAGACATAAAGACATGATTTTCTACCTCTGGCAATCTAAAGATCTGCAAATCATCAACACAAACAGACAATAATCAGAATTGTTCTATCCCACTATGAAACAAGTAATTTAGAACATTTATTTGTCCATAGAACACTATCATCACGAGAATTAGAAGTGGTTCGAGTCGCGCCAGTGACTTATGAGAGTATGGAGCCGGTCGCTCAGAAAGTCGTGGCGTGCTGATGAGCGTAATCTAGCCTAGGAATCAACATACAGCTGAAAGATGCTGGTGTTGACCGCAATATCCTGAAACAGGATGGAAACGCGGGGGAAAAAAATAGAACACTATCATAACCACATGTATCGTTCTTGGACATCCTAATCCAATGACAAAGGGTGGTACCATACAAAGATCAATCTGTCAAAAAGAAACATGGACAAACCAATACCTAATTTTCAACAGTGTTGCACCCATCCAATACAGGCGTGGCCACGTACGGACATTGATTAAATAAGATAGGAAGATACATCGGCAGAAGAATTGAAAACTCTCAAGCAGACTTTAAAATCACACGGATGTCTAATCGACTACATAAACCGTCATTGCTATCCACGCAAAGCTTCTTTTACTGAACCATCTGTCCTGAACCTTCAGGTATTCATTCAGTTAATCTTTCCAATAGCTAAACATGAGCTATTAATGTCAAACCCTATGGACAATACACAGAAAACAATACAGAAGATAGCATGCAGATAAGGACAGATAAAAGACAATATTTAGATGGCTTAACAGTTTGGGCTGAAGTAACAGAGTAAATGGTAACATCAGCACCACAAAGTAAAATAGCAGGTTACATTAATTAACTAAATGGACTTACATAATATGCAAACGGGGCAGTTTTAATCGATATTAACAGTCAAATGATTAGAGACTCTGAAGAAAGTCTGAATATATGAGTCCCAATAGAACCACAAGATACCCATCCTGCAAAAGTGAAGCTGGATATCAACTGGAAAAAGAAAATCACACAGTAAAGAATTATAAAGGCAATGAAACTCGCGATGTACGCAATAGCCGATATTCCAGCAGGCAGCTAAGATTATGGAATCAACAAAGAAAACGAAATAATATAATCTGGGTATGGACCTATACTATACTAGAGGATAATATGTAAAAAGTAAAAACAACTAGATTAAGAAGGAGAGGAAAGATAAGAAGAAGATGAAGAAAGACAGTAGGAAAAAAAAAATAATTAAATAAATTAATTTAAAAAAAAAAAAGAAAGAAAGAAAAATGTAGGTGAACCTAAAGATGATAATGCTATTTAAGACACCCAGGACATAACATTGAACTAAAGCTCAGTCCTTTCTAATTATACATAAGTCCGTCAACGAAGTCTCGCTAATTTTGTTTTGGGTTAAAGTTTGAAGGATTATGTTCTCTAAGACACAGGTAATAGTATTTACAGTAACAGTATCTACAAGAAACTAAACCATTTAGGTGTGCAACTTGAGCACCCTTACCGATTGTCATAACCGACAGTAATGTTAGAGAAGCCAACAGAAAAGATTTACTGGTGCCGACTGACATTCTGAAGATGTAGACAACGGAATCCACGAATTCCAACCCTCTAAATTTCGTTTGATCGATGGCTTGTTCCTGAGCACAGAGATGTGCAATAAATGGTCCTGAAATGCAGCCGACTATATACAATTATCTTGACGTGATATGCACACACATTGCGTCGTCAGTTGCCTGGCGACAACAAGATGCAGCTGGCTGGCGTCTGCTATCACAGTGAGCCCCTCATCTCACTGACCTGTAGCGAAGCTCGAGAGAGGATCTGGTACTGTTTTTACTTCAGTTGAACAAAACTTTTGGTACTGGAAATAAAGATTAGGAAGTTGAGGGAACACATAAGGTCATCAAAGTAAATTAATTTAAATGCATTTATAGGTATTGATTGTTACAAAGAAATAAAGGCACACAGAAATAACAGGCACAGAGAAATAACAGGCACAGAGAAATAACAGGCACACAGAAATAACAGGCACACAGAAATAACAGGCACACAGAAATAATAGACGAAAGACGGCGATATCAGTCACTTCTGATATAATTGAAAAGAGGGTACTTCAATTTTAATTCACCGCAACAGACGTCATGGGGCTATATTTAGCTTTAGCAGCTATATATAGCGTAGTTAGCAGCTATATATAGCACTGGCGGGGGATCTCCGTTCAATTAAAGTTTTTTTCAGTGCGTGTCATGGCGCGACATGGCGAGAAAAAGGCGCGAAAAAGGAGCGACGAACGGTAACACAGTGTGTGTAGTACATTTTTACGTTGGCTTTCTGCAGTCATGAATTTTACTAACCCTAACCCCAACCCTAACCCTAACCCTAACAAGAGTATACAATTACAACCACTGAAATATTCAGGTCAACTCACACACATAACTAAACCATTTGCTGCACACCGACAACGTTATTCCGGTCAAGGTCATGCACACCGAGATACAGCGCGAATAAGGGGACTCAAGGATATGACGTGTGCCCTGGAATTCCCTTTGTTTGCGGTGAATTAAAATTGAAGTACCGTTCTTTACAACAAACAACCAGCCATATTATATTTATGACCACTCAGAGATTATGCCTGGTAAATGAGACACCGGCTTGTTTCGGGTAGAGTTGCTATCATCGCGCGACAGAACGATGATAGAGCGAGTGCATCATGGATATTCTGCCTTGGGCATGCTGGTGTGAGGGATAATAAACAGGCTCATGGATTAAGTGAGGAATGCTTTATGATAACAATCATGTTTTGAGGCCTCTCTGCGATGAGGTGCAGAATGAAGCTGAACAGACGGAAATTCCATATTTGGCACAGAATAGAATGAGTAGAGCTTCTAGGCGGTCCTCAAAGCACAGAGAGCAGCCAGCCGGAGTTTTAATCGAATTATTTCTGGAACAATCAGAATAGGATCTTCTCTGGGGAGGTGGTGGAACCTGTGGAGCATTCTCCCGAGGGCAGTGTTGTTCATTATTAAATTATGAATTCAATTAGTTGTGCGTTCTTTAAAAGCTATTCCTATATTTAACAAAAATAAAAAAAAATAAATTACACTCGATAATTGCACTAGCAGTCCAAGATTGTCGCAACACGACCGACGCCTCATAACATAGAAATCAACACAAAGAGATCTACTTCCAAATTGCTCGCTGTTGATTTTGATCCCTCGACTCGGTATTTCGAGGAACTGTGAAACCGCTTTTCGCTATCCCTCAAGCTTCAGACGCCAATGTCTGTAGTATTAGGACATATATGATGCAATTGTGTTTTGACGATAAAACAAAGAAAATTT
The DNA here is from genome assembly GCA_963921405.1 of Cepaea hortensis. NCBI lineage: Eukaryota > Metazoa > Mollusca > Gastropoda > Stylommatophora > Helicidae > Cepaea > Cepaea hortensis. The sequence continues at coordinate 69,949,391 of OY992892.1, read as the reverse complement.
AAATATTGTGGTCGCTTGAAACGTCATGAAAGTTTGGAGAGAACATTCATGGAGGGGTATATACCCTGGAAGAGAAGAAGAGGAAGACCAAATAGAAAATGGGTGCAGAATGTGGCGGATGATCTCCAGATGGGTGTATCGGACGAGGGACATCTATGACCGAAAAGATTTCCGATTGGTTGTTATAGGAGTGAAGTTCTGCAAAGGACATGCTACTGAATGAATGAATAACGTGTATATACTCTTGATGGTCAATGTAATTCCTTTAGACACATTTATGTTAAATCGAAGAATAATGTATGTAGTGAAGTATCTAGTGATATTTACTATTTATACGCTAGTGTGTTAACCAGTATGTGGGTTATGTAGAAAATGTGGTTTTAGAATACCTAGGCCCAGCTGGCTATTCCGTTAATTCTGCAGCATGGTGCATTCAGAATAGAAAAAAAAGCTAATTGGGAGATTGCAAAACAAAATATATGCAAAGTTTGATAACAGAGAAGACCACAGCAAGGCTTTCACGGGGGTAAGTAACTCTGCTCGGCAGGTACACGTTTCCTGCTAAAGTGGAGACCTAGGCGTAAAATTCTGGAGCGTTTGAAATAAGCATCTGGCATCTTAATCTAATGTTCAGATAAAGAATTACGCCTCTTGTGCTGAGGTAAGCTTGCTAAACAACTGGAAGTGCTGACCTGTTTCCCTAGCTGACCACGAATCCCAAAGAGAAATGTGCTGACAGGCGTTTATTGGCCATCATTCGTTTCAGTTTCAATACATTTTCGTTATAACTATTGTGATCCTTTCTATTATTTATGGACTTCAAATTGACTATACATTAACCCTTAGGCACTCACTGAAAGCACTTTAACTCTTATACACGTAGTAACAATACGTAGCATGAGTCACGAAATCTTCAGTATTGCTGTTCTCATAACTTTTGCAAGAAGTGTCTTGTCCTCGTGTGCCGAATTATCGGCCAAAAGCAAATGAGGCCAAGTTTATAGTTAACAGTGCAACCCCCCCCCCCCCCCCCCCCATATCATTTACAGGACATCGCTGTTAACATCAGCATCTTTCAGCTGATTGTTGATTTCTTGGCAAGATTACACTCAGTAGTGTGCCATTGCTTTCTGAGCGACTGGCTCACATACCCCGTAAGTTACCGACGCGGAGAGAACCGCTACCAATTCTCGCACACGTCACGTTACTCACGAGAGTATACGGGATTACGGAGAAAGTTGTGTAACTCCTAGACCAGGGGGACCGGTTAACAGTGCATAACGCTCAAGAAATCTTATAAAAGACGTGAATCTTCTGTAAATACAATGAAATTCAGCTGCATGTATCGACGTATTGACATTCTTCGAAAAATTTAAGAAAGCAATAAATACATGTTTACACAGGATAACAGAAAAAGGCACTTTAAAGACGTTTTCAAATTATATTGCGACATCTCTGATAATGTCTAATGAACAAAATACTTTTGATATAGATGTGAATCTTTATTAATAGCCATGAAAGTATGTTTGTATTATATTGACATTTAATTTGTAAATTGAACACATCTTTATATCAATATTATTAGGCGTTTATGTAAAGTACAGTTGAAACACTTCTCACAAAGTAAACACATTTCGACTTCAATTTTAGTAAATACCACTACAGCCGGCTCCGTGACCAAGGCGTCAAGGACGCATTTCGTGATCGAGCATTGAAACATAGCTGCGGGCGATTTGGCAGTAGACCGCTTTGCGTTGGTTTTTACGAAATTGTATGAGTACCGGTCGTTCAGAATGCAATGGAAAACTACTTAACGTAAACTTGCCAAGCGATCACAAACAGCCAAAATGCTGGGACTGACTGCGACGATCTGTAAAGGATATGCAACTAACTAACGAATACTGTATTTGTAAATCAGGAATAGATTTTCGGTGGTGTAGACATATATAAATTATATGCCATTCTTGAAAGTTTGTGTGAGACCAGATGAAAAAGAATGGACATGATAACATCCGAGGAATATAATATAATCCATTCTGGTGGAGGGAAAAAACAGCCAGGGGTAGTATTTATACTGGATATGTAGATATCAAAGGATATTGGACTGCGTCAGACAGACTATTACTAGTAAAGTTGAATGGCAGACCTTTTGATTTCAACGTCATACAATTTTATACACTAACATCAGACAGCAGTGATGACAGCGTCGATAAATTTTATAATTATTTGGAGAATGCCTTTAAAAAATATAAGTATTCAGAATTAAATATAAAGAGAAGCCAGGAATACTAATATGACTTATAAAGAACATATATTGGAAACAACAAGCTGCAATAAGGATTGATAATGAAGTGGGACAGTATCAGCCAATTAAGAGAGGTGTTAGGCAGGGATGTGTGATGTCTCCAGATCTTTTTTCCCTGTACAGTGAAAATATTTTCAGAAATGTAGAGGATATAAATGGAATCAGCATTGGAGGACGAAACATCAAAAACATTAGATATGCAGATGATACAGTATTAATTGCAGACAATGCGCAGGACCTGCAACAATTAGTAGATGCGGTTGTTGTACACAGTGAGCAACTGGGGTTAGAATTAAATTGTAAAAAGACTCAGGTTATGGTCGTCAGTAGGAAGGAAGAAGTGCCACAATGTAATATACAAGTAAATGGAAATATTCTTCAACAAGTGAATCGGTACAATTATCTTGGAACAGTTATAACATCTGATGGGAGATGCCTTGAAGAGATTAGAACAAGAATCGCCATGGCGAAAGTAGCCTTTAGCAAGATGAAAAACATTTTGACCAATAAAAAGATGTCAATTGAAACGAGAAAAAGAGTGTTGAGGGGATACATAGAGCCTGTTCTTTTGTATGGATGTGAAACTTGGACAATGAGCAGTCAAGCTGAAAAGCATCTGATGGCTGCAGAAATGTGGTTTCTGAGGAAAATGCAAAGAATACCATGGACAGACAGAAAAACCAATGACCAAGTACTACAGGAGACAAATGAACATCGTAAACTGATTAGAGAAATTAGACGTAGACAGTCAAAATCTTTTGGTTATGTTATGAGAAGAAATGGATTGCAGAACTTAGTGACAACTGGCAAGATCGAGGGGAACAGACCAAGAGGAAGACCGAGAAGAAAATACCTGGATGGCTTGGCCACATGCCATGGACGAGACAGGAACACTGAGCTGATCCACGACACTGGTGATCGAGTGAAATGGCGAGTCATGACCGCCCACGCTTTCCGGCATGGCACATGATTGATTGATTGAATATAAACAATATACCTTACGCAGATGACACAGTATTTTTTGCGGATTATGCAATAGATCTACAACAATTGTTGTTTATTGTAGTAACAGAGTGTGCAAAGAAAGGACTCTCCTTGAACATCAAGAAAACAGTAACAATGGTGATATCAAAGAAAAGGGTGACACCAAAATGTGAAATAGAAATAGAAGGTAACATTCTTAACCAAGCGGGTAGGTTTAAATACCTAGGGGTATGTGTAATATCAGAAGGAAGGTGCACAACAGAGATTAAGAGCAGCATAAGGCAAGCAAAAGCTGCATTTCAGAAAATGAAGAGTATCCTATGCAATAAACATTCACATTAACAATAAACACTATCATTGAATGTCAGAAAGAGAGTGATAAAGTGCTATATAGAACTTGTATTGCCGTATGGCAGTGAATCTTAGAATGTAAATGAACAAATTAGGAAGAACTTGGAAGCAACAGAGATGTGGTTCCTGAGACGAATGTTGCGAATTCCTTGGACTGCCAAAGTAACTAACAACGACTGCCTGAAAGAGGCTGGCGAAACTAGAACATTAAATAAAACAATAAGAAGGAGACAAACAGATTTCTTTGATGAGAAGAGAGGCATTGGAGAACATCGTAACAACTGAAAAGATCGAGGGGAGGAGAAGCAGAAGCAGACCAAGAGAAGCCCGAGGCATGGAGGAAGATCATCAGCAGAGGTGATTCAGAAAACCAAAGACCGAGATCTGTGGAAAGTCATGAACGCCTACGCCAGCCGGCATGGCACTTGATGGTGATGAATGATAACTTTAATGCTAAAGTTGGAAATCAACAGGCAAGATGTACAGTAGGTAAATACGGATTAGGGGAACAGAATGCAAGCGATTGCAGACTTGTACAGTGATCAAACGATTATGATATAATTATTGGAAACACCTGGTATCAACACCCAAGGAAATTATGGACATGGAGGAGTCTTAGTCATAAGATTACAAATAAGATTGATTGCATCCTCATCAACAGAAGCTTTCGAAATGCCTTAAAAGTTGCAAAACTAACCAAACTTAGACTCCTACAGCGACCATAGATTAACCATAAGCAATATACATATAGAATTAAAGAAAGACAAGTATACACCAAGAAACTAGTTAGTTAGTTAGTTAGTTAGTTAGTAGTTAGATAGTTAGTCAGTTAGTTAGTAGTTAGTTAGTAGTTAGTTAGTAGTTAGTTAGTAGTTAGTTAGTAGTTAGTTAGTTAGTTAGCTAGCTAGTTAGTTAGTTAATTAGTTAGTTAGTTAGTTAATTAGTTAGTTAGTTAGTTAGCTAGTTAGTTAGTCGCGGTTCCAACTTCACAGCAATAGGTCGTCCCTATTATGCTACACTCCTGTGTCAGTGAATGTCACATAAAATGCTCCTCACTGCTCCATGTGAAATGTGGAAAAGACAGGAGTCTCGACAACCAACAGCCCGCACAGGTATACTGTGCATAATGCCAAGAAACACAACATTTGACTTACGTGCACTGAAGAGTGAGGAGGTAAAAGATTATTTCAATGCACCCATGTCTACAAAACGACAGATAATAAATAGCAAATTCACACCAATCCCATGCTGTCAATGTCAAACTTGGACACTATCCAATCACGCTTACTCAAAATCAACACCTGCCAGAGGAGATGCTTGAGAAGAGTTGCCAACTTAACTATCGGAAACCGAGTAAGAAATAATGCTATCAGATAGACAGTGGGATCAGCACCTTGCGTCACATATATTGCAAAGGAGATCCAATGGTTCGGCCATTTCGTTAGAATGCAACACCATCAACTACCAGCACTGGCGCTACATTAGAGAAGATAGGACACGAGAGCAAGAGAATGCACGAGAAGAAAATGGATTATCGGCATCGAAAATATTGTACAATCACACAGAATAACACTATCCATTGCCACCCATAGGGAACAGAAACGTAAACTATTTCTCCCCACGACGCTGGACGGCAAAGGGGGGAAGATAATGATGATGATGACCACAATTTAAAGGGTAATACATGTTTAAATTTATCATTCACCTTTTGTGGTCATCAATATATACATACATGGACTGTAGCTAGGATGGCTTCTCGTGTTTCCGTCATAGTCAATCTTCGATTTGATATTATTTTGAAATAGACAAACTTTTGACAGATGGACAAGGGCTGCTGAAAGGTGAAACTGTCGTAGGTGACATTTTTAACTTGATGATGTCAGATGAGACATTTGATTTTCTAGCCAACATTGTTGGAAACTTCATTTTAGTTATCGCCGTGGAAAGAAGTGACTTGCGAGCAGCAAAACACAAGAACACATAGAGCCCCTGCGATCCATTCACTAAAATATGTACTGTCCACACAATCCCGTTGTCTGTTCCCACAGCCAGAAAGTAAAACACCCAACTGAAACCCATCAACAGTGATAAATTCACACACAAGATGAGCTGTTTGTAGGGTTTGCCCCGTAAAACCGCGCCCTTCTTCCTGAAAGTAATGCTCTTTCTAATAGCCATCACCACAAACACCGCAGACACCAATGTTACAGCAAGAATGAGAAATACGGGGACACCATAAAATATTAACATTGGTTTCATGCTACCGATCCAGCAGACGCCATTGTTTCCATACCCAATTGTGATGAATTTGGTTTTGTGCAGCACTAAGCAGACACCAGCAAGAAGGCAGGGGAATCCCCAACAGACAACGGCCAAAAGCTTGAAAATGTTGCTCCCTGTCATATTTATTTGAATATTGCACTGACTATTCAGAATACAGGCAAGATGGACAGACATGGCCCCCAACCACATGTAGGAGGCTAACCAAGCTGCGTGATGGATGGAGGCATACACTTCGCATGCAAGTCCTTTGGGTTTTGTACAGCATAAAAATAGAACTTGAGCACAAAGAAGCGCAGCAGAGAAAGACATAACAATCTTTCCAGGAACATTTCTAAGTGAAGGCACCAAACTGTAGATAGCAAGCGTGCATGTTAGACAAAATAAGGACAAACCGCATGCAATCTCAGATGCCAGAATCATTGCTTCAGAGTCAGGTATAAACCTTAACACCGTTTCATAATATGAGGTATATTTCTCTAATAAGTACTCGTTCGACAGGTTAGAACAAACTAATATTCCAGCTCGAGTCTGGATGTAAAATCCTTGCTGTACGATTGTCCAGTTGTTAACTCCATATTGTTTTGCAAATAATGTCATCAGACTAGTTATGTCTTCCATGACGTGATTCAAAAATGAACTATTATATAAAAATCGAATAAGTTTGTCTGCCATTGATGTTATCACCAGAGTTCCGTTGTAAATAACAAAGTTATCAGGCTCATACAGAATAAATGGGAAAGATCCACAATTTAGTTTATTTAACTCAACTTGACACCAACCTACGGTAGCCAGATTTACCTGCTTCTCTGACACGTCTAGGTGTCTATAGATCTCCATAGTAAATAACAGATTTACTAGGTTAATATCTGTTCCATTAAGATTTACAACATGTGTCCCGTTATTATATCGTTCAACAGTAGTTTCTGTATAGGCGAGAACTTCGCCATTTTGACACAACTCTCCGCTGCTAGTAGCAAATGTAGCATTACTGCCTTTGCTAATGCTATTCTGTCGCCCCGTGACTTCTCCGTGGATATCATTTGTAATATTAATCATGTTGGTTATCTCCATTCTGGACAATATGAAGTTAGTCTGATGTGCCGACTTGACAATATCACTTACCAAAATCTTTGTTGCTCTAACGAAGGTGTCAAAGTCTTTGCTGCTGTTCAGATGAGCAACAAAAGAAATGCATACACCTGGTCTGTTAATTGTTTCGTATTTTGTGTCATTAGATCTACCAGAATGACGAAAACACGGATTGTAGGGATGCACCTTTCGTTGACTTGTGTCGATTTCCGTCAGGTTGATGCCGTAAGTAAGACATGTAGAATTGGGACACACGGTAACATGATCAATTAGAGACGAATTATCCAAATAATGGATAACTTTATTAGATATTCGACGAAGAACTAGTTTGACCATTTTACGGTACCTGTTTTGTTTGAACTCAGTCGAGTTCATTATGCTGTTCATTTGTTTCACCCAGGCAGTTTTGAGATGGGATACCTCAAATAGAAAAGGCATGTTAGGCACTCTTCCGAATTGCGGTCCCAAATAGTTCCGCAGTGAATAGGTCAGGGGTTAAGGGTTAGGGTTAGTTGTTAACTAAACACTGACCCTAACCCTTACCCCTGACCTATTCACTGCGGATCTATTTGGGACCGCAATTCGGAAGAGTGCCGGCATGTTATTCTTGGGAGATGAACAGGTGATGTTATTTCTTGGCTGAGTTATATTTACTATGACTGTATTTGTTGCTGAGACGTCTTTAATCGAGTTTGCAGCCTTTTCTATATTTGAATAGTTACTACTGTTGAATCTGCTGCTACTACTACCATCACCATCTCTGCTACTGCTGCTGCTGCGACCGCAACTACTAGCACCACCACAACTACTGTTGCTGCTGTTTCTACTACTACCAACAGAATCATTATTGTTATCATGATTCTCATTATCATCAGTATTAAAAAGCGTTGCGATGCCGTTAGAAAGTGAATTCGGCGACACATAATCCAATAAAGTATAATCAAGGATTATATTCAGCTTTATATATTCACATTCATGTAAACAAGGCAGATACTTGTAATCAAAATTCTGGTTTCCGTCTAGCCTACATGACTCATTCTTAATAGTGCGATCTTCAGAACATTCGCTGACACACTCGTCGTGGAGCAAGCGCTTGCCAGGCGGGCAGAAAGCCTGACCACAACTCTGGTACTGCGGCAGATACACCTGGTCTTGTGGGCATGCTTTCATTTCTATTGTTCTGACAGTGTGATTGACAGTTACTGTGGCCTGGTGAGAGCGAAAGTCATACATAATACGAAGGCTAGCGATGGCTTCAGGCTCTTCACCTAACACTGTATCATCTTGGTTTTCGATATGATATACAGGAAGTCTAATGTTCCCGATGTTGACAGCACACTGATTATGTGACTTGTTCTTGCACACGTACGGCTGTCTTTCACATTCGTTTATCAACTTCATTGCATAATTTTCCTTTGATAATATGTATTCTTTATTATTATTATTCAATGTCTGTGCTTGGGCATGAAGATCACACACAAGACAATGCAGATTTTTGAACATCCTAGAAGTTCCTGGTTCCATGTAAGGATTCTGGTAGCGTTGGCAAAGAAGCCATGTTGTATGATTCCAGGACATACAGATGGATTGGAAGTCGTTTTCACTAATATCACTTCTAAAAAGAGATTCTTTTGGAAAGCAAGCCCGGAAAGAAGATGTATTAAAATCTGCGTTTGTTATTGTGCAATTATTACGGATGATTGTCTCAGATATACTGTCATTAACAAATGAACCGGATTCTATAAAATTAAGTGTAGTATTGCCACATTTGACATATGCCTCCCAGACATTCACTTGACTTGGGTTGATACCGTTACACATGGCGCAAAATACGTTGTAGAAATGAATGGCTGCGTGATGAATTAGTGTCACGTGTATATAGTCGAGCACCACGTGTTTAATACTGCTTGTAGAGCTGCGTTCACAACGTTGTCTGATTTCTTTCTTTGATAATTTCAGGAAAATGTCGCTACTGTCAGACCGTGGATTTGTAAGGTCACGGTGTAAGTCTTCAAATTGTGCCAGAATCTGGGGATCATCGCTACACATATTCACCAGCTGAAAAAAGTACTTTTTAGACTCCAAGGGTGAGCAATTGGAAATCCGACTCCAGATATAATCTTCACGAAGTTGCAGAACTTGGGAAAAGTTTTCTAGATGATCAAGGACAGCCTGCAGTATTCTATCAGACGTGGCACTGATATTTTGTTGAAGGCAAGTGGAATAATAGTCCGAGCAGCAATCACCATACAACCAGCACGCCGGGTCACAATGACAAGGATACAAGTTATCGTCAGAGGCGGCAATAACATGCCCACATCTTTGGTCACAGCTAGAAGGAAATCCACTATCAGTTTCTTTAATGTTCTTGTCATAATTTTCATCTAGCTCCTGTACAGTGTTAATTTTATCAGACGTTGATGATAACTGCATATGCATCTGCATGAAAACCACTTGCGGTGCATCGTTTGTTCCTGCATAGATATATGAATCATAACCAATCGGGTCTATTGGTTCGTCTGAACCATCCTCGGACATTTCTATAGATCTTCCTGAATCATCATGGACAGTTTCCTTCGAATTGGTTGAACGATGTCCACAATTTGTAGCCGAGTTGTGTGGACCAAGTGTTACCATCGCACTGTCTACTCTATGATGAAACTTTTCATCTGTACTGTATAGTACAGAAAGAAATATTTCAGTAGAACTGTCTAGTCCGAGATGAAATGCTTCGCTTGAACTGTCTATATCATGACGTAATGTTTCAGTTGAACTGTCTATATCATGACGCCATGTTTCAGTTGAACTGTCTATATCATGACGCAATGTTTCAGTTGAACTGTCTATATCACGATGTAATGTTTCAGTTGAACTGTCTATATCACGATGTAATGTTTCAGTTGAACTGTCTATATCACGATGTAATGTTTCAGTTGAACTGTCTATATCACGATGTAATGTTTCAGTTGAACTGTCTATATCATGATGCAATGTTTCAGTTGAACTGTCTATATCATGACGCCATGTTTCAGTTGAACTGTCTATATCATGACGCCATGTTTCAGTTGAACTGTCTATATCATGACGCCATGTTTCAGTTGAACTGTCTATATCACGATGTAATGTTTCAGTTGAACTGTCTATATCACGATGTAATGTTTCAGTTGAACTGTCTATATCACGATGTAATGTTTCAGTTGAACTGTCTATATCATGATGCAATGTTTCAGTTGAACTGTCTATATCATGACGCCATGTTTCAGTTGAACTGTCTATATCATGACGCCATGTTTCAGTTGAACTGTCTATATCATGACGCAATGTTTCAGTTGAACTGTCTATATCATGACGCAATGTTTCAGTTGAACTGTCTATATCACGATGTAATGTTTCAGTTGAACTGTCTATATCACGATGTAATGTTTCAGTTGAACTGTCTATATCACGATGTAATGTTTCAGTTGAACTGTCTATATCACGATGTAATGTTTCAGTTGAACTGTCTATATCACGATGTAATGTTTCAGTTGAACTGTCTATATCATGATGCAATGTTTCAGTTGAACTGTCTATATCATGACGCCATGTTTCAGTTGAACTGTCTATATCATGACGCCATGTTTCAGTTGAACTGTCTATATCATGACGCAATGTTTCAGTTGAACTGTCTATATCACGATGTAATGTTTCAGTTGAACTGTCTATATCACGATGTAATGTTTCAGTTGAACTGTCTATATCACGATGTAATGTTTCAGTTGAACTGTCTATATCACGATGTAATGTTTCAGTTGAACTGAAATAGTGACGTAGTGTTTCAGTTGAACTGTCTATATCATGATGCAATGTTTCAGTTGAAATGTCTATATCATGATGCAATGTTTCAGTTGAACTGTCTATATCATGATGCAATGTTTCAGTTGAACTGTCTATATCATGACGCCATGTTTCAGTTGAACTGTCTATATCAAGACGTAATGTTTCAGTTAAACTGTCTATGTCATGACGCCATGTTTCAGTTAAACTATCTATATCATGACGTAATGTTTCAGTTAAACTGTCTATGTCATGACGCAATATTTCAGTTGAACTGTCTAGTCCGAGATTAAATGCTTCTCTTGAACTGCCTTGCTTGTCTTCAACATAACCAGACGTGATCTGATACAAGTCTTTCATGGATGGCTGGATAAAGGAAGGAATCCTAGATGCCATGTTTGGTTTGTTTTGCGTCCCTGCCAACAGTTCAAAATTAATCATTAGATATATGCTGTATATTGCCAGACTTGAAGTTTTATCAGTTGTCTGTATACCTGGAGGAAAAGAAAAGCCAAACGTTAAAGCATGCATTACACACTGGTGTTCTTTCGTTTTGTTTTTCCCCTCGTCTCCTGCCCTTACTTTGTGTTTTAATTTTTTTAGTGTTTATTTATTTAGTGGCATTAATGTTTATGTTTGTTCCAAAGTGCCTCTCTTTGATGTTTACCAGTACAACATGACTGCCTCTTTTAGTAGTTTCATATTAGTCTTTGCATATTTCAAAACATTAAAATCACTAATTTGGGAGTATATAAAAAAAAAAAGCCTTTAAAGGCAGAGGATCGGCTTCACTGTGTCGGGTTCTATCCCGTAGACTTCGGTCTCTTTCCGCAGAGCCGCCTGAACAAAGCGTCGCAGAGAGCAGCAAATTCGTAGCTCCAGCGACGACCCCGGGAGTCTCCGAGAAAATTCATGACGGAGTCCGGACACGAACCCACACATTTCGGAGCAACAGGCAGGCGGTTTAACCGCAACGCCATCGTGACCCCACGCTTCCACAACATTTGAGGTTTCGAGGCTGAGAGATTATAATGTCAACGCGAGGCTCAGAAGCTGTAGGGTTCAATCTCAGCATAGAGCTTCACATGTTTTCCAGGAACCATCTATCTAATGATGTCAAACATCTATCTAATGACGTCAAACATCTATCTAATGATGTCAAACATCTATCTAATGATGTCACACATCTATCTAATGATGTCACACATCTATTTAACGATGTCACACATCTATATAATAATGTTATATATCTAGCTAATGATGTCACACATCTACCTAATGATGTCACACATCGATCTAATGATGCCACGCATCTATCCAATGATGTTACACATCTATCCAATGATGTCAAACGTCCATTTAATAATATCACGCATCTTTCTGATAGTTAGTTAGTTAGTTAGTCGAAAGATCATCCTTATTGCACATCGAACCATTCAGTCCATAAGTACTCGGATCCCCTCCTCAGCAAATCCCGCAGCGTGTAGCGGCTAACGACACCAGTTCTGTGTTGGTTTATCAATCTTCTTTGGCTTCCTGCGTAGTGTTCTTGTTTGGCCACCCCTCTTTTAATTTGCTGTTCTCGCAGTCTGGCCATGGTTGCACATTCGCAGGCATCTTTCTATTGATGTCACACATTTATCTGAAGATGTCACACATTTATCAGATGATGTCACACATCTATATAATAATGTCACACGCCTATCTAATGCTGCCACACATCTATCTAATAATATCACACATCTATCTAATGCTGTCACACATCTATCTGATGATGTCACACATCTATCTAATGATGTGTGTATATATATATTGACATTTGGCACCTTTCCGTCTTGACAGACGATAGTTTGGTACATTGTGCTTCAAAAAGGCTTAATAACTACGATCCATGGCGGTGGCGAGTGTGGCTGGTAAGGCCAATTCTTGCTGCAAATGTTTGTCCACAGTAGGTGCATGTGAAAACATGGTCACTTCCACCATTTTGCACCATCTTACGTCTCTCACGCTCTATGTGTGCTTTATCTGCAATCATTTTCTCCTTTGTCTTTATTCCATTTCTGATAGTTGCCCTCCATGCAACACGTTCAGCGGCGACGTGCTCCCAATGTGCATTATCAATGCCTGTATCAATCATGTCCCGCTTACACACATCTTTGTATCGTAGTAGAGGCCGACCCTGAGATCTCCTACCCGTCTGTAATTCCCCAAAAAAGATGTCCTTTGGTATTCTACCATCATCCATCCTCCTAACGTGTCCTATCCATCTAAGTCTACGAAGACTGAGCATGGAATACACCGTCACACAACCTGATCTTTCCAATACTTCAGTATTTGTGATTTTGTCTTGCCACTTAATACCAAGTATTCTTCACAGACACCGCATATGAAAGCTGTTTAAACGTTTCTCTTGGCGTGAGTAAGTTGTCCAGGTTTCACTGCCATAAAGAAGAGTACTAAGGACACAGGCTTGGTAGACGAGGACTTTTGTTTTGGCAGTAAGCTTCCTGTTCTCCCAGACTCTTTTTGCTAACATGTTCATTGTTGTTGCTGCCTTGCCAATCCTGATGTTGATTTCCTTATCGAGAGATAATTTGCTATTTACCTCTGATCCTAGATATGTAAAATGGTCTACTATCTCCAGTTCGGCGTCGTCAATAAAGATTGATGGTACACCATGTGCACCTTGTGACATAATCTGTGTCTTCTTTTTGTTAATTAAACCAAATTCAGAACAAGCATTAGAGAGATAGTAGATGTTGTAATTCTTCCTCAGAGTGGGTCGTAATCGCAGCATCATCCGCAAAAAGCAACTCTCTGATTAGTACCCTGCTAATTTTGGTCTTGGTCTTCAATCTCTGAGCATTATAGAGGCCACCATCTGAGCGTGAGTGAATGTATATACCGTCATCCTGATCACGAAAGGCATATTTCAGTAGAAGTGAAAAGTATATCCCAAAGAGGGTGGGGGCTAGTACACAACTTTGCTTAACTCCACTCTTGATTTCAAACTCTTCTGAAGTTGAGCCATCAAACTTGATTATACCCTTCATGCCTGTGTGGAACGATTCCACAATGGACAGAAGAGTTGGTGGGCAGCCAATCTTCTTTAGTGCTTTGAACAGACCCTCACGACTGACCAAATCGAATGCCTTTGTGAGGTCGATGAAGGCAATAAACAGTGGCTGATTTTGTTCCCGGCATTTTTCTTGCATCTGTCGCAATGAGAATATCATATCAATGGTAGTCCGGTTCTGACGGAAGCCGCACTGTGATTCGGGGTAGACTTGATCTCCCAGGACTTGAAGTCTGTGCAGGACAATTCTGGCAAATACTTTCCCAACAATACACAGTAGTGAGATACCCCTATAGTTGTTACAGTCGCTCCGATCTCCCTTGTTCTTGTACAGCGTTATAATGTTTGAATCTTTGAAATCCTGTGGGACTTGTCCTTCTCGCCAGCATAGCTCTATTAGCTGGTGGATCTGTAGAGCGAGTGTGTCTTGCCCACTCCTGATCACCTCTATTGGAATCCCATCCTTACCTGGAGCCTTGCCAGATATATATATATATATATATATATATATATATATATATATATATATATATATATATGTTACACGTCCATCTAATGATGTCACGCATCTATTTGATGATGTCACACATCTATCTAATGATGTCACACATTCAGCTAATGATGTCACACATCTGTCTAATTATGTCACACATCTATCTAATGATGTTACACATCTATCTAATGATGTAACACGTCCATCTAATGATGCTACGCATCTATCTGATGATGTCACACATCTACCTAATGATTTTACTTATCTACCTGATGATGTGACACACCTATCTAATAATGTCACGCATCTATCTATGATGTCACACATCTATCTAATAATGTTACATATCTATCTAATGAAGTCACACATCTATCTAATAATGTTATATATCTATCTAATGAAGTCACACACCTATCCAATGATGTCACACACCTATCTAATGATGTCACACACCTATCCAATGATGTCACACATCTATATAATGATGTCACACATCTATCTAATGATGTCACACATCTATCTAATGATATATTATCACACGTCCATCTAATGATGTCACGCATCTATCTGATGACGTCACTCATCTATCAGGTGATGTCACACGTCTATCTAATCATGTCACACATTTATTTAATGATGTCACACATCTGTATAATGATGTCACACACCTATCTAATGATGTCAGACATCTATCTAATGATATCACATATCTATCTAATGATGTTACACATCTATCAAATGACGTCACGCGTCCCCCTGATCTCTTGGGTAATGTGATGGGATACCTAGCCTACTTGGATAAGGGTAAAAGCAGGCGGTCACGTATGCAATTTGTGCACGTTAAAAAATCGAACGGCAGTTGGAAAAGTAAAGAGTACGCCGTAACGCCTTTGTCCTGCCATATTTATTAGAAAAAAAGCAGCGGCTGCAGCAGGATACAACAATATGAATTGGAAACACATACTGTAGGTATATTTAGCTCCAGCGAGAAGAAACGTACTAAACATCAATACGTTGCACATACTTTACAAGGAGATCCATCGTACCCCGAAATACAAGTGAAAATCCGAAATCAGAAGCACTCAATAAATATATAAAATGAATAATAAAATAAAATACACACAAATGAGTACACAACGACACACAGGACGGCCGACGTTTCGATTCTCAGAATCTTTGTCAAGGATAGGGCAACACGGATAGTTAGAACAACAAAATATAAAAAAACAAAAACAAAAAAACAAAAAAGCACAGCCACTACGTTCCCATGTGGGAGCAGAAAAAGCGGATTTGATTTTTTTCATCAATGGTATAGATATTATTTTATTATTCATTTTATATATTTATTGAGTGCTTCTGATTTCGGATTTTCATAGTTGTTGATGTTTAGTACGTTTCTTCTCACAGGAGCTAAATATACCTATTTGTTTCCAATTCATTTTGTTTCCAATTCATATTTATCAGGAAAGAAAGCCTATCCACGGGTAGTCGGTGACCGTGACCTTGGATGGAATCTGTCTAGAGGGCGCAAAACTTACACAAATGCAACCGGAAGTCGGACATACTGACCTCTTAGGTCTATGCGTGGTGCACTGCCATGGAAAGAAGACCGAAGATAAAGACTCATGATTTCATTCCAAATATATCTTTTTATTTTACCAGTGATTAACTAAACCTATTATATTTATGGTCTATATTGTGGTAGTGGAAACCTGAATGAGAGTACAAGGAGAATTGCATAACCACACAGTTCAATCATGGAATCCACTAGGAAACATAAATACGAGGACACCAGATTTACATGTGCAGGAAAGTGGTGAGTATTGTTGGAAATGGACGAAACTACACAAAACAAATTGGAACTGGACAGCTGAAAATACGCTGAGTAGGAACTTAGTTTATATTATTAGGGGATAAGAGGAAACGACGAAGAAAAACACGAAAAAGTCAAGACACACTTGTTAAAAATAATTAGGGGCAAGAGGGGAAAAATAACAGATAAAGGGAAGATTATGAGAAAAGAAGAGGAAGCAGAAGAAAGAAAGACAGACAGACAAACAGAAAGACAGACAGAAAGACAGACAGAAAGAAAAAAAAACTTTAATTTCCAAGGGTTGAGAACTGAGCACATAGGGCTTCTAACTTTCAGTACATCTTATTTCTCTCCCTTCGCACATTCTTTCATTCATGCATCTGTGTTTAAGTAATCCTAAGCTGCAGCTATAACAACAACATCAACAACTAGATATGATTGATACACGCACGGAAAGTGTCCCGGAAGTGTCAAGAATGATTTCTAAGTGACTAATTTATTCTAATTGTTATTATGCCAGTTGTAATGAAGCTAAAGACACAGTACTTCAGAATAAGAAAGAATAATAGGAAGAAAGAAATATATAAAAAGAGGAAGATGAAAACAAAAAAGAAAGAAAAAGAAGAAGATAAAAGAAAGAAAGACATAAATAAAAAATATAAAGACAGAAAGAAAGAAAGACACAAAGAGAGAAAGGAGTAAAGAAAGAAAGGAAGGAAAGGCGGAAGGAAGGAAGGAAGGAAGGAATGACCATAAGAAGAAGAAATACAGACAGAAAGAAAAGAAGAAAGAAAGAAAGAAAAAATAAAAGGAAGAAAGAACAGAAGGAAAGGAAGAAAGAACAATAAGAAGAAGACGACCATTCAGTTATGTAAGACACTCATAACATAACTTTCAACCTTCTGTCTATACCTAAGTCTGTCAAAGAAGTCAGTGTCTGTAGCTTTGGGGTAGCGAACGCGTTCCACAGTTTCTATTACCGGGTTCTAAATCTGCTGCTGGCGATTTGGAAGCAGATCGCCTGCATTGATTTTTAACAATGGTATAAGCGTGGGCTGTTCAGAAAGCATCGGCAATTTTTTTTTTTTTTGGGGGGGGGGGGGGGCGGGCATATCCTTTTTACACGACATCGCTGTCAACACCAGCATTTTACTGCTGTTGTTGATATCTTGGCAAGTTTACATTCAGTAGTTTGCTACTGCTTTCTGAACGATCGGCCCCCATAACAACTCGTTAAAACCCAGCGCAACGCGGTCTGTTGCCAAATCGGCCGCAGCTGTGTTTCGAGGCAAATTACAGAACGTAAAATTGTCTAGAAAGTCACGGACAGTGAAATATGCTGGGTTGATTGCGACGTCCTTTAAACAACATGCAACTAATTCTTAAAGAAGTCACTTAATGATGATGATGTTTTGGTACTTAAGTTGTGTAGGACACATGTAGTACAAGAACCGTATCTACACGACACTAAACCATGCAGGTATGCAGCTTGAGCACCCTTACCTATTTTCATAATCGACAGTAATGTTAGAGCAGCCAGGAGAAAAGATTTACTGGTGCCGACTGACATTCTGAAGACGTAGACAACAAAATCCTTGAATTCCAGCTGCCACTAATTTCTGTTTGATTGAGTGTCTGTTCTTGCTCACGGGGCTTGTGATAATGGCGCAGGAATAGCCAAATTCCGAGGCTAGCAGACACAAACAATGAATGCACTTATCGTGACGTAACACACACATTGTGACGTCGTCAGTTGCCTGGCGACAATAGGAAGCAACCGGTATGTGTCATCACTGTGACCTCGTCGTTGTCTCGCTGGCATGTAGCGAAGTACGAGAGAGAAGCCTGGACATTGAACAAGCAACTAAAAAGTCGAATAGAGACACTGGGGATGTGGATATACAGACGAATATATCGTATTTCATGGAAACAAAAACAAACAAATACAGTAAACCTAGGGAATGAAAAGAGAGTTGATGAAAGAAATAAAAAAGAGAGAAGTGAAATATTTCGGCCACGTTAAAAGACATAACACTCTTATAAAAACTATACTGGAGGGCAAGGTTAGGGGCAAGCAAGTAAGAAGTAGACATCGCTACAAGTGGGAAGATAACATCAAGAGATGGACGAATATCAGCCTGACAGAATGTATAGTCAGGGCGAGAAGCAGACAGTGTTGGAGATCCATTGCAGCGAACCTTCATTGTGGAGACGGCACCTGATTGATTGATTGATTTATAAGTTAAAAGCGAGAGGATAGATTTCGTTGCACCGAGGTTTACCCCATCTGTCTCAGTCTCTCTGCAGAATGGCAGTCCGCCTGCAGAGAGCATATAACAAAGTCTCCATAGCAGGCAAATGTCGACCGAAGTCCAACCTCAATGCTATGGTGGTAGTCGCCTTACGAGGACCGCACTCCGCAGCAGAGACCATGAGAGGAGTCGAGAAACCCAAAGGAAAAGCCGACTTCCCAGAGTGCGGCTCCATAAGCCATGAACCAACAAGGAACATGGCAACGATGACGAGCTCCGGCGTATAGCGAAGTGCCGAGGCGGAGGCGACAGAGAAAATAGCCAGGGAAGCTGGCCTCCCTCGGCAACAGGTGCTAGGAGTTGTATAAGATCGCGAAACAAGGGGTGCACTAGTATCTCCTTCCCGAGGTAGGGGTGGTTAGGAGCAAGACATTGTTCACGGGCAGGGGACAAACGCGGACAAACGCAAGACAATGCAAGGACAACACAAAAGACCGAAACTCTCGAACGTACGGCAGGGGAAAGCACCCGGAGTCATGACCGGGCGGGTCCGCCCCCAGAGAGTATCAAGAAGGTAAAGGGTTGAAACATTCTGGGAAGGGGGACACTTCTGACGATCAGAATCCCCCTGTCGTGCTTGCTCCGCAAACTTGCTCCGTTTATCACCAAAACCGGAACTCAGTAGTTGCAGCGATGACCCCTGGGAATGTCAGGAAAAACCGCACTTGTGGCCTGAACGATGCATTCTGAAAACTAAAGAATGATCTTAAGGGCGCGAAGCACGCGACTTGACCATTTCGCCACAGAGACCTCACCCTACCCTCCCATTTGTTTAACCTAAGGGAGTAGAAATAAAAATAAGAACATTGTAGTAGCACATGTCAAACAATCAGGTGTCATCTCCACAATGACCGTTGTCTGCAGTGGATCTCCAGGACTCTCTCTCTCTCTCTATCTATCCTTGTTTGAACATTCTATCAG
Organism: Cepaea hortensis; assembly: GCA_963921405.1. NCBI lineage: Eukaryota > Metazoa > Mollusca > Gastropoda > Stylommatophora > Helicidae > Cepaea > Cepaea hortensis. Next base: position 69,929,948 of record OY992892.1, on the reverse strand, counting down.
ACTGCTGTTCGTCCATCTCTTGATGTTATCTTCCCACATTTCTCATTACCTACCTGTTGCTCGCTTGCCTTTCCTTACCTTCCAGTAGGGTTATTAAAAAAAAAAAGATAGTTATGTTATTTAACATGGCCGAAATATTTCACTTGCCTCTTTTGTATTTCTTTCATCAACTCATTTTTCATTCCCAATTTTTCTAGAACCTCTGTATTTGATTGTCGCCCCCCCCCCCCCCCCTATATTAAATACCACATATTCTACTTCATATGCACATCTCCAGGGCCTCTTCGCGACTTTCTAATTGTTTGTTTAATGTCCAGGCTTCCGCGCCATATAGTAGTGTTGAATGTAATACTATTTGACAATTCTTATGTTTAATATCTTGAGATTTTAATACTGATTTCATGTTGTTGCAAACGCTGTTGGCCATTCCTATTAACTACCGCTACCGCCACCACCACCACCACTGCTGCCACCGCCGCAGCCGCTGTCGCTGGCGATGCTACCACTACCACTACCACTACCACTACCACTACCACTACTACTACTACTACTACTACTACTACTACTACTACTACTACTACCACTACCACTACCACTACCACTACCACTACCACTACCACTACTACTACTACTACTACTACTACTACTACTACTACTACTACTACTACCACTACCACTACCACTACCACTACTACTACTACTACTACTACTACTACTACCACTACCACTACCACTATCACTACCACTACTACTACTACTACTACTACTACTACTACTACTACTACTACTACTACTACTACTACTACTACTACTACTACTACTACCACATTAACAAAGAGAAGCAGTTCCATTCATCACATTAACAAAGAGAAGCAGTTCCATTCATCACATTAACAAAGAGAAGCAGTTCCATTCATCACATTAACAAAGAGAAGCAGTTCCATTCATCACATTAACAAAAAGAAGCAGTTCCATTCATCACATTAACAAAAAGAAGCAGTTCCATTCATCACATTAACAAAAAGAAGCAGTTCCATTCATCACATTTCCAAGGCGAAGTAGTTCCATTCATCACATTAACAAGGAGAAGCAGTTCCATTTATCACATTAACAAAGCGAAGTTCCATGTCCTTTGTATTGCGTTGCCTTCAACCGCAGGTCGATTTTCTAGGCACTGTTACGTTTAGCAGTTTGCCATTGCTTCAGCAACGAGAAGTCAACGTTTAAGTCCAACGCCGAACGCAGCAGGCTAATGTTAAGCTGATCAGTTTGTATGGCCCAGGATTGATGTTGTAAATATCCAAATGGCACTTGGCAGAAAAACAGAGTCCCCAGCCCTGCTGTAAAGTAAAGAACGCTTTAACATGCCTTGGTGCATTTTAGGTATATGGATAAATAAAGGTTAGTTGCACATCCTTTACGTAGCAGTCAACCCCAGCATGTTTTGGCTGTTCGTGATTCCTGGGCAAGTTTACGTTCAGTAGTTTGCCATTGCTTTCTGAACGACCTACACACATACAATTTTATAAAATTCCAACGTAAGGCGGTCTGCTGCCACATCGCCCGTAGCTTAGTTTTGAACTCGGGTATGCGGGATTACGAACTGCATCCGTAACACCTTCGCCACGGAGCGAGGTATAGGATGCCAGTCTCATAATTTTATTGACCATTCGGAACTCGAAGGGTGATGTCAAAACCATACCGACCGCCTAGACTTCCCAAGAAATATCCTGGCTCCCATTTTTGACCGAGTCGACATGGAAAACAGGTCAATTAAAAACACATATCTCGATGTGAATTCGAGCTAGATAGCCACTGCACAACCTCGGTTTAAACACTTGAAAATGCTTACAGTTATTTACGCTAGCATCGGCGGCCATTAGGAGATACCAACTTTGGTCAACACTATATTTCCACGTTAATTATTCCCTATCGCGAAAGCAGCCGTCATGAAAAACTTGGCTTTTGAGACCAAAACCAATAACGAAATTATCTATGCAGTAATGGCTGTTCCTGCAGACCTTATTATTTTCTGTTTGCTGGCAGGACAAATCATTGTGAATGAAGGAATAATAACAGATAAGCTATCGCTCAAAACACAGTCGGTACCTAGACATTTTCAAACGCTCTGTGTACAATGATAGCCATCGGATCCGTAGTGTGTTTTATAAATGTACACAATCTGACGAATCCTGCAAACAACAATTTATTAGGGGCAATGCGATAACAGCCAGCACAATATATTGTACTGGTAATGTATGCATCAAATAGCTATTGTTTTCTGTGGTCTTCTTCTTTTTCTTCGTCACTCCCATTTCAAGATGATTGCACAACTTCTAATCACGCTGCTCTTATCTGATTACAACTTGGGCATGCGTGAGAGTCATGTTCACCTCTAGACAGATTCCATCCCAGGTATCATGATCTATCTACTCGTGGATAGGTTCCCTACCTCTAAACAGATTCCATCCCAGATATCTGGCTATATCTACTCGTGGATAGATTCGCTACTTCTAGACATATTCTATCCTATGTATCTGGCTCTATCTACTCGTGGGTAGGTTCCCTACTGCTAGACAGATTCCATTCAATGTATTAGGCTCTATCTACTCTTGGGTAGGTTCGCTACCCCTAGACAGATTCCATCTCAGGTATCATGCCCTATCTACTCGTGGATAGGTTCCCTACCTCTAGATAGATTCCATCCCGGGTGTCACATAAAATCTTGGAGGTCGATCATGACAGAATTTCGCACCAAACGTCTACAAACAGCCGGCATTCTTTAATGTGTGGTTGATCGAGGGAAGACTATCGCGCCATACATCTGCAGGCGGCAGCCATCCTTTGATGTGGTAGACGGACTGTCTGGATGTAAGTCGGCAGGATCTTTTGTTGTGGGGACAAGAATTCTCTTGATTACATAACGGTAAGACTTTTTGAAGTACCGGATGATTACCCAGATGAAAGGGAAAACTAGCCAGTTGTTGACATTAAGTTGGAAAAGGAAAGAAAAATAGTTTCTAGACTGTCTAGTGTCTGGACAGTTTTGTGACGTCACTCAGACCAGTTTTAAAACCGGTGGGCTAAACAACTTTGGGGAAGTCGACCAAAAGTTGTGAAACAACTAAGACGTGTGTGTTATTCCGAGTTGATTCTGGAGACGGATTACAGTGTCTTCTGTCTATTTACATTGGTGGACATGTTACCTTCGTGTGATTTAGTAGTCCCAATTTTCAAACCGGAATAAATATATGATTCCACTAGGTTTACCAAGAAGCTAAAAGAAAAGTCATGGCTCGAGCATTGAAGGCAGAGTTTACTAAGAGGCTTTTGCACTGGGCCCATAACCCAGAGGGTCTGCAGGAACCTGGCCTCTGCTGAGCAGGAAACGATGGTTATTTAAGTGTGTTTCCTGAGTGATAGTTTACATCACAGTAAAATCAAGACACTGACAATAGCGCCTCTACCAGGAACACTAGTAGATATAAATACCGGGGAAATTAACATTTTGAGTTACAATTGGTGAATTCCTAGGAACAGTTAAATACTAACATTGAGTTATCCAAAGTGACAGTAACAGTATTTTTTAGGATTCTCTGATCACATAATTTTTATGAACAGAGTAGTTACATTGTGTGTGTTAGATTGATGATCAATATTGGACTGTTTCCACTATTGATGACCAAGCATCCGGATTGTCCAAGAGCTATCGGAGGAAGTCGACACTTGGCCTGAGAGACACATCATTTGCGTGAGGTCTTCTGTCCATCATATATGGTGCTGTTGTGAGGCCAGTACAGTGATGAAACAGACTTTGCTCCTGATCTATTCGGTCTGACTTTACGTACGCACTAGATTAAACGACAGACATTCTTCACATACACTTTGCACATACATGACACTTTTCTCTATTAAACTAATTTGTTGTTTTTGTTAGAGCAAGTGTTGTGTAGTGTGTTTTTTTTTTTTTGGGGGGGGGAAAGAATGAGAAGGGGCTTGGTTCAGTAGTAAGAGAGAGAGAGAGAGAGAGAGAGAGAGAGAGAGAGAGAGAGAGAGAGAGAGAGAGAGAGAGAGAGAGAGAGAGAGAGAGAAAACGATCCAGAGACTGACGGGGTGTTGTGGACAGAAAGCTGGGAGATCCTCAAGATATTGATATGGGGTTAAAAGAATGTCGGTGTTGATTTCCCTCACCCCAGAGACGACACATAGATAAAATACGACACCGGGTATCAGGCTCTATCTACTCGTTGATAAGTTCCCTACCTCTAGACAGATTCCATCTCGGGTATCAGGCTCTATCTACTCGTTGATAAGTTCCCTACCTCTAGATAGATTCCATCTCGGGTATCAGGCTCTATCTACTCGTGGATAGGATTTGCTTTCCTAACAATTGAGCCAGAACAGGGGCATAACAACCTACATATTTTGCGATGTCCAACTTGCACTTGGGACCTTAGTTTTTTTTTTTTAATGAAATGAGGTGACTGGCTCACTTTCTCATTGCTGTCTTTCACGAAAAATTCTTTAGATTTGAAATAAAGGAATGTAAAGAAAAGAATGGTAGAGGTAGAAAAATATAGAAAGTGTGACGGGGGAGGAGGGAGAGGGAAGGGAGAAAGCGTTAGAAAAAAAAAGATAAAGAGAGCGATAGCGAGAAAGAATGATAGAGTGAGAGAGAGAGAGAGAGAGAGAGAGAGAGAGAGAGAGAGAGTGAGAGAGAGAGAGAGTGAGAGAGAGTGAGAGAGAGAGAGTGAGAGAGAGAGAGTGTGTGTGTGTGTGTGTGTGTGAGAGAGAGAGAGAGAGAGAGAGAGAGAGATGAGCAAAATGCGAAAGACCAGTAGAAAATAGGAAGAAAGAGTAAGACAGTATTTGGGAAGATTTTCTGTGTCCCATAATTTTTCAAGTCAACAGCAAACGGCCAGAAACCTGCAGATAAGGAGGCCAAGAACTTGTTTGTTGACTTGCCTGTTAGAGACGTGTATCTGAACACTAATCCTTGGCTTAGTAGATGGCGCTGTAATACTAAGAGCTAATACTGATTCCCAAAACATGTGCCTGAAAACTCGACGGGAAAGTCAATCATAAGTAGTGATAGGCACTCATAGAAGACCAACGAAGCAACAACTCTAGGAGAAACCATGTGAACGTTGCACATTAAACAAAAATACGTTTTAAAGTTGGAAACAACTGTATAGTTGGGGGGGGGGGGGGGAAGAGAACAACTGTAGTTAATTGTAAAATTATAATAAACAACTGTATTGTTCGAAATAACAACTGTATAGTTGGAAATAACAACTGCATAGTTAACTGTAGAGTTACAATAAATAACTGTATTGTTGGGAAAACATCTATATTGTTGGAAACAACTTACAATTAGACGTTGACAGTAAAGATGGTTTCGGCACGTGATGAGAAGAAATAAACTGGAGAACTTGGTGACAACTGGAAAGATTGAGGAGAAAAGAACAAGGGGGCGACAGAGAGTTAAATATCTAGATGAATTAGCCACACGGCATATTTGAGACAAAAACACTGAGCTGATCCATCACTCTGGTCATCGTGTGAGATGGCGGAACTTGACCGCCCACGCTTATCTTCAAGATACCTGATGATGAAGTTGGACATCGAGGGAAAAAAATCATACTAAACTGGCCACTGCCAAGGATTCATTTCGTAATTAGATTATATATTCTCCTGCCCCCCCCCCCCTCCAGATGCAGTGGTTTGTACCCTTGCTGGCTAGACAATAGGAACTGGTTCAAACCCCAGCAGGTGTAGCGTTATTTTTTTCCCGACCAGCACGACTCTAGGATCCCATATAATTGTCAGAAGTTTCTGTGACTTGTCTGGGACGGAAAACCGCGCGGAAGTTAACTGGCACATGTACCTCGTTGTCTTGCGCCTAGAATATATGTAAGCCTAACCACATCCCACATCCACATCTCAGTGGTAATATCTGACATGGGCCTGTCTCTACCTTTAACAACAAACAGAAAGTTTATACCACATGTGGTATATTTATACACTTGTGGATTATTGCCGGAGCCACGATGTTCGTGCACTGCTATTGAGGTTCTCCTAGTGTGATCTATAGAGAGCGACTGAGCCATTGAGGAATGAGTCCGTGTGCAATGTATATGATCCAGACAGAACACACAAACTTGGTGCACCCACCCTACACTACCACGGGCCTATATTTAGTGCCCGGTGGATATAATGAACACGCTACTGTATTTGGGCGTCGTTGTAGCGTAGTGGCTAGACGCTCACCTGCCAACCCGGCAGTCAGAAGTTCGAATCTGCACCGGGGCATATTTTTTAAAATTCTACACTAGCTTCCAGAGAGACCCAGACTAAAATGGGTTCCAAAAATGACGTTGGGAAGTAAAGGCTATCGGTATTGATCACAATCGCCGACCGCGTGACAATTGTCCTATAAAATATGGGTTTACCACCATATACCAAACGTGTCTTAAAGTCTGTGAAAGGATCTTTAGATACTGCTTACTACTTACTACTATATTTAAGACGCAAACCTTCTAAATGCAATCCTATTTCGCAACTACACATCCTGACGGCAGCACGGAGATAATCCTTTGGGTCGTTAGAAAATCCACTATCCGCTTAGTCAGTTTTGTGCGGACTCGCCTGGACGTGGTATTTCTTACTTGGAAAGCAGTCACAAGAACTACACTCTGAAAATGTTTGTTGGGTGCACTCGGCTATTGTTACAATGTGTCTTTGTCTTGTTGCTGATAAAAGGTAAGAGGTAAAATTAACATTCAAGAGTGGCATTAGTTGCTGTTTTACATTTGAAAGTTGTATGCAGGAGGTTCAATAAACGCATGCTAAAAAAAGTGCGTGATTAGTACTGATTATCATGTGACAAGCTATTTCAGCAACAATATATATATATATATATATATATATATATATATATATATATATATATATATATATATATATATATATATATATATATATATATATATATATATATATATATATATATATATATTGACATTCGCTCGTAGCTGCCACTGATTTTGCGCGTGGATTAACTTTCCATGTTACCAGTGTCCCCCCGCCATCAGACCCCTTCGTTTGAGGTACTTGTAATTTACGTTCCCAAGTCAAGGACGAGAAGTCAACGCTTTGGTTCAATTTACCGGTGTAGGGGTTGAACTCGGTATCTCGGCATCAGCGCACTGGATGTTTTAGAACGAACGGTATTATCCATTCGGCCATGATGGCCTACAAAGCCAGAGATAATAAACATACATTTGCGTTCGTTACAAGGTATGCACAATGTGTCTATGTTTGTTGTCTCTCACCTTTTCTGTAAGGTATGCACACTAGTGTCTCTGTTTATGTTTTCTGTAAGGTATTACACTACGTCCATATTTATTGTAACGTAAATTACAAGTACTTCCGAGGTCGGAGTGAGTTCGCCTGATGGCCAGGGACATCTTGTGACATGTTGCATGTTGCCACGGCGTGATGTATGGTTGTTATTAAGCGCGAGGATAATGTGTTCATTTTGGTGCGTTTAATCTTGTTCAAAGCTATTTGTTTTAACGTTAGAGAACACAATCATTGGTTTAGTTTAGTCGTTGGATCAACATCACGGCACACGGGTGTAACCCTAAGTGCTCCGTTTTCCTCCTAGCTCAAACCTGAGTCTGGAGAAACTCATCTCAATGCACGAACTCCGTAGCATCGGCGAGGATCCTGAAATACTTTGGATAGATTTTTAACTCGAAATTTTGCCCGGGCAGCGCCTTTAGGCTACTCTTTTTCGATTTCCAACTGCCAAGGGATTTTTTACGTGCGCAACAATACACACGGGCGTCCAAGGGAAATTTTATTACTGGAAGTCCACATGAAAAAATCCCGGTCCTCACCGGGGTTTGAACCGGGACCTCCAGCAATAGAGGCGGACACCATACCTCGAGACACTCAGCCCCCTATCAATCATTGGTTTTAACGTTAGAGAACAATTATGGCCGTGGTAATATTTTCTTCTGGCCCGTTGTCTTCATCTTGACAAGGTATTCTATTATGACGTTCTTCAATCATGATCCAGACCGTTGCATTAGAACATGCCTCCTCTCATTGTCCAGCTTAGTTTACACTTGGTCGTTGAATATATTAGGTATTGATCCACGAGGGTTAAGTCACTTGATTATATTATCAGTTAGCACTACAACACATCTATGAACTTCAAGTCCAATTACTACATGAGACATGTTTCCTTTTGTTATGTTTACTTTCCTTATTACTTCTCACAAGTTTCATCTATAGTACAGATCTTACAGCTAAACGATCACACTAATGTTCGCTCACAACCAACTTTTAAATAGATACTACTCAAATCCATGGTCATTGCCTTCTCAAAACGTGGCGTGTCAAACTCGAACAACAGCCACAGTTCGAATGATCTTAGAGATGACACTAACCCCTGTCTGGTGACTACCAGCGTGTTCCGTGTGATCAGCGCTCACCCCGAGTCGATTTTCACGTTATAGTGCCCGAACTCACTTCAGCTCTTGAACTATGCCGTGACTGTCAAATTGGGTCAAATCACTTGTGATATTCTACATTCATCTTCCTTAATTCAACTTCCATTTGCTGTAATTAAAGTAACTAAATACTTAAATTCCGGTCTCCCTGGCCTAGGCGTTAGCGACTTCCTCCGTAATCCCGTTTATCCACGTGAGCAAAAACAGCTGCGTGAGAATCGGTAGCGGTTCTCGCCGCGCCCGTTACTTACGGGATATGTGAGCCGGCCGCTCAGAAAGCATTGGCAAACTATTGAGCGTAATCTTGTCAAGACATCAACAGCAGCTGGAAAATGCTGGTGTTGACTGCAATGTTCTGTAAAGGATATGAGAAAAAAAAATACTTAAATGCTTTGACATGCTTCAAATTGGTTCTATTCATTTAGGTATACCGTTTGTTTTTGTAATAACCATTACTTCTGTTTTCCCCGTTATTCAGACTAAGCCTTATGCTTTGGCTTTTGTTGCAATCATATCATTTCTTGTAGCCACGTTTCATTTTCATCCGTATAGCAAATGTTGTTTACGAATATGCCCACCAATTGATTTGCTTGCTTGCTTGTGTTCGTTGGCTTGAGCTCCCACGCGAAGTCCTGTATGTCCGATGAAGGCATCCTGTTGTCCAGCATCAGTGTGATGTCATAAATGACCTGAGGTTTGCGTGAGTATCCGTTGTCCCATGTCTGACTTATTGGTGTGCAGACTGGTGGTTCCTCGTCGTACAGCAGACACTCTCCGACTTCGGAGGAATCGGCGATCCTACTGACTTTAGCCAGGACCCCGAAGGGACCTGTTGCCCAGGACGCTCGACGAGGACGCGTCAATAGGTCTTGGCCAGTATATAACCCGGCCCTGGTGCCTTGGAAACACCTCTGCGTCCCACCAATTGATTTAATGTAAACAACGTTTATTGTTCTGATGGCATTTCAACTACATTCGCTTAATTTATGAACACTCAGTTCCCGTCAATATTATACAGCCATACAATTAGTTAACATTACATAATGTCTATAATATTTAGATTAGTCATCTCTTGAGTTAACATTATGATTTGTTACTAATCTGCCCCATGTACAGCCATCAGCTCCCGGCACCAACAACAGCTCAGACGAGTCTGCTATTTCACTAACTGGTCCTGCGACCTCTTGGTCAAGGAAGCTTATTTTTGTCTGCATGATCTGGACGCCAGCCTCTGCTCTCACATCATCTTTGCCTTCGCTGGCGTCAACGTGACGTCACTCAGTCTCGCTCCGACCCGGCTGGACGATGAGAGTGTCGGGAATGTCAAGGTACTTCGCGTGATGTGTAACTGAGATAATAGAACCGACATAGGAAAAGTCACACAAGGAAAACAGACAGAGCAATTAAACAAAAAGACAGTACGTTTTTCGAGAAATGACATAAATGGATAGACAGATACAAGAATACGTAGTTGATATGAGGGACTACCAGACACGCGAATAGATAACTTGATAAATGAGCAGACAGACAGGTAAGCACGCGGATAGACAATTAGATAGACAGACAAACATAACGACGGTAGCCAAGCAGATCAACGGCAGGCAGACATATATATTGACAGACAGACAGACAGACAGTCAGACAGACAGACAGACAGACAGACAGACAGACAGACAGACAGACAGACAGACAGACAGGTAAGCAGACATACATACAATCAGTCAGACATACAGATAGACAGACAGATAGACAGACAGACAGATGACAGACAGAGAGACAGATCAATCAATCAGTCGTTTTCTCCACAATGAAGGTTGGCTGCAATGGATCTCCAACACTGCCTGTCTCTCGCTCTGACTGTACATTCTGTCAGACTGATGATATTCGTCCATCTCTTGATGTTATCTTCCCACTTGCATCGTTGTCTATCTCTTGCTCGCTTGCCCCCAACCTTGCCCTAAAATATGGTTTTTATGAGAGTGTTATGTCTTTTTTAACTGATTGACAGACATTTATATTTTTCCTCTGACCAGGGGCGGTATGTCCAGTTTAATGAAATAAAGAAGTCCAACCCAGGTGTGAAGACGCTACTCAGTGCTGGCGGGAGCTACCAGGCTGAGAAGTTTAAGTTAGTAACTTCGACAAACACCTCTCGTGCTCGCTTCGCTGACAACACGGCTCGCTATGTGAGACAATGGGGCTTCGATGGATTAGATCTGGACTGGGAGTATCCCGGCAAGCTGGAGAAGGAGGCTCTAACCTACTTGGTCAAGGTATTTGATAGTTTAACTCTTTCTATCCCAGTAATATTTCGCTTGAGAATACGAAGGTTAAGAGAATATTATGGATTTTCTGACAAGCTTATGCGTGTATATAAGGAAATGAACAGGCTGTTAAACTGGCTGCTTTCGCTCATTTGGGCTGCGAGCTATGTTTATGTTATGGCTGATGTTGTGACCGTTCTTTGGGATCGATTGGAAACTGAAGCAAAACAAACAAACAGCCCACCTCTGGAGATACTGATTCAGCAAGGGATGAGCAAAGGGCCTGGATGAACCCACACATTGGGAACAACGCAGCCGGATATCTAATCAGGATGCCACAGGTAACATCAGCTGGGAAACTCCTCTGGGAATATCCTTAGTGCAGTGATGTTTATTGTTGATGTCATAACCTTATCTATGTCCCTGCAAGTTGTTACATTTACAGACCCTGCCCTAACTATTAGGTTCACTTATGCATCATTGTCTTCTGTTTAAAAAAAAACGGATATAAAGATTAAAGACGATCGACTTCATTGCATCTTCATTGCAGTGTACCCCACCTGGCAAGGTCTCCCTCTGTAACACAGCAATATGCCTGCCGAGAGCATCGAACAAAGCACGAACTCCGTTGGTAAAGAAATAACCCCGGGGTCTCTAGAAGACCTGCACTCGTGTTCTGAACAACAGAGTCTGAAAACGAACCCGTGACCTTCAGAGCGAGAGACAGACGGTTTGACTTCTTCACCACGGAGATATTTACCTCTGTCCGACAATGTAAGAAAACTATACTGGCCCACTAAACAACACTAAACTTCAAGCTGAATATAATTAAAGAGGAACTCCAAAAATCTCGTGTTCCTTGTAATAATTCATCACAGAGAGCAGTCGGTCTAAAGAGAAGAATGACGCGCTCAACCTTCTGTTTAAGTTATAGAAATCAACATTGTTCTAGATTATGCCTCATTCTGCTCTAAATAGTAATTATGGTAGCACTGTGCACGGTTTTAATGGAGGCATATTCGATAGGTTGCATAATGTGCCTGACATAATTTGCCGCATCTCGCCATGAGCATACTGCCAAGTTAGATACCAATGCAGTGAAAGATTGAATCCTTATCAGGCTTCAATACACAACGCACATAGTCACTGATACTGCTCGAATGTTGGACATTTGTTGATTGATCCCAGGGTATTCGTAGATTCATGACTGAGTCTTGTCTGCATGCTCAAAAGGTTTTAAATATCTAATGACGGAAATAGACTACAATGGCTGGGGCATATAGAAAGAATGGAAGATAATAGGGAAACAAAACTCGCTTACACTCAGGAAATAAAGGACCGCAGACCCTGAGGTAGATCAAGAAGACGGTGGAGAGATAATATATATACAGACCTACAGGCACTTGGAATCAACGACTGGCAAGAGAAGGTCAACCAGAGAGACGAATGGAGACGGATTGTATTTGCAGCAAAGAACCTCAATGGCTCGGAAAGCTGAAGAAGAAGAAGATGAAGAAGAATGACGGAAGCTTCAAGGAATTTGGGTGTACGTATTTTTGGGGGGTCAGTTGAATGTATTATGCGAAACGCTGTTCCTTTGTTGACCATGTGGCTATAATTTAATACGACACCAAGTATTTATCGTATGTCAACTGCACGGGGTTTTCTCCCGAAAATTATTTAACCCCCTTTTCAACTCATACTGGTAATATGTTCAGTTACTAACAATTACAAATTGAGAGCATCTGTTGGATTTGTTTCCCCAGGACATGCTGGTGTGGCGGGAAACGTGCAGGCGGACAGATTGGCTAAGTCTGCATCACTGTGTGGTGTACTGGTGCATGATACGGCAGACGTACCGGGGTCCTTTGGTACAGTGCGGAAGAACAGATAGATCATCGCTGTCTGGAGAGAATGGTGATGCAGGGAGTCACCATAGAATCTGGCAGGCACTCAAGACTAGAAGGAAGAGTCAGACGGACATATAATCAAACTGCTATTGGTACCATAAGTATCGGGACTCTTCGCTGATTGTTGGAAATGAGGACAGTGCGCCCATGGGAATGTCCCACGTGCTATGATATCGATTATTGACTGAACTCAACAGCTCAACTCCTCAGTTGCTCGGTTACCTGCCTTCATATGTAAGTAGTATGACACTGACTCTGGAATTGATACATACGCACTAGCATGAACATCATCTACAAGAACATTTCGTTGTGCGTAGATCACGAAGAGAAAGGCACCTTATCATGTTTAGACATCTTAATCCAACAAGGAGAGGATGGAACAATTCAAATATATGTATACCGAAAACGAAGATAGACGGTTAATGCCTGAATGCATTTCAACAACTTTGCTCTGATCTATTATAAGTCCGGCATGGCACGGACCCTGTTCTAACGAGCTAGGAAGATTTGCTCCGATGACACACTAGCAGAAGGATTTGACACGCCTACTCCTTAACCAGACCTTGCAATCTAATGGGAACCTAACCGGCTGAAGTAAACTTCACTGCCAGTCATCAAAACCAACCCTCACAGAAAATGTTTCTTCTGCTAACCCCGAGGAGTCGTTGTAATGAAATGTGAACACGATCGACTTAAAACAGCAGCCAGTTAAACATTCTTTGTTGCTGAACTAATCATCATTATCATCATCATCGTCTTCCACTTTTACTGTCAAGGTGTCGTGGGGAGGAATAGTTGACGTTCCAGCGGCCGATGGGTGGAACTGGACAGTTTCTTCATGCAAGAGTGTTCTTTGGTGTCGTCACTCTACTTTCCTCTCGGACGTCCCTTTGCTTTCGTATCAAATCTTCTTTGATGCAGCGCCAGTGCTGGCAGTTGATGTTGTTGCATTGTAACTAGATGGCCGAACCATTTGATCTTCTGCCTTTCACTATATGTGGCACATGGTGTTGATCCCACTGTCTGTCTGATAACATCGTTTCTTATTCAGTCTCGGATAGTTAAGTTGGCATTCTTCTGAAGCATCTCATCTCGCTGGTGTTGATTTTGCGTAAGTGTAATTTGGATAACTATTCATCAGATATGTAAACACCCCTATACCTACACCAACTGTGAAAGAACTATTGTCACCGAACAACTAATGTATTGATACTTTCCAGTGTGAGTGACAAGCGAATTACATTAAGCAGAGAGGAACAACTTTTAGCCAATCAAGTAACGGTACACATACCGGTATGTGTGGAAAACGACGTTCCAGTCAATTATAATATCGATTAATTTGGTTATTTCGGGATTTGAATTTTAAATATTGAGCACAACCCACTACTGGCAACGCTGATCGCATTCTGGTACCAGAATACGATCAGCGTTGCCAGTAGTGGGTTGTGCTCAATATTTAAAATTATAATATCCACCAACCTTTTGATAATTAATTGGTTTAATACCATCACCACCGAATAACTTCTCCGAAGTCGGTTTAATCAAATAAATATATAATGCGGTAACTTAGGTGTATGGTAGTAAGCTTAAGATGAAACTTGCGGCACGTAACTGTTGTATCACTAACTTCTTGCACAGGATCTGAAGTCAGCGTTTCGGGAAGAAGCTTCACGTACCGGACAGCCAGAACTGCTCCTGTCAATTGCTGTCCCAGTTGGAGAAGAGAGAGTTCGTCTAGGATACCAGGTGGATCTTATTAGCAAGTATGGGTGTCTCCATTTGGACTGTACTATGGCTTATTGTTGTACTGTAGTGTAACGTGTTGTGTGTTTGATTTCATTAAGGCAGCAGTACATTTGCTGATGTGTACCGGGCTGTTTTTACGGACTGACGGATAAGGTCCGCTATCAAGGGCTCTAAACCTGCTGGCTGTTGGAAAGCAGGCCGCTTTGCGTTGATTTCGATGGTAAGAGGGGTCGGCCGTTCATAATACAACGGCAAACTACTGAACTTACAATTTCAAGTAAATCACAAACAGCCAGTAAATGCCGGGATTGATTGCAGCTTCCCGTAAAAGTACATGCAGCGAACTTGACTTCTACATAATTAACTTTTCTCTACAATTTACTTTCAGAGCAGTCGCTTTCCTTCCAGTTTTATTTTTTTTTTCTACACGGAACAGTCGCTTTCTTCACAGTTTATTTCTAGACGGAACAGTCGCTTTCTCCACAGTTTATTGCTTGATTCGTAGCCTCCCCTCCCTCTAAAGCTGACTTCTAGACCAGAAGTTTTCCCATTGTTTACAGTTGATGTATCAGTATGACTCCTAGACCAAAAGTTTCCACACTGTTTACTGTTGATGTATGAAGATGACTTCTAAACCAGAAGTTTTCACACTGTTTACTGTTCTATGTATGAGGCTGTCTTCTAGACCAGAAGTTTCCACACTATTTACAGTTTATGTATGAGGCTGACAGTTTACTATTGATACATGAGGCTGACTTGTAAACCAAGAGTTTACCTACAGTTTACTGTTGATGTATCAGGCTGACTTGTAGACCAGGAGTTTCCCCATTGTTTACTGTTGATATATCAGACTGATTTGTGGACCAGGAGTTTCCCTATTGTTTACTGTTGATGTATCAGGCTAACTTTTAGACTAAAAGTTTCCCTATAGTTTACTATTGATGTATCAGTCTGACTTGTAGACCAGAAGTTTCCCAATAGTTTACTGTTGATGTATCAGACTGACTTCTAGACCAGAAGTTTCCCATTGTTTACTGTTGATGTATGAGGCTGACTTCTAGACCAGAAGTATCCCCACATTGTACTGACAGTTGATGTATTAAACCTAACTTATATATCTTTCTTAGAGAGGCTGACATGATCAACCTAATGGCTTACGACTTCTACTACGGGGCATGGGCAGTCACGGCTTTCAACAGCCCGCTCTATCCCAGAAATCACCACGGGTTTTCCAGAAAGCATTCCGTGGTGAGTGTCCGTCATGATAGTGTATCCATTGATGTATTGTTCCTGAATCAAGATAATCTTCAGTGCAGACACCAATAATGTCACATGTCTCTATGTCATTTTCGTGAAGAAATGTTGAGTTTCCAGGGCCCTCAATTTGTTAGCTTTTTATTGTTGAATATTTTCAGATTTAACAAATGAAGATACATCTCGCCAAATGTAAGAACAAACGTTTGAAGAAGAAATAACAAAGAGAGGAATAAAGTAAGAAAAGAAAGACCATTATCCCACATCTCGTAGCGTATTGGATATAAGACGCAAACCCATACTTTATAGAGCAATCGGTGCTCGGTGGGTGATATGCCAATATCACACGGAACGCTCTTCCCTCCTATAATATTTTCTGGTACCCACTATTTTTAAAAAAATGCCCACCTTGAAGCGGATTCGAACATAGGAACACCAGGTCTGCAGGAAGCTGCGCTACTGCAGCTCACTATGAAAGAAGGAATGGCATTACATTTTACCACAACAAAATGCTTACTCTAGTTAACTCTAGTAGAAGCCAATTGGCCTGGCTTCTCGTGTTTCCCACTCACACAACGAGGTGTATTGAGTATAATCTACCAGCCCCATATTTTATTAACCAACCTTCACTCGATGGCTGATGCGGCCAACATCAGCTCGGCCGCCTGTACTTCCCTGAACAATGCCGGTGCTTATTATAATTGTAAAGACATCGACGCGTTGCTGGCGATTCGAACACTTGACCACTGAGGCGACAGGCTAGTGTGGTAGCCGCTGTGATACCTCATGTCTAATAACCTTTCTGGTCAATGTGTTACATACACTGCACACTTTGCTGTACATTCAAAAGCTAGTCAAATTACCCTCTTGGACGACTTGCAATAACACATCAAACCGACTCTTGTAGGATTCAGATCAGTAATGTTATTCATACTTAACTATGTTTACAACTGCAGCTTTGTGTACGGTCTCATCCTGTTAGTCGTTATATGTTTTCATCTTTCCAGTCTTCTCATTCGGTTATCATGCCGTGATGTAGTCACTGTAGTGTCCTCCCCCGTGTTTATATGTTGTGTTTTGTGTATTTGCTTGCTGATGAAGGCTAGTCGCTGCAACGTTCCATGTTTTCCGCAATTGTGTTATGTAAAGCTGCATTACTTCCAGTTATTTTATATTGTTTACAGTCCTGAAGCCTGGACTGTCAAGTATTAGGGGCACGTCTCCAATTAAGTAAGTAAATCTCCTGGGCGTGGCGTGCTAACCCATAATTTTACAGGCTAATCGAAAATCGGTGTGTCACGTGGTCAGTACCATGCCGATCACCTTCATTTACCAGGACATCTTCTGGTAACCCATGCTGGTCCGAGTCGACTTGGAAACCTAGGTACATTTTCTTAACAAACTCCCACCTCGAAGAAGATTCGAATATACGAGCACCGGACAGGCGAAGCGGGCAGACGTGCCGGCTACTGAGCTACTGCGGCCCTGCGAGGTGTGAACTGGTGTACTTAAAATACAACTGTGAGTTGGATTCAGTTCACGTGAAGCAAAACAAGTCACAACGTACAGGAAAGCATAAGTTGAAAGGAAACACCATAAAGGTCCCAACTAGAACACTTCCATAGACGACAATTGGACGGGACCTGAACATCTTCCTTCAAAAATTGGATCGGATTGCATTCATTTGTTGCGTGTCCCCACTTTGCCAACTCTGGACACTGGGCACTTGAGTCTTTACTACTTCATCCATGAAACATCTATTTCTTTATCCACGCAACACCAATTCCTTCATTCATGAAACACCCGATGAAACACCAATTCCTTCATCCATGAAACACCAATTCCTTTATCCACAAAACACCAATTCATTCTTCCATGAAACAACAATTCCTTCATTATTGAAACACACGGTGAAACATCAATTCACCCCCCCCCCCCTCATATCCTTTACAGGACATTGCAGTCAACACCAGCATTTTTCAGCTGCTGTTGATGTCTTGGCAAGATTACGCTTAGTAGTTTGCCATTGCTTTCTGAGCGACCGGCTCACATACCCCCATAAGTAACCAACGCGGTGCGATCCGCTACCGAATCTCGCGCAGTTGCGTTACTCACGTGGATATACTGGATTCCTGAGAAAGTCGTTAACACCTACCGCAGGGAGACCAGCGAAACACCACTTACTTCATTCATAAAACACCCGGTCAAACGCCAATTCAACTAACTCATCTTGTTAAATAATAATGACACACATTCACACCATCCAATTATTCCCACCAGGGCATGTCTCGGTAGAAACCATTGTTTCATCTTACATCTATGTAAGTACCTCTTACTTACTATTTAATATGATGGACTTACTTGCTATAATTTTCATTTCAGGAATGGATTGTGAATTTATGGATAAATTTAGGCGCCCCACCACACAAAATCAACTTAGGCATTGCAGCATATGGACAGTCTTTCACACTACAAGTTGACCCTCGTGAACCCCAAGCGTCAGAAATACAAACAGCTAACAACAGAACTGGTGCGGGGCTAGACCAGAAGATCCACAATACAACTACGGTTCTAAGGAACATTTTAACTGTTAATGACACACTGACTGCTCTTCATAATAACTTTACCGACTCTGTTAAAGGGAATATCCAGTCGCTGCTGTCTGTAGATGATCCTGTACAGAAGACCATTCCCCCTTGTAATGGAAATGTGCATGGCTGCGTTACTGAATCTCACTTGTTTCAAAATAGCAGAAGAAAGAGGGATAGACATGGTAGTTTCTTTCAAGACCTCTCTGCTACAAACCCTACCAGTGACATTCTAATTACACGTACTAATAGCGACCAAGCTGGATCTAGAGGCAGCAACAGTGATGAGATTAGCGTACACGAAAATGGGATCGGAAGTCAAGAGCTGGACTCGAGGAACATTGTCGGACTTCGCGCAGACAGAGAAATGTTAAGTCACGAAGAATTCCCCACTCAAAGGAATGGTCATAGCAGCTTCGGGCCGACAGCCTCATCTTCATCTGTAGGTGGTAGCCACTGGCAGGGAAACAGAACTACAGATGTGTATAGAGACAACAGTAAAGTTCGACACAGCACTGATGGCGTTGTGTATGGGGTTGGAAGCAAAGCCGTAGGACCAGGCAGACCAGGCAGGTTGAGGCACTTAAAGGGACAGCTGTCTTACCCCGAGGTGAGTCGTGTTATTGGTAACATTTTTATTATTATTAAAAATAATTTCAGTCATTAAAAATCTTTAAGAAACTAGTCACTTAAAAAAGTGTTTAGTAGTTTTACACCCTGCTTCTGTTTATCAAAATGAAAACGTTTATCACCCCCTTAACTTGGGCTGTTCTATGAAGCAAACCTATTATCTATCACTGTCAAGGCGTACCAAGCTACCTACACCCTTTTGTCTGTAGCAGAGGTTCGAATCCTTCTCTTCCTGAAATCATATCGCCCTCCTTTGCAAAACAAAATGAATATCGGATACCTGGTAAGTTCTCTCATACTTTCAAATATTCAACTTACAGGTGAACACACTGTTCACAAAATCGAATTGCCTGGTAGGTGGGTACTTTCTAAAAGATGCCAATGGTATTTTCTATGCACTATTTTCCCTAGTGCATATATATATGATGCCACGTGGTATTTTGTAAGGACCAGTTTGCACCTTCTTAATGAAATTTGTAAAGGCTTACCAGAAAATCCAGCTACATGGAACATTTCAGACCAGAGACATAGGCACATATTGCAGTCTCAAAACGACACAGATTTATACTATGCCTAAGTTATACAGTCACATGTTGTGTGTCATCTGCTAGATTTGTGAGAGAATTCACGCGGGAGCCGAGGTGGCTTGGGACCAAGAACAAAGAGTGCCTTACGCTATTCTAGGCGACCAGTGGGTGGGCTATGAGAATACCAGGAGTGTTGCAGAGAAGGTATGTGTATGTGATAGTGTGTAACTGTATGGCAACAGTTCTGTTTAGTTATGTTATGTTGTGTCAAACAATATCACCGCACACTGAGCTAAGTCCTCAGATTCACCAGCCATTCCAAAGTATCCCTGCTCACTGTTGCAATGAGGAATTGGTCATCATATCTGCTCTCTTAATCTCGAAGACGGCATGGACGTGCATGGCCAAGTTTCACTTTAAGGCCGTGTTGTCGGGGTAGAATCAGTCTCGTCATTACCGCCAACTACACTCTTACTGCGTTGACTATACCAGTCTTGTCCGTGCTTCTTGCTGTGTGTATTGGTCCATTATATCCAGCTGGTCAACTGAGTTGAGTTGAGTTGAGTCAAGAACCGACATCATTGCACTCAGTCATCATCTTCAACAGCTAGCGGAGAGGTCCAATACTAAAAGTGCCCGTTGCAATCTGATTGTATGTCAGTCTTGCTTTACCTCTCGTTTGCACATAAAAAGTTAGCTGCTTATCTTTTACAGGACGTCGCTGTTTGTGATTTCTTGGCAAGTTTACGTTCAGTAGTTTGCCATTGCCTTCTGAACGACCGGCACTCGTACCATTCTATGAAAACCAAAGTAAGGTGACCTGCTTCTACATCGCCCACAGCTGTGTTTCGAACGCGGTATGCGGGATTACGAATTGCGTCCGTAATCCCTTTGCCACAGAGCCGGTGTGTGTACATAAGCAATCAAATAATGGAGAAAGCAATGAAGACAACTCAGAACCACGACCCAGCAGGCGGGTGTGTGAATGTCCATTTGCTGACGCTCCCATGCTGTCCAAGCCACCATATCCAGCGACACACCCGACTTCACCGAGAGCTCAATGCTGACAGGTATTTGCTAGTTTCGACTTTTTCTCATTTCTTCAGGGTTCTAACCTTAGGCCAGAATTTGTAAGTGGCTGGGTTAGATACTTGAAAATGGTGTAGGCTTGAATAAGAAGACGTATCCCTTAAATAACACCATTTGAAAAGAAATATAACCAACAGGAAGTACCCGTGGTGAAGAGGTTACGCCGCATGCCTCGCTCTCCGAAGGCTGTGGATTCGATTCCGGACTACGTCGTTTGATTCACGAGTTCCATTTTCTCTGAGACTCCTGCGAGTCGTCGCTGGGGCTATGGAGCCCGTGCTTTGTTTAACCCTTTCGGCTGGCCGCCCTGCGGAAATACACCGAGTTCTATGTGATAAAACCCGGAGCAATGAAATCGACCCGTTTGAACTATTTTTTTGTTTATTTGACCATAAATTGTGTTGTTATCTACCCTGGCAGGTGACATGGGCGTTTGACCACCAGCTGGGAGGTGTCATGTTGTGGTCACTGGATCTTGACGACTTCAAGGGATCTTACTGTGGCCAGGGGCGGTTCCCATTGCTGACATCAATGTCGACAACTGTGATTTCCCTTGCCAATCAACGGGATACTGGTGTGCATGGAAGGACGAGGCATTTTACAAGCGCGACATCCTTGATTGAGAGTACAGACGCCGTGACTGCGCAAGAACCAAAAGCAACACCTGTTTTTGATAACACTTTTGGAAATGCCATAGAGAGACCCTTTTCAACGGTAGCCTTTCCAAAGAATCAAAATACGACTACACACCAAATTATGACGACCCCTCGTCTATTCAGACAGCATGTTTATGAATATTATCCTGTTCATAGCGTACCGACTTATAAACAAACAACTGATTTGCCTTCAAAACCTACCGACGTGTCACATCTCTCAAACAGACATTCGGTCGACTTCGTCACCCCAGTTAAGGCCAGACATACCCACAACGGAACCATAACACAGGTAGCAGAGAATACAGCACAAAAGGCAAACACGCAAGACGACGTAACGTCAACTAGGCCATTTCAGTCGCATGGGAGGAAACTACCCCAACCGACTGATTTATTTCCTTCCACAGAGAGAAAACAATCAGAAACAGCGGATCTATTTCCTCCCGAAGAGAGAAAGCAATCAGAACAAACTGATTTAGTTACTTCCAAAGAGAGGAAACAATCAGACCCAACTGATTTATTTCCTAACAAAGAGAGAAAACAATCACATCCAACTGATTTCCTTCCTCCCAATGACAAAAAACAATCACAACCAACTAATTTCCTTCCTCCCAATGACAAAAAACAATCACAACCAACTGATTTCCTTCCTCCCAATGACAAAAAACAATCACATCCAACTGATTTCCTTCCTCCCAATGACAAAAAACAATCCCATCCAACTGATTTCCTTCCTCCCAATGACAAAAAACAATCCCATCCAACTGATTTCCTTCCTCCCAATGACAAAAAACAATCACAACCAACCGATTTCCTTCCTCCCAATGACAAAAAACAATCACAGCCAACTGATTTCCTTCCTCCCAATGACAAAAAACAATCACAGCCAACTGATTTCCTTCCTCCCAATGACAAAAAACAATCACAGCCAACTGATTTCCTTCCTCCCAATGACAAAAAACAATCACAACCAACTGATTTCCTTCCTCCCAATGACAAAAAACAATCACAGCCAACTGATTTCCTTCCTCCCAATGACAAAAAACAATCACAACCAACCGATTTCCTTCCTCCCAATGACAAAAAACAATCACAGCCAACTGATTTCCTTCCTCCCAATGACAAAAAACAATCACAGCCAACTGATTTCCTTCCTCCCAATGACAAAAAACAATCACAGCCAACTGATTTCCTTCCTCCCAATGACAAAAAACAATCACAACCAACTGATTTCCTTCCTCCCAATGACAAAAAACAATCACAACCAACTGATTTCCTTCCTCCCAACAATATAAAACAATCAAAGCCAACAAATCTCTTTCTTTCTAATGAAACTAAACAATCTGAACCATCTCCTGTAGTCCCCTCTACTGAAAGCAATCAATCTACACCAACAGATTTATTTATATCCGACGAGAAAACGGAATCTGAAATCAGCAACAATGATTATGACTACACCGCCGACACCCTACCAACAACTACAATAACTACTGTAGCTACTACTACTACACACAAAAGTAAAATTGATAAACGAAAGAAGAGCTCCAGCAAATCAAAATCAAAGAAAAGGTTATACAGAAACACATCTAGTAGTCCAGCTGCCAGCATCAGTGAGGTTGTGTGTATAATCTGTGTAGTTTTCTTTACCGTCGTTTACAGCTGAGTTTGTCAGATAAATAACTCATTTACATAAGACGGTACTTCGTTTTTAATTCACCGCAAACAAAAGAATCCCAGGAGTCTTATTGCATCTATTTTCGATCTCGTCTTCTGATTTGCCATTTGATGATATTATGCGTCCTAGGTCGTTCCTTTAGCCGTTTGACTCGGGTTCCGAAGGTTGTGGGTTCGATTCCGGGCCACGTCCTTCGGTTCACGAGTGAAATTTTTCGGAGACTCCTGTTGGTCGTCGCTAGAGCTACGGAGTTCGTATTTTGTGCGACGCTTTTCGCGCTACGGAAAGAGACCGAGCCATATGGGATAAAAACCTGGTGCAATGAAGTCGACCATGTCGACTTTTAAGCGACTGTAATACTTCCTAGGTACTTGAAACTCTTTACTTATTTCAAGGGATATTATTTTAAGTGAATAATTGTTGCTTTTTCTTCTTTAGTTATTGTTATTACCTCTGTTTTACTTGTGCTAATTTCCATGTTATGTTCCCAACACTTTTCATCTAGACTATTCATGTGGTCTTGTAATTCAGCTTCTGATTTTGCCATTAGTGCTTGGTCATCCGCAAACAGGAGTTCTCTAATGGTTATATTTTCAGATGGTTCTTCTTTTGTGCTCTCATCATGCGGTGTTCTTGCGGTCTCTGTTTGGCTGGTTTCTTTACATATGTTGTCTATATATGTTATGAACAAGAGAGGGGACAGAACACAACCTTGTCGTACTCCAGATCTTATGGTGAAGGGTTCTGAATGACCCCCAGTTGCTCTCACTATGCATTTACTGTTGTTGTATAAACTTCTACATAGGTTTGTTAGATGTGTACTCACTCCATATTGTTTAAGGATTTCCCACAGCTTGTTTCTATATACTCTATCAAATGCCTTTCTTGATCGACCGATGGATGCAATAAATGTTTCTAGGCGCGGAGATCCCTCACTATTGTCAGAGTGAATATCCATATATTGTGCTACTCGTCTTATCTTGTGTATGTTCCATTTGTCTGCGATGATCCTTGATGTATCTGGGGGACAGCTTGCAAAGACAATAACAAGCCGTTTTGAGTACAGCTTGCTGCAAACACACTTGTCGACCGATCATGAAGTGAATCCTCATATCCCTATTCTGAAAATCAACGATCCCATCAGATCTAGGTCAGTGCTAAAAATAACTACACGGTTTGTTTGCAGTGAATTAAAAATGAAGTACCCATAAGATATATCATTGTTTGTAACTTACATATTTTTGATGAATTATTTATAGCATATTTTACAATGATCACGGCAAGTAGAAACATCATCATCGTCGTCGTCAGATTAATAACTCATTTACATAAGATATATAATTGTTTGCGGGAAGCTCCGTGGCGAAGTAGTCAAGCCGCCTGCCTCGCGCTCTGAAGGTTGTGGGTTCGATTCTGGGCTACGCCTTTCGGTTCACGGGTGCATTTTTCTCAGAAACTCCCGTGGGTCTTCACTGGAACTACGGAGTTTGCGCTTTGAGCGACGCTTTCTGCAGGCCGCCCTGACCGAGCCATATGGGATAAAACCCGTTGCAATGAAGTCGATCCTCTCGACTTTTAAGTTTGTAACTTCTATATTTTTATGAATTATGTATAGCATTTTTACAATCATGACGGCAGGTCATCATCATCATCATTGTCATCACGCAGCATGTTGTTTGCAGAATGTCGCTCTTATCACCGCAAACAGGAAAGAGTCTCAGTCTCTCTCCACTGTCCATGCTCAGGGTGTCTTTAATGTACCGTGTCAAACTTCGTGTTGCTCAACCCTTGCCTCTTCTTCCAGCAACCATGTCTTCCATTACTGTCCTCTCTAAGTCACTGTGACGTGTTGTTGAGTTGAGGTGAGCTAAGAAATGACACCACTATACTCTGGACATTCCCATACGCGCTCCGTCCCCTAGTTCAACAGCCATTGAAGAGTCACGCTACTAATCGTTCCTACCGCTGTCTGATTGAAAGTTCTCCTTCGCAATGAAACCCCAACCACTACATTTGTTTCACACAACTGACCCATCGGTGTAGATGACTATGTCACCTTGATGTGTGTTACCCTGGATGAGTTGTTGCACCTCAAATTCTGTGCAGTCCACTGCCCATTCTCTGTACTCACGACCCAGTGTTCGTGATGTGTGATATGGCCAAAGTATTTCACCTGTCAAACAAGCTGAGCAGCGCATAAATACCTTAGAACATAAATGTTATAGACGGGTTCTAAGAATATCTTGGATAAAGAAAAGAACTAATGAATCCATACAACACGATCTGAATATTGAAGAAGGTTGGTTACTAAAGACGATACAACAAAGAAAATTGAAATATTTTGGTTGCTTGAAACGTCATGAAAGTTTGGAGAGAACAATAATGGAGGGGTATATGCCTGGGAAGAGAAGAAGAAGAGGCCAATAAGAAGATGGGTGCAGGATGTGGCGGATGATCTCCAGATGGGTTTATCGGACGCTGGACATCTTGCTTATGACCGATACGATGTTCGGAAAGTTGTAATGGGAACGAGGTTCTTCAAGGGACATGCTACTGAATGAATGAATTTCAGTTTTCAGAGGGCGCGTTAGCATAATTGATAGGAAGCTAAGCTGATAATGTAACAAGCGCGGTGGGACTAGGGTTTGACATCTACGTTCATCGTCTTGCTAAGTGAGGACACAACTAGCAACACATCCCTCCGTGTATTCAGACCTACAGAATATGATGGCGCTGTTACGTTACATACTTTTACCAGGAAATTGCTTCGAGACTTGTTTGTTTAAATTTGGGTTTCCGAGATACGATGATGTTTATGACCCAGAGTAGAAACGTAAGTGTTTGTAATACATCACTCATCATGCACTGCTTTTGTCCGTGTAATAAATCACTCATCATGCACTGCTTTTGCCTGTGTAATAAATCACTCATCATGCACTGTTTTTGCCCGTGTAATAAATCACTCATCATGCACCGTTTTTGCCCGTGTAATAAATCACTCATCATGCACTGATTTTGCCCGTGTAATAAATCACTCATCATGCACTGTTTTTGCCCGTGTAATAAATCACTCATCATGCACTGTTTTTGCCCGTGTATGGAGAAAATCTTAAAAGTGCGGAAGTTGTTTGTACTATATCACTTATAGACTCCTGAAGTTGTTTGTACTATATCATTTATAGACTCCTGAAGTTGTTTGTACTATATCACTTATAGACTCCTGAAGTTGTTTGTACTATATCACTTATAGACTCCTGAAGTTGTTTGTACTATATCACTTATAGACTCCTGAAGTTGTTTGTACTATATCACTTATAGACTCCTGAAGTTGTTTGTACTATATCACTTATAGACTCCTGAAGTTGTTTGTACTATATCACTTATAGACTCTTGAAGAAGCTTGGTTTGTTACAGTGACTGTTGTTTGGAAAGGAATCACTGCACACGGGTATCACCCTAAGGGCATCAGTCTCCGCCCATTGATCACACAGTGAGAAAATCAGCACAATAACGGGGTGGTTAAGAGGCAAGAGGACAGACTTCACGGGGATCTCCCTGGCCAAGTGGCCAAGCCGCTTATCTCGTGTTCTGAAGGGTGTGAGTTCGATTCCTGCTTCTGTCATTCCGTTCACGAGCGCAATTTTCTCAGACTCCTGGAGGTCGTCGCAGGAATTGCAAAATTCGTGCTTTGTGAGACACTATCGGCAACCGCTCTGCGAAGAAAGATCAAGCCATATTGGATAAAACCAGGTGCAATGAAGTCGATCCGCTCATCCTTACACCCTTAGGATAGATTTCATTGCATTGGTCTTCTTTTTTTTTTTTTAACTCCACACAGCTAGGTCTCTCTTCACAAAGCAGCTAAGCGTGGACCGAAAGCATCGCACGGAGCACGAACTCCGTAAACTCAACGGTACCTGGGTTGAGTTGAGTTGAGTTAAGAACCGACATCACTGCACTCAGGACATTCCCATACGTGCACAGTCTCCTCGTTCAACAGCCAGCGAAGAGTCATACTATTAATCGTTCCCACCGGTATCTGTTTAAAAGTTCTCCTGGTCTTCCCTCTCAGTTTTGAGATTCTTCCAGAACCCCTGCCGATCCACCGCAATCTCATTCTTTCCACATATGGGTTCTCGATCTGTTCCTCCGCCTTCTCCACCTGGTCCCACAAGCGCACGACCACCTCCACCCACATTCCCTGCTAGCCTCTCAGCCTGTTCATTCCCCCGTACACCCGCATGGCCAGGGCAAAATATTCATACCATTCTCACAATCTGTGACCTCTGAAGCGACGAGAGCCATTCCACATGAAATTATCCTTTCTCCACCTTGCTAAGCATACTCTTTGAATCCGTTTTCGCTAACCGAATAACGGAGACCAAAACCAAAACCACCCCCTTCAGAGCACGAGCCAGACGGCTTAACCATTTGGCCACGGAGACCCCTTAACGGTGCATACACTCCGTGTCATTAGTGAGGAACACACTGTGTTGATACCAGAAGCTCACATGGGTTCAGCATAACATAAATCACACAATGAACAAGTGAACACGGTGCACACACCCAGAACTCTCTAGCGGAAATGGCCTAGAAAATCACCAGCGGCCAGTAAATGTTGGGGTTGATTGCGACTGATTGTAAAAAGACTAAGTTTTCTTTTCAAACTTTCTGAAAGGTTCAGCCACAGATTTCACATTCAATTTCCTTGTTAATGTTAACTTGCAATTATCTGTACACTCCTATCCAAAGATTCTTTTTCTCAACATTTGAAATGTATATTTGAATTCGAAAAAAAAGACATATTTTTTTGCACAGAAGTCTAAAAGTTATTTGGTTTATTTGAAATAACTTTTATTTCTTTTAGTATCAAATAAACGAAGAAAAAAAAAGAATGGTCATTTAAAATAGAATGTAATGTGATTTTGATGTGATCGTGTTGTTTAACATTGATACGCATTATCTAGATAAAAGATGGGACATAAAACTGAAGCTTGTAAAATGAAAGTACAGTCGAGTAGATTAGCACCTCCAACTTCTTCTGGAGTATTGGGTTATGGTGCTTGACCCAGGTTTGTATAGACCAACTGACAATCCGTGTGTGATCTGGTCAATATAACACCGGTCACTTTTACTTCCGAGGACATTTCTGAGTACCAACCTTTTTATAGATGGACCTAGGAGACCGAGTCAGTCAAAACAATCTCTGGATGGACCTAGGAGACGGAGTCAGTCAAAACAATCAATGGATGGACCTAGGAGAGCGAGTCAGTCAAAACAATCTCTACCTCGACGGGGATCACGAAGACATGCCCATCAGCTTGCAGACAAGGATTTAGAAATGTGGGCCTTCAGAAAACTAGAACCAGTTCCTTGGGTGACATGGAAAACACACACAGAAGTCGTAGATCAACCAAACATGAAGAGCAATGAAAGATCCACGGGCACAAAGGCAAAGCATGAAAAACCAGATATGTTGATCATGTTAAAAGACATTTTACTGAAAACAGATTTGAACGCGCATACAACAACAGGATATTCTCAGGAAACATGATAGAATATATAACCAACGGGCAAGATATAGCCTGACATAATGTATAACTAACGGACAAGATACAGCCTGACAGAATGTATAACTAACGGACAAGATACAGCCTGACAGAATGTATAATCAACAGACAGGATACAACCTGACCTAATGTATAAACAATAGGTAAAATACAGCCTGACAGAATGTATAACCAAAGGACAAAATACATCGTGACAAAATGTAAAACCAACGGACAAAATAGAGCCTGACAGAATGTACAACCAACGGACGAGATCAAGCCTGACATAATGTATAACCAAAGGACAGGATACAGCCTGACATAATGTATAACCAACGGACAATATAAAGCCTGACAGAATGTATAACCAATGGGCAAGATGCAGCCTGACAGAATGTATAACCAACGGACAAAATGAGACTGACCTAATGTGTAACCAACGGACAAGATAAAGTCTGACATAATGTATAACCAACAGACTGGATACAGCCTGGCATAATGTATTTCCAATGGACAAGATAAATGCTACCGGAGATTCACTACCTGAAACTTTAGTTACTGAGTCGGCACTGGATAGTGCTCGGCTGGTCACTTAACTTGCATGCCAGATCACAGGTTCCCTAAACGAATGTTTTACGGCGAGCTGCGTTGTGGTAAACGCTCCCAAGGCGGCCAGAGGAAACGCTTTAAAGACACTCTGAAAATTTCACTGAAAGCTTTTGGAACTCATCATGACACCTGGGAGACTGCTGCCAAAGACCGAAATTCGTGGCGTACATCATTACGCAAGGGTGCAGTTACTTGTGAAGCAGCCAGGACTGCAAGAGTTGTGAAGGAAAGGCTGGACAGAAAAACCACTGCAGAATATTCTTCTCCTGGAACGTTAAGCATTCTTTGCCCACATTGTCACATTTCGAGCCAAACTAGGCCTTATCAGTCATCTTTGAACTCACAGCTCCGTACTTTTAACCCCACTGAATGAAATGAATGGTCATCATTATTCTTGATAAACAAACACCTGCAACTTTCGTTACGGAGTCGGCACTGAATAGTGCTGCTGCTGCTGATGATGCTGAAGATGTTAAAGATGATGAAATATGAGTATATTTGAAGAAGAGGGCTGTGATTTGGCATCCTCTTCTTGTTTATCTTTCTTTCTGATATCCAGATGGCCATTGTTCACATACCCATGGTTAGAAACTGAACGATGAACTGAGCAACCACGAGTACTAGCAGAAACACGTACTGAACCAGGCGAAACGCACACGGCTTTGACTGTTCTGTGGCAGAGTACAATTCACATGGAGATTTACTGGCTGGTGAGATATCATGGGGCAAAGACATAGGGCCCGACATAACTTGTTGTCTTCCATTGTGTCCTGTCAGGATTGTTACGTCCCTGGTGAAGTCAGTATTGTTGTCACTAGTAGCAGCATCAGGAACATCTACAGAACGTGATGCCTCGGAGATGTTCATGGTTGGTGAAGATAAACCACGATTGTTGTTACCACCAAACAAATCAAATCTTGAACCCTGTAAATAGTTGTTACTGTTGCCCAAACTCTCTCGATAGCCCAGCCTACACTGCGCAGACGTGTTAACTTCGATATCTGACGCACTTCCTCTTAAAGAACCTTTATCTTGCACTTCCTCCATTGTCTTTAAAATAATATTTAGCTCCGCCTTCAGTCCGATGATCTTATCTACAAGCCAGCACTGATCCTCCACCAGATCTTCAATATACTTTCTGAAATTAAAAAGATTCATATCAGACCTAACTACTGTTGGTGTTGATATCGTCAATGATGGCGTTGTGCTGGTTGTTTGTTTGTCGAAAATATGTTCTTTCTGTGATACACAGTTGAAATGATTAATTCTGTTAATCTCACATTCCTGCTTTGATTCAGTATCATCCATGTTTAGTGACCCAGTAAAATACTCATGGTCAGCTACCTCTGACTTAGATCTGCTCCATTTGTTATTACTGGGTTTAACTTTGTTCTTTTCTGGGCGAATATCCTTTCCCAGATCTACATATGTTGCCTGCTTTCTAGCAGTTCCGGAAGATATGGTTGATTCCAGTTCTTGGGGATAAAAGGATCTTTTTATTCTTTTCTGATCAAGAGGTTTTTCCTGCTGCTTGCGCGAGTAGTGCGAACATGACAGTGTTGGTGACTTTTTGAGGATGCCTGGACAGTGTTCCACAACTTCCGACTCTTTAATCATAGAGTCATGTTTTTGTCGGTTACAGGACTGCTTCGCCCCGCCTGTGCGTCTTGTTTGATGTTTATCTGTTTGATGTACAAGGCAAGCAGTATAGTGTCATTTAACAGAAGCAGCAACGCAATTAGAACACTATTGCTATATTTGAATAATGAAGACACAAACAATAGATCGCAATATTTATTGTCTGGTATCTTTCGCTGCATCTCGTCAGGTGCATACTGCAGAAATTAACACAACAAAAACTAAAATTATTAATATTGATTAGATATATCTTTCAAGCTGAATTATACTGCATATTCACACTGTATATATGTAGCAGCTTGGATTTAGGAAAAACAAAGGATGCACAGACGCCATTTTTGCTCTTAGACAACTTATAGAAAAATCAATTGAATTCAATGAAACACTCTACTTAGCCTTTGTCGACCAAGAAAAGGCATTTGATAGGGTAGATAGAAACAAGCTGTGGGAAATCCTTAAACAATATGGAGTGAGTACACATCTAACAAACCTATGTAGAAGTTTATACAACAACAGTGAATGCATAGTGAGAGCAACTGGAGAACACTCAGAACCCTTCACCATAAGATCTGGAGTACGACAAGGATGTGTCCTGTCCCCTCTCTTGTTCATAACATATATAGACAACATATGTAAAGAAACCAGCCAAGCAGAGACAGCAAGAATACCGCATGACGAGAACACAGAAGAAGAACCATCTGCAAATCTAACCATTAGAGAACTCCTGTTTGCGGACGACCAAGCACTAATAGCAAAATCAGAAGCTGAATTACAAGACCACATGAATAGTCTAAACGAAATGTGTAGGGAACATAACATGAAAATTAGCACAAGCAAAACAGAGGTAATGACTATAACTAAAGAAGAACAAACAACAACAATTCACCTAAACGAACATCCCTTGAAACAAGTAAAGAGCTTCAAGTACCTAGGAAGTATAATATCATCAAATGGCAGATCAGAAGACGAGATCGAAAATAGGTGCAATAAGGCAAATCAACTCATTGGACAAATGGCACCAATACTAAAGAACAAACATGTATCAATAACTACTAAGAAGGCACTTTACAACACAATCTTCCTACCAACTCTGTGCTACCAATGCCAAACCTGGACAATGACAGAAAAAGAGAAAAGAAAAATCACAACAACAGAAATGAGGTTTCTGAGAAGAATACTCAACGTATCAAGAAGAGATAAGATCAGAAATGAAGAAATCAGGACTAAAGTAGGGGTTAAAGCTGCTCTAGATTTTATTAGAAAGCAGCAAGTCAAATGGTTTGGCCATGCAAGTAGGCTACCAGTCAACAGCATGCCACAACAAGCAATGATGTACAGACCAGATGGAAACAGAGGAAGAGGCCGACCACGTAAACGTTGGATGGAGGGAATAACAGAATCCATGGGAATGTCGATTTACGAAGCCCATAACCGGGCACTCTCACGAAGTTTATACTTCACCTCGACACCGCAAGGTACAAGAGGAACATGATGAGATGAGATGAGATTCACACAGTAATTTCAATTGTCTGCTACGGTAATTTTAACCTGACTATCATAATATCGCTATATATAAAATAAGCTGAACAGTCAACAAAGATACTATAAAAGTGACCTCTGAATTTGGTGTCCTTAGTTAGTTAGTCGACAGATCATCCTCATTGCACATCGAACCATTGAATCCATAAGTGCTCTGATCCCCTCCTCAGCAAATCCCGCAGCATGTAGCGGCTAACGACATCAGTTCTGTGTTGGTTTATCAATCTTCTTTGGCTTCCTGCGTAGTGTTCTTGTTTGGCCACCCCTATTTTAATTTGCTGTTCTCACTGTACACTGTACTCACGCTCAGCTTTGTCTATGTCTCTTATGAACCTAAGATAGTAGGACACCTTAGCTCTTCCCATCTGCTAGGGTTGTCTAAGTTTTATCAGTGGCGTACACTGTTAATGGTAAATAAAATAATTAGGCATATCAGTTATCTGATATTATGCTAGGCCCATACGTTTATAGAGCAAGGCTCGCCAGAGTTAATGTCGTCAACATCACCCCGCCAGTAGTTATAAATGTGCAAATCGGGTATGATTTGGAGGATTGTGGAGGATTGACCTTGACCTCGGTTGATTTTCACTCCTCCTCGGTCATATAGTTGGGTAAGGGGTAAGGGGTGGTATCTAGGTCATATCTAAGGGCGATAATTCTAAGATTTTATGTTTCTAAGGGCAGATAACTATTGAGTGGGTGTATAAAAATTTTAATTAATTATTAAAAAAATAAAATAAAATAAATAAAAAATAAAACTAAATAACGACGGGGTGCGGGGTGGTGGCGAGGGGGTGGGCGCGTGGGGTGAGACTAGGCTGTTCAGGTTTAAACACTATCATCACAGGGTTACAAATGAAAACCTTAAAAAGTAAAAATGGTCGATATTATTGATTTTAGCGGGTATAGCTTAGTGAAATTCATTGGTGAGGGATGGGTAGCGGCTATTAGTGCTTTGTAGAGTGTCGTAGTTGCTTATACACCATCATCACACAGGTTACAAATGAAAACCTTAAAAAGTAAAAATGGCCGATAATATTGATTGCAGCGGATATAGCTTAGTGAAATTTGTTGGTAAGGGGTGGGTAGCGGCTAGTAGTGCTTTGTAGAGTGTTGTAGTGGCCTATACACTATCATCACAGGGTTGCAAATGAAAACCTTAAAAAGTAAAAATGGTCGATATTATTGATTTTAGCGGATATAGCTTAATGAAATTCGTTGGTAAGAGGTGGGTAGTGGTTATTAGTGGTCTGTAGAGGGTCACCGTGGCTTTTTTACTATCATAACACGTGTTACAAATGAAACCCTGAAAGCTAAAGATCGCTGATTGTAATGGATATAGTGGAGTATCATTCGGCGGTAAGAGGTGGGTACCAGGTATTAGTGGTCAAGTGGTGGTCAAGTAAGGAAAATTTTAGGGAAAAGTGATTGTAATAATATGATGATGCTTAAAGGGTGGTAAATTAGTGGTCAAGTAGTGGTCAAGTGTTGGTTAAGTGACGAAAATTTTAGGGAAATTTTAGGGAACAGTGATTGTAATGATATGATGATGATTAAAGGATGGTAAATTAGTGGTCAAGCAATGGTCAAGTAAGGGTCAAGTAGTCAAGTAAGGAAACTTTAGGGAAAAGTGATTGTAATGATATGTTGGTGATTAAAGAGTGGTAAATTAGTGGTCAATCAGTGGTCAAGTGGTGGTCAAGTAGTGGTCAAGTGAGGAAATTTTAGGGAAAAGTGATTGTAATGATATGATGATGCTTAAAGGGTGGTAAATTAGTGGTCAAGTAGTGGTAAACCAATGGTCAAGTAGTGGTCAAGTGGTCGAGTGACCACTTAAATTGTAGAGGACGATGTCCCTAAGATTATGGTAGTGGTTCAAGTGATCGACGACATGGTCAAGTAGCGGTCAACCAGTGGTCAAGGGGTCGAATGAACACTTAAAAGGTAGAGAAAAGTACGTATATTGAAACGGTGATGGTAAAATGGTCGACAACGTGGTCAAGCAGTGGTCAAGTAGTGCTCAACCAGTGGTCAACCGCTCAAGTGAGAAAATTGTAGGGTATGGTACGTGTAGTGAAACAGAGATGGATAAATTAAGTAGTGACGTTGTCAAGTAGTGATCAAGTAGCGGGCAAGTACTGGTCAAATGGTCAAGTGACCACTTAAATTGTAAGGGAAAGTACGTGTAGTGAACCTGTGTTGGTTAAAGTGATCGATGACGTGCTCAAGTAGTGGCCAAGTAGTGGTAAATGGTCGAGTGACTACTTAAATTGTCGGTGAAAGTAGGTATAGTGACATGGTGATGATCAAGAGTTGGTCAAGTAGTGCTCAACCAGTGGTCAACCGCTCAAGTGAGAAACTTGTAGGGTATGGTACGTGTAGTGAAACAGAGATGGATAAATTAAGTAGTGACGTTGTCAAGTAGTGATCAAGTAGCGACAAGTACTGGTCAAATGGTCGAGTGACCACTTACATTGTAAGGGAAAGTAGGTATAGTGACATGGTGATGATCAAGAGTTGGTCAAGTGGTGCTCAAATAGTGGTCAAGTAGTGGCCAAGTAGTGGTAAATGGTCGAGTGACTACTTAAATTGTCGGTGAAAGTAGGTACAGTGACATGGTGATGATCAAGAGTTGGTCAAGTGGTGTTAAAATAGTGGTCAAGTGGTGTTCAAATAGTGGTCAAGTAGTGGTCAAGTAGTCGAATGACCACTTAAATTATAGGGTATGGTACGTGTAGTGAAACGGTGATGGTAAAATAAGTAAGGACATAGTCAAATAGGGTCAAGTACTGGTGAAGTAGTGATCAAGTGGTCGAATGATCCCTTAGATTGTAGGGTGTGGTATGTGTAGTGACATGATGATGGTTAAAGTGATCGATGAAATGATCAAGACGTTATGCCGACTGCTAAGTTCAGAAAGTAATGTCCTTACTATCGCCAATTTCCCTGACAGGAGCGCCTCGAGCACTGATTTTGTATTGATCAATAGCACCTAGTGGTACAGTCAACACACATGGACAATAGTTACATCCGGTCAAAGATGGCGTCGCACCCTATCACACATGGGTAATTGCTACAACCAAACTACGTCTCATTCACTAAAACTGGTCAAATATGGTGTCACATCCGGTCACAGGGGTAATGGGACATCTGAGACACGTGGTTAAGAGGGAAACTATAGAAAAAGGGTGTCCTATCGGTTGTCGAGTCAGGGAACCTAACGTATGATGATCACTGTGTATAGGAGTGAATACACTGCATCATCAACACTGCATCATCAACACTGCATCCGAAGGGTAAAAGGGTCACCCCCTTCTCTCTTTTCTATAACCGTGTAGTCCTAGTGTTATCCGGTTACACCAAAGGACACCCGAGCATCAACACAACAAACTGCCCCGATTCAACCTTAGGCAATGCACGTAACATGACAGGTCACGTGTCCGCCGTCATAACCAGCGACGTTATCACGTATCAAATTAGACATCCACACTTTCATTTCCTTTCTATGTGGCCATAGTGTCTTTACATCTTTCTCCAGAAAGCCATTTCCAAGACCAATATATGTTTTTTCAGTGTACCTGCTCAGTGCCACACTTCACAACCAGACAAAAGTACACCTTCTATGTACCACTTCAACCATCAAATAAGAAAATATGTTAGACAAAATATTAAAATTATTTGTCAAATACAGAAATATATCACCCAAACTTATAAAAAGTAGGAACATATGTTAACCAAATGGAAAATATCTTAGCCAAATAGGAAATTTTGTTAGCCAAATAGAAAAAAAATATTGACCACGTAACGATATATCTTGTCCACACTTATGAAAAGTAGGGAAATTTGTTAGTCAAATGAGAAAAAAGATTGACCAAGTAACGAAATACCCAAACCAAACTTATGAAAAGTACGAAACTTTGTTAAGCAAGTATGAAAATGTATCGACCAAACAGAGAAATATATCACCCAAACTTATAAAAAGTAGGAACATATGTTAACCAAATGGAAAATATCTTAGCCAAATAGGAAAATTTGTTAGCCAAATAGAAAAAATATTGACCACGTAACGATATATCTTGTCCACACTTATGAAAAGTAGGGAAATTTGTTAGTCAAATGAGAAAAAAGATTGACCAAGTAACGAAATACCCAAACCAAACTTATGAAAAGTACAAAACTTTGTTAAGCAAGTATGAAAATGTATCGACCAAACAGAGAAATATATCACCCAAACTTATAAAAAGTAGGAACATATTGTAACCAAAGGGAAAATACCTTGGCCAAATAGGAAAATTTGTTAGCCAAAGGAGAAAAAAGATTGACCAAGTAACGAAATTCCCCAACCAAACTTATGAAAAGTACGAAACTTTGTTAAGCAAGTATGAAAAGGTATCCTCCAAACAGAGAAATATATCACCTAAACTTATAAAAAGTAGGAACATATGTTAACCAAATGGAAAATATCTTGGGCAAATAGGAAAATTTGTTAGCCAAATGGGGAAAATATTGTCCAAGTAACGAAATATCCCCCAACAAACTTATGAAAAGTACGAAACTTTGTTAAGCAAGTATGAAAAGGTATCGACCAAACAGAGAAATATATCACCCAAACTTATAAAAAGTAGGAACATATGTTAACCACAGAGAAAATACCTTGGCCAAGTAGGAAAATTTGTTAGCCAAATGGGGAAAATATTGTCCAAGTGACGAAATACCCCCCAACAAACTTATGAAAAGTACGAAACTTTGTTAAGCAAGTAAGAAAAGGTATCGTCCAAACAGAGAAATATCGCACCCAAACTTATAAAAAGTAAGAACATATGTTAACCAAATGGAAAATATCTTGGCCAAATAGGAAAATTTGTTAGCCAAATGGGGAAAAGATTGTCCAAGTGACGAAATACCCCCCATCAAACTTATGAAAAGTACGAAACTTTGTTAAGCAAGTATGAAAAGGTATCGTCCAAACAGAGAAATATCGCACCCAAACTTATAAAAAGTAAGAACATATGTTAACCAAATGGAAAATATCTTGGCCAAATAGGAAAATTTGTTAGCCAAATGGGGAAAATATTGTCCAAGTAACGAAATATCCCCCAACAAACTTAGGAAAAGTACGAAACTTTGTTAAGCAAGTATGAAAAGGGATCGACCAAACAGAGAAATATATCACCTAAACTTATAAAAAGTAGGAACATATGTTAACCAAATGGAAAATATCTTGGCCAAATAATAAAATTTGTTAGCCAAATAGAAAAAATATTGACCACGTAACGATATATCTTGTCCACACTTATGAAAAGTAGGAAAATTTGTTAGCCAAATGGGGAAAATATTGACCACGTAACGAAATACCCCCCAACAAACTTAGGAAAAGTACGAAAACTTTGTTAAGCAAGTATGAAAAGGTATCGACCAAACAGAGAAATATATCACCCAAACTTATAAAAAGTAGGAACATATGTTAACCAAATGGAAAATATCTTGGCCAAATAGGAAATATTGTTAGCCAAATAGAAACACATATTGACCACGTAACGATATATCTTGTCCACACTTATGAAAAGTAGGGAAATTTGTTAGTCAAATGGGGAAAATATTGACCACGTAACGAAATACCCCCCAAAACAACTTAGGAAAAGTACGAAACTTTGTTAAGCAAGTATGAAAAGGTATCGGCCAAATAGAGAAATATATCACCCAAACTTATAAAAAGTAGGAACATATGTTAACCAAATGGAAAATAGCTTGGCCAAATAGGAAAATTTGTTAGCCAAATAGAAAAAATATTGACCACGTAACGATATAGCTTGTCCACACTTATGAAAAGTAGGGAAATTTGTTAGTCAAATGGGGAAAATATTGACCACGTAACGAAATACCCCCCAACAAACTTAGGAAAAGTACGAAACTTTGTTAAGCAAGTATGAAAAGGTATCGGCCAAACAGAGAAATATAACACCCAAACTTATGAAAAGTAGGAAACTTTGTTAGCCAAAGTGAAAAAACCTAGGTCAAGTAAGAAAATTCTGATAGCCAAAGGTGAAAAGTGTCGGCCAAATACAGAAATTGCTCAACCAAACTTATAAACGTAGGAAAATTGTTATTCAAACGGGAAAGCTATTGAACAACTAGGAAAATGTAATAGTCAAAGAAGAATAATATTGAACAAGTAATGAAATATATCATTCAAACTTATGAAAAGTAGGAAGCCTTGATAACCAAATGTGAAAAATATCACTCAAAGAGAGAAATAGCTCGCCCCAACGTATAAAAAGTAGGAAAATTGTCGGCCAAAGGGGAAAAAGTTAGACCAAATACAGAAATATCTCGACCAAACTTATAAAAATCTAGGAAATAATAGTACCCAACACAACTAAAAGGCTGACTAAAGTTATAAATCCAAACTTATAAAAATAACCAAATAGGAAAACATATTGACCAAGTACAGACATATATCAATCAAACTTATAAACTTGTCGTCCAAAGTGATAAAAAACAAAGAAAGGCTGTCAGCCAGTCTAAGAAATAGGTATGGAAAAGTAAGTCGACCAAGACTACAGAAGTTATATTTTTATTTCCTTTTTTTTTTTTTTTTCTGAGCTTGGTCGACTTACTTTTCCATACCTATTTCTTAGACTGGCTGACAGCCTTTCTTTGTTTTTTATCACTTTGAACGACAAGTTTATAAGTTTGATTGGTATATGTCTGTACTTGGTCAATATGTTTTCCTATTTGGTTATTTTTATAAGTTTGGATTTATAACTTTAGTCAGCCTTTTAGTTGTGTTGGGTACTATTATTTCCTAGATTTTTATAAGTTTGGTCGAGATATTTCTGTATTTGGTCTAACTTTTTCCCCTTTGGCCGACAATTTTCCTACTTTTTATACGTTGGGGCGAGCTATTTCTCTCTTTGAGTGATATTTTTCACATTTGGTTATCAAGGCTTCCTACTTTTCATAAGTTTGAATGATATATTTCATTACTTGTTCAATATTATTCTTCTTTGACTATTACATTTTCCTAGTTGTTCAATAGCTTTCCCGTTTGAATAACAATTTTCCTACGTTTATAAGTTTGGTTGAGCAATTTCTGTATTTGGCCGACACTTTTCACCTTTGGCTATCAGAATTTTCTTACTTGACCTAGGTTTTTTCACTTTGGCTAACAAAGTTTCCTACTTTTCATAAGTTTGGGTGTTATATTTCTCTGTTTGGCCGATACCTTTTCATACTTGCTTAACAAAGTTTCGTACTTTTCCTAAGTTTGTTGGGGGGTATTTCGTTACGTGGTCAATATTTTCCCCATTTGACTAACAAATTTCCCTACTTTTCATAAGTGTGGACAAGCTATATCGTTACGTGGTCAATATTTTTTCTATTTGGCTAACAAATTTTCCTATTTGGCCAAGCTATTTTCCATTTGGTTAACATATGTTCCTACTTTTTATAAGTTTGGGTGATATATTTCTCTATTTGGCCGATACCTTTTCATACTTGCTTAACAAAGTTTCGTACTTTTCCTAAGTTGTTTTGGGGGGTATTTCGTTACGTGGTCAATATTTTCCCCATTTGACTAACAAATTTCCCTACTTTTCATAAGTGTGGACAAGATATATCGTTACGTGGTCAATATGTGTTTCTATTTGGCTAACAATATTTCCTATTTGGCCAAGATATTTTCCATTTGGTTAACATATGTTCCTACTTTTTATAAGTTTGGGTGATATATTTCTCTGTTTGGTCGATACCTTTTCATACTTGCTTAACAAAGTTTTCGTACTTTTCCTAAGTTTGTTGGGGGGTATTTCGTTACGTGGTCAATATTTTCCCCATTTGGCTAACAAATTTTCCTACTTTTCATAAGTGCGGACAAGATATATCGCTACGTGGTCAATATTTTTTCTATTTGGCTAACAAATTTTATTATTTGGCCAAGATATTTTCCATTTGGTTAACATATGTTCCTACTTTTTATAAGTTTAGGTGATATATTTCTCTGTTTGGTCGATCCCTTTTCATACTTGCTTAACAAAGTTTCGTACTTTTCCTAAGTTTGTTGGGGGATATTTCGTTACTTGGACAATATTTTCCCCATTTGGCTAACAAATTTTCCTATTTGGCCAAGATATTTTCCATTTGGTTAACATATGTTCTTACTTTTTATAAGTTTGGGTGCGATATTTCTCTGTTTGGACGATACCTTTTCATACTTGCTTAACAAAGTTTCGTACTTTTCATAAGTTTGTTGGGGGGTATTTCGTCACTTGGACAATCTTTTCCCCATTTGGCTAACAAATTTTCCTATTTGGCCAAGATATTTTCCATTTGGTTAACATATGTTCTTACTTTTTATAAGTTTGGGTGCGATATTTCTCTGTTTGGACGATACCTTTTCTTACTTGCTTAACAAAGTTTCGTACTTTTCATAAGTTTGTTGGGGGGTATTTCGTCACTTGGACAATATTTTCCCCATTTGGCTAACAAATTTTCCTATTTGGCCAAGGTATTTTCTCTGTGGTTAACATATGTTCCTACTTTTTATAAGTTTAGGTGATATATTTCTCTGTTTGGACGATACCTTTTCATACTTGCTTAACAAAGTTTCGTACTTTTCATAAGTTTGGTTGGGGAATTTCGTTACTTGGTCAATCTTTTTTCTCCTTTGGCTAACAAATTTTCCTATTTGGCCAAGGTATTTTCCCTTTGGTTACAATATGTTCCTACTTTTTATAAGTTTGGGTGATATATTTCTCTGTTTGGTCGATACATTTTCATACTTGCTTAACAAAGTTTTGTACTTTTCATAAGTTTGGTTTGGGTATTTCGTTACTTGGTCAATCTTTTTTCTCATTTGACTAACAAATTTCCCTACTTTTCATAAGTGTGGACAAGATATATCGTTACGTGGTCAATATTTTTTCTATTTGGCTAACAAATTTTCCTATTTGGCTAAGATATTTTCCATTTGGTTAACATATGTTCCTACTTTTTATAAGTTTGGGTGATATATTTCTCTGTTTGGTCGATACATTTTCATACTTGCTTAACAAAGTTTCGTACTTTTCATAAGTTTGGTTTGGGTATTTCGTTACTTGGTCAATCTTTTTTCTCATTTGACTAACAAATTTCCCTACTTTTCATAAGTGTGGACAAGATATATCGTTACGTGGTCAATATTTTTTTTCTATTTGGCTAACAAAATTTCCTATTTGGCTAAGATATTTTCCATTTGGTTAACATATGTTCCTACTTTTTATAAGTTTGGGTGATATATTTCTGTATTTGACAAATAATTTTAATATTTTGTCTAACATATTTTCTTATTTGATGGTTGAAGTGGTACATAGAAGGTGTACTTTTGTCTGGTTGTGAAGTGTGGCACTGAGCAGGTACACTGAAAAAACATATATTGGTCTTGGAAATGGCTTTCTGGAGAAAGATGTAAAGACACTATGGCCACATAGAAAGGAAATGAAAGTGTGGATGTCTAATTTGATACGTGATAACGTCGCTGGTTATGACGGCGGACACGTGACCTGTCATGTTACGTGCATTGCCTAAGGTTGAATCGGGGCAGTTTGTTGTGTTGATGCTCGGGTGTCCTTTGGTGTAACCGGATAACACTAGGACTACACGGTTATAGAAAAGAGAGAAGGGGGTGACCCTTTTACCCTTCGGATGCAGTGTTGATGATGCAGTGTTGATGATGCAGTGTATTCACTCCTATACACAGTGATCATCATACGTTAGGTTCCCTGACTCGACAACCGATAGGACACCCTTTTTCTATAGTTTCCCTCTTAACCACGTGTCTCAGATGTCCCATTACCCCTGTGACCGGATGTGACACCATATTTGACCAGTTTTAGTGAATGAGACGTAGTTTGGTTGTAGCAATTACCCATGTGTGATAGGGTGCGACGCCATCTTTGACCGGATGTAACTATTGTCCATGTGTGTTGACTGTACCACTAGGTGCTATTGATCAATACAAAATCAGTGCTCGAGGCGCTCCTGTCAGGGAAATTGGCGATAGTAAGGACATTACTTTCTGAACTTAGCAGTCGGCATAACGTCTTGATCATTTCATCGATCACTTTAACCATCATCATGTCACTACACATACCACACCCTACAATCTAAGGGATCATTCGACCACTTGATCACTACTTCACCAGTACTTGACCCTATTTGACTATGTCCTTACTTATTTTACCATCACCGTTTCACTACACGTACCATACCCTATAATTTAAGTGGTCATTCGACTACTTGACCACTACTTGACCACTATTTGAACACCACTTGACCACTATTTTAACACCACTTGACCAACTCTTGATCATCACCATGTCACTGTACCTACTTTCACCGACAATTTAAGTAGTCACTCGACCATTTACCACTACTTGGCCACTACTTGACCACTATTTGAGCACCACTTGACCAACTCTTGATCATCACCATGTCACTATACCTACTTTCCCTTACAATGTAAGTGGTCACTCGACCATTTGACCAGTACTTGTCGCTACTTGATCACTACTTGACAACGTCACTACTTAATTTATCCATCTCTGTTTCACTACACGTACCATACCCTACAAGTTTCTCACTTGAGCGGTTGACCACTGGTTGAGCACTACTTGACCAACTCTTGATCATCACCATGTCACTATACCTACTTTCACCGACAATTTAAGTAGTCACTCGACCATTTACCACTACTTGGCCACTACTTGAGCACGTCATCGATCACTTTAACCAACACAGGTTCACTACACGTACTTTCCCTTACAATTTAAGTGGTCACTTGACCATTTGACCAGTACTTGCCCGCTACTTGATCACTACTTGACAACGTCACTACTTAATTTATCCATCTCTGTTTCACTACACGTACCATACCCTACAATTTTCTCA
This sequence comes from Cepaea hortensis, assembly GCA_963921405.1. Taxonomy (NCBI): domain Eukaryota; kingdom Metazoa; phylum Mollusca; class Gastropoda; order Stylommatophora; family Helicidae; genus Cepaea; species Cepaea hortensis. The sequence continues at coordinate 69,886,829 of OY992892.1, read as the reverse complement.
CTTGAGCGGTTGACCACTGGTTGAGCACTACTTGACCACTGCTTGACCACGTTGTCGACCATTTTACCATCACCGTTTCAATATACGTACTTTTCTCTACCTTTTAAGTGTTCATTCGACCCCTTGACCACTGGTTGACCGCTACTTGACCATGTCGTCGATCACTTGAACCACTACCATAATCTTAGGGACATCGTCCTCTACAATTTAAGTGGTCACTCGACCACTTGACCACTACTTGACCATTGGTTTACCACTACTTGACCACTAATTTACCACCCTTTAAGCATCATCATATCATTACAATCACTTTTCCCTAAAATTTCCTCACTTGACCACTACTTGACCACCACTTGACCACTGATTGACCACTAATTTACCACTCTTTAATCACCAACATATCATTACAATCACTTTTCCCTAAAGTTTCCTTACTTGACTACTTGACCCTTACTTGACCACTGATTGACTACTAATTTACCATCCTTTAATCATCACCATATCATTACAATCACTGTTCCCTAAAATTTCCCTAAAATTTTCGTCACTTGACCACTACTTGACCACTAATTTACCACCCTTTAAGCATCATCATATCATTACAATCACTTTTCCCTAAAATTTTCCTTACTTGACCACCACTTGACCACTAATACCTGGTACCCACCTCTTACCGCCGAATGATACTCCACTATATCCATTACAATCAGCGATCTTTAGCTTTCAGGGTTTCATTTGTAACACGTGTTATGATAGTAAAAAAGCCACGGTGACCCTCTCCAGACCACTAATAACCACTACCCACCTCTTACCAACGAATTTCATTAAGCTATATCCGCTAAAATCAATAATATCGACCATTTTTACTTTTTAAAGTTTTCATTTGCAACCCTGTGATGATAGTGTATAGGCCACTACAACACTCTACAAAGCACTACTAGCCGCTACCCACCCCTTACCAACAAATTTCACTAAGCTATATCCGCTGCAATCAATATTATCGGCCATTTTTACTTTTTAAGGTTTTCATTTGTAACCTGTGTGATGATGGTGTATAAGCAACTACGACACTCTACAAAGCACTAATAGCCGCTACCCATCCCTCACCAATGAATTTCACTAAGCTATACCCGCTAAAATCAATAATATCGACCATTTTTACTTTTTAAGGTTTTCATTTGTAACCCTGTGATGATAGTGTTTAAACCTGAACAGCCTAGTCTCACCCCACGCGCCCACCCCCTCGCCACCACCCCGCACCCCGTCGTTATTTAGTTTTATTTTTTATTTATTTTATTTTATTTTTTTAATAATTAATTAAAATTTTTATACACCCACTCAATAGTTATCTGCCCTTAGAAACATAAAATCTTAGAATTATCGCCCTTAGATATGACCTAGATACCACCCCTTACCCCTTACCCAACTATATGACCGAGGAGGAGTGAAAATCAACCGAGGTCAAGGTCAATCCTCCACAACCCTCCAAATCATACCCGATTTGCACATTTATAACTACTCCCGCCCGCCTTCACTTCCTGCGGCATTTCCCGGTTTCCTTTTAGACTGGGTCGCCCTGGCAGTTGAGATACATTTTAACAATCGACCTTGATACAGACACACGAGCACCTGGCCGGCAGACCTTTTTTTTGTGTTTGCATATCCTTTACATGACATTGCTGTCAACGTCAGCATCTTTTAGCTGATTGTTGATTTCTTGGCAAGATTACGCTCAGTACTTTGCCATTGCTTTCTGACCGTAAATACCCCGTAAGTTACCGACGCGATTCGAACCACTGCTGATTCTCACCGTCGTCACGTTACTTACGAGAGTATAAGAGATTACGGAGAAAAGTCGCTAACCTCTAGGCCAGGAAGCCGGCGGCCGGCAGACACGCCGCGTCTAATCACCATGCGATGTGTTCCCCACCGTTTCACACTGTTAAGTCAAACGATCTCCAAAAAGTATACTGATATTACTGATTTTTAAAACCAAGATGAAAAAGTAAAATAAAACGTTTGTTAATATTTATTTGTTATGAGTAATGGCAACATTTTGGGCGTGTCACATATTTTTAGTATCTTGGCGCCATAATCAACAGCAACATGGACTATTGGGGTGAACTTGGGCGGAGATCGGTTATAACAACGAAGACGTGAAACAGCAATGAGGAGATATGACACAACAGCAACAAACAAAATAATGTAACATTATAAAAACGTGTATTTTTCCAATGTCAACACAGAACAGAGTTGGGCTGAGCTGAGTTGAGTTAAATTAAGTTGAGTTGAGTCAACAGCCGACACCACACCACTCAGTACATTCCCATACTTGCCCCGCCCTAATCTTCAACAGCCAGCGAAATGTCCAAATACTAATGGTACCAGTAGCAGTATGATTATGTGTCCGTCTGGTCTTTTCTCGGAGTATGAGTATTAAAATATGATGTCAACATTGAAACATTTATAATACAGTAGATTAAGAAACAGAAACATACTGACATTCTACACCAGTGGTTCTCAACCTTTTTTGGCACATGCCCCCCTTTACCATATGTTCATAACGTCATTCCCCCCCCCCCCTTTTTCGAATTTCCTCCCTATAAATTACCCCCCCCCCTCCCACCCTTACAGAGTATACATAAAAATGGAAGCTAAATTTAATAACACATACTAGAACAAGTCTAGACATCTACATACAACGTGATTTGCGGGTCTACTTACGTTATAAAACGAATTTCATAAGGGCGAGAAGTACAGAACCGTAACATTAAGAGGGAAATTCCCCCCCCCCCCCACCCTTACAGAGTATACATAAAAATGGAAGCTAAATTTAATAACACATACTAGATCAAGTCTAGACATCTACATAAAACGTGATTTGCGGGTCTACTTACGTTATAAAACGAATTTCATTAGGGCGAGAAGTACAGAACCGTAACATTAAGAGGGAAAAACAATATTAAGTAACTGGTTCTTGTATTAATGCGATCTTGAAATAATCTTAATTCCCCCTGGAAACTCTAAAATTCCCCCCTAGGGGGGAATTCCCCCACCGGTTGAGAACCACTGTTCTACACGATCTAAACATTCAAGAAAACTCGCTCTTAAACAGCACCGTGCATCGAAAACCGAAATACTTTGGCCATTATAAAAGCCACGGTGTCCTGGGAAGAACAGTGAAGGGAAGCATTGTTACTGGAAGGTAAGACAAGGGCCGACCAGGGTAATGATGGACAGTACATTTAACACACCTTGGGTATGAAAACTATGGCAGAGGAACTGGCATAGGATCGAAAGACTTTTTGGCAGGTAGTGATGGAAGCGACTTTCTGCTAATAACTTACTACATGATGATGATGATGATGATGATGATGGTGATGATGATGATGATGATGATGATGATGATGATGATGATGATGATGATGATGAGCAATTCCCCACTCTCCCGAATGCTTGGCTATAGCGGTTCTTAATGTGGGCGTCCTTTCCTTTAACTGAATCAGTGCCAAACAAAAAAGGTTTGGACCAAACATGGTATAAGTTAGTTAGTCGAGGTTCCAACTTCATGGCAACGGGTCGTCCCCATTATGCTCCTTTCCTGTGCCAGTGAATAGCACACAAAATGCTACCCACTGCCCAATGTGAAAAGTGGAATAGGCAGGAGTCTAAGCAATCCAACAGCCCGCACAGGTACACTGCGCATAATGCCGCCGCCAGAATGCCAACACAAAATTAATGCACGAAAACCACAGTTCATTGTCGATGGAATCGGCAGTCACCAGAAAGACCTCATTGACCTGGGTTTTCCAAACATGGTAAAAATACATAAGCAATCAAATAATGAAGGAAACAATGAAGACAACTCAGAACCACGACCCAGCAGTCGGTGTGTGTACATAACCAATTATTATAGTGTACATTTCCATTCAATGAACCTGTTGTGAAGTTGGAACCGCGACTAAACTGACTACCATTACCTGAGCATTAAAATTGTGGAAGATACCGAGAAATGAAACAAACAACACGATGCCCTTAGTATGGCGGTATATCGCCCTTTTGTCCAAATGGGATTATGTTGTTTCTGTTTTACTTACAGAGATTACTATTATGTTGTTTCTGTTTTACTCACAGAGATTACTATTATGTTGTTTCTGCATTAGTTTGAGCTTACCTTCATTGTCCTTGGGTCTCATGTTTTACTTCTGCAGGGAATTCTTTCCATATGATGAGTTTATTACCATAAAATTGGCACCTGAAAGAATGAAAGACAGACAAAGGAGACATGTTGATTCATAGGCAGGCAGACAGGCAGGCAGGCAGACAGGCAGGCAGGCAGACAGAACAGATAGACCAGACAGAACAGATAGACCGGACAGACAGACAGACAGACAGACAGACAGACAGACAGACAGACAGACAGACACACAGGCAGGCAGGCAGATCAGACAGACAGACAGACACACAGACAGACAGATCGACGGAGGGACGGACAGGTGGATGAATGGATGGAAGGACAGATGTATATTCTAACAGACAAGAGAAACAATGGTGGAATTGGTATGTATATCGGTGGGTGGATAAATAGATACACTCACTCACTCACTCACCCACGCACTCACGCACTCACTCACTCACTCACTCACTCACACTCTCTCTCTCTCTCTCTCTCACTCACTCACTCAATCACTCACTCACTTACTCACTCAATCACTCCACTCACTCACTCTCACACACACTCACTCAGTCACTCACTCACACAGACACACAGACACACAGACACACATACACACACTCTCTCTCTCTCTCTCTCTCTCTCTCTCTCTCTCTCTCTCTCACATCCTCAGAATACTGATACATTGTCACTTTAATATCGTCTTGTGATGTAGGACGTCGACTGATAGTGTCTAATGAAATAACATGCTTGTTGTCAAACTGTGATGGAATGTAGCTGATCTACTGTTTTGTGTACGTACGTACCATTTGCGACCTTCACGTAGCCGACTCCGTGCGTAACTGATAATCTATTCGGTCTCGATTGAGCAAGTCAGTTACTGCCGAGAGTTTCGCTCATTGTCGTAACTCGCAGCGCGTCTAACGTCCGTTCATGGGTTTGTCGCTTGATATTTGGATCGCCGTTCGTTTTAGTCTAGTTACTGTCTGTTTCAGAAAAAACTGTTATATAACTGTCTTAACTCTTGATTTCCTGTCTTTAACCCTATTTGAATCCTTACATGTATTATTGTCGCTGAAGAAATGTGGTTCTATATTCGAATGCTGAAAGCAACGTGTGAGGGGGGAAAACAACCACGAAGAACGCTAGAGAAATAGAAAAAACATCACAGCCATACTGGTTATTGGCATCTCTATTGCCCCTCTCTCTCTCTCTCTCTCTCTCTCTCTCTCTCTCTCTCTCTCTCTCTCTCTCTCTCTCTCTCTCTCTCTCTCACTCTATCCCTCTCTCTCCCCGACCCATCACTCCCTCCCTCCGTTTCTCTATCTCTCCTCTAACATTTTATCAATCCCTCCCCCCCCCTCTCTCTCCTTTTCTCTCCCTACCTCTTTCTATCTCGTCCCCGACCTCTCTCTTTTCCTATTTCTATCTCCCCCTCCCTCTCTTACCCCCTCTCTCCTACTATATCTCTCTCACTACCTATTTCTACCTCTTCCCCGACCTCTCTCCTTTCCTCTCTCTCTCCCCTTCCTCTCTCACCCCCTCTCTCCTACTATATCTCTCTCCCTACCTATTTCTACCTCTTCCCCGACCTCCCTCTTTTCCTCTCTCTCTATCTCTCCCCTTCCTCTCTCACCCCCTCTCTCCTACTATATCTCTCTCCCTACCTATTTCTACCTCTTCCCCGACCTCTCTCCTTTCCTCTCTCTTTTCTCTCCCCTTCCTCTCTCACCCCTTCTCTCCTACTATATCTCTCTCCCTGCCTATTTCTACCTCTTCCCCGACCTCTCTCCTTCCTCTCTCTCTCCCCTTCCTCTCTCACCCCCTCTTTCCTACTATATCTCTCTCCCTACCTATTTCTACCTCTTCCCCGACCTCCCTCTTTTCCTCTCTCTCTCTATCTCTCCCCTTCCTCTCTCACCCCCTCTCTCCTACTATATCTCTCTCCCTACCTATTTCTACCTCTTCCCCGACCTCTCTCCTTTCCTCTCTCTTTTCTCTCCCCTTCCTCTCTCACCCCTTCTCTCCTACTATATCTCTCTCCCTGCCTATTTCTACCTCTTCCCCGACCTCTCTCCTTCCTCTCTCTCTCCCCTTCCTCTCTCACCCCCTCTTTCCTACTATATCTCTCTCCCTACCTATTTCTACCTCTTCCCCGACCTCTCTTCTTTCCTCTCTCTATCTCTTCCCTCCCTCTCTCACCCCCTCTCTCCTACTATATCTCTCTCCCTACCTATTTCTACCTCTTTCCCGACCTCTCTCCTTTCCTCTCTCTATCTCTCCCCTCCCTCTCTCATCCCTCTCTCCTACTATATCTCTCTCCCTACCTATTTCTACCTCTTTCCCGACCTCTCTCCTTTCCTCTCTCTATCTCTCCCCCTCTCTCCTACTATATCTCTCTCCCTACCTATTTCTACCTCTCCCCCGACCTCTCTCCTTTCCTCTCCCTCTATCTCTCCCCTCCCTCTCTCACCCCCTCTCTCCTATTATATCTCTCTCCCTACCTATTTCTACCTTTTCCCTGACCTCTCTCCTTTCATCTCTCTATCTCTCCCCTCCCTCTCTAACCCCCTCTCTCCTAATATATCTCTCTCCCTACCTATTTCTACCTCTTCCCCAACCTTTCTCCTTTCCTCTCTAATCCTCTCCCCTCCCGCTCTCACCCCCTCTCTCTTTCCTACTATATCTCTCTCCCTACCTATTTCTACCTCTCCCCCGACCTCTCTCCTTTCCTCTCTCTCTAATCCTCTCCCCTCCCTCTCTCACCCCCTCTCTCCTATTATATCTCTCTCCCTACCTATTTCTACCTTTTCCCTGACCTCTCTCCTTTCATCTCTCTATCTCTCCCCTCCCTCTCTTACCTAATATATCTCTCTCCCTACCTATTTCTACCTCTTCCCCGACCTCTCTCCTTTCCTCTCTAATCCTCTCCCCCCCCCTCTCTCACCCCCTCTCTCTCTCCTACTATATCTCTCTCTGTGTGTGACTTTTCTACACAACTCAAAGAGTATTGGATACTTAATGCTAGCCCAGTATTTTTGTAGACCAATCGGCTGTGGTCAATAACATGCCGGACGCCTTTACATCCCAGCATGCTCCCTGGTATCCAGTAGACGCTGGGTTGACATAGGAGAATCCGTCTCGATGGGGATACGAAGACACTACCACATGGCGGCCATGATGGCGGACAGGCAAGTGGGCTCGTCACAGAGCTACTACTACGGTTCCCACGGAGAAGGCCTCTCAGGCATTAAATAACGCAATCTGTTCTTTGTGTCTTCTTTATTCACATTTCTATGTATTACAGACATAGAACTACAAACAAACAATGCTGTATAGCACGAAGTGTAAGAAGAAAAAATAAACAATGTTGTTGAGTATCCTTACATTATTATATACTATTAGTATTATAGCACACAGAATGTATACAAACCTTACCCTGCAAACAAGATGTCATCAAACAACCACAACATCCTGCTGTTGCCATGCAACTATTACTATTTGTACATTTAAAAAGTTGACAAGGAAATTAAGACAGACTGCAAAATCAAAGCTGAGTTCAACATGCAGTGATCCACCCATCCATTCATCCATCATGTGCCATGCCGGTAAGCGTGGGCGGTCATGTTCTGCCATCTCACTCGATCATCAGAGTCGTGGATCAGCTCCGTGTTTGTGTCTCGACCATGCCATGATGTAATATGAATATAAATACAGCCAAAACTGAAGTAATGCATGTTACAGATCTCCTGGTTCACTAAGTATACTGATAAATAACACATCTCTGAAACAAGTTAAAGAATTCAAATATCTTTGAAGTATGACCACAGAAGATGATAAAATAGACAAGAGTATTCGAAATCATATGTCACATGAATATCGTCTTGAGATGTTGGACATCAAGGTGACCTAGTGATCTACACCGATGGGTCAATGGTGAGAAACAAACAGACGCAGTGGTTGGGATGTCATTGCGAAAGCTAATAAATGGACGATTCTTGACAAAGGAGAGTCTGGCATATGAGATTGCGATCTCCAGCATGAGAATGGAAGTGGAAGCAGTAACAGGGGCATTCCGTTGGCTAGAGGAGACCACTGCAACACACACCGACACTGTATTCAATGGACTCAATGACTATGCTTACGAAGGTGGAGAAAGGAAAGATTCGTGTGGAATGGCTCATCTCGCATCAGAGGTCACATATTGTGAGAATTGTATGGGTTTTTTGCCCTGGCCATGCGGGAGTGCGGAGGAATGAAGAGGCTGATAGGCTTGCAGGGAATGCACCTCTTGGTGGTAGATTACTTATGGTAACGATGGAAAATATTTTTCAAACAAAACACTTGCAATCGTTTTCAAGCATGCAGGATTGAAGAATAACCTTTTGACACCTCGTTAAAGTTGTCATTCGCGATTTTCTTGAAAAAGTTTCGCATTTATCTAATTAGAAACAAGGCATGGGTAATTTCGTTTACAGAGCTCACGGGCGAGCAGTAAACCGTCTGCGCATCCGATGACCTTGAACTTTCCGAAAACGGCGTCCTACCCTAGAAACGAATACGCTACCTATGGACAAGGGAGAGGTGGTTGTGCGCCTGTGGGGCCAGGTGGAGAAGGTGGGGGGGGGGGTGTACAGAAAAAGACCCGTATGTGGAAAGAATGAGATTGCGGGAGATCGGCAGGTTTTCCGAATCTCGAACCTTAGAGGGAAGACCAGGAGAACTTTCAATCAGATAGCGGCGAGGATGATTAGTAGTGTGACTCTTCGCTGGCTGTTGAATGATGAGACGGAGCGCGTATGGGAATGTCCTGAGTGCAGTGATGTCAGTTCTTAGCTCAACTCAATATTATTGCCGGCTACATCTCATTAAAGCCGGTCTCTCTGGCCGAGGGGTTACACCACTTTCTCCAAATCCCGTTTATCACGCAGAGTCCCGTAGTGGTCGAGAGCTGGAAGCGGTTCTACCCCCGCGGTTGACTTGCGGGATAACTGAGCCAGCCGCTCAGAAAGCAATGGCAAACTACTGAGCGTAATCTTGCCAAGAAATCAACAGACAGCTGAAAGATGCTGCTGTTGACAGCGATGTCCTGTAAAGGATATGCGAATTAAAAAAAAAAAAAACATCTAATTGAAGGCACCATGGGATATTGCTGTAATATTTGCATAACGTGTATTTGAGGGATTTCAAAGCAAGCAACAAACAATCAGTGTGGCAATACATCTCGAAGATGCCTATACTGAATCAGATTTCGCAGATCTTATGCAATACTTGATGGACTGTGGCATCAACACTTGGTTGAGTTACATAGCAGCTGCCCTGATAGAGAGAGCAGAGGCATTCCGCCTGGGAACTCGGGCATCGAATCCACTGCATATATATGTTTGCCTGCCTCAGAGTTCTCCTTTATCGTCAGCGTTGTTCATCTACACAGAAAAACTGGCCAGATAACCAACCCACTGGACCAAGACGTGCCTTGACGGTCGTAGATTATGTTTTACTGTATAGAACTGATTCAAACAAGCATGGCATGATCAAATGATAGCGGAGTGATGTGAACAGAACAATTCAGTGGCGAATACTGGGAAGGCCAGTGAACTACGCCATTGGGAAAGCGGGCTGTCTAGCATATATATTTCAATGGACAGGCAGTTTAAAGAAGAAGTAATGCAACATTATTACCACCAACTCTATTCTACGAATATCGAAATCACGCTTAAGCACAGTCAACACCTGCAAGATGAGATGCTTGAGAACAGCTGCCAACTTAACTATCAGAGACCGAGTAAGAAATTGTTATCAGACAGGCAGTGGGATCAACACCTTGTGCCACATATATTGAACAACAGAAGATCAAATGGATCGGTCATGTCTTTTGTCCTTAGAATACAACACCATCAGCTACCAGCACTGGCGCTACATCAAATAAGATCTGATCTGAGAACAAGAGGACACCATAGAAGACAATAGATTGACTACATACAAGACAATCTCAAGGAATGACACTATCCAGTGCCAGCGACCAGGCGCTGAAAAGTCAACTAGTTCCACAATTGCAAGTCAGCAATGATGACAGACAGCGATCTCATGGTAACCTGAATGATATCAAGGATAGCTGAATGAAAAGAGGAAGATCGTGGATGTTAAAGGCAGAATATTATAGTGGGCAGGTTAGTCGTTAATCACGGTTCCAACTTCACAGCAAAGGGTCACCCCCATAATGCTCAATTCTTGAGCCAGTGAATATCACACAAAATGAGCCTCGCTATCACACGCGAATAATCAAACAGACAGCAGTCCCGATAAAACAACAGCCTGCACAAGCATAGACGCATAAGGCCGCTGCCAAAATGCAAACAAAACAGGCCGCCAGTTCATCGTGGATGGAAGCGGCAGTCACTAGAAAACCAGCAGTTGCACACACATTACTGCATAAGACAAAACCAGCTAGTTCAGCAACCAGCCATCCGCCATTGTAGGCAGGTTACTTCAGTCATACAGGTACACAGGGGAAAGGAATGGATTGATAGCAAAAGACAAGAGCAGCTTCCACCAGCACAATGTGAGCACCATACTTTGGACTGTGGTGTGATGGGTTAGCAGAACTGAAGGTCAACAACTGATAGATGATGTCCGCAACTTTGCCAGTTATTACACAGTTTTCCAGTGTATTATTTCTCCCCATAACTGTCGTGTATGTAAAGAATGAATGTCGTAGTAGTTATTTGTTCTTCTTTACCACTTTAGTGTCGTCCCTGGAGTGAAGGGAATCAACACCCACATTATTGTTTAATCCAATATCTCTATCCTGGAGATATCCAGCAGACTCCGTCCACAACACTCCCTCAATCTGAAGACACCTTCTTCTCACTCTTACTCACTTCTGTGTCATGCCCCCTCTCATTCTTCCCCAACATAACATACTTGACAACTCTAGCTTCAACAAATAAACACAAGAAATTTATTAAAGCAGAGTATATGTAGGAGAAGGGTGTGTGTGTATAAGGTGTAGAATGTGTGACGTGTACTAAGTGTCTATAGACTCAGATCAGTGTTCAGGAGTATAGTCATTCTCATCACTGTGCTGAGAACACACTCGCACCATTTAGTCCAGACAAGCAACCTCACCAAGGTGATGCTCCTCCGGTCACGTGAAGACTTCCTCCGTTGTCTCTTGAACCACTAGGATCCTTGGACACCCATGACAAACACTGTCTAATGAGAGTCTTCAATCTGTTTAACACTATGAATTTCCTCTGTTATTTAAATGATTGTTATCAGAGAATTCTAAGACTATTGTCACTGTTACTGGGGAAATCTTAATGTATCTAGTGTCACTGGTTTTAAAGATTCCCCATAATAACACCACACTCTGACTGTTCTAGGTATCAGTATAAAGTTGTATGACTGTTCCTGGTATCAGTAGTGTATATCTACAATGTTCTGACTGTTCAGTGATACACTTATCACTTGCTAAAACATAAATCTCATCAGCATGTCCTGCTCAGCAGAAGCCAGGTTCCTGCAAACCAACTTGGGTATAAGCCCAATGTAGCGGCCTCTCAGCAACTTCTGTCTTCAAATTCTGAGCCATCATCTTCTAAAATGTGTTAGCTTCACTGTTGAAAATCATAGCACACATACGTGGACCTGTAAATGGAACCTGTAGAATAGAGAATACTATGGTGAGGGCAAATCAATCGTGGCCGGAATTAGGTGAGTGTAGGCCAATAGCAGCACTCAGATCTATAACAGAGATCCGATCTCTGTCATACGGCCAAATAACTCATCATATGATCTGAGACATGGCAACACCAGGAAAGAATAAAGGAACGGGTAGAAACCCAGCAGATGCCCTACTGGAAGATCCTACCATTTCACATTCCTCTCCTCCCTCTCAACCATCCTTAATCTCTCTAATTATTATTCCACTACATTGTCCTCAACTCCCTGAGTAAAATGATATATCACACAAGCTAGTTGAAGCCACACAATATAATACTAGTGCCGACGCTCCTATGATACTTTCTAGCACAGCACTTATAGAACATTCTATCACCGCACAGTACTGTACTCTATTCCTAATCATACTCTAAGTTAGATATGATTAGTAGCCTACCATATGCATATTCCGGTTGCTAATCGAAACTAGGCGATCACAGACTGGATCTATGTCCGCCGATAACTATCAACAATTTGACACCCCTAGTTTCTTTCATGGAACACAACTCGGAAAACTGCACCGATCTTAACACTTCAGAATATTTGGCCGACTCACTCCACTTATTTACCGCAACATGGACCAGGCTGACATTCTGAATGCTCTACGTGATGTGAGACTTTTGCGAGAACCAAGTGATGACTGTGAATCTACAACAATGGCCAGACTGCTAGAGCATCAAATTAAAAGAGGTGTGGCCAAACAAGAACACTACACAGGAAGCCAAAGAAGATTGATAAACCAACACAGAACTGGCGCCGTTAGCCGCTACACGCTGCGGGATTTGCTGAGGAGGGGATCCGAGCACTTATGGACTGAATGGTTCGATGTGCAGCGAGGATGATCTGTCGACTAACTAACTAACTAACTAACTGGGTTTTATATCAGTGCTTGAGTGACGTCACCAAAAAGTCTAGACGCCAATCAGTCCAGAGTCTGGTTTTCTCCTCCTATTCTAGACTAACTGGAGTCAATCTGCGGTCAAATTTGCTTTTATTTGGGGAAATTCTTTGTCCCGTACATCAATAGTTCAACCTGAGAATTCCCCACATCACAGAATCCATCCCGCGTCTTGTCCAGACTTTCCGTCTAGCACTTCAAATGCCGTCTCCCGCCTTGCAGACAAATGACGCCGTTGTTCGTCTCGAGCAACAATTTTGTTAACAAAATGCCGACCGGTGTAGACATTGTAACGCAACGTATTTGTTCCCCGAACAATCCACATCATACAGAAATGCCGACCAAGTGTAGACATTTTGACGCCATGTATTTTGTTTCCCCGTTAGAAATGCCGACAGTGTAGACAGTTTTAACGACGTATTTTTCTCAAGTCTGTACAACATCAAAGGATTACTTGTTTTTGCAGACTAATGTCGGGTCTGGTTGTCATCGATCGAACATAACAAGTTTATTTTCCGCGACAATAACGTACCAATACAATTCCGACTGTTACGTCTAATTTCCGTAATCAAAGTATTGTTTTCATTTGTTTCTTCAAGAGCATCTATTATGTTGTTCTATCTGTTCCAATCCACAAAGGCTTGAAATGACTCAGTGTTTCAGAGCTGTGTTTGTTCTTCTTTTTAATCGCTGTCAATCACATTTCCATGTCCTGCCAGCAGTGTGCTGCACACTTGTAGGAAAACATCACAGACGAAACCAGTCTTATGACTCATTAGGGACAAACAAAATATGAGAGACAATAATACTTTAAAAAAACAACAACACAATATCTTCCCAACTGACACAACTAATTTATAGGACATGCACCTTTATGAGAATAGTACTGGGCTGCCATGACAACTCAGCAGCTTTGGGAACAACAACAACAACATCATCATCATCAACAACAACAACAAAACAACTGATAAACCAACTCAGTCATCACCTCAAACACTGACATCAAACACATTGGTGAGGTCAGCATGGCCGAATGGAAAAAAGCACTCACTTTTAAACTTCCTGTGTGCTGATGCTGAGGTAGCCGGTTCAACCCATATACTTGTCAGTTTGACTGAAATGATGTCTTCTCATCCTTGACTTGGGGATGTAAATTATAAGTACCTCAGAAGTCAGAATGGGGACAGTGGTAATCGAGAAAGCTAATCCATACACGCCGGTCTCCACGGCGAAGAGGTTGCAGACGTGGTTCGTAATCCCATAATTCTGTTCTCAAAACACAGCTGCGAGCGATCTGGCAGCAGACAGCGTTGCGTTGGTTTCACGTTAGTATCAGTGCCGGTCGTTCAGAAAGCAATAGCAAACTACTGAACGTAAACTTGCCAAGAGATCACAACAACAACAAATACTGGTGTTGACTGTAATGTCCTTTTAAAAAGATATGCACACAAAAAAAAAAATCCACACACGCAAAAATCAGTCCAGAGCACTGGAAGTAGTACCATATGTATAGATTACACGTGAGTTCAAAGCGAGCAAATGCCAAAAAACAAACCAAAAAAAACAAAAAAGCACCAGTCATAGCATATTTATTTCATAATCATGACTATAATTTTATTATAAATAAAATCAACATGACTTAAGACACAGATAATTAACTTCACATAATCATAAACAATCTCAAACAACAAGAACAATATTTGCACCAAGAATATTCCATATTTTGTTAACCAGTACACAGGAAACCAACAGCATCAATGAAACATGTACATCATCAGTAAACAGACAACAGCTAACAAGTGGGCTGGAATTATTAGAATGAAACAAATACATGCATATAAGTAAAATGAACAATGACAGAGCTGGTTAATGTTGAACACCTCTCTCTCCACACAAAATAATATGCATGTTTAAACATCTTGCACATCTAATGAAAGATATTGCAAGACTGGAAAAAAACACGTCATTTTTCAGCTGCAATCTCCATTTTCATACGGCCTCAAAAGTCCTACAAGGCTTTAAATAACCAGATATACAAAGATATATTTTGTCAAATCTGATTATCTCACCACCCACATGTCGACCATTTTCACTTCTCCATTTATGCACTCTCCCCATTCATCGTTGTGTGTGTCCATCCCACTTGTGTCTTCCCTATACAGACTGACCATCCCCCACATGTATTTCACCTGAGCTGACTCTACACACTATGTCACTTCCTGTCAGCTGACCTACAGAGCTCATAATACTTAGTTTGATATTTGTACCCTAGTTATTTGATGTTTCCAGAAGCTCAGCTAACTGTCGTTATCTTTTTGTGTGCTGACAAAGGCTGCCTAGCTGCAACATCCATTCAGTCAGTTGTGATTGTGTCCTTGTAAAATTTACCGATTCCCCTTTCCATATTTATTGATTTACTCATAACAAAAATATTATCGAGTATATCTCACCCCTACTCATCCAGGCTGAAGCGATATACATTGGGGCCATATTAAGAAGCCAGTAATCATGGCTAGTAAGTTTCATAACCTCTTTGTTTCCCTTTTTCCTGGTTGTACTGTCAAAATGTTTCCTTGACAGTTAAGTACTGCATCAGCATTGTGTGATGGGTTGGTGGCGATGAGTTGAATCCACATCGAGGCAGATTATTTAAAAACAAATTCACAATTAGTAATTGGCGCTTATAGAAGTAGAACAAGGAAGTAGAGATTAGATTAGAGAATAGATTAGACAACATACAAATTGACAGCTACAGTTATCACACCGGGCTTCGAACCTGTCACCTCCAAATGACGACAGCGTCTCGTTGCAGGAACAAGTGTATTTCGAGGCATGACCAACTAGATATCCAGACCAGGTTCTTTAAAGTGACCTGGGTCTTCATGTTGACCCAGCATTAAATGGGTCCCCAGAAATTCCTTGAGAAGCAAAGGCGGGCAAGGTGATATTGACATCAACCCCTGAGTGTCGATTGGTCAATAACAAAAGATATAGCCCTAGCACCATATGCCTAGTAGGCCTCAGAATGTACAAAAAGGGTCCTTCACTTTACTCACGATACCAGCATAGTTTTGAAGAAATAAAATGGTAGATATAATTTCAACTATACATGAACACTTCAGGAGACAGAAGCATCCTGCAACCAACACAGATAATTCCAGCATCCTTCAAGAGTATCATAACTGATGCTAAAACCACAAAGTATGTAGAACACATGCAGATTGTTGGTTGTATGGTATACATTGGACAACATTTGGGATTCAGTGAAGGGATATTTACATGGAAATCTTCTTTATCATTCGTCTGATATTTTCTTTTACTTTGGACATAATTGGGTTGCGTCAGTTTACAGCAGAGCTGCAATATTTGCATCTTTTGGCCGATACATCCGACTTCTGCGGGCGTTTGTTGCTCGGATAGCCTTCCTGGCTTTTTTTCACAAGGAAATGAATATATCAGAGAATAACATGTTACAACCTGAAGAGTCCACACGGTGCCAGCATACGAATATGTCCACTTAATAGTTAGTTCTGCATGTCATTTACAGGATATTGCACTCAACTCCAGCATTTATTGGCTATTTGTGATTTAGTAGGCAATATTAGCTCAGTAGTTTGCCATTGATTTCTGAATAGTAGATGCCTTGTGCCACTGAAATCAATGCAAAGCGGTCTGTATGAGTACATATTTATGTGAAAAAACAAACACAGAGCTGATCCATGACTTTGGTGATCGTGTGAGATGGTAAAACAAGACCGCCCACGCTTATCGGCATGCCACATCATGTTGATTTATGTAAAATATACATGACAGTGGAATCATGGTGGCATAGTGGCGAATCAGAAGTCAGTCTGTCAGCCTGTTCATTTCCTTGCACATCCGCAAGTCCAGGGCAGAAAACCCACGATAGGCTCTAGAACAGTGGTTCTAAACCTTTTTTTTGGCACTTACACCCTTTCACAGTATGTTCAGAATGTCATTCCCCCCCTATACCCCACACTCAGTATACGTAAAAATGGAAGCTAAATTTAATAACGCATACTAGAACAAGTTTAGACGTCAACATAAAACACGATTAGCGGTCTACTTACGTTATACAACGAATTTCAGAAGGGCGAGAAGTACAGAACCATAAAGTATAGAGAAAAAAACAATATCAAGTAATCGGTTCTAGTATTCATGTGATCTTGAAATAATCTTAATCCCCCTCCCCACTGGAAACCCTAAAATACCTCCCTCCCTCTTGGGTGGGAGGGGGGGGGGGGGAAGGAATTCCCCACCGGTTGAGAACCACTGCTCTAGATTTTCATCTGTTTGAGCAATCCAAGCCACTACACACACACAACAGACCTGTTTCTACTTTTACAATTATTAACCCACTCGATCCAAATTATTGATTGATCTTCTGACCCATCATTATTGCATGAAGAGGTTAATGAAAGTAGAATGTCATACACTTCTATTTGAATGAGACAAATGGTGTTCTATGGTCATATAATGAAAAGAGGAACATTTGAGAACATTGTGACGACTGGAAACATCAGAGGTAGATGAGACAGAGAGAAAAGATGCTGGATGGTCTCGAGACAGGGGGCATGGAGGAATACCAACAGAACTGATCCAGAACCTCAACAACCAAGATCTGTGGTGAGACATGAACACTTACACCACTTTGTATGACACATGATGATGATCTTGATGACAAAGTGTTATAATTTTGATTCCTTCAGACTCAAACATGTATTAGTTAACTCAAACAACTAAGTCAAAAAACATGCTGTGGCAGAATTAATTTACTGAAATTGTTTAAGAAGAGTGGTTCAACACTCAACACTGTGGGACGTATGTTTCATTCCTCAATAAGGCAAGAGGTTCTTTCTTCTTTCCCTGTCGTAAGTAAAATATTAATGCTAGCGCCTGTATTTCACTGGAGTCTTTATGCTCCAGCCTAGGAAACCTTCTCGGCAGACACCTGCTTGGGGGGTGGGGGGAAGAGTGTTAGACCTTTACATATCTTAGGCCACAATAAATGAGGCAGGGTGGCCATTTCCTTTCCTTGTCACTTTTCCTTTCCCTCTCTGAAAATGATCTGGTACCCATTTTCATGAGGCTGAGTGGATCCCGGAGCAATACTTTTTTTCATTTCCTTTTTACAGGACACCGCAGTCAACACCAGCATTTCTGCCCCTGTGATCTCTTGGCAAGTTTATGTTCAGTAGTTTGCCATTGCTTTCTGAACGTCCAGCACTGATACCAACGTGAAACCAACGCAACGCGGCCTGCTGCCATATCGCATGCAGCTGTGTAGCTGTGAGTATATGAGATTACGAACCGAATCCGTAAGCCCTTCACCAAGGAGACTGGCGGATCAGTACTGCTCAGACAAAAGAATCCTGCCTTTGCTGGGGATTGAACCTGGATGACTGTATGGGCAGCCAAGCAAAGTAACCACTATACCACCAGGGATTCTACCAGCAGGGGTACAAATAAACACAACACAACATGTGACGAAGCCAGAACCGGCCATGGGTCTGTGACGTGCAAGGGCCATCAGATTGTATAGGCCTGAATGTAAGGAGGACTAGAGGCCAGTTTTTCCCTCTGTTTGTGGATGACAAATGCGTTTTTCCCTGTTAGTGGATAACAAATACCAGTTTTTCCCTCTGTTAGTGGATAACAAATACCAGTTTTTCCCTCTGATAGAGGATGACAAATGCCAGTTTTTCCCTCTGTTAGAGGATGACAAATGCCAGTTTTTCCCTCTGTTAGTGGATGACAAATGCCAGTTTTTCCCTCTGTTAGAGGATGACAAATGCCAGTTTTTCCCTCTGTTAGAGGATGACAAATGCCAGTTTTTCCCTCTGTTAGTGGATGACAAATGCCAGTTTTTCCCTCTGTTAGTGGATGACAAATGCCAGTTTTTCCCTCTGTTAGTGGATGACAAATGCAGGAGTAGAACCCTGATCTGAATGAGCTCATGATGTTATCAGCGTAACACTCTATCAATTTGTTCAAGCAACAAAATGTCTATGATTTGAATTATAAATTACACATTTCAGTGAACATTCTGATCTAAAGTTATATGCAAAGATTGGATGTGTCATTGATATATTTGTAATTCTTGACCCAAATGTCTGTTGCTTATGGTAGTCTAGGATTTAAAGTGGCCACAACTTGGAACAGAAAGAGTTAAAGTAAGCCTGGGACAGAGGTGAGTTAAATCTCATTAAAACATATGTAAGACTGGTGGATTCCGTCAGCACTTCCTTCATAAATAACATGTTTAGTAGGATAAAAAACTAACCTGCATATTTATACCAAACAACAAACAGAGTAACTTGACAACAAAGAAAACATGACAATAAGGATGATGCATAACAAGTTTAAATACTACAACAATGACAAGAATTACTGCCAAAGAAACAATTAATTTCGTGTGTTTAAATGCATACATGAAAATATAACATATTGAATCCCCATAATATCACATGCACAACAAATAAAACACACTTGTATTTTATTATCTAGTTTTTCCTTATGGATGATATGTAGCGAAGAAATGGAGGAATATGATGGAACATATCAATACATAATGACAGTTATTTGATTGATTGATCTCATGTGCCAATAAGAAACATATCAATCGATAATGAACGTTGTATGATTGTTTGATCTAATGTACCAATGAGAAATTCTGGCTGGCTTAGTTACGCTGAATAAATAAAATGTCCTTCCTTCTTCTTCTTTCTCCATCCATTGCCTCTCAATTTAGCATAGATCCCCAACCACATCAAATGAAGCCCTTTTAGACTTGCTCATGATCCATTGGATTCTGCAGCTAAAACACACTATAAGATGAGGTAGTTAGTCTCATGCTAACCTTCCCTAGTTGCCTCTTATGACCTGCATGGTAGGGGACAGTGTTACTAATCTACGCTGTCCTTATGGACCCGACAACCATCATCATAAAGTGCCTTGCCAACTGGTATGGGTGATCATACTGCTCCAGATCTTGTGATCTCCAACAGCATGTATCAGTTAGTTTGCTAATACCATTCCATGTCACAGGGTAGTCAAGATTTTCTCTTGCAGTCTTCCTCTATCTCTCTTTCCACAAATTGTTCTAGCTGTGACAATATGTTCTAGTTTTTGTCTTCTAATAATTTAGCTAAAAAATGATGACCACAGCTTTCTGAAGTTTGTGAAAAGTTGTCTGTGTATAGTTTGTGATAAGCTGTCCTTGTGTAGTTTGGGGTAAGTTGTCTGTGTATAGTTTGTGATGTTATCCTTGTGTAGTATGCGACAAGTTGTCTTTGTGTTTCAGCCTCTTTTAAAATGTTTAGATCACATATCTTGGACACACTCATTACCCCAGTGCCACAACCATAAATCAAATGTCTTAAAGGTAATTAAACATCTAGGTGCAACTGCTGGTTTCACAGACTTGGTAAAACAACAGCCTGTCTCAGGATGAGAAATATTGGTCTCAAGCAGGAAGCTGTGAGATTTGAAGGATTTGTAAGGGACACAAGAAAACTGGCAAACCAGCGATGAGCTGGAGTGATCGGCTAAAACACACTGGTAGAAATTCTGAGATCTGAGTACCTATTGACTTGTTCAGTGTGCAAAAATGATAGTCCATCTTGATAATTTGAAATAAGATGTTCAGTAAGTTTCAGGGAATGGTCTTTCCTCTTCACCAGTTTCACAATACAAAGAACTCACACATGTATGGTATTTAAACACACAAGCCACAAACAATATGTTGCACGATTTATTGCCTGGCATATTTTGCTCCATGCACCTGACGAGACGCAACAAAATGTGCCAGGCATTAAATCGTGGAACATATTGTATGCGGCTTCTGTGTTTAAATTCACTAAGGGAGTACATTGTTTTAAAATGCATGGTACGCTGCTAGCCTATGTAGATGCAATGAACAAGGAAATATTTAGGAAATATATTAGCTCCATAACCAAGAACAATGTACTGTCCAAAGACTGGGTATAGCAATGCAGAAGTGTAGCAGTGTTAAGAATCTCAGAAACAACACCAACAAACAAGTTAAAGTACCATTGTTGAGACCATGCATCTTCCCTGTGGCAGCGTAGGGACGTGAGTCATGCACTATTTCATGATCACAAAAGAAGAAATTCAGGGCTTTTGAACTGAAATGTGACATAAAAGTTCTTACAATATCCACGATCATGAAGAACAATACTGACATTCTACAAGATTCAACCTTTTCAGCTGAATAAACAGAACATCTCACCCAACCAGAAGAGAAGAGGCTGATAATGTAAATGATAGACAGAGGGAATAACAGAGTAAATGGGAATTTCGATATATAAAGCCCATAAATAGGCATTCTTCACTGTTGATGCTTCACCTCGACACTGAAAGGTACAAGAGGAACAAGATGAGATGATGACCTCATCTTCTGAATAAGCATGACACCCCGTCCTTGTCACTTGAACAACCACAACAGCACATCATAAAGTACATTAGACATATTGTTAAAGTCAGTTGCATATCCTTTACAGGACATCAGTCAACCCCAACATTTTTAGGCTGTTTGTAATCTCTTGGCAAGTTTATGTTCAGTAGTTTGCCATTGCTTTCTGAATGACCAGCACACATACCATTTCATAAAAAACTCAAAGTAAGGCGGTCTGCTGCCAAATTGTCCGCAGCAGTGTTTCGAACGCGGTTATGCGGGATTACTAACTGCGTCCGTAACCCCTTCACCACAGAGCCTGCAGACATATGGCGCTAGTTTAAAATATTTGTATATTCCAATCAGCACTCGGTGGGCGTTGATTCAATATGTCGTTTTTTTTTCAATTTCTATGGTAGTATGCACCCGAAGAGAGACAGCGAAATAAGCAAGACAATGTATCATGCCATATATTAATTGTTTGTATCTTCATTCTTAACATTTATTTGTGTGTTATGAGCCAGATGAAGGAGAAAGTAATTTCACCTAAACTAGGATCTGTTGTTCATGGCTGAGAAGACTAGAGGTTCTCAATGACATGCAGAAACCAATCATTATCTACAGATAATTCACCCTTGCCTTACTGTCAGACACTAGACTATCACTCACACAAATGATAAGCATATTTCTGATGCTCAATAAGAAATGAAGAACATCTCTTACAACAACAAAAAGGAATTCACTATTAAAAATTAAGAGGCACCAATGGCTTGTTTTTGTGTGTGAAATGTATGCAAAGAAGGATATCATGGCAAACCAAAATGAAAACGACACAAAACTATTATGTACACAATAATGGAAAAATTGCATTTTGCAAACAAGTAAAGCTAAAGATTACCAGTTAAAAAATAATAAAGTGAACTTACAAATATATGCTGTAACAAGAAAACAGTAACAATAAATTCGTAAAGTAAGAGATTGGAAGCGGTGGGGTAAAGCAACCTCTATCAAAAAAGAAGTCAGGTACCTCCTTCCCTCCGCTAGCCTATGAGACACTCTTGGGTAGGGTGGAATACATTTCCCAAACCAGGGCAACACGAAACCCCATGGGCAGGTGGTGGCTGAGGTTGAGAGCACCTCACAGATAGTTATTGGTAATGGTCTCAAATTCATGACTGAGGTTGAGAGCAGCTCACAGATAGTTATTGGTAATGGTCTCAAATTCATGACTGAGGTTGAGAGCAGCTCACAGATAGTTGTTGGTGATGGTCTCAAATTCATGACTGAGGTTGAGAGCAGCTCACAGATAGTTGTTGGTGATGGTCTCAAATCCATGACTGAGGTTGAGAGCAGTTAACAGATAGTTGTTGGATATCTCAAATTCATGACTGAGGTTGAGAGCAGCTTACAGATAGTTGTTGGTAATGGTCTCAAATTCATGACTGAGGTTGAGAGCAGCTTACAGATTGTTGGTAATGGTCTCAAATTCATGACTGAGGTTGAGAGCAGCTTACAGACAGTTGTTGGTAATGGTCTCAAATTCATGACTGAGGTTGAGAGCAGCTTACAGATTGTTGGTAATGGTCTCAAATTCATGACTGAGGTTGAGAGCAGCTTACAGATAGTTGTTGGTGATGGTCTCAAATCCATGACTGCGAAGTCACCATGGCTGAATGGATAAGAGAACTCTTTCTTAAACATCCGGTGTGTTGTTGCCGAGGTATCGGGTTCAACCCCTACACCGATCAGTTGGACTAAAATGTTGACTTCTCATTCTTGACTTGGGGACGTAAATTACAAGTGCCACTGAAGTCAGAGAAGGAAACTGGTAATAGGAAAAGCTAATCCACACATAAAAGTCATTTTTCAGTGTACTAGAAGTAGTAACACGTGTAGGGACTACACTTGAGTTCAATACAAGCGAACGAACAAAAAAAAAAACAAAAAAACAACAACAACAACTCATGACTGTAGGCTAAAGATCTCTGCAATGTAACTGATTATTTTGGGTATTGTTTATATATATATAATATTATTATTTTGGGTATTTTCTGATTATTTCTCGCTCATGTTCAGTCATGATACCACTTGTTACACTGCCCTCTTTTTTGGTATACAACAAATGTTAATGTGACTGAAATTATTCAATGTTTATTTATTTCTGATAATTGATATTCATCATGTTATGCTATTGAGGTTTTCAGTCATGGTCTCTTGATAAAGACTAGCGGAAAGAAGATAAGATGTTAAATGTTTAATTGCTGGCAGATAGAAGTCAAGATGTCAAGTGTATGATAACTAGCAGAAAGAAGCCACAAATCAGCGTTCTTACAGCCATATGAAACAATGATAAGCCAGCTAACTTCTTCAACCTTCTCGCTTGCCTTCACCAAACAGCAAATGATTTAAGGTTCCTGACATTTCTGTAGTCCTTCATGGAAAGAAACTAGTTGTTGCCATATTCTACATCCCTGACCGCTGGATGTTGGATAGGACTGCAGTGGATTCTCAACCACCACAGACTTGGCAACTTTAATTTCGTACCATTAGAATCTTATTTAATTATGTCAAGTGTGCATGCAGGCAACAATAATATGGTCTCTGCTGAATTCATGGTAATATACACCACCTTGTATGAGGAATGGGTGTTATTTAACATGATCTTAAAGGTATAACAGGCATAGCAGGAGGAGGATGAGGTGCAAGAGGATGGAAGTGGTGGTGGTCGTGGTGGTGGTCATGGTAGTGGAGGAGGAGGAGAAGAGGAGGAGGAGTAGAGGAGCAGGAGGATGAAGAAGAAGAAGAAGAAGAAGAAGAAGAAGAAGAAGAAGAAGAAGAAGAAGAAGAAGAAGAAGAAGAAGAAGTTCTTTTTTCCCCCATTTAAACATCATCTGCTGTATGAGAGAACACAGTCATACATCAACATTTTCACTATATAAAACAAGACAATTGCCTGAACATGACCCACAACTGGTTATTTCAATGACAACAATGTGATCTCCCAAAAGACAAAAGAATATGACAAATATAATGATGCATGGTCATGTCCAATGATGTCTCAACAGTTTAATGGTATTACAATATATGAAATAATGCAAGGATATCTACAGTTTCTAATAATAAAAATACATCAAACAATGCATAAACAATAAACATAGGTCAACCATAATGCCTGACTGTGAATGATGTAAATGCTGCAACAATATGAAACACCAACTAGAATCTTGAGTCACCACAATATGTCAAAATACATGTAACTGACATAAATGAAAAACATAGTTTGTGACAAAGAGCTATTAATTTACCCAGGAATCAAACCCACTTCAACACAGCTGCATATGATAGCAACAACACAGACTTGTTCACCATATTATCCTCATGAAAGACAAATGTATAAAGCTATAGATATTTTGTTTCGTTTACAAAAAAGGGTTACTTCTAATTTTCTTTCACACAGTAATCACAAACATTTGGGTAAACTTACTTCTACATGGACCATAGTTTCTTAACATCTAAATCCAAACAACCCAATGTAACTTCTTGCTAGAAAAAAAAAAACATTGCAAGTAGAACAAAAAAACTTTGTCGCATCAATCAAGCAGAAGAGTTGAAATTTTATGTAAACATTCAATATTTGACCTTCAAATTAATCTCCATGAAATTACCCAAAATTCTTTATGAAAGAATCCCAAAAAATTTTCATGAAATCAATCCTCAAAATCTCCATGAAATATAAGAGATAAGAGAAATCATGACTCCATGAAACAGTCTATAGCTAGTGATAATGCAGACTTCATTGATCAGTGACAGCATTGTTGGCCACAACAGCTCTATGACTATACCAGCATTTACATACAGGCAGTTCTGGCTTATTCTGTCACATTTCTTGATCTCACTGTGAGTAAACTGCATAGAATGTTCTACACATATACAATTACCGATCCGTCTGCTTTTGCACAGGTGTATACAAGAAACGTCTGTGGCGTTGAACTAGCTGACCTAGGAAAGACTACCTCCATGTGACCTTTGACAACCCCAGGTCTAGTCAGCGAAGGCCTAAAGTCAAGCTACTAACCATCATCATTGTGATCAGTATCCACGGGTGGGGGTGCATCTGGCATGGTTGAGCGCATGGTTCCGGCAGTCAGGTAACCTGCTACACTGGGTCCCGTGGGTCCTGTGGACAGTGTGGGGAGAACACATGTTAGTCAACAGAACACACTGAGGACAGTGTAGGGAGATCACATGTTAGTCAACAGAACACACTGAGGACAGTGTAGGGAGAACACATGTTAGTCAACAGAACACACTGAGGACAGTGTAGGGAGAACACATGTTAGTCAACAGAACACACTGAGGACAGTGTAGGGAGAACACATGTTAGTCAACAGAACACACTGTGGACAGTGTAGGGAGATCACATGTTAGTCAACAGAACACACTGAGGACAGTGTAGGGAGAACACATGTTAGTCAACAGAACACACTGAGGACAGTGTAGGGAGATCACATGTTAGTCAACAGAACACACTGAGGACAGTGTAGGGAGAACACATGTTAGTCAACAGAACACACTGAGGACAGTGTAGGGAGATCACATGTTAGTCAACAGAACACACTGAGGACAGTGTAGGGAGAACACATGTTAGTCAACAGAACACACTGAGGACAGTGTAGGGAGAACACATGTTAGTCAACAGAACACACTGAGGACAGTGTAGGGAGATCACATGTTAGTCAACAGAACACACTGAGGACAGTGTAGGGAGAACACATGTTAGTCAACAGAACACACTGAGGACAGTGTAGGGAGATCACATGTTAGTCATCAGAACACACTGAGGACAGTGTAGGGAGATCACATGTTAGTCAACAGAACACACTGAGGACAGTGTAGGGAGATCACATGTTAGTCAACAGAACACACTGAGGACAGTGTAGGGAGATCACATGTTAGTCAACAGAACACACTGTGGACAGTGTAGGGAGATCACATGTTAGTCAACAGAACACACTGAGGACAGTGTAGGGAGATCACATGTTAGTCAACAGAACACAATGAGGACAGTGTAGGGAGATCACATGTTAGTCAACAGAACACACTGAGGACAGTGTAGGGAGATCACATGTTAGTCAACAGAACACACTGTGGACAGTGTAGGGAGATCACATGTTAGTCAACAGAACACACTGAGGACAGTGTAGGGAGATCACATGTTAGTCAACAGAACACACTGTGGACAGTTGTAGGGAGATCACATGTTAGTCAACAGAACACACTGAGGACAGTGTAGGGAGATCACATGTTAGTCAACAGAACACACTGTGGACAGTGTGGGGAGATCACATGTTAGTCAACACAAGTCTGGTTTTAAACTCTAGCTGGGGATGTCAGCATGGCTGAATGGATAAGAGTGTTCATGTTTAAATATCCGGTGGCTGATGCTGAGGTAGGAGGTTCAACCCCTACATCGGTCAGTTAGACTAAAATGTTGACTTCTCGTCCTTGACTTGGAGACGTAAATTACAATTACCCCTGAAATCGGAGTGGGTTCGCCACAGGTAATAAGGAAAGCTAATCCACACACAAAATTCCGCCCAGTGCTACTAGAAGAAGCGTGTATGGATTACACTTGAGTTCAAAGTGAGTGAGTGCCCCCCCCCCCCCCCCCCCCCCCACCAAAAAAAAAACAACTCTAACTGCAGAGGGATGTCCAAGGTGTGCATTATGCACAAGGCGTACCTTTCTAGTTTTTCATTTTATTTCAAAAAGACTAGAGATCTGATTCACTACCCCAGAATTAGGGGGAGTGAGAATTACCCATCCCTTTTCTTATTTTGTTCAAATCCTTATTGTCTGTAAACTGTATCTGGTCTTACAAGTCAGAGCACAATGACATATCCTCTAAGCCAAAATCCCCCAGAACCTGCTAGCCAAATAGGCCACTGCTCAAGTAAAATTTTTAATTAGAAAACTACCCACAAGAAATCCTGGCATGCCTCTAAACAATGGGTACCTGACTATTTTCAACATTTTCCGGGAAGAAAAAGACTGAGCAAGTGAACTTGCCACACAACTTCACAGTCATGGCTTAGAATATGTGAAGGCCAAACAATTCACACTCCGATGGCTGTGAAACTATCTTTCAGAAATTCTGGCAGACACACATTTGGATCTGCGCCGGTGCTAAGTTGTTCATGCACTGTGCAGGGACACTCCTGGTAAGATCTATGGGAGGAGACTGGAGCACTTATGGAGGCATCTGTGTGCAGTAAAATTGATCCCTCAGTGATCCCACTCTTGTTGGTTGGTAGTGAATCCTCTAGCAGACAGTCAATGTGAACTCAAGCCCCAGGTGTTGGCAGTCAGGTGGTATGAGACCTGTAAGGGCTGGCATCTACAGGAGTGAGGTTAGTACAGAGACTTTCCTCCTGGCACGGTACTCAGGTACCATCTGCACAGGGACTTGTTGTGGAACTCTCCTTCCCCTCTCCAAGGTAAGTGTGGCAAAACAACTTGGTTGCTCAGAACAGCATACTCCAAAGTTGTTTGGATTTATAAAAATCACAGATATAACAGCTCTTCCGCTCTACCACACAAGTAACAGCAAAATGCCAGTACCCTTAGGATGAACGTACTAGGGAAATTCTTCATTTACTGCTCAAATACAGGCAATATCTATAATACAACTAGTTTCCTCCAAGGTGTTGACCCTGATCAGTCCTACCCAAAGTGTAAAAGGAAGGGTAGATAGAGAGGCTATAAAACACCTGTTACTTTGTCTGACCTAATTAAAACGGGACAGTGCCTACCAGACTAGTATGAAAGCAATTAGCCTGTAAGAGAGGGTTTCAGGCGGTGGCTTGAGAGAAACAAGAGGAGTGGGATATTGCCCCAGATGGGCTGGCAACAGTATTAATGGGCTGGAAACAGTATTCCGGCTGAGTGTTAGGGGGCTGATACAAAAGAAACGGGACACCAGAAATTAGATACCAGGGAGGAGATACTAACATTTAAATGTCTAAGAGAAAGTCCTGAGCTCAAAGGAGGCAGAGATAGGAGAAATAACAGGGCAGAAAGGAAATCTATAAAGTAGCCAGAAATTCATTCACAAATCAGACTCTGTACCTGCTAGCTAAAAGTGAGACACCAGCTGGCGAGAGATGAACTTCTACTGTGTTCAATTCTATCATGTGAGAGATTAACTTTTACTGTTATCGATTCTATCAGGTTCTATAGGCATAATCTCCATAGCCATAGTCAGTTAAGCAGATAGGATTAACTGTAGTGTCCTCTGTGTGTGTATGCCAACTTTCTAGTTCTATACATGTGATCTTTACCAAAATCTCACGCTTACAGATTTTATGCAAGGCCAATTCACTGGAACCCAGATCCGAGTAGATTTCTTGCTATGTCTATTACATTGAAGGGCCGAATGTAAGACGGGCCTGCGCGCCCAATTTGTGACCCTAATAAAGTTGATTTGATTTTGATTTGATTTATGCCACTGTGGAGGCATAAGATAGTGTGTCTATACAGGTATATGTCCTTATAATGATGATACAAAGGATGAGGAAGAGAACAGACACCCAACCTTATGGCATAGCCTAAACTATGGGAAGGCCAGGAACATCTCACCCAATAGTAGTATCTACTATGGTTCAATAAGACCAATACCACCAGGAGTGAATGTGGGGGTTATTAACCAGGTGCTGGAGGAAGCTGTGGTTATCACAAACTCGTCATTGTCAACAAAGGAGACTGACCACACAGGGGAATCCTTGAGGTTAGGCAGCCTGTTGAACACAACCTAATTATTCTGATCAATGCAATGAAAGTGCCTGTCTACCATTTGAGTGAAACAACTGGTTGGTGAGAATAAAGTCACAAGTTTACCAGGTCTGCATAATGACAAACAAAGGTCATAGGACTTCATTCATCATGACAGAACAGACAAGGGTGTAGGCAAGATATGTAGGACTGGATATGTGCGACTACAGAAAAGTCCTTCAGACTGGAGGATGAGAGAGTGAGGGCGAGAGAGACTGAAAAAGGATATTAGTATGCTTTCATTGATATGTATAGACAATATAAACTACACATGCATGTTTGTTATTCCCAGCTCCCACATGGGCAAGGAATGATTAATCATCAGGGAGAGGTCCTGCTGTTGCAGTGAGACTCCTCCGACTGGACCAAGCGGGGCAAAGTCTCACACTAAGACCTGTCCAATGGTACCTTTTATATCAGTTATGTACATGTTTGTTTTCATATCTGTCATCACAAAGTATCTGTGAAAACTTGACTCATAAACCACCTCTCATCTCAAATTCAAAAGAAGCAGCGTCACTGCCTACTTCTTGCATTTTCAATCTTTTATGAATTTTCAACATGGACAACTTGTACATGGAGGCCCCTGTTTGTGACATAGTCCATTATTTACATGGTCCACTGGAAAAAATCCACTGGACCTGGCAGGACATTCCACTCAGGCACTCAGGCACATGTATATGTGCCACATTTGTATTGTTCCAATAATCATCAGGGAGGATGTTGCAAAACTGACTTGGGCTCCAAGATTGACTTGACCTAAAATAAATACTCGGAAATGTTCTGAGAAATGGTATTGACCACATCACCCACTGAGTGTAGATTGGTCTATACAAATATAGGCCTAGCACCATATACCCAATGGGTCTCAAGGCACGTAAAAGGGTAATTTATAAGACAAATGCCATGTGACACAGACATACAAGGGTCATGTATAAGACAAATGCCATGTGACACAGACATACAAGGGTCATGTATAAGACAAATGCCATGTGACACAGACATACAAGGGTCATGTATAAAACAAATGCAATGTGACACAAACATACAGGGATCATGTATAAGACAAATGCCATGTGACACAGACATACAGGGATCATGTATAAGACAAATGCCATGTGACACAGACATACAAGGGTCATGTATAAGACAAATGCCATGTGACACAAACATACAGGGATCATGTATAAGACAAATGCCATGTGACACAGACATACAGGGATCATGTATAAGACAAATGCCATGTGACACAGACATACAAGGATCATGTATAAGACAAATGCCATGTGACACAAACATACAGGGATCATGTATAAGACAAATGCCATGTGACACAGACATACAGGGATCATGTATAAGACAAATGCCATGTGACACAAACATACAGGGATCATGTATAAGACAAATGCCATGTGACACAGACATACAGGGATCATGTATAAGACAAATGCCATGTGACACAAACATACAAGGAAAAAGGATAAAAGACTTGCTTTAATTAGTTTTGTTTTCCTTCGTTTCATAAACAGTAAAATGAAGTAATGATTGACTCCACATAAACTTGCTCACCTGTGAGGTAACCGGCGATGCTAGTGTCACTAATAAACAGGTCATGTCTCTGGTCCTTGTAATCTTTCCAGACCGTGGACTTGTCCAAGATTTCTGTGACCTGAATGATGACAGGCCAGACAAATTGTTAAGAAACATATGACATGTGCTAGGATATGATTGATTTAAGATGTGATAGACAATTTACATCTTACAACAAGAGAGGTAGAACATTTGACTAAGGATAGAGACAACAGTGGAAGATAAACTCTATGGACCGCTGAGTGAACTAAAAAAGACTGTTAGATTCATACAAGCGACAACATTGCAGTTATAGACATATTTCAAGCGAACAAACGAAGAAGAAGAAGAAGAACAAGAGAAGAGAAGCAACTTAGTGAAGTACCAAATATTTATCTCTACACCCAACAAGAGAAGAGAAGCAACTTAGTGAAGTACCAAATATTTATCTCTACACCCAAAAAGAGAAGAGAAGCAACTTAGTGAAGTACCAAATATTTATCTCTACACCCAACAAGAGAAGAGAAGTAGTAACTTACTGAAGAACCAAATATTTATCTCTACACCCAACAAGAGAAGAGAATCAACTTAGTGAAGTATCAAATATTTATCTCTACACCCAACAAGAGAAGAGAAGCAACTTAGTGAAGTACCAAATATTTATCTCTACACCCAACAAGAGAAGAGAAGCAACTTAGTGAAGTACCAAATATTTATCTCAACACCCAACAAGAGAAGAGAAGTAGTAACTTACTGAAGTACCAAATATTTATCTCTAAACTCAACAAGAGAAGAGAATCAACTTAGTGAAGTACCAAATATTTATCTCTACACCCAACAAGAGAAGAGAAGCAACTTAGTGAAGTACCAAATATTTATCTCAACACCCAACAAGAGAAGAGAAGTAGTAACTTACTGAAGTACCAAATATTTATCTCTAAACTCAACAAGAGAAGAGAATCAACTTAGTGAAGTACCAAATATTTATCTCTACACCCAACAAGAGAAGAGAAGCAACTTAATGAAGTACCAAATATTTATCTCTACACCCAACAAGAGAAGAGAAGCAACTTAGTGAAGTACCAAATATTTATCTCTACACCCAACAAGAGAAGAGAAGCAACTTAGTGAAGTACCAAATATTTATCTCAACACCCAACAAGAGAAGAGAAGTAGTAACTTACTGAAGTACCAAATATTTATCTCTAAACTCAACAAGAGAAGAGAATCAACTTAGTGAAGTACCAAATATTTATCTCTACACCCAGCAAGAGAAGAGAAGCAACTTAGTGAAGTACCAAATATTTATCTCTACACCCAACAAGAGAAGAGAAGCAACTTAGTGAAGTACCAAAAATTTATCTCTACACCCAACAAGAGAAGAGAAGCAACTTAGTGAAGTACCAAATATTTACCTCAACACCCAACAAGAGAAGAGAAGTAGTAACTTAGTGAAGTACCAAATATTTATCTCTAAACTCAACAAGAGAAGAGAAGCAACTTAGTGAAGTACCAATTATTTATCTCTAAACTCAACAAGAGAAGAGAATCAACTTAGTGAAGTACCAATTATTTATCTCTAAACTCAACAAGAGAAGAGAATCAACTTAGTGAAGTACCAAATATTTATCTCAACACCCAACAAGAGAAGAGAAGCAACTTAGTGAAGTACCAATTATTTATCTCTAAACTCAACAAAAGAAGAGAATCAACTTAGTGAAGTACCAATTATTTATCTCTAAACTCAACAAGAGAAGAGAATCAACTTAGTGAAGTACCAATTATTTATCTCTAAACTCAACAAGAGAAGAGAATCAACTTAGTGAAGTACCAAATATTAATCTCAACACCCAACAAGAGAAGAGAATCAACTTAGTGAAGTACCAATTATTTATCTCTAAACTCAACAAGAGAAGAGAATCAACTTAGTGAAGTACCAAATATTTATCTCAACACCCAACAAGAGAAGAGAATCAACTTAGTGAAGTACCAATTATTTATCTCTAAACTCAACAAGAGAAGAGAATCAACTTAGTGAAGTATCAAATATTTATCTCTACACCCAACAAGAGAAGAGAAGCAACTTAGTGAAGTACCAAATATTTATCTCTACACCCAACAAGAGAAGAGAAGCAACTTAGTGAAGTACCAAATATTTATCTCAACACCCAACAAGAGAAGAGAAGTAGTAACTTACTGAAGTACCAAATATTTATCTCTAAACTCAACAAGAGAAGAGAATCAACTTAGTGAAGTACCAAATATTTATCTCTACACCCAACAAGAGAAGAGAAGCAACTTAGTGAAGTACCAAATATTTATCTCAACACCCAACAAGAGAAGAGAAGTAGTAACTTACTGAAGTACCAAATATTTATCTCTAAACTCAACAAGAGAAGAGAATCAACTTAGTGAAGTACCAAATATTTATCTCTACACCCAACAAGAGAAGAGAAGCAACTTAATGAAGTACCAAATATTTATCTCTACACCCAACAAGAGAAGAGAAGCAACTTAGTGAAGTACCAAATATTTACCTCAACACCCAACAAGAGAAGAGAAGTAGTAACTTAGTGAAGTACCAAATATTTATCTCTAAACTCAACAAGAGAAGAGAATCAACTTAGTGAAGTACCAAATATTTATCTCAACACCCAACAAGAGAAGAGAAGCAACTTAGTGAAGTACCAATTATTTATCTCTAAACTCAACAAGAGAAGAGAATCAACTTAGTGAAGTACCAATTATTTATCTCTAAACTCAACAAGAGAAGAGAATCAACTTAGTGAAGTACCAAATATTTATCTCTACACCCAACAAGAGAAGAGAAGCAACTTAGTGAAGTACCAAATATTTATCTCAACACCCAACAAGAGAAGAGAAGTAGTAACTTACTGAAGTACCAAATATTTATCTCTAAACTCAACAAGAGAAGAGAATCAACTTAGTGAAGTACCAAATATTTATCTCTACACCCAACAAGAGAAGAGAAGCAACTTAATGAAGTACCAAATATTTATCTCTACACCCAACAAGAGAAGAGAAGCAACTTAGTGAAGTACCAAATATTTATCTCTACACCCAACAAGAGAAGAGAAGCAACTTAGTGAAGTACCAAATATTTACCTCAACACCCAACAAGAGAAGAGAAGTAGTAACTTAGTGAAGTACCAAATATTTATCTCTAAACTCAACAAGAGAAGAGAATCAACTTAGTGAAGTACCAAATATTTATCTCAACACCCAACAAGAGAAGAGAAGCAACTTAGTGAAGTACCAATTATTTATCTCTAAACTCAACAAGAGAAGAGAATCAACTTAGTGAAGTACCAAATATTTATCTCAACACCCAACAAGAGAAGAGAAGCAACTTAGTGAAGTACCAATTATTTATCTCTAAACTCAACAAAAGAAGAGAATCAACTTAGTGAAGTACCAATTATTTATCTCTAAACTCAACAAGAGAAGAGAAGCAACTTAGTGAAGTACCAATTATTTATCTCTAAACTCAACAAGAGAAGAGAATCAACTTAGTGAAGTACCAAATATTAATCTCAACACCCAACAAGAGAAGAGAATCAACTTAGTGAAGTACCAATTATTTATCTCTAAACTCAACAAGAGAAGAGAATCAACTTAGTGAAGTACCAAATATTTATCTCAACACCCAACAAGAGAAGAGAATCAACTTAGTGAAGTACCAATTATTTATCTCTAAACTCAACAAGAGAAGAGAATCAACTTAGTGAAGTACCAAATATTTATCTCAACACCCAACAAGTGAAGAGAATCAACTTAGTGAAGTACCAAATATTTATCTCTAAACCCAAAAAGAGAAGAGAAGCAACTTAGTGAAGTACCAAATATTTATCTCTAAACTCAACAAGAGAAGAGAAGCAACTTAGTGAAGTACCAAATATTTATCTCTACACCCAACAAGAGAAGAGAAGCAACTTAGTGAAGTACCAAATATTTATCTCTACACCCAAAAAGAGAAGAGAAGCAACTTAGTGAAGTACCAAATATTTATCTCTACACCCAACAAGAGAAGAGAAGTAGTAACTTACTGAAGTACCAAATATTTATCTCTACACCCAACAAGAGAAGAGAATCAACTTAGTGAAGTATCAAATATTTATCTCTACACCCAACAAGAGAAGAGAAGCAACTTAGTGAAGTACCAAATATTTATCTCTACACCCAACAAGAGAAGAGAAGCAACTTAGTGAAGTACCAAATATTTATCTCAACACCCAACAAGAGAAGAGAAGTAGTAACTTACTGAAGTACCAAATATTTATCTCTAAACTCAACAAGAGAAGAGAATCAACTTAGTGAAGTACCAAATATTTATCTCTACACCCAACAAGAGAAGAGAAGCAACTTAGTGAAGTACCAAATATTTATCTCAACACCCAACAAGAGAAGAGAAATAGTAACTTACTGAAGTACCAAATATTTATCTCTAAACTCAACAAGAGAAGAGAATCAACTTAGTGAAGTACCAAATATTTATCTCTACACCCAACAAGAGAAGAGAAGCAACTTAATGAAGTACCAAATATTTATCTCTACACCCAACAAGAGAAGAGAAGCAACTTAGTGAAGTACCAAATATTTATCTCTACACCCAACAAGAGAAGAGAAGCAACTTAGTGAAGTACCAAATATTTATCTCAACACCCAACAAGAGAAGAGAAGTAGTAACTTACTGAAGTACCAAATATTTATCTCTAAACTCAACAAGAGAAGAGAATCAACTTAGTGAAGTACCAAATTTTTATCTCTACACCCAGCAAGAGAAGAGAAGCAACTTAGTGAAGTACCAAATATTTATCTCTACACCCAACAAGAGAAGAGAAGCAACTTAGTGAAGTACCAAAAATTTATCTCTACACCCAACAAGAGAAGAGAAGCAACTTAGTGAAGTACCAAATATTTACCTCAACACCCAACAAGAGAAGAGAAGTAGTAACTTAGTGAAGTACCAAA
Source organism: Cepaea hortensis (assembly GCA_963921405.1). NCBI lineage: Eukaryota > Metazoa > Mollusca > Gastropoda > Stylommatophora > Helicidae > Cepaea > Cepaea hortensis. The sequence continues at coordinate 69,851,207 of OY992892.1, read as the reverse complement.
TATTTATCTCTAAACTCAACAAGAGAAGAGAAGCAACTTAGTGAAGTACCAATTATTTATCTCTAAACTCAACAAGAGAAGAGAATCAACTTAGTGAAGTACCAATTATTTATCTCTAAACTCAACAAGAGAAGAGAATCAACTTAGTGAAGTACCAAATATTTATCTCAACACCCAACAAGAGAAGAGAAGCAACTTAGTGAAGTACCAATTATTTATCTCTAAACTCAACAAAAGAAGAGAATCAACTTAGTGAAGTACCAATTATTTATCTCTAAACTCAACAAGAGAAGAGAATCAACTTAGTGAAGTACCAATTATTTATCTCTAAACTCAACAAGAGAAGAGAATCAACTTAGTGAAGTACCAAATATTAATCTCAACACCCAACAAGAGAAGAGAATCAACTTAGTGAAGTACCAATTATTTATCTCTAAACTCAACAAGAGAAGAGAATCAACTTAGTGAAGTACCAAATATTTATCTCAACACCCAACAAGAGAAGAGAATCAACTTAGTGAAGTACCAATTATTTATCTCTAAACTCAACAAGAGAAGAGAATCAACTTAGTGAAGTATCAAATATTTATCTCTACACCCAACAAGAGAAGAGAAGCAACTTAGTGAAGTACCAAATATTTATCTCTACACCCAACAAGAGAAGAGAAGCAACTTAGTGAAGTACCAAATATTTATCTCAACACCCAACAAGAGAAGAGAAGTAGTAACTTACTGAAGTACCAAATATTTATCTCTAAACTCAACAAGAGAAGAGAATCAACTTAGTGAAGTACCAAATATTTATCTCTACACCCAACAAGAGAAGAGAAGCAACTTAGTGAAGTACCAAATATTTATCTCAACACCCAACAAGAGAAGAGAAGTAGTAACTTACTGAAGTACCAAATATTTATCTCTAAACTCAACAAGAGAAGAGAATCAACTTAGTGAAGTACCAAATATTTATCTCTACACCCAACAAGAGAAGAGAAGCAACTTAATGAAGTACCAAATATTTATCTCTACACCCAACAAGAGAAGAGAAGCAACTTAGTGAAGTACCAAATATTTATCTCTACACCCAACAAGAGAAGAGAAGCAACTTAGTGAAGTACCAAATATTTACCTCAACACCCAACAAGAGAAGAGAAGTAGTAACTTAGTGAAGTACCAAATATTTATCTCTAAACTCAACAAGAGAAGAGAATCAACTTAGTGAAGTACCAAATATTTATCTCAACACCCAACAAGAGAAGAGAAGCAACTTAGTGAAGTACCAATTATTTATCTCTAAACTCAACAAGAGAAGAGAATCAACTTAGTGAAGTACCAATTATTTATCTCTAAACTCAACAAGAGAAGAGAATCAACTTAGTGAAGTACCAAATATTTATCTCAACACCCAACAAGAGAAGAGAAGCAACTTAGTGAAGTACCAATTATTTATCTCTAAACTCAACAAAAGAAGAGAATCAACTTAGTGAAGTACCAATTATTTATCTCTAAACTCAACAAGAGAAGAGAAGCAACTTAGTGAAGTACCAATTATTTATCTCTAAACTCAACAAGAGAAGAGAATCAACTTAGTGAAGTACCAAATATTAATCTCAACACCCAACAAGAGAAGAGAATCAACTTAGTGAAGTACCAATTATTTATCTCTAAACTCAACAAGAGAAGAGAATCAACTTAGTGAAGTACCAAATATTTATCTCAACACCCAACAAGAGAAGAGAATCAACTTAGTGAAGTACCAATTATTTATCTCTAAACTCAACAAGAGAAGAGAATCAACTTAGTGAAGTACCAAATATTTATCTCAACACCCAACAAGTGAAGAGAATCAACTTAGTGAAGTACCAAATATTTATCTCTACACCCAACAAGAGAAGAGAATCAACTTAGTGAAGTACCAATTATTTATCTCTAAACTCAACAAGAGAAGAGAATCAACTTAGTGAAGTACCAATTATTTATCTCTAAACTCAACAAGAGAAGAGAATCAACTTAGTGAAGTACCAAATATTTATCTCTACACCCAACAAGAGAAGAGAATCAACTTAGTGAAGTACCAAATATTTATCTCTAAGATCAACAGTAGAAGAAAAACAACTTAGTGAGTATAGTATGAAACATTCGCATTTACACTTGATATAAAAAGTTTTTTTTTTAAGCGACTTGATATAAAAAGTACATTTCAGTTGTACACAAAAAAGAAGCAGACATACAAGTCATTATTCGAGGTTTCAACTACTTGTGAATGGTAACGTAACCCCATAATACTTCATTCTTGGGCCAGCAAGTATCACACAAATTACTCCTTACTGTCCCACGTGAAAGATGGAACAGACAGCAGACCTGACAAAACCAACAGCATGCATGCATAAGGCTGCTGCCAGAATGCCATCACAACAGTCTGTCACTAGAATTACAGTTCACTGTCAATAGTAGCAGCAGTCACTGGGAAAACCAGTAGTTACACATGCATTACTGCAGAGAGAGAGTGAGAGAGAGAGAGAGAGAGAGAGTGAGAGAGTGAGAGAGAGAGAGAGAGAGAGAGAGAGAGAGAGAGAGAGAGAGAGAGAGAGAGAGAGAGAGAGAGAGAGAGAGAACGAACAAACAAACAAACAAACTTTATTTTCAAAGGGTAGCAAATTGGGCACGAAGGCCCGTCTTACATTCGGCCCTTCCAATCACTCATCTTTCGTTCATCAGTGTATAGTGCATTCACATAGGAAAAAAAAAACATTGTTTCAACATTGTATGGAAAGAAAACATTGTCTCAATGTGGTTGGGGGATGTGTGTTTGGCTGAGTGGTTGGGGTGTGTGGGTGGGTGGGGGAGGATATGTGGGTGGGTGAGAGAGAGAGGCAGAGAGAAAGGCAGAGATAGAGAGAAAGAGAGAGGCAGAGAGAGAATCAGACAAACAGAGTTAGAGATAGAGTTAAGAATTGAGCACAGTGGTCAGGGAAGTAGGCAAACACAATACTGAGTATGTTATGTAATACATTGTATGTGATATACTGCAAAATTAATATCCATTTCTCAATCCATTCCCACAAATTGGGCATGCAGGCCATCTTAAATTTGTCCCTTCTCATAACTCATCTTTCATACATCAATTATCTATTGTACATGTTAAATTCAAATAAAAAAACATATTGTCAAATGAATGTTGTGAACATAAAAATGTATATTACCATGTTGTGTGACTGGTAGGCAGACACACATACACACACACTGACACGTACACAGACATAAACACATACATCATTTACACAGACTCTCAAAGTATGTACCCATTTCAATAACACACAAATACACACTCCCTTGCATACACATTTACTCACTCAAAATCACAAACTCACTAACAAACATTGACTCATACAGTTATCAGTTGGGGTATCTTCGTTGCACTCCGGACATGTCCATAGGTGCTCAGATCCTCCCCCCAGCATATGCATCAGCGTCCGGTGGCTAATAGTGCCAGTTCTGTGTTGGTTGACGAGGCACTTTGTTTTTCCGATGTACCTCTCGCGTCTTGCTGTGCCGATTCTTACTCCCAGGTCTTTCATCCTGGACAGCGATGTGGACTCACTGACGTCAAAATCCTCTGTTCTCGCCAAATCTTTAAGGATGTTAATAACATCGGCACGATCCATGGGCTGGCCATCTACAGGGGGTGCAGAGCCAGCCAATTTATCAGCTCGTTCATTTCCCTCGACTCCCGCATGTCCCGGGACGAAGATGAAGGTGACTTTACGGACAACAGACTTCCGCAGCGATTCAGTCCACTGTCTACGTACAGATCCAGCTTCGACCTTCTGAATCATGCTCATTGAATCACTTAGTACACACACGTTGGTATAATGCTGTGATTCCAGCCATATGAAAGCCTGTGTAACTGCCATCACCTCCATCGTCATGCTGCTCGTGGTCATAGAGTGGGCACCACTGGATTCTTGAACGGTTCGGCCCGCTGAACGGGCTGTAAATGCCCACGCACTTCTCTGCTGCTTTACAACAGATCCATCTGTATAGATGAGCACTTCGGGGCTATCTGAGTGTTCATAGATGAGCGCGTTAACCTCTGCATTGACAGCGGCAGGGTTCTGCTCTCTGCACCGTCTGTCGAGTGTGATAATGCAGGAGAAAGTGCACTTAAAGGCTGGAGGCACCGGCACCAATTCCTTGCCGGGGTTGATACTGGTAAGACTGCAGACCTGTCTAACGACATCTTCCGCCCGACCCATCCATGATTTGCTCCTCTTTAGCCTGTCACCTTTTTCTCTGAATATAGCGCCAAATATGACTCATGACCAGCGCCAATATGACTCATACATACATACTATCTCTCTTTCTCATTCTCTCTCTTACTGAAAGAGGGAGCAAGAAAGAGAGAGAGAAAGAGAGAGAGAGGAGAGAGAGAGAGAGAGAGAGAGAGAGAGAGAGAGAGAGAGAGAGAGAGAGAGAGAGAGAGAGAGAGAGAGAGAGAGATAATGATGATGACGACAGTGAACAATTGAAGCAAACCTTTTCTCCATGGATAAGACTTCTCTGCATGGCTTTCAAGGCCTTGACAATCTGAGCCTTGGTGGCAGGTGGATTTTCCATAGCCTCCAAGCCACCTTCTAACAGTTTCAACAGGTATGAAACCAAATTCACATTCAGAGCCTGTGGTCACAAAACAGATAAAATAACAGATAACAAGCTAACAACATGAGATAGCAAATAAGTTAACAAAGTGAGAATGAAACAATGGACAAAAAGTTAACAAAGTGAGATAGCAGATAAGTTAACAAAGTGATACAACAGATAACAAGTTAACAAAGCGAGAAAGCAGATAAGTTAACAAAGTGTGAATGAAAAAAATGGATAACAAGTTAACAAAGTGAAACAGCAGATAAGTTAACAAAATGAGGTCGTAGATAAATTCTTCTTCTTCTTCAGCGTTCCGAGCCAATGAGGTTCTTTGCTGCAAATACAATCCGTCTCCATTCGTCTCTCTGGTGGACCTTCTCTTGCCAGTCGTTGATTCCAAGTGCTTGTAGGTCTGTACATGTATTATCTCTCCACCGCCTTCTTGGTCTACCTCGGGGTCTACGGTCATTTATTTCCTGAGTGTAAGCGAGTTTTGTTTCCCTATTATCTTCCATTCTTTCTATATGCCCCAGCCATTGTAGTCTATTAGCCTTCATGATACCAGTGATTAGCGGGGACTTAAACAGATCATAAATGTCTTTGTTACTTCTTCTTTTCCACTCTCCACTTTGTGAATCCCTAATGGGTCCAAAGATGCGTCTTGAAATTTTGTTCTCAAAGGTTTGTAACAAGGCTTCGTCTCCTTTCGTTGTACTCCAGGTTTCAGAGCCATACAGCACAACTGGTCTGATCAGTGTTTTATATATTGTGATTTTGGTGTTACGAGATAGCGCCTTTGATTTTAGTAGATGTTGTAGTGCATATGGCGAATCATGACCGCCCACGCTTTCCGGCATGGCACATGATTGATTGATTGATTGTAGTGCATAGTATATCTTATTTCCAGAGTTGATTCTAGTTTGTATTTCTTCCCTTATGATGTTGGAGCAGTTGAAGATTGTACCCAGGTATTTGTATGTTTCCGTTCTTTTAATCGTCATATTATCTATTTGTATGTGGCCAGGGTTTCTAGCCATTCCGTCTCTTGAAATTACCATATATTCTGTCTTATCTTGGTTGATAACCAGCCCCATCTGTTGGGTTTTTTCCTTTAAGTGAGTCAATATTTCCAATGTCTTTTGTTCACTTTGCCCTATAATATCTATATCATCTGCATAACCAAGCAGCTTGGATGTTCCTCCAATATCACATTCCTCCTTTACCTTCCTTACAACTTTCTCTAGAGCCAGATTGAAGAGTAGCGGCGATAGTGCATCACCCTGTTTCAAGCCAGATGTTATTTGGAAGGGGTCTGATTTCCTGCCTTTATAAGTTACTATATTATAAGTATCTTCCATGCATAGTCTGGTCATGTTGATTAACTTCCTTGGTATTCCAAATTCCTGCATAGCATTCCATAGACTATTCCTATGGACACTATCATAAGCCTTTTTAAAATCCACAAAAATGTTATGGAGATCTCTTTTATATTCCCAATGTTTCTCGGCTATTTGTCGTAAGATAAATATCTGATCTATTGTTGATCTGTTTTGTCTAAAACCCGCCTGGTAGTCACCTAATATGTCTTCTGAATATGGTTTTAGTCTAATTAGTAATACTGCGGATAGTATCTTATAGCTTGTGGACAGTAGTGATATTCCTCTATAATTTCCACATTGGAACTTGTCTCCTTTCTTAAAGATAGGTATCAATAATGACTCTTTCCAGTCATGGGGTAATTCTTCTGTCCTCCAGATTTTTATTATTAGTTCGTATAGCTTTAGATGTAATGCATGGCCACCTGCCTTTATAAATTCAGCAGCAATTCCATCAGTCCCAGTTGCCTTATTGTTTTTAAGTCATGTGATTACATATAGGATTTCTTCAAATGTAGGTTCTTCAATTTGTGGTTCACATGTTAGAACCTCTTCCTGTGGGAAAATGTTACTTGGAGCTTCACAATTTAGTAATTCAATAAAATATTCTTTCCATGTGTTGCACATTTCCTCATTGGTATTTATCATATTCCCATTTTTGTCTTTTAAACCATATGTGTTTTGTTGGTGCCCTCGTTTCATTGACTTCAGTTCTTTAAAAAATTTTCTGGATTCATTTTTCTGGTGATTAGTTTCCATATCTTTGATTATATTACTCATATATTCTCGCTTCTGCTGTCTGACTATTTTTGTAGCCTCTTTACATTCATTTCTATAATGCTCTTCCTTTTGGATGTTATTGATGTCATTTAACCATACATGTCTGGCATTCTTCTTCCTAATGACTGCTTCTTCACATTTTTGATTGAACCATCTGTTCTTCTCCACCTTCTGTGAGCAAGATGGCGGGACATTTTTTCGTCCCGTAAAATGGAACGTGTTTTTTCCGAAATGTGTATGGATTAAGTGTTTTTTCGTGGTGGAATGGAGTTCGGACCGTGCAACGGAGTTCGTGCACGCGCGTCCGGTCTTCTTTCGGCGTATCATCGGCGCCCGGTGGCGATAGTTAAGCCTAACATGACGGCCAGACGACCAGCTAGGACACAACGTGGTAAGAGGGCGGGCGCGCGCAGAAGGCGCTTAAAATGTGACAGATTGGGTATCGGAAATGTTCGAGTACTGTACTGGAACTGTGCATCATTTAGTCAACGCCGACCCATTCTTGAAAAACTACTCTACGGAAACGATATTGTAGTCTTGCAAGAAACACACCTCACCGACGGAACAGTCAATGTGGCGGGATTTCAGGTTTTCCTTAACAGGCGGCACCTCGGACAGGCCATTCTGGTCCGCGACAACATACTAGTGTCTGAGATCGATATGTCCGCCTGGAACAGCGATGCCCTGCAAGTGCAGGCATTAAGAATAATGACACCAGTGCAGCTTGTAATCGTTAACGTCTATGCGCGAAATGGGAAGGTCGACGTGCGACAATGGCAGAATTTGTTCGATATGGATGAAAGGCATATCATCTACTGCGGGGACTTCAATGCCAGAGGCAGTCAATGGGGGAATTGCATCACCAATAGACAGGGAGAAGATTTGGAGGACGCCCTGGCATCTGCTGCCCTAATCTGTCTGAATGATGGGAAGGTCACTAGAATGGCCACTCGACCAGGCGACTCTGACAGCATCATTGACTTGGCTCTGGTGTCGCCCACCATCGCACCAAGGTGCCGGTGGGGCACACTGGGATACCACGATAGTGACCACTACCCTTGTGTCATCCTGATCAAGAAAGACGGGGCCATGAGTCAAAGAAACAAGATCAATGCCTTCCCGTACGACACCACTGGTCAAGACGCCATAAGCAAGATCAGAAGAAGGAAACTAACTTCCTCCCGCAGGAGACAAGAAAGATGGCTGCAGCCACCATGGTGGAATGGAGAGGTCGAGAAGGTGTGGCTGGGAAAGAGGCAGGCTGTCAAAGACTGGCAAAAGGCCAGAAAGGCTAACATGCCACAGGTTGAATTGGCGAACCTGAAGACTAAGGTCGTTAGGACGACGACTTTATTCAAATCCTGCGCCAAACAGGCCAAGGCCGACAAATGGGACGAGTTCTGCAGGAAGGTGTGCTCCGAGCAATCTCTTACGACATTCTGGCGCCTCCACAAGAGCATGAACGGTGCTGCACAACGTAGGGGTATTCCAGACTTTCAAGGCACAGACCTCGCATGGAAAAAGTCGGATGCGGATAAAGGTAAGGCCCTTCTTGCACGCTACATAGAACAGACTGACCAGAAAGACGAGCCCGCCAGACAGAGGACCACAACAACACTCTCTCAGTTGTGCGAGGGGGTCGGGACAGACGAAGAATGGACGATCACAGTTGACATATTGCGTGCGATGCTCAAGAAATCACCTAACACCGCCCCAGGCCCAGACGGCATCCGATATGGTGACCTAATGGTGATATCAGATGATGACATGGAAGAACTGGCCAGAGAATTCAACACCAGTATCCAGAGGGGTCAGGTCAAAGAAGAATGGCTACACAGCTACCTGCTGCCGCTGCCAAAACCGAACAAAGACCACTCCAAGATAAGCGGCTACAGAATCATTACGATGCAGAATACTGTTGGCAAGCTACTGGAGAAAATTGTAGCACACAGACTTGCTTGGGACTTGGAACAGCTCGGCTGCTTCCCGCCCACACTTGGAGGATACAGACGCAACAAAGAGTCATGGCTGAATGCGGCGGTCTTTGCTCAAGATGTTTACGAAGGATTTCAGGTCAGAGAAGAGACATGTGCGGCCGCCATAGACTTAGAGGACGCATATAACAGAGTATCTTTCGAGCACTTGATGCAAACCCTCCTCAGACTGAATGTGCACCCTCACCTTGTACGATGGATAGCTGCAGTTCTACTCCAAAGGAAGGTGGTGCTAAGATGCGGGAGTTGGTCTTCTGAGCCGATAACGATATGTCCAGGATTGCCGCAGGGTTCACCACTGTCACCAGTACTATTCAACGTGTATACGGTGCCGATCACTGAACAACAGTTGGATGGGAGGGGTAGGACTCTATCATTCGTTGACGACATCCTCGTGTATCGACAGGGTCGAGATAGACAGGCGGTTGCCAACTATATGCAGGGCGAACTAGATCGAATTTCCTCATGGTGTGCTGATGCCGATGCCCTTGTCAACCCTGCAAAGGCAACGGTTACATGGTTCTCACTAAACAACCATATTGTGAAAACAGACCTGCCGGCAGTAAGAATGGATGGGAGCATTCTGAGTAGAACCCAGTCAATGACATATCTTGGCGTGAGGCTTGATCGTAGCCTGTCCTTCAGAGATCATGTCGATTATGTCATAACGAAGGCTCGAAAAGGTTTGGCAGCAATGAGAGTCATGGCGAGTGCCAATATCGAGCAAAGACTGCTATTACTTCTGTTCCAAGGACTTGTGCTTTCACGCATCGAGTATGCCCTGGCCATCCTCACTGTCAGCCCTACACAGATTGGAAGACTTGAAAAGGTACAAAACGAAGCCATGCGCATCATTTTGGGCTGCACGAAAGACACCAGCTGTGTAGCAATGAGATACCTCCTTGACTTCCCGACAATGGAACACAGAATCAAGATCTGGAGAGCTCGTGCATACTTAAAAATAAGTGCAGATGAGCAGCACCCTCTGCATGACGCTGTATTCAGAGAAAAGGGTGACAGGCTAAAGAGGGGCAAATCATGGATGGGTCGGGCGGAAGATGTCGTCGGACAGGTCTGCAGTCTTACCAGTATCAACCCCGGCAAGGAATGGGTGCCGGTGCCTCCAGCTTTTAAGTGTACCTTCTCCTGCATTATCACACTCGACAGACGGTGCAGAGAGCAGAACCCTGCCGCTGTCAATGCAGAGGTTAACGCGCTCATCTATGATCACTCAGATAGCCCCGAAGTGCTCATCTATACAGATGGATCTGTTGTAAAGCAGCAGCGAAGTGCGTGGGCATTTACAGCCCGCTCAGCGGGCCGAACCGTTCAAGAATCCAGTGGTGCCCACTCCATGACCACGAGCAGCATGACGATGGAGGTGATGGCAGTTACACAGGCTTTCATATGGCTGGAATCACAGCATTATACCAACGTGTGTGTACTAAGTGATTCAATGAGCATGATTCAGAAGGTCGAAGCTGGATCTGTACGTAGACAGTGGACTGAGTCGCTGCGGAAGTCTGTTGTCCGCAAAGTCACCTTCATCTTCGTCCCGGGACATGCGGGAGTCGAGGGAAATGAACGAGCTGATAAATTGGCTGGCTCTGCACCCCCTGTAGATGGCCAGCCCATGGATCGTGCCGATGTTATTAACGCCCTTAAAGATATGGCGAGAACAGAGGATTTTGACGCCAGTGATTCCACATCGCTTTCCAGGATGAAAGACCTGGGAGTAAGAATCGGCACAGCCAGACGCGAGAGGTACATCGGGAAAACAAAGCGCCTCGTCAACCAACACAGAACTGGCACTATTAGCCACCGGACGCGGATGCATATGCTGGGGGGAGGATCTGAGCACCTATGGACATGTCCGGAGTGCAACGAAGATACCCCAACTGATAACTAAACTAAATTAGATAACTAAACCATCTGTTCTTTCTATGCGTGGTTAACACACCGAGACATTCTCCTGCGGTAGACTGAATTGTATTCTTGATGTTCAACCAAGTTTGGTCAACGCTTTCCTCCAAAGGGTTTTGCAGAGTTTCAAGTTTACATTTTATTTCATCTGTAAATTTCTCTTTGACTGTAATGTCTTGCAGTTTTTCTCTGTTATATGTTGGGTGTAATCTTTGTAATTTAGTATAGAAAGCTCTCTTAAGTTTTATTTTAAATTTTGCTCCAACGAGGAAGTGGTCACTGTGGCACTCAGCTCCTCTATAACTTCTGACTTGCTGTATGTTTGATGCATTTCTGTTGTTAATTAAAATGTGATCTATTTGATTATAGGTTCTCTTGTCACATGATTTCCAAGTTTGTTTGTGTATATCCTTTCTTTGTAGTCTGGTACTGCTAATCTGCAGTCCTTTGGCTTCTGCCAGGTTGATGACTCTCCATCCATTATCATTTGAAGTTGTATGTAGGCTTTCCATACCGGCCACTTTTTTATTAGTTTGCTCTCTACCTATTTTTGCATTGAAGTCTCCCAGCACAATCAGGATGTCCTGTTTGGGAGTTTCTTCTATGACATCTTCCAGATCATTATAAAAGTCTTCTTTAATATCATCTTCTTTCTCTTCAGTAGGTGCATGTACATTAATCATCGTTATATTTTTCCATTTACCTTTTATTCGTAATTTACTAATCCTGTCATTAAAAGCTTTAAAGTTTAAAACGTTCCCCCATAACTCTTTTTTGATGACAAATCCTGTTCCTAATTCATGTTTATTTTGGGTGTTTCCTCCATATATTATAATCATTCCATTTTGCTCTAAAGTACCCTCTCCTGGCCACCTTATTTCTTGAATTGCTGTTATATCCATTTGATATTCAACCAGCTCTCGGGTTAGTTCTTCAGCTGCTCCAGCTCGATATAGTGTCCGTACATTCCATGTTCCAAATCTCAAAAGTCCTTTAACGTTCCAAGGTCGTTGTCCAGATAAGTCAGTCCGATATCGAGGCTCATGTATTTGTTTCGTAACAAAGAAAGGTTTTTACAAAGGTGGGGATGTTAACCCCACGCTTCAACCCCCAACCTGGAGGACCAGGGTGTTTCTCTTTGTCTGTTCTCTACCCTTTGACCTGTCCGGCTTGGGAGGCCCTGCTGGTAGCTACGCTACCGCCGGCATAGCTCTCAGGGTCATTGAGAAACTCAAGCTCCCCCAAGCTCCCCCACCACGACAAGGTGGAAACACCATCGGGGGAGATAAATTAACAAAGTAAAATAATGGGTATGGTAAACAATTGGAATAACAGAAAAGTTAATAAAGTGACACAACAGACAAAAATGTTAAGTTAACAAAGTGAAATAATATGTAACAAGTTAACAAAATGAAATAACAGATAAGTTAACATAGCGGCGTGGGGGGGGGGGGGAAAGAAAGATAACAAGTTAATAGTGAAATAACAGCTATATTAACTAAGTAAAATAAAAGATATGTTAACAAAGTGAAATAACAGATAATGAATTAACAAAGGACTATCATGCACAGCAAAGAAAACAAACACTGTTACTGAATTAGAGGCGATTGACATAAACACATTATTTATACTTTAGTGGAGGTATGTTTGATGAAGGAAGAGTTCTATTATTTTGTTTATTTTTATTTATATCTTTCCAGAAAACAACAACAGAACTCTTCAGAAAACAGTGGCAAACTACTGAACATAAATTGCCTAGTAAATTACAAATTGCCAATAAATGCTGGGGTTGATTGTAATGTCCTGTAAAGGATATATAATATAAAACAAAGCAAAAATCTACAAACCAAATATTGTGCACACTTCACTTGTCATTTATGAGGGGATGTAATTAAGTAACAGGAATTTTACATATAACTTTTTGTGTGTGGAATAGTGGGAACCAGAAATATTGTGTGTGCTATTTTTTCATCACAGTAAGCAAGACACTTGGTCCACTAGCTTGTTAATGCCTTCTAGGAAAATGTTTTTGGGTGTGGCCTTAAACCAAACTTGCACTGCCTCCACTACCTTGCTGTGACCTGCAAATTTTCCTTCAAGGGTCTTGAAAGTCTGATGGCACCAAGTCCGAATGGTATGTTGGATGTTTCAAGATCTAAGTTTTCAGAGCATGTAGTGTATCCACTGTATGCACAGCTGTATGAGGGCAGGCGTTGTCGTGCAGCAACAATACTCTTTTTGAGAGAAGTTCCCGGCATTCTGATTGCATCATGAGCTTCGATCTGTTGACTAACATGTCTCTGTATCGAGCACTAGTCACAGTTTCACCCCTTTCCTGGAAATGCACCAATATAGGGAGACAATGGCTGTTTTCCACTGCATCGACTGCCTCTCTGGTTCATAATGAAGTACCCAGGACTCGTCTCCTGTCACAACCATCCTTCTTCAAAAGGGTTCTCAAGCTTTGACCACACACAAAATATGAATAACGTCTTATTGTTATTCTATGGTGCAAGTCAATAGTGGAGCAGTCATTTTTACTTGCTTTTGCACATGTGCAAACTGCTCAATCCTCATGATCCCTTCATGAGGTATTGCTTAAAAGCCAGTTTGTGTCCAGAAATAAAATTGTCTGTTGTCCATACTCTTCCATGCACTTTATAATAAAATTCCTGTTACTTAATGACTTTCCCTCATAATTATTTTATAAGACAGTCTTTAACAGACACATCTGTAAAGCTTAGAAGATGAAGCAAAAGTAAACAACTCAAAACAGCATTTTCTACAGTTTACTTGTCATATTTGATGCCAGATATGCCTGGTTACCCCTACCTGCTGTACCAACTCCTCCTCTCCCTTGTCAAACATCTTAGAGAGTGCCTCGGCAGCCAGTCCAATCATATCCTTTCTAACTTTCATGGCTGTCTGCACAGGACCAATGCTATCTATTGTAGCCATGGCTCGAATACACAACTGTGAAGCCAAGATGTTTCATTATTTCCCACAAATCATGAACATAATATCTTCATGTAGTAAATGCTACACATTAATGAGGTTCCATTATTTCACACAAATCATTAATATGATATCTTCTTGTAGTAATATGCTACAAATTCAATAAACAACACATTTAATTGTAGCCATGGTTCAAATACACAACTGTGTAACAAAGAGGTACCATTATTTCACACAAATCATTAATATGATATCTTCTTGTAGTAATATGCTACACATTCAATAAACAACACATTTAATTGTAGCCATGGTTCAAATACACAACTGTGTAACAAAGAGGTACCATTATTTCATACAATCATGAACATAATATCACCATATAGTAAATGCTACACATTCAATAAACGACCAAATATGATTTTCAATCACTGGAAAGAAGAATAAACAAGGTTCGCAAGCTTACACTTTCACCAGCGACATCTTGTCCTAATCATGCCCTGTGCCCAAATTATCCAGGTATTTTTCTCTTTACCTTCCTCTTGCTCGTTTCTCATCAATTTTGCCAGTTGTCAATAAGTTTTCAAGCTGATTTCTCCTTTTAATGTGTGAAAAACATCTTCACATTTTATCTCTAATTTCTGTAACCAATTTACATTTTTCATTTGTTTCTCTGCCCACCCCTGCATTTTTCTCATTCTCCTCTGAAGCAATATTTCAAACAATCAATATATGAGCATGAGTTGTGGTGTTTCAAAATTATCATTAACCATTATCATCATGTGCCATGCCAATAAGCGTGGGCGGTCATGTTTCGTCATTGTGACAATACTTAACTTGTTGTCTACCACGAGGCCAAGCCATCCAGGTGGTTACTTCTCTACCTTCCCCATGTTCTTTTCCCTTCAATCTTGTCAGTTATCACCAAGTTCTGCAATTTATTTCTTCTCATAATGTGTCCAAAATATTTTTACTGTTTATGCCTTATTTCTCTAATCAGTTTATGGTTTTCATTTGTTTCTAGTATAACTGGTCATTGGTGTTTCTGTCTGTCCATGGTATTCTTTACATTTTCCTCAGAATCCACATTTCCATAGCCATCAAAAGTTTTTCTGCTTGTCTGCTCATTACCTATGCTGGCTCTATGTAGCACTTCAACACTCTTTTTCTCGCTGCAGTTAACATCTTTTTATTGGTCAGTATGTTTTTCATCTTGCAAAAGGCTACCTTTGCCATGGCGATTCTTGCATCAAATGTTATGACTGTTCCGAGATAGCTGTACCAATTCACTTGTTTAAGAATATTATCTGTGGGTTCTTACAATTTAATTCTAACCCTAGTTGTTCACTGTGTTCATGACCGGGTCAGGCACACCAAGTAATGACCACAGAGAATTTTTTCTACAGGAATTTAAGTACTTTATTGGTGCTGGAAGACTTGCATTGAACGCAGTGGTGACTACATTTGTTCTTTACTTATTCAGAATATATTTACACACACACACACACAAACATTTAAGGGTTTCATTTGAAGCCCCTTCATATATATTGATAGTAGCCTCCCACAAACACTTCTCACATACCATTCAGTAACTCATAATATACAGGCCACAAAACACATACCCTATAAGCCTTTCCACTATATAAACATGTATTTTGCTTCATTACCTCACTATAAGCTAACTGATGAGCAACCTGGATGGCAGATTTTGGAACAGCGTTATTTTGAGACGTCATTGCTGAAAACACTCGTGGGATGTAGCCTAGTGAGGGGACTTGGTCGAGCAGTGAATTATTGGCTTGAAACAGGCAGACAACTGCGGTAGTCAATGTCTCTAACATTTCACCCTGAAAGACACAAACATACACACTGTGAGAAATACAGAACTGGGGAGACATGCATTTGAACAAGTATGATATATTATGTTATAAAAGTAAACACAATACAATAATTTATTTGTCAAATGTAAAGACAATACAATCACTGATTCATAAAACATACAGACAATGCAATCACTGGTACGTCAAAACTAATGACAATACTATCACTGATCTTTCAAAACTAAAGACAAATCAATGACTGATGTATCAAAAATAAAAAAAGAATACAATCATTGATCTGTCATACATAAAGACAAGAGATGCCTTTACCTGTCAACAATTAAGACAACACAATAATTAATCTGTCAAAAATAGAGACAATACAATTATTGATCTGTGAAAATATAGACAATACAACAAATAATCTGTAAAAATATTGACAATAAAATCATTGATCTGTGATAATTATAGACATTACAATCATGAATCTGTCAAAAATAAAGACAATGCAATCATTAATCTGTCAAAATTAAATACAATACAATACTTGTTTTGTTTTAAATAAAGACAATACAATCACTTATCTGTCAAAACTATAGACACCACAATAATTCATTGTTAAAAAGAAACACAATACATTCAGTCATCTATAAAAAAAAAATAAAGACCTGTCAAAATATAGACAATGCAATCTCTAATCTGTCCTAAATAAATAAAATAAAATTATTGACCTGTCAAAATTAGAGACAACACAATAATTCATCTCTTACAAAAAAAAAAAACACACTAAAACCATCACAGAATGCCACTACAAGTGCTGCTATCCATCCGGAGTGTATATTCGCATCAAAAGTTTGCTGCAAATGAAACTCCTACAAGTTCTATCTCATCTTTTATGTTTGACTTATCCCATTTCTTTTACCCATTCTACCTTGGGATTTATTTTCCTAGATTTGTTTTCAGCAAGGTAAGTTTTCTTTATATGCTCAAAAGGTTCCAGATTGCTGTCTTGGTCAGGGGCCGAGTTGAGGATCAGCTCCCTACTTTGGCCAAGGCCAAGGCCTTGGCCTACCTTGTATATTTAAAGTATTTGTATATTTAAAGTATATGTATATGTAAAGTATTTGTTTATTTAAAGTATATGTGTGGTTTGTGTCTTTAAAGTATATGTATATTTAAAGTATTTTTATATTTAAAGTATATATATATATTTAAAGTATTTGTATATTTAAAGTATATGTGTGGTATGTGTGTTTAAAGTATATGTATATTTAAAGTATTTGCATTTCTCTTGGTCTGCCTCTGCCTCTCTTCCCCTTGATCTTTCCAGTTGTCATGATATTCTCCAATGCCTCTCTTCTCATCGCATGACCAAAGAAAGCTGTTTGTCTCTTTTTTATTGTTGCATATAATGTTCTAATTTCATTAGCCTCTTTCAGGCAATCATTGCTAGTTGCTCTGGCAGTCCAAGAAGTTCACAACAATCGTCTCAGGAACCAACAGTATTGCTGAACAGTAGCAATAACATCCAATGCGTTTTGATTTTCCTTATAGGAGAATCTAACTTAAACATTTACAGCTTAAAGTAGGCTGCAACTCCACCAAGACGTTATTAACATTCCCCTTCATAAACATATGAATCCACTCACATTAAAGACAGTTGCGACAGTGGCCTGTGACCACTGCTCCAACAACTCAGTGAGAAACTCCTTAGGCCGACGCAGGACCCAGCCAGGATTGGAGATAAACAGCCGCAGGAAGACTCCTCCCACCACGATCTCCCCTTGCACATCAGAGTAGACCACTTGAAAGTCTTCTCTCATGCTCCACTTGACGCTGATGTCCTCCTTTTGAAGCTGGAAGTGCCTACAGAAAATAATATTCACATTCATGAATGAGCAAATACGAACGATAAAAAACACACATAAGAAATTAAGACTACGCATCTGTCTCACTTAAAAAAAATACTTGAATATCCTTTACAGGACGTTGCAGTCAACCCCAGCATTTTTGGCTCTTTGTGATTTCTTGACAAGTTTACATTTGGTAGTTTGCTGTTGCTTTCTGAACAACCGGCACTCAAACCATTTTATGAAAAACCAACGCAAGGTGGTCTGCTTCCAAATCACCCACAGCTGTTTTGAATGCAGTATGCAGGATTACGAACTGCGTCCGTAATCCCTTCACAACAGAACCAGCCAAACTTCAAAATCACAAAAAAAATAAAAAAAAGAAAAGAAAAATGAGACAAGAACATAACAATGAAGTGGATCAGAAGCATTTCTTTCTCAGAAAAAAAAGTTTTAACAAATGGGAGGTCTCATGTGCTTGTTGCAAGGTGTATCAGTGTAGTGGCTAGCATGCCAGTGTGGTGGTCATGTTTTCAAGTTCTCGTCCTGATGGATTTTTACAAATTTATTCAAGCTCCCAAGTCAAACCAGCCTAAACCCAAGTCGACCCAGCCAGAACCCAAATCGACCAAGCCAAAACCCATGTCCAATCAGCTAAAACCCAAGTCAACCCAGCCAAAACCCAAGTCAACCCAGCCAAAACCCAAGTCAACCCAGCCAAAACCAAAGCTGACCCAGCCAAAAAGCCAAGATGACCCAGCCAAAACCCAAGTTGACCCAGCCAAATCCCAAGTTGATCCAGACAAAACCCAAGTTGTTCCAGCCAAAACCCAAGTTGATCCAGACAAAACAAAAGTGATCCAGACAAAACCCAAGTCGACCCAGCCAGAACCCAAGTCAACCCAGCCAAAACCTAAGTCGACCCAGCCAGAACCCAAGTCAACCCAGCAAAAACCCAAGTCGACCCAGCAAAAACCCAAGTCGATCCAGCCAAAACCCAAGTGAGTGCCAAGTGACCACATCACTCATTGAGTGTCAACTGACCACATCACTCATTGAGTGCCAAGTGACCACTTTGCTCGAGTGCCAAGTGACCACATCACTCGAGTACCAACTGACCGCATCACTCATTGAGTGCCAAGTGACCACATCACTCATTGAGTGCCAAGTGACCACATCATTTGAGTGCCAAGTGACCACATCACTCAATGAGTGCCAAGTGACCACATCACTCACTGAGTGCCAAGTGACCACATCACTCATTGAGTGCCAAGTGACCACATCACTCATTGAGTGCCAAGTGACCACATCACATTGAGTGCCAACTGACCACATCACTCATTGAGTGCCAAGTGACCACATCATTTGAGTGCCAAGTGACCACATCACTCAATGAGTGCCAAGTGACCACATCACTCACTGAGTGCCAAGTGACCACATCACTCATTGAGTGCCAACTGACCATATCACTCATTGAGTGCCAAGTGACCACATCACTCAAGTACCAACTGACCGCATCACTCATTGAGTGCCAAGTGACCACATCACTCATTGAGTGCCAAGTGACCACATCATTTGAGTGCCAAGTGACCACATCACTCAATGAGTGCCAAGTGACCACATCACTCACTGAGTGCCAAGTGACCACATCACTCATTGAGTGCCAAGTGACCACATCATTTGAGTGCCAAGTGACCACATCACTCAATGAGTGCCAAGTGACCACATCACTCATTGAGTGCCAACTGACCATATCACTCATTGAGTGCCAAGTGACCACATCACTCAAGTACCAACTGACCGCATCACTCATTGAGTGCCAAGTGACCACATCACTCATTGAGTGCCAAGTGACCACATCATTTGAGTGCCAAGTGACCACATCACTCAATGAGTGCCAAGTGACCACATCACTCACTGAGTGCCAAGTGACCACATCACTCACTGAGTGCCAAGTGACCACATCACTCATTGAGTGCCAACTGACCACATCACTCATTGAGTGCCAAGTGACCACATCACTCATTGAGTGCCAAGTGACCACATCATTTGAGTGCCAAGTGACCACATCACTCAATGAGTGCCAAGTGACCACATCACTCACTGAGTGCCAAGTGACCACATCACTCATTGAGTGCCAACTGACTACATCACTCTTTGAGTGCCAACTGACCACATCACTCACTGAGTGCCAAGTGACCACATCACACATTGAGTGCCCTATGGTCTATACATATATGGGGCCAACACCATATGTCCTATACATCTTCAGATGCGCATAATGGGCTTTTATTTTTGTTTATTTTTTCATTTCATTTGACAGACAGAAGCTAACCCACTCACTTCTCTCGTAGTTTCTTGACAGTGTTGCAGACCTTCTCTCTGGCATCATCATTCCAGATCAACTCTGGATTCTCATGTGTACCTGACAATCATGGACAGCAGCAATGTTTATAATGTTGATATATCCAACAAGACTTTCAATATTGAAGAATAGTCATGAAGGCAAATAACACGGATCAAAATGAAATATTTTAGCCATGTAAAAAAGACACAGATGCTTGGAAAAGAGGAACCATGGAGGAAGGTGTACTGGGTAGGCGGAGAAGGGGAAAACCACAATGTTGATGGATACAAGATGTGATAATTTACACATGACAGCGAAGAGAAGAGGAAAACCACAATGTGGAAAGATACAAGATGTGATAGATAATTTACACATGACACCAACAAAGATAGGACATCTGACTTATGATAGAGTCATTTTAAAAGACTGTACATTTCTGTACAGCACAAGCCACTGGATGATGAATCTTCTTCTTTATACATCTGTATACATCAATATGAATAAGTCGAAAGAAAACAGCAATAAACTTGAGCTTGATGAAATCTCCATAGAGTCTATCCTCTAATGGAGCGGAGGTAGACCAAATTAGTTTTGTCTCTTCTGCTTATGTTGGAAGTCGGGTGATGAATGTATTCTAGTGATTATTTTCCCTATTAAGCATCTGTTGCAAAAACCTTCACAGGACTGAGTTGAGTCAAGAACTGACATCACAGTACTTGGGACATTCCTATACATGCTCTGTCCTCATCTGCAACAGCCAGTGAAGAGTCCCAATATTAATGGTACCAGAGCAGTTTGATTACGTGTCTGTCTGGCCTTTCCTCAGAGTATTGAGTGTCGGGCAGATCCTATGGTCACTCTCTGCAGCACCATACTCTCCAGGCTTTTCTTCTGCAGTATACACACGATTCTAAAGAGCCCCGATCATATCTTCCTTATCATACAGCAATATCCCAGCTATGGGTACAGACCCAGCCAATCTGTCCATATACTCGTTTCCCACCACACCAGCATGTCATGAGGAAAAAATCCAACAGATACTTTCTATCTCTGATTGTTGAATGGAAGCCTGCCACTCTGCCCAAAGCATGCCCGACTTCCTCTTTTCTCATCATACTTTGTGAGAACATTACAATCATGACATGTGCATGTTTGTCTTTCAGCCAGTGGAATACCACTGTGACTGCCTCCACCTCCAATCTCAGACTAGATGTTGTGGCTCTCCTGAACCAAACACAGTCCATCAACCTTCACCAACGAACTCCCAGGCACTTCTTTTACCTCTTAGCACAGAGAAAACGTAACTGAATAATTTGATCATGCTTCATATATGATGAAATGTGTAGTGGTTTTTCTGTAATATCTGAATTCAAAAGCCTGATTATATTGACCAAAATCTAAGCTATTTACCTTCAAACATATGGACTGCAGCTTCTGCTGAGTCTCTCATGGCATCCATGAAGATGGGGGGCAGGAACTTGTTAAGCAGGATTCGAACCTTTGGACCAACAAGTTTATCTGATAACATTTTGGCAAAGAGCTCAGCAGTCTTTTCTCTGATGGCAGGGTTGGTGGAGTTGCAAAACAAGTCTAGGAGGTATATTAGGCATCCTGCAAGAAAGAATATGATATAATGAATGTCAGGGACCATTGTAAAGAATGAAAGAACAGAATACATGCATCATTATTACATTTCACATAAACAATATGGGGATCAGAGTGACTTCAGGCACAGCAAATTTAACAGGCCTCTTTTAAAGTCATGAGGCTTATTGGGTATTTGGGGCTAACCCCATAGTTTTAGATCAGTTGGCATGTGATAGTAATGTGGTCAATTCACTTTGGCACAGTATATAAAGTAAAGGGAGTCACATCAGTGTACAGGCTAGATGCTCGCTTGCTGGCCTGGTGGCTATGGGTTTGAATCCACATCGAGGTGGGTTGTTAAAATTGAACTGGGCTGACCATGTCTATCCAGCCTAAAATGGGTGCCAGGAAATGTTTTGGGAAGAAAAGGAGGCAGGTGTGATACTGAGCACATCACTGATGGAGATTGGTTTAAAAACAATATGGGTCTGGCATCGTATGCATAATGCACATTAGAGTGTGTAATTGGGTCCTTTAGTTTTTTTACACTTAATTTTATCAGTAATAGGGCCCCTTTCCAAGCCAGGACATGTACTGTGTATATGCTGTTAGCCTCATATGTTTAGACAGATAATCACTCAATGGATACACAAGTATGTTAAGGACCAGTTTACATGTCTTGAGGTGTTTTAGCACTTGATACGCAGTGTAGTAAATATGATACTGGCTTAAAGCATAGTGCTCACCCCTAAATCAAACAGGAATGAAGGGTGGTCAAGAAATCAGAACACCTACTAATACATTGTGGGACATGACTGAACCCTGGTAAGGCTGGGGATTTTGTACACAACATGGCAACTGCTAGGGCAAGTAGCCGCTATCCCTCAGCCTGGGGTAAAGACTCTTCCAGGATATGCCAACAACAGTATGGATAGTTAACAAAAACAAAAAAATGTCCAGAAACAATATCGTTCAAAATGTTATACTTTATCCTGATTTTCAGATGCTTTCTGGATGCTGAATCCCAGACACGAACACTGAGCTGACAGGCAAGCACCCAGAACTGTACTGTCTGAACAAAATCCAGCCACTATTATGTGCTGGGCCCCTAACTCATGTGTTGGTAAGTCAGTGCAAAAACCACATCACAATGCTTCCATTGTAGTAAATATTTGGCACGCGTCAACTTACCTTTAACGACTGCCTCTTTAACGATCTTGGTGTTAGACATGAGAGCAAACAGACTTTCCAGAGTCAGCAACCGACCTGCCAAATAGCAAAGAGCAAAAGTAACAGCACAGTATGACACGACAGTCCTGACTCTTGTAAGACTACAGATGAGTATTTAGGGTCAATGTTTCCAATGTTCATGACAAGAATGCCACACGGCTGATAACTTTAAACCAAATATTTGTTCCGTTAACTTTAACCAAAGTGTTTGTTCCATTAAGTTTAATCCAACTGTTTGTTAAAGTCTGTTTGTTATTAATTTTTTAATTTTTAACTAAATACAGCTGCATAGAAACTTATAAACAGCTATTCCGTGAACTTCATCGGTATATTAGATTCAGAGAAAGACAAACATCCTATACCAAATATTCTATAAGAGCTGTGTCTCTCCACGGTATTCTTTGCAGTTTCCTCAGATACCACGGTCATACCGGCTCTGTGGCGAAGGGTTTACAAATGCAATTCGTAATCCTGCATACCGCATTCAAAACACAGCTGTGGGCATAGCACTTCAACAATCTTTTTTTTTCTTCCTCACTGCAATTGACTGTTTTTTTTTATTGGTATGTCTTCCATTTGGTAAAAGACTATTTTTACCAAGTTTATTCTTGTTTTAATCTCTACAAGGCATCTTTCATCAGATGTTATGACTGTTCGTAGAGAGCTGTACTAATTCACCTGTTTGAGTATTTGTCCCAAGACTTTCTTTGATGTTACACTGTTACATTTCTTTCTTCTTGGAGATGACCAGAAGATCTTAATCTACATCATGTAGAGATGATCTAAATTCCTTATTAATACAGACATGGCATATTTTGCTGCATCTCATCATGCCTACTGCATAAAATTTGGTGGAACTGCGGTAAAGCTGTGAAAGTGTAAACAATATAAAATGACATAAAGTAGTGCAGCTTTACATAACAGAATTAAGACACATACAGAATATCACATATATATCACATACTGTATGTGACTTCTGTTATGTAAAGCTGCACTACTTTGTGTCATTTTATATTGTGTGCCTACTGCAGAGTTATATATCTTATGAAATGAATAGATGAATTATAGTTTGGTTGAAATACATAACAAACATAATCACTCGTACTGTTCAGAGTCACAATGAAGTCTTTCTATCTGTATAGCTCTTGCTTTAGATACCTAATTGCTGAGGTCTCGACGCATTTGAGTACTGGTTTATTTTATTTGTTTATCCGAAAATAAACAGTTAAACTATATCCTATTTTGAATGTGTCTTTCATGTGCTATGCTTCTTAGTCACAGTTTAGACATATTGTTATCAGTCTTAGTTAGACAGCAATCCCCTAAGTCTACCCGTACCATATTGGATACTCCTGCACACAATTGTTGGTTGTTTTTTTTTGGTGCTCGCTCACTTTGAACTCAATCATAGTCCATGCATACTATTTATAGTAGTGATCGACTGAATTTTGCGTTTAGATTACTTTCCCTATTAACAGTGTCCCTCACCATGAGGAGAACCCACTCCGAATTCAGAGGTACTTGCAATTTACGTCCCCAAGTCAAGGACGACAGGTCAACATTTTAGTCCAGCTGTGTAGGGGTTGAACCGCTTACCTCGGCATCAGCACACAGGATGTTTAAGAACACGCATTCTTATCCATTCGGCCATGCTGACCTGCCTCCTGCACACATGACACCACAGATCAAGCAATTTATTATGATAAACAAATTAGGTGAACTTACAAGAAGGGACACTCTGAAGAGAGAACAAGAGATAACCCAAAACTTCAGAGGCTGCGATGTCCTTGACACACTCCTGATTGCCAGTGACACTGTTAATTACCTAAAAGTTCAGAAATAACAGATGATGATTACGATGTAACATATCATCAGTTTATCAAAGGAAACATGTTTAATTCTGAGTAAGCATAACTGATTTGGTGCCGATGGATCATATATCGCCAAATGTAACCACCAATTTGGACAGAAGGACAATATATCACCATACTAGGGTCATCATGTTATTTGATTTGTTTTGTGGTATCTTCTGCATGTTAATGCTCAGTGAATGGAATTCATATTATAATACTTGGTCATTTGATTGTGTACCATGTCTGGCCCAAACCGGCTTTTTGGCACTGAATCAGTTAAAAACAGGTATATAAGTACATTCCAAAAGCATTCCTAATATACATTAGAAAGGCAAAAAACAATGTACCTACAGTAATATGAAACATCAACATCTATTCACAACTACATCAACCATGGTAGTGCAGTGGCTAGCATGCTTGCTTGCCAACCCTGTGGTCACTGTTGAAATTCCCATCAACGGAGACTTTTAACCCTTTACCGGGCAAAACGCCTGGAAACGTTTTTACCCCCGAACGGGCAAACCGTCCAAAAGCGTCCGTGACTATTATGCATTGTAAAAACGCGATCTCTCGGCTTTCTGAGACTTCCGATTGTCTACTTTCGGTTTTGCCGATAGCTTGACAACGTGGCCGCCATTCGTAAGCGTGTAGTTTGAATTTGAACGGATTTCTTTATAGTTTTTTGGGGTTTTATGCTTTGTATTTCAAAATGAATTTTGATGATTCTTCAAGTAATAGTGGAGATTTCGCTGGGTTCAATTGAAGGGCATGAAGTTGACTATTAATCGGAGCTAGACATCAGTGATCAGCGTTACTTTGCATTAGCAGTCGTGAGTCGGATTTTAAAGAAAGTGATTCTGATTCTGAAAATGAGTTTGTAAATTGCCGTATAAATGACTGACAATCACAAACAATATGTTGTATTTTGTAAACATTTGTGTTCATGTGTGGATTACTGGGAACATTCACATGAGTAAAATAACCTGCATGCTTTTTACTTCATTTTGTTTTTTATTTAAGTAAAATCGGTTGACTAACGTAACCCGAAATTTTACCGAACCTCAAAATTTTTCTTGCCCGTTCAGGGCTACAAAAGCTCCCAGACTGGGAAGTAAAAGGCAGCCTGCATGATATTAACCACATCACCCATTGGCTGCCGATTTGTATATAAACACATGGGGCTACCACCTTAAACCCAATAAGCCACAAGGTAAGGTTTTTTTTTTAAATTCCTTGCTTTGAACTCAAGTGTAGTCCGCACACAAGCTACTACTTCTAGTGCACTGGATTAATTTTTGCGTTTTTTCTTTATTACCAGTGTCCTTTGCCATCAGGTGAACCCACTCCTACTTCGAGGTACTGGTAATTTACATCCCCAAGTCAAGGATGAGAAGTCAACATTTTAGTCCAACTGACCGGTGTAGAGGTTGAAATCACTACCTCGGCATCAGTACACTGGAAGTTTAAGAGCAAGAGCTCTTATCCATTCAGCCATGCTGGCCTCCCTCAAGGCATGTAAAAGGAATCTTGACTTGTTTGTTTGTTTGTAGATCTGATGTTCATGAACAACTGATGTTTAGTGCACACTGGCTGGTTGAGAAAGTTCTAGAGGATTCTCAAGGTTGTGTAGAATGTTCTACTTTTATTAGCCCCTTTCAGGCAATCATTTTTAGTCAGTTATTTGGCTATTTAAGGTATTTGCAGCACTCGTTTCGGAAACCACATCTCCAAGCTCTTCCTAATTTGTTGACTCACATTCCAAGATTCAGAGCCATACAACAGCACAAGTTCAATATAATATTTCAGAATTATCTCTGTGGCATTCACAAAAAAAGTGACATAAGACACTATTCATCAACTGAAATGCAACTGAAGAACATTCACATTACAAAATCGCACACAAAATAAAAACAACAATATGAAATCAGACAAGTTCAAATACCTCGACTGTAAACTGTTGTAGTTTGGAGAACTCTTCCATGCGTAATAAGGCAAACAATAACTTAAAGTGTCCAATACACTGAATCTCCACACCTGGGGATGAAGGCAACATTGTGTAGCTACATTGTTAAACTGTCTTTAACTGTCATGTTAAACTGTCTTTCACTTTCATGCTAAACTGTCTTTCACTGCCATATTAAACTATGCAACTTTAACTTACATACTGGCAAGAACAAAAACACAGGGATAATGAGTACATATTTTCATATTAATGAAAGTAGGTAACCTATTTTTTCTATACTCTGCGTGTGTGTATGTGTCAGGGAGGGTGAAGCGGATAGGGAGAGAACAGTAATGAATGTTATACCTGTGAGGAGAAAAAAAAAAGATAATGACTGAACTTTTAAGCAGACTTCAGAAGACGTAAAGGTAATCAAGTGTTATACCAGCACATACTATAGGTCAATCACGTTATTTGGGGTAAGATAAGCAGTTCCCTTCTTCATGACCTTAGCTTCCCAGGCAATTTAAATAAACAATTTTGTAATGATTCACTAGCCATTTTATGAGACTAGGTCGACCTCAGAGATGTTCTGGTAAGAAAACAAAACTCTTTTCTGCTGAGGTTTGAGCCTAGACCACTGGCTTGATAAGTTAGCACACTAACCACTGCAGCGCCATGATCAAAAGATATACAATGTTCAACGTCATTATCATGTAGGAGACCCATCATTCTCATCATAGCCTGTCAAAAAAACTCTCGATTATTTGTCGTTTCCCCTGCCTCATGCATTTTCAAGCCCATGTTCATGACTACACTACCACTAAGTTAGTTAGTTAGTCGACAGATCATCCTCATTGCACATCGAACCATTCAGTCCATAAGTGCTCGGATCCCCTCCTCAGTAAATCCTGCAACATGTAGTGGCTCACGACACCAGTTCTGTGTTGGTTAATTACTCTTCTTTGGGTAGGAAGCTAGTGTTCTTGTTTGGCCACACCTCTTTTAACTTGCTATTCTCGCAGCCTGACCATGGTTGTAGATTCCCAGTCATCGCTTTGTTCTTGTAAATGACTTACTTCTCATAGAGCATTCAGAATGTCTGCCTGGTCCATGGCTCATCCGCCTTCCACAGTAGACCTACCTGCAAGCCTGTCAGCCTGCTCATTCCCTTGTACACCCACATGCCCTGGCACAAAGATGAAACTAATCTTTGCCAACTGAGACCGCTCCAGAGACAGCAGCCATTCTCTTCGGACCCACCCCATCTCTATCATCCTGAGCATACTCATTGAGTCATTAAGGACACATGCCGGATTGAATGTCTGTGTCTCAAGCCATGTTATTGTACCACTAATGTAACACTGATTACATTAAAACTATACTGTAACACTGAATAAACTAGTACTCTAATGTAACACTGACTACACTTCTACTCTAATGTAACACTGACTACAATAGTACTCTAATTAACACTGGCTACACTAGTACTCTAATGTAACTCTGACTCCACTAGTACTCTAATGTAACTCTGACTCCACTACTACTCTAATGTAAAACTGAGTACATTTCTACTCTAATGTAATACTGACTACACTTCTACTCTAATGTAACTCTTGACTCCACTAGTACTCTAATGTAACACGAGTACATTTCTACTCTAATGTAACACTGAGTACATTTCTACTCTAATGTAGCACTGAGAACATTTCTACTCTAATGTAACAGTGACTATGACAAGGCAGCCAGGCCTGTAGCTTCAACTTACCTGGACTAGCTTTAATGATGTTTCTGAGAGCTTCCAGGGCCATCTCAATCTTCCCTAACCTGTCTACATGGTCGGGGGCAGGGGTGATGTTCTGTTGCTGCTGCAGCATCATCAGTGAGTGAAGGTACTGCAGAAGAGTTCATAACATACAAGTTTAATGCCAGCAAAATCAATCGTACAAGAAAGAATGGGGTGAATATCATAGAAATACAAAATGTGGGTACAAAAAAGAATAGGGTGAATGTCATAGAAATACAAAATGTGGGTACAAGGAAGAATGGGGTGAATATAACAGACATAAAATATGTGGGCACAAGAAAGAATGGGATGAGTATTAGAGAAATACAAAATGGGGTAAATGAAAGAATGGGGTGAATATAATAGAAATACAAAATGACAAATAATAAAATTCTAAAAAATTAGGACATGTCTAGGGCAGCTAACTCTGTAAAATATATCTCAAAACATATATAATATGACCACTGGCGAGTAAGTTAGTTAAAAAAAACAAGAAAGTAAAGGCCCCCCCTCCCTTACAATCTTAGGGCACATTGGGATATGGTCCTACTGATGTGGTCAGTATCATGCCGACCGCCTTCATTTCCCAAGACATTTCCTGGTACTCATTTTAGGCTAGGTAGACCTGGGAGTCCAGGCCAATTAACAATAAATTTGGATCTGCCCAGATACGGATCAAACCCATGAGCACCAGGCTGGCAGACGGGCATCTAGCCACTATACTACCACAACATGGGCCGGTACAGGGATTAATAACTTCTCTCCCAATCTGCCTGGCAGAGTTCATCTGTTTTGGCAAAGGCTGGTGGAATTAGCACTAACAGAAAGCAAAAGGAAACCACCACTGTATATCCCTAAAGCATTATAATTTAATAGCCAATATGGTTCAGACCCGAAACCTTGGTGATTGTGTATGGTGGTGAATTATGACTGTCAACACTTATCAGCACAACACATGATGATGATGAATTGGAAAAAAAAGGGGGGAGGGGTGACAATCCTGAATGAATTAAATAACAAATATGGAGGTAAACAAATGACTGAAATGAGAACTACTGAATGAAATCAAGGTTAGACAATTTAAATATTTTGGATAGATAGAAAGACACAATTCCTTGATGAAAACCATGCCAGAGGGAAAGTTGGAAGACAAATGTGCAAGAGGAAGACACAGTTAAAATGGGAAGATAAATTAAATAATTACACTCAAAGAGATGTTGGCCAATTCACTCATGAAAACCATGCTAGATAAAAAGGTGGAAAACAAATGTTTAAGATGAGGACAATAGTTTCAATAGAAAGATAACATCAATATGTGTGTAGGTAATTACTTTGAATAGTGAAGATACATACAATAGATTGCACAATTTATTGCCTGGCATATTTTACTTTCTCCAACGCTTCATCACAAAAGTAGTAGTACAGAAGAAGGAGAAGGTATTTTGTTACATTTTATGAGGTGTACACTACGGAAATAAATCACCATAAGGCAACATAATAAACTCTTATAGCTGAAATACACTATATATATATATATATATATATATATATATATATATATATATATATATATATATATATATATATATATATATATATATATATATATAGAGGGCTGAGTGGTCTTGAGGTATGGTGTCCGCCTCGAGTGCTGGAGGTTCCAGGTTCAGGCCCTGGTGAGGGCCGGAATTTGTTCACGTGGACTTCTAGTAACAAAATTTTCCTTGGTCTCTGGGTAGTGAGATCGGACGCCCATGTGTATTGTTGCGCACATAAAAAATCCCTTGGCTGTTGGAAATTGAAAAAGAGTAGCCTAACGGGCAAAATTTCAAGTTAAAAATCACCCAAGTATTTCAGGATCCTCGCCAGTGCTACGGAGTTTGTGCACTGAGCTGAGATTCTCTGGACTCACTGGAGAACACCTGTGTGCCGTGATGTTGATCTGTCGACTAAACTAAAACTACACTATATATCATCATCATGTGCCATGCCGATAAGCGTGAGCGGTCATGTTTCACCATCTCACACGATCACCAGAGTCGTGGATGAGCTCTGTGATCTTGTCTTGACCATGCCACATGGCCAAGGTATTTACTTCTCTGCCTTCCTCTTGTTCTTTTCCCCCTCAATCTTGCCAGTTGTCACCAAGTTCTCCAATTTATTTTTTCTCATAACGTGTCCAAAAATTGTGACTGTTTATGCCTAATTTCTTTAATCAGTTTACGGTTTTCATTTGCATTAAGTCTTGCTCATTGGTTTTTCTGCCTGCCCATGGTATTCCGTGCATTTTCCCCAGAAACTACATTTTCGCTGCCATTAGATGTTTTTCAGATTGTTTGCTCATCGTCCACGTTTACCATCCATAGTATTATACTATTCAAATACCGTGCTCAATTATTCAAATACTGTGCTCAATTATTCAAATACTGCCCTCAATTATTCAAATACTGTCCTCAATTATTCAAATATTGTCCTCAATTATTCAAATATTGTCCTCAATTATTCAAATATTATCCTCAATTATTCAAATATTGTCCTCAATTATTTAAACATTCTCCTACAATTCAAATAAGGCACAGATCAAGTTAAATGGAGAACGTCAGCATGGACGATTGGATAAGAGCATTTACTCTTAAACTTCCGGTGTGTTGATGATGAGGTAGTGGGCCCAACCCCTACATATGTCAGTTGGACTAAAATGTTGGACTTCTCATCCTTGACTTTGGGATATAAATGACAAGCACCTCAGAAGTCAGAGTAGATTTGCCTAATGGCTTGCTAATCCACAAAATCAATCCAGTGCACTAGAGTAGTAGCATGTGTATGGACTACGCTTGAGTTCAAAGCAAGCAAACACCAAAACATACTGTCTTCAATTATTGAAACATGGTCCTCAATTAATCAAACAATGTCCTCAGTTATCAAAACACTGTCCACAATTAATTAAACATTGTCCTACAATTCAAATAAGGCATTAATCAAGTTAGAGTGAGGTGCCAAACCGCCAAGCTGAGGCAGACAGCTCTTAGGTTATGAGCTGAAATCTGCACTCTTGAACGCTAATGCAAGTTGCCAAAACATCCTTGCTGTGCTGGCATACAAATAAAAAATGCAGGAGCAGCAAACAGAATAATCTAGCTAGAAGTGTCATAAGAATGTTGTATTTAAACTATTACATACTATTACATACTCTTACCTGAGCCTGGGAACCAAGGAAATCTAACAGGTCTATTGTAAAACCTTTGGGATTCTGGGGATTGAAAAAAAATGAACAAACATGAGTGTCACCGCCTCACCGTTAGATATATTATTTAGAGGGCTACAACTCCAGCCCAAGGGAGAGAACAGTCACTCAGAGCCCGAGTAATCTAGAGCCTTCTAGAAGAACTGGTCAATGAGTCCAGGGTTCCGTGGACACTGATGTGGCCCGCCTATTGCGGGGTCCACGAGGAACTCGGACAGAGTTACCACCCGTGTCGGAATGGGACACGTGTGGACCGGCAGAGGACAGACGGACTTGAGAGAGGCAACAGGGCCTGCCTTTGAGGGACTCTATAGATATCAATAGATATATAGACATAGGCTAGATAGTTTGCTAGACTGTTGAATGATAACTATGTGTTTGATGTTAACCAGCTGTGATATGTAATATGCGCCAACGCATACTGTATATGTATACACAATAAATATTCGATCTCATAGCGAACAGATTTATTGTTGCCTGTATGAACCCAAGTTTAGTTACCTAGATACGAGCAAGACTATGACAGGCTTTTTGGGGGCTAGTTTTCCGGTTTTGGCATAAAATCTATTGTGAAATAACTATTAATTGCCATGTAAAATTACTTAATTGATCATATCACATTGAGTTGTTTAAACCAAAAGAATTGTTAACTTACAAGTTTACAAAAAAATTAGTAGCTATCTAGCAATAAAATAGGATTAATCTGAGTCCCTCAGCAGTATCTCAGCAGTGCCTAAGCAGTGTGTCTCATTATTGTGATTTGTAAACTATTTTTGACATGACTGTGACATTTTTTGACTGTTACTAATGTTTTCTCACTCTACGAGCAGATTGTTCCGCGAATAGTGCCGCGTGCAACCTATGTAACCTTTACAACAGTGGCGAAATTACAAGACAAGCTTTTCGGGACAACATCGGCGAGTTCCCTGATTGAAAGCTAAGTTTCATGTCATACCCATTGTAACTCTAAGCTGTACTTCTCATCTTTCATCAATGTATTATGTTGCTTCATATTGATTTGTTGGCATATTCATGACCTTATCACCAATATAACCTTGCATTTTGATTTACACATTAATAAGTAAGGGAGTTAACCAAATTTTCGACTACACAACATTTTTTCTAAGGGATTTAACTCTATAAACATTACAAACAAGTAAAACACAAAATGTCTAGCTTAGATAAGTGCATTGAGCAAGGAATAAAGTTAGGTTATAAAGAAGAGAAACTGTCAGAATGGGCACAGAAAACGCACGCAGAAAACATTGCCCGTGAAGAAAGAGCGATAGAACAAGAGGAAAAGAAATTGCAAATGGAGGCCGAAGAAAAGAAAATGCAGATGCAGAGGGAGACAGAAGAAAAGAAAATGCAGATGCAGAGGGAGACAGAAGAAAAGAAAATGCAGATGCAGATGGAGGCAGAAGAAAAGAAAATGCAGATGCAGGCAGCAGAAAAGAAATTACAAATGGAGCTCGACGCGGCGGCCAAGCAAGCCCAATTAAATGCTGAGACACAAGTGAAACTAAAACAGATGGAAATTGAGTCTAACGCAGAAATATCGATAAATAAGCTAAGAAGCAAAGAGGAAGAACAAAAATATAATAAGTATAAAGGCCTCGTGAAGGCGTTCTGCTCAGGAGATTCCATCAGCGCCTACTTAGAAAATTTTGAGTGTCTCATGGCCTACCATAAGATCATTAAATCAGATTGGGCATTTATTCTAATGAGGAACTTAGCTCTTGAACCACTAAAAGTAATAGAGACAGTACCACAGGAAATGCGAAAAGACTATGATTACTTAAAACAACGCATTCTCCAACATTTTTCTTTAGATACTGCAGGTTACCAACAACAATTTGCCAAATTATCACCACAACCAAACCAAACCTTTATAGATTATGTCAGTACAGTTCAAGACGTATGCACAAAATGGATCAACTCGGCTAAAACCAACAATAGCCATGACAAACTTAAAGAGCTTATTATTATAGACAAAATAGTTAGCACCATCCCCACACCTTTTGCCAAGTTCTTAAAACAAATGGATTGCAAAAGTATTCAGGAAATAGAGGCAAAGGGGAATGCATTTTTCACAGCAAATAGGGATATTTTTCAGCTGAACATAAGTCACAACGATACAGCAGCTGCAGTAGTGAACACCAAATACTCCAAACAAACAGAGAGTAAATTCAAACCTCGCTCCAATGTCAGTAAACTTGTTAAATGCCAGTATTGCGGTTTGAATCACGACAATTGCCCTATGTGCGACAAATCGCCGAACTACCCTCACCACCTCAAGATGATGGTGGAGAAACAGAAGACCAAGCGCAATGCTTACCAGAGAGCAGTCAAATGTTTTTTTTGCCGCAGTTTTGGCCACTATAGTCGCTTTTGTGATGGCCGAAAGTTATTGAAACAAGCCAATGCCGCACTAGTGGAAACGTCGTCAGACGAAGCGATTGAATCACTGAATGATTGTAATAATCAACACGACAATGAAAGCGAGCTTGGAAATGCTGTACAAATTATTGACACCATTACAGACAGTAAGTGTAACACCTGTACGAAGTTCCAACTTGACACAACATTACTATGTGGCCACACTATCCCTATTTCAAATGAAACAGCCAACGCTGCTTTGTCATCTACAGGCAAGCTAGTTTTTTCTACAGGATTTGTAAACAACAAAAAGTGCACATTAATTCGTGATTCCGGCGCAACGCTCTGTGGGATAAAGAGAACATTAATAGACACTAAAGACTACACAGACAAACATGTTACTTGTCGCACATTCTCAGGTACTATAGAGAAATACCCCCTTGCTCTGGTCGAAATTCGAACACCGTTCATATCAGGACAAGTATTGTGCGCAATCCTTGAAAATCCAGTCGCTGATATTATACTTGGGAATTTGCCCAACATACGAGCATGCTCTGAGAAGGAAATCAGAGAGTGGGAGCATAAAAACGGTATTCCCCCCACAAACAGCGATGCTATAGAGAAACACCATTCATGCTTGTCTCAATCTGCCAAAAGACCAAGGGAGACAACCACTGAGGTAATTCAGAAAGAATTCACCGAGGTGTACAATGCAGGGGCGGTCGAATCGGTGAGCGATACGACCAAATTAAAACCTCGAATTGAGGATGCTACGGATGTACCAAGTACCAAGCCTGTAAATGTGCAACAAAACACACAACACACAAATGCAATAACACGACAGACAACCCATAAAACCAACACTGACCAACTACAGGAATCATTAGAAATAATAGCGCCAAACTCAACTAACATCAATTTTGGGAATGAACAGAAAAATGACCCTACACTTGCACCATACTTTAAGTTAGTAGGCCTTAAGCCAAAATTAACAAAGAACGCATCGTGGACATTTAGGCTACAGAACAACATCTTAACTAGATTTTACACAACAAAGCAGACCACGACACAGCAAGTAGTGTTACCACAAGCACATCGAAACAAAGTTCTAAAAATAGCCCATGACTCCCCTTTTGGAGGTCATATGACATACAAAATGACCAGGGCTATTGTCCTGACCCATTTTTATTGGCCAAAGTGTGACCAGGATATTAAAACCTTTTGTACATCTTGTGTTATATGTCAGAAACTGGTCAACAAGGGGAATAACCCTACTGTATTCTCTTTAAATAGAAACTTGAAATTATCCCATGTAAATATGTTGAAACCATATTATGTTAGACAGGACAATGAGACAAATGAACTGACTCAACGAACTGGTGACGGAGACGAAACGACAAGTTCCCAACGAAATGACACCTCGACAAACGAAGCATCGTTAACGACACACTCTTACGACGACGAAAACGACGAAGACATATGGACATTACCGACAATCTGTGATATCGACAACGACGACAAATTTGACGACATATTGGCAACGATTGATCTCAACGACGACGACAATGACATTGAAGACAATTTACAAACAGTAGCATCTGTGATAAATCAGACAGACGTGGACAACACTGAAATCCCTGTACCAATCATGACGGACGACGGAAGTATAAATGACATACATATCTCGGACACTTTGACACAACAACAGCGACAAGACATTTTGACTATCCTTGACGAGTATAAATCTATCTTTTCTAACAAACCTGGACGCACTGATAAAATAACACATTCAATTGTGCTGACAGATCTGAGACCGGTCAAATGTAGACCATATTCTATTCCTCTCCATTACAGATCTAATTTAGATAAAGAAATTTTAGATTTAGAGAAAAATGGCATTATTCAAAAATCGATGTCTCAATATTCGTCACCGATTGTTCTGGTGAAAAAAAAAGGACCAGACAATTCGCTTGTGCATCGACTATAGAGTATTAAATACAAGAACAACAACGGATGCAGAGCCAATGAACAGCTGTGAAGATCTTATCTTAAATATGGCTCAATCATCCTTATTTTCCAAGACCGATTTAGCGAAAGGATATTGGCAAGTTCCACTACACCCTTCTTGTAGACATATAACAGCATTCGCAACACCTCTCGGCTTGTACGAATGGCTATATCTTCCGTTTGGGCTCAAGAACGCACCGGCCACATTTGTGAGACTAACAAGATTGTTATTACACGGAATTAAAGATGTAGTAGCCTATATTGATGATATATGCGTCCATTCTTCTGATATGACTTCTCACCTACTTACCCTCAAACAAGTCTTCAACCAAATCTCTCTTTTTGGACTTACTATCAAACCTTCCAAGGTTGAAATAGGTTATACACAAATAGACTTCCTTGGTCACAGAATTTCTGAAGGCAAATTGTTGACAGATGATAAAATTGTTTCTAAGATCCTTAATCTAGAAGTCCCTACCACCAAGAAACAGATTAGAAGTTTACTGGGCCTTATTAACTATTACTCTAAATTCATTCCACATTGGGCAGAACTCACCTCAGTCTTCTCCGATATGTTAACTAAAAATCATCCATCAAAAATTTGTAAAAGTACCAGCTTAGATGATGCAATGTGTAGATTGAAACATATTTTTTCTAATCCACCAATCTTACGATTACCCAACATAAATTTACCCTTTATTTTGACCACAGATGCGAGCGCTATCGCAATAGGAGGATGCTTGATGCAGGAAGTGGATGGCATAAGACACCCAATTCTCTATGTGAGCCGCAAACTAAAGAAGGCTGAGACTCGGTATGCCACAGTTGAATTAGAGTGTTTGAGCCTATTGTTCTGTATATTGAGATTATCAAAGTTCCTCTTGGGGAGTCACTTTGTGGTCCTCACTGACAGTTCGCCATTATTGGTCCTTAACCAGGGGTCGCCTAAAAACCATCGGCTACAAAGATGGTGTCTTCTACTTCAAGATTTCGACTTCGAAATCCGCCATATCAGAGGCACCGACAACATTATGGCTGACCTTTTATCACGGCAAATAAATGCGCCAGTAGAATGACTCTGATCACATCGACCATTAGCCATACTATAAACTGTGATACTTTTAGTCGGTTGCATATTACAGTGTAACTCTACACCTGCTAGAGTACTCTCAGTGATTAGTTTAATTACAACACCCAAGAACATGATACGTTACTTTGAGAACTATACTATCAAGTGCCTAAGCGCTAGAACGATTCCAGCAAGAAACAGTAACTGTGTTTGTGTCAACCAATAAGATCAACCAGCGAACTAACTCCGAATTCTGTAAGAACTCGTTATATGGGACATTAAGAACATTCCATACTTGCTGTTACTACGTAACTTTACAAACAGCCGAAACAGAACGACATCGACTACAACACTCAAGAGACAGCCATACTAGCTTTAACATTCATGGCATAACACGCTAGCAACAGGAGGACAACGCGCACATCATCGTTGGATTTAATTAATTAATTAGTTTAGGATTAAATATGTATTATATTTCCATTATTGATGTATATAAATTGTATTAACCTGTAATTTGTACATATTCGACATTAATATTACAGGCGGTACCATTCCTATGCTAAAGAACCGTCCTATACAATTGTCTCTAGTTAAATTATAACCCATTTTTGAGTCATCGTACAAGTAGTACGTATTTTCTTAAAGGGCAAATATCGCCTAGCCCATTTTTTCTAAGGGCAATAACACTTACCTCATCTTTAATTATATATTTTAACCAAATACTATTTTGAATGAAAGGTGAGTGAATGACTGTGTGAATGGATTAAATGAGAGAACGATACACTTGGCGGACAAATTGTACGCAAACCGTATTTATTTTAATTTGTCTGCGTCTTTCATGTAAATTGCATGACTTGTCTAATTTGTGAATACATGTGTAGTACTTAATTTAATAGTGAGTGAATATACTTAGTTTACCATTTAGGATACATCTATGCACCACTACTTGGAATGCCTGATCATGTATTGCACACAGTGCAGTAGTTCATGATTGAGGTTATCCCAACTCGTGACGCTTGGAAATACGCCACACATTCAGCACACACAGTACACAAACCTTAAAACTCAACACTATCAAGTTAAAATACAGTCACTTTATTAGAAACATCAACTTATTAGTCAAGCACACTAACAAGCCAACAGGGACACTTGTAGTATGAGGGGGATAAAATAACAAGGTAACTACATATTTTGCATTAGATAACATACGAGAGTAAAAGTGTATTGAAATGCACACACAAATCAAGATTTGAAAGTGTACTTAATTAGCCAGGACTTCGGTCTTGTTAACTCTCTTAACAGAGGTTAATTGTCTGGGTACCAGTTGGGTACTATTGAGAAGGGCGGGTTGTAAATACAACTACTTAAACGTCACGTAACTTCGGTCTGATAAGCATTGTTAAGGACACAGGAGACAGAGTGATCTCTTTACTAAATCAGAGAAGTGGTGTATGGGAGAATACATGAGTTTTAATGCCAGTATGTAGGTTACCAGGTTACTGTCCACCAATCTACAAACACCAACTTTATGTGATTCGGTGACAGAATTAGAATACATCTAATTACCCAATAACAAGCCATATTAGGGGGGAGGGGGGAATCCTGTCACCGCCTCACCGTTAGATATATTATTTAGAGGGCTACAACTCCAGCCCAAGGGAGAGAACAGTCACTCAGAGCCCGAGTAATCTAGAGCCTTCTAGAAGAACTGGTCAATGAGTCCAGGGTTCCGTGGACACTGATGTGGCCCGCCTATTGCGGGGTCCACGAGGAACTCGGACAGAGTTACCACCCGTGTCGGAATGGGACACGTGTGGACCGGCAGAGGACAGACGGACTTGAGAGAGGCAACAGGGCCTGCCTTTGAGGGACTCTATAGATATCAATAGATATATAGACATAGGCTAGATAGTTTGCTAGACTGTTGAATGATAACTATGTGTTTGATGTTAACCAGCTGTGATATGTAATATGCGCCAACGCATACTGTATATGTATACACAATAAATATTCGATCTCATAGCGAACAGATTTATTGTTGCCTGTATGAACCCAAGTTTAGTTACCTAGATACGAGCAAGACTATGACAATGAGTATGATTTTTAAATGGCTGTAAGTGAAAGATGTAGATAAATGGATGTGGGGAATCTGGTCAAACCATCAATTTCTTATTGTATAAAAATCCACAGTCCAGACCGTGAAACATGCCATGTTTGTAGCACCCAGCATTTTAACCTCAAAGTCACTTCACAACCAATGAAGCATGTCGAGGACTAGATATTTTGAATTTTGAGAGGCTGAAAGAGCCATAGCAATTGCTCGTGATGGTGGTAGATGATCAGCACCTGTTCTGCAGACCCCACATGGAAAACTCACAGAGCATACTTGGAATTAATACAGTTCTTGCCTATTCCATCCATCCATCATGTGCCATGCCGATAAGCATGGGCGGTCATGTTTTGCCATCTCACTCGATCACCAGATTCGTGGATCAGCTCCGTGTTGCTGTCTCGACCATGCCACATGGCCAAGCCATCCAGGTATTTACTTCTAGGTCTATCCCTTGGTCTCTTCCCTTCGATCTTACCAGTTGTCACCAAGATCTCCAATTCATTTCTTCTCATAACATGCCGAAACAATTTTGACTGTCTACGTCTAATGTCTCTAATCAGTTTACGATCTTCATTTGTTTCTTGAAGGACTTGTTCATTGGGTTTTCTATCTGTCCATAGTATTCTTTGCATTTTCCTCAGAAACCACATCTCCACAGCCATGAGGTATTTTTCAGTTTGTCTGCTCATTGTCCAAGCTTCACGTCCATACAAAAGTACAGATTCTATGTTGCTTTTCAACACTCTTTTTCTCATTTCAATTGATATCTTTTTATCGGTCAGCATGTTTTTCATCTTGCAAAATGGATTGGCTACTGGTTTTAGGTAATAAAGGCGGCTGGCGTAACACAGTAGATATCACCCATGGAATGCTGATAGGTCAATAATAAAATGCGTCATGCACTTTTTTGCCCAATGCACATAAAATTTCTTTTTAGTTGTTATGTCCTTTACAGGACATCACAGTCAAACCAGCATTTTTCTGGCTGTTTATGATTTACTAGGCAAGTTCACATTCAGTAGTTTGCCACTGCTTTCTGAATGACCGGCACCCATACCATTGCATTAAACCAAGTGGTCTGCTTCCAAATGGCCTGCAGCTGTGTTTCGTACATGATATGTAGGACTGGGAATCACATTTACAACTTCATCACCACAGGATTGGCTAAAAAGTTTATTGTTTTGCACAGTAGCGCAGTGGCTAACATGCTGGCCTGATGGTCATGTGTTTGAATCCCAATTGATTTGGGCTCCCAGGTTGACCCTGCATAAATGGGTTCCAAGAAATGTCCTGGGAGGTAAAAGAGGCCAGCGTGATACTGACCACATGACAAACTGACCACATGACCCAGCCAGTTCCTATTGATCTGTGAAAATATAGAAGCAGCACATATACCTAATACATATCAAGGCATGCACAAGTGGTCTACACTTGTTCCCCCCCCCCCCCCCCCCCCACACTGCCCATTGGTATGTAACCAAGTCATTATCATTATCATGTGCCATGCCAGTAAGCGTGGGCAGTATGTTTCGCCATCTCACACAATCACCAGAGTCGTGAATTAGCTCTCTGTTCTTGTATATGGGTAGGGATGTGTGGCTGGAG
Source organism: Cepaea hortensis (assembly GCA_963921405.1). Lineage (NCBI taxonomy): Eukaryota > Metazoa > Mollusca > Gastropoda > Stylommatophora > Helicidae > Cepaea > Cepaea hortensis. The sequence continues at coordinate 69,810,709 of OY992892.1, read as the reverse complement.
GATGGGTGGGTGGAGGATGTGTAGTTGAGTAGAGGATGTGTGGGTGGGTGATTGTATATGAGTAAGGGTGTGTGATTAAGGGATGTTTGGTTGGGGGATGGGTGGATAGAGGATGTGTGGGTGGGTAGAGGATATGTGGGTGGGTGAGTGTGTGTAGGTTAGGAGATGGTGGGGGATGTTTGTATGGGTGGGCTCGAGATCTGTGAGTGGGCTGGGGGAGATTGGAGATTACATGGGTGCGTGCGGAATTGTGTGTGGGTAGGTGCGGGATATGTAAGTTGGCGGGGAGACGTGTGTGTGCATGGGGGATGTGTGGCTGGGGAATATATGTTTGGCTGGGTGGTTGGAGGTGTGTGGGTGGAGGAGGATATGTGGGTGAGTGATTATTGGTGGGTAATGGGATGGGTAGAGGATATGTGAGTGGGTGGGGAGATGCGTGTAGGTGGGTGGATGTGTGTGGGTGGGGGATGTGTGGGTTGGGGAATATATGTGTGCTTGGGGTGTGGGTGGATGGGATGTGTGGTGGGTGAGAGGTAAGTGTAGGGATGTGGTGGATGCATGGGGGACGTATGTGTGTATGGGTTATGTGTGTGGTTGGGTGGGGGATGTCTCATAACATAGTAATATGCATTCTTTATGTTTACAAAATTCATTTGACAATGTTTTTTCCTATGCACTGTTGATGAAAGAAAGATGAGTGATTGGAAGGGCCGAATGTAAGACGGGCCTGCGTGCCAAATTTGTTACCCTTTGAAAATAAAGTCTGTTTGTTTGTTTGTCTCGACCATACCACCTGGTCAAGCCATCCAGATATTTACTTCTTTGCCTTCCCCTTGTTTTCTTCCTCTCAATCTTGCCAGTTGTCACCAAGTTCTCTAAAATTCCTCTAATCAGTCATCAACAGGTAAGGATTGTATTATTATATACAAAAAGCTTAACCTGACACAATCAAAGACATCCACAGAAAGTAACTGTAAGCTCAAATCTAAATGTGTGCCTTCTACTCGTACAGTAATTTAGTCCTCATTAAATCTAAATGTGTGCCTTCTACTCGTACAGTAATTTAGTCCTCATTAAATCTAAATGTGTGCCTTCTACTCGTACAGTAATTTAGTCCTCATTAAATCTAAATGTGTGCCTTCTACTCGTACAGTAATTTAGTCCTCATTAAATCTAAATGTGTGCCTTCTACTCGTACAGTAATTTAGTCCTCATTAAATCTAAATGTGTGCCTTCTACTCGTACAGTAATTTAGTCCTCATTAAATCTAAATGTGTGCCTTCTACTCGTACAGTAATTTAGTCCTCATTAAATCTAAATGTGTGCCTTCTACTCGTACAGTAATTTAGTCCTCATTAAATCTAAATGTGTGCCTTCTACTCGTACAGTAATTTAGTCCTCATTAAATCTAAATGTGTGCCTTCTACTCGTACAGTAATTTAGTCCTCATTAAATCTAAATGTGTGCCTTCTACTCGTACAGTAATTTAGTCCTCATTAAATCTAAATGTGTGCCTTCTACTCGTACAGTAATTTAGTCCTCATTAAATCTAAATGTGTGCCTTCTACTCGTACAGTAATTTAGTCCTCATTAAATCTAAATGTGTGCCTTCTACTCGTACAGTAATTTAGTCCTCATTAAATCTAAATGTGTGCCTTCTACTCGTACAGTAATTTAGTCCTCATTAAATCTAAATGTGTGCCTTCTACTCGTACAGTAATTTAGTCCTCATTAAATCTAAATGTGTGCCTTCTACTCGTACAGTAATTTAGTCCTCATTAAATCTAAATGTGTGCCTTCTACTCGTACAGTAATTTAGTCCTCATTAAATCTAAATGTGTGCCTTCTACTCGTACAGTAATTTAGTCCTCATTAAATCTAAATGTGTGCCTTCTACTCGTACAGTAATTTAGTCCTCATTAAATCTAAATGTGTGCCTTCTACTCGTACAGTAATTTAGTCCTCATATATCTACAAGAAAAAATTAACCATTGACACTAGTGCAATGAGTTTCATGAAATACTCACCTCCAGCGGAAATGTTGGTTGCTCATTGAAGATTCTAACAAAGATTTCACCCACAATCAACTCTTTTGAGTGGATCTCAAACACAAAGTCTGCACCGTAGCTGGGATCACATTCTCCCTGAAGAAACACAAAATATCATCTGTGTAACATCTTTAAAAGGATTAGGTCCAGAATCACATATTTTTTTTTCAAAATAGACATTGCCTATGCCACATGCTCATTGAACAAAATTTCGGTCACATTAGACTTAAATAAATGAAAAAAAACTATAGATTACATTCTTGGCTCTCGGAATTAAAAACAAAAACTGTGACAAGAAAGCTAACCAAAAGAAAAAAAAAACAGATAAGGTGGATATTTCGATGGAAGTCTTTATCAACGAACAAGTAAAACAAAACAACCAATAATAAAAAAAAAACAAAGATAAGATTGAGAATGCTAAACTAAGGATTTGGGAAGTAATCTGATCAACACAAAAACCAGGAACCAAAAATGGAGACGTGGAATGAGAAAGGGATGCGAGAAATGGAACAGAACAGAATTTGAAACAAAAAACATATGTGTGTTTGTTGAAATCCCCAGTCATATTTTGTGTTTTCATTTGGACTCTACTTTCAGCTCAGCAGTTGCTAACCTCCTTCTTTGATACCAGCTGTTTTTAGTATAATGTCTGGTGCAGTTAATAAATAAATACACACATACTGATTGGCGTTCATAGAAGTAGGGGTAAGAATTAGACTTGAGGATGCACTAGACAATATACAAATTGAAAGCTATAGTTACTGACTGGGATTGGGACGCAGAGGTGTTTCCAAGGCACCAGGACCGGGTTATATACTGGCCAAGACCTATTGACGCGTCCTCGTCGAGCGTCCTGGGCAACAGGTCCCTTCGGGGTCCTGGCTAAAGTCAGTAGGATCGCCGATTCCTCCGAAGTCGGAGAGTGTCTGCCTGTACGGCGAGGAACCACCAGTCTGCATACCAATAAGCCAGACATGGGACAACGGATACTCACGCAAACCTCAGGTTCTGTATGACATCACACTGATGTTGGACAACAGGATGTCTTCATCCGACATACAGGACTTCGTGTTGGAGCTCAAGCCAACGAACACAAGCAAGCAAGCAAGCAAGCACTGACTGGGATTCAAACCTGTCACCTCCAAATGATGACAGTGCCTCGCTGCAGGAACAAGTGTACTTCAACACATGACCAACTACAGTGTAATGTATAGTATGGGTTCTGCAGTTTGAGGCACATGTATAATGTATAGTGTAATGTATAGTATATGTGTCAGGTCTCAGTAATATATGACTGAGCTACCGTATAACAGTAAATGGTAGTACCTACTGTCTGTTAGCACCGAATGTTGGGTGGCGCTGACCAAACCTGACACCCCACATTGTGCCAAACGGCTTCAGGCAGAGGAGCACAACTGGGAGGGTACAAGCCTTATCCTAGTGCAAGGAAATGGCAGCTTCTGCAGCTTGCCTTATGTACTGGTGTTACCTTTGCTCTGGAGTAAACTAGACAGGCCAAGAGAGGGATTATGCTACAGGGACAACACATGGTCTCTACAATTCAGCCCATGCTTTGTGATAAGGAGAGTTATAATATTTGCTACCCCCATGTATTGTAGTTATTATGCTTTGTTAGAAGCACAATGTAACAAACTGTCATCTGTCAAGATGGCCAGGTGCCAGTGAGTGATTGCATAATATGGGTTCTGCAGTCTGAGGTGAGGTGCTTGCCCACATATACATTGCTGTAGAACTAATGATAGTAGCATATAACATAATGTTAATTTAATATTAGCATATAACATAATGTTAGCATAATATTAGCATATAACATAATTTTGTGCAAACAGAAAGACATGATAGCCAGCCTAAAATTACCGTGGTAGACAATTGGAATTACTGTGTGAATATGTGTGCTGTATATTTCAGCTTGAAGGATTTATATAATTACTTTATGTTTGTGATTTCTGCAGTATGTACCTGGCGAGATACAGCAAATTATGTCAGGCAATAAATCGTCCAATCTATTGTTGTGTCTTTGTTATTCAAATTCACTATGGAAAACCATTGTTTTGAATATAAAATAATGTTTAATACATTATGAATATTTAAAATAATGTTTAATACATTATGAATATTTAAAAATCATATTTGAAAATTAATACATAAATGATTTAATTCTATATTTCACCGTAAATAAATGTTGCAAGCTCTTTTCAGATAGTTGCCATCAACCCCAGGTTAATTTTCTAGACAATCTTATGTTCAGTAGGCTACCTTTGCTTTCAGAATGAGAAATCAACATTCAAGTCCAGCTGACCAGTGGGTAGAGTGAACTCACTACCCCACCATCAGTGGAGAGGATGTTTAATCGTGAGCGCAATACACCTCTTGGCCACACTGATTTCACTACAGGCTAACAATTTGTAGCATCGGAAGCGTGGTGGCTAGATGCTCACCTGTTGGCCTGGTGGTCATGGATTCAAATCCACATTGAGGTAAATTTGTCTTTAATAACCTTGGCTCCCAGGTAGAGCCATGGGTACCAGGAAATGTCTTGGGAAGTAGAGGCAGACAGCATAAAAAAGTCTTAAATGTCGAGGACCGACTTCATTGCCCCGGGTTTTATCCCATATGGCCCAGTCTCTTTCAGCAGGGCGGCCTGCCAAAAGCGTCGCACAAAGCACAAACTCTGTAGCTCTGGTGACAACCCCCAGGAGTCTTCGAGAAATATTCACTCGTGAACCGAAAGATGTAGCTCGGAATCAAATCCACAACCTTCGGAGCGGGAGGCAGACGGCTTGACCACTTTGTCACGGAGACTCACCAAGTCTATACAAATATATGTCTTGCACCCTATGTATAACAGGTTGCAATAAAAGGGTCCTTTAAATTTACTTGCAGGGTAACATTTAGGAAACATAGGCAAATGTAAAATAAGTTTAAACACATTAATTCATAAATAAATCACATTTTAAACATAAGAAACAAACCAAAGCATAAAACCAGAAGTGCAAAGTAATAAAATAAAAAACATGAAAACCAAGGTGTTCGAGAGTGATACCAGAATGTGCAGATTAGCTCAACATCAACCCCTAGAGAAACCAAACACCAGAAACATGCATACTTTCTGTCTTGCTCATTGTGACAGCAACCAGAACAAAGGCACATGAGGTTAACATAGAGGTAGAAGAAGTTTACTGTGTTGGAATGTACACCATAAAAGCTCCAGATGTGCATGAAACCTGTACCATAGATAAAATGCACGTCACATACTAAAAAGGTAGTCGAGACAAGAACACAAGAGCTGATCCAGAACTCTGGTGATAATGTAAAATGGCAAACATGACTGCCCACGCTCACCGGCATGACACATGATGAATGAATGTGATTTACTAAGCAAGTTTAGTTCAGTAGTTTACCATTGCTTTCTGAATCCCCACATATTATACAACAGAAGTCAACACAAAGCAGTCTGCTTCCAAATCACCATGGCTGATTCCAAACCCTCAACTCGGTGTGTCAGGGAATTATTAAACTGTGTGTCCTAGTATCCCCTAAGCCACAGACGCTGTATGGTTACAGTAGTAGTGCTTACAGAAAAGGGTTTTAAAAAGGGGTTTAAAAGGCCTTGAGGACAGACCTCATTGCACTGGGTTTTATCCCATAGATTCAGTCTCTTTCCACAGGGCGACCTGGCAAAAACCTCGCACAAAGCACAAATTCCATAGCTCAAGGGATGACCCTCAGGAGTCTTAAGAAAAAAACTGTACTTGTGAACTGAATGTTACAGCCCAGAATCAAAACTACAACCTTCACAGCGCAAGGCAGATGGCATAACCACTATGCCAGGGGACTCCCCTAGTAGTGCTGACATTAACCATTAACCGAATAATGGGCTGTAGGCGGATCATAATAGAAGCATCTAACTTAATATAGACTAACCATCACAGTATTTTACAGGGCACACAATCATTCCATCTTAGCATTTTACAGGGCACAAGATCCCCTTGGCAGTGCCAATCTCCTCTCCATGCATACTATCAACATTCCATTATGGGTAGTTTTTCTCATTTTATACATTGTACCTGACAGCTGGTTGCTTTCTCTTATTCTGTGTGATTTCTAAATTTTAAAGAATATTTAATGTGTATACTGGTCTATGTAGCTGGGGGGGGGGGGGGGGCGCTTTAGCGAAGTTAATAGCGAACTATGCTGATATTGTCATGAGCAAGGTGGGACGCGGGTTCAATGCCTGGGCTTGTCGCCTGCGACAGTGAGGAAAGATAGGCGACTTATTTCTCCATGCATTCAAGCCTACAAAATGTGACGGCGCAAGCACATGACAGACCCATAGCAAGAAACTGCTTAAGGACAACATAAATATATACTGGTCTATGTCATCACTCTTATCTCAGAGGGCTATACATTGAATTCACTAATCAGGGATCATGGAGGAATGTCATGTCCTCAAAATTGTTGCAATCTTTTGCCCACTTTAATTTGGACACTTCATAATCAGCTCATAGATGGATACATTTTTGAAGCATTACTCAACTATTATAGAGTGTGTGTTTTCATAATTTACTAACAACATTGCATTATATTTTCCTTAATAAATGAATTTCTGTAACACATCTTTAATGTTTATTTTATTTTTACAATTCATATTTTTCTTTCAAAAAACGTTAAAATTTCAGAATGACTAAAACACAATTATACTTGTGAGAAACAAGTTGCAATTAATTAAAAATACAAAACAGCAAATAATATTTAATTCAATATATCAATACAAAACGCCAAGAAATATGAAATGAAAGAAATAGAACAAGAGGAAATCCTACAATGTCTGTGCCATAATGATCATAGCTGAGTCCCTGAAACAAACAGTGATATGATACAAAGAGCTACAAATAAGTCAAGCTAATATATTGACACTGTCTTTATGTTTTCCACTTTCTGTCATCACTAAAGGAGAATGAAAGAAAACAAAATGACCATAAGCAGTAGTCATTTGATACTATGTGACCTTGCATTAGTACTTCACATTGGTAACATTAGTAGTTATATCCCATATTCTAAACAGGATTAGCAGTTACGTCCCATTATTTAAACTGCAGTAACATCACAGCACCTAAATAACCTTAGTGTTGCATACCACAATATAAATAACCCTAGTGTTGCATCCAACAAAATAAATAACCCTAGTGTTGCATCGAACAAAATAAATAACCCTAGTGTTACATCCCACAATATAAACAACTCTAGTGTTACATCTCACGATATGCCCAAACTACAACATATCCAGGCGAACTTTCTGGCCTAGAGAGACAACAGTGGAAGATAAACTCTATGGACTGCTGAGTGAACTAAAAAAGACTGTTAGATTCATACAAGAGACAACATTGCAGTTATAAACATTTTTCAGGCGAACGAAAGAAGAAGAAGAAGAAGAATCTCACAATATAAACAACCCTAGTGTTGCATCCAACAAAATACATTACCCCAATGTTGCATCCAACAATACAAATAAGCTGAGTGTTGCATCCAACAATATAAATAACCCTAGTGTTACATCCCACAAATAAACAACCCTAGTGTTACATCCCGCAATATAAATAACCATAGTGTTACGTCCCACAATATAAATAACCATAGTGTTGCATCCAACAATATAAATAACCATAGTGGTATATCCCACAATATAAACAACACTAGTAGTTACCATGCACAATATAAACAGCACTGATGGTTACATCTAACTATGTTAACAACACTAACTGTTACAATCTACATTGATAAACAGCATTAGCTGTCACAATATACAAGGATAAACAACACTAGATGTTAATCTATACTGATAAACAACCGTAACATTACATCTCATAATATAAACAACACAAGAGGTGACATTCTACAATCTAAACATCACGAATGTTTACATCCCACAATCTAAAAATCACGAGTTACATGGTGCTCAGTCAAGGAGTTTAAAAAATTTAACATTAACGGTCAATTATGTGCTTTAATTTCCAACTGCCTATGAAGATGATATCTCAGTGGTTGATATAAGATATAATGTGAGCATATTTATACACATTTAGGATATGTATGTAATCCCGTATATCCACATAAAGTAACGCAGCTGCGCGAGATTCAGTAGCGGATCGCGGCACACTGCTTCCTTATGGGAATATGTGAGCTGGTCGCTCAGAAAGCAATGGCAAACTGCTGAGTGTAATCTTGCCAAGAAATCAACAACAGCGGTAAAATGCTGGTGTTGACAGCGGTGTCCTGTAAATAGGATATGCAGAAAAAAAAAATATGTCTCATCTCATCTCATCATGTTCCTCTTGTACCTTGCGGTGTCGAGGTGAAGTATAAACTTCGTGAGAGTGCCCGGTTATGGGCTTCGTATATCGACATTCCCATGGATTCTGTTATTCCCTCCGTCCAGCGTTTACGTGGTCGGCCTCTTCCTCTGTTTCCATCTGGTCTGTACGTCATTGCCTGTTGTGGCATGCTGTTGACTGGTAGCCTACTTGCATGGCCAAACCATTTGACTTGCTGCTTTCTAATAAAATCTAGAGCAGCTTTAACCCCCACTTTAGTCCTGATTTCTTCATTTCTGATCTTATCTCTTCTTGATACGTTGAGTATTCTTCTCAGGAACCTCATTTCTGTTGTTGTGATTTTTCTTTTCTCTTTTTCTGTCATTGTCCAGGTTTGGCATTGGTAGCACAGAGTTGGTAGGAAGATTGTGTTGTAAAGTGCTTTCTTAGTAGTTATTGATACATGTTTGTTCTTTAGTATTGGTGCCATTTGTCCAATGAGTTGATTTGCCTTATTGCACCTATTTTCGATCTCGTCTTCTGATCTGCCATTTGATGATATTATACTTCCTAGGTACTAGTATATATGTATGCCAATAAATTCATTTCTCGGAAATTCAAATACTTTGCCCACATTATACAAGACAATGGCTTAGAAAGAGTAGAGATTGAAGGCAGGGTCAGCCAGTACATAGATGGACACAGCATGAACATGCATGAGGCAGGCAAACTGGAAAAGGGATCAAAAGTCTTATCAGTGGGTCAGGAAAACAGCTATGTTCTGCAAAGGACCTGCTACATGATGAGGTCTCTAAACAATGTACCTGCTACATGATGAGGTCTCTAAATAATGCACCTGCTACATGATGAGGTCTCTAAACAATGCACCTGCTACATGATGAGGTCTCTAAACAATGTCCCTGCTACATTATGAGGTCTCTAAACAATGTACCTGCTACATTATGAGGTCTATAAACAATGCACCTGCTACATGATGAGGTCTTTAAACAATGCACCTGCTAAATTATGAGGTCTCTAAACAATGCATCTTATGATGAGGTCTCTAAACAATGTACCTGCTACATGATGAGGTCTCTAAACAATGTACCTGCTACACGATGAGGTCTCTAAACAATGTACCTGCTACATGATGAGGTCTCTAAACAATGACCTGCTACATGATGAGGTCTCTAAACAATGTACCTGCTATATTAGAGGTCTCTAAAACCTGCTACATGATGAGGTCTATAAACAATGTACCTGCTACATGATGAGGCCTCTAAACAATGTACCTGCTACATGATGAGGTCTCTAAACAATGTACCTGCTACATTATGAGGTCTCTAAACAATGTACCTGCTACATGATGAAGTCTCTAAACAATGTCCCTACTACATTATGAGGTCTCTAAACAATGTCCCTGCTACATTATGAGGTCTCTAAACAATTTACCTGCTACATTATGAGGTCTCTGAACAATGTACCTGCTACATGATGAGGTCTCTAAACAATGTACCTGCTACATGATGAGGTCTCTAAACAATGTCCCTGCTACATGATGAGGTCTCTAAACAATGTCCCTACTACATTATGAGGTCTCTAAACAATGTCCCTGCTACATTATGAGGTCTCTAAACAATGTCCCTACTACATTATGAGGTCTCTAAACAATGTCCCTGCTACATTATGAGGTCTCTAAACAATGTACCTGCTACATTATGAGGTCTCTGAACAATGTACCTGCTACATGATGAGGTCTCTAAACAATGTACCTGCTACATGATGAGGTCTCTAAACAATGTACCTGCTACATTATGAGGTCTATCAACAATGTAGGGGGAAACTGGTAACAGTATGTAGAACATATATTAACATATAAAGGTAATTCAACTCCAGATACTTCTGGAATCATATGAGTGGTAGTTTTCATGAATACCAGGCGACATTATTATGAGGTGGACTGACCTTCTCCTGTCCTGACCTTTTTCCTTCCCACTGTAAACTCTTGTGTTCATTTTATGAGGTTGAGTCAACCTTACAGTGGTATGTAGTTAGAAAAAAAAAAAAAAACATTAACAGAGATGGTCACCTCATATCGTTATCTCTTCTCAACTAGAGAGTAAACCCACCTGTTCACTCAATCAATCGAGCACCATCTCTGTACTGGCGGTCAACTGTGATGAATCTCTAACATCCACTGTCCTGCATCATCATGCAACACACACTAAGCATCCTCCAGTTCAATGCGAGAGGGTGGACTTCACTGCACTGAGTTTTACCATATGTGGCTCAATCTCTCTTGCAGAATGGCAAGTAGCCTGCAAGAGCATCACCGAAAGCACAAACCCCGCAACTTCAGCGAAGAACCCCAAAGGTCTTCAATCTTTCAATACATCTCTTAGTGTTGTCCACCCACCAGTGATATTGTCTTCCTCTTGCCCATTTCCCCATATCCATTCCCTCTAGCATATCCTTGAATGTCTTTTAGATCCATTAAAAAACATAATTATCGCAACATCATAGAATAGCACACTTACTGTTTTAATGATCCTCTGCTGCTGATCTCCAAGATATTCACAGAGCTGGGCCCGGGTCCCATTGTCCCAGATCAAGTACGGGTTCTCTGTGTTACTGTTGAGCATCTTGAGCAGCTGGGAATGAGGAGTTACATGTAACTTGAGATCTTTATAAACCTTGGATGATAATATATACATATAAGTGTTGGTCACATCAAATGCCAAACCACCAGTTCCTTAAGGCCAGAGCAACAAAGCCTGATAGAAAAGAAACCTCAACTGTTAAATTGGAAGATGATGGCCTAAGAGGGGATTAGAATATAGACATCTGCAGTTCAAAACAGATGCTTTCCACATCAGGATAAGAGAACTGCCCCTTTTAAAAATTACAAATCATGAGAAAAGAGATCTGGAAAAGGTTGTGACAAGCAGGAAGAACAAGGTGCAGCAGAAGCAAAGACATAGAAAGATACAGATTCTGGCAGTGAGAAACAGAACAAGGTGCAGCAGAAGCAAAGACATAGAAAGAGACACATTCTGGCAGTGAGAAACAGAACAAGGTGCAGCAGAAGCAAAGACATAGAAAGATACAGATTCTGGCAGTGAGAAACAGAACAAGGTGCAGTACTAGCACAGACATAGAAAGATACAGATTCTGGCAGTGAGAAACAGAATAAGGTGCAGCAGAAGCAAAGACATAGAAAGATACAGATTCTGGCAGTGAGAAACAGAACAAGGTGCAGTACTAGCACAGACATAGAAAGATACAGATTCTGGCAGTGAGAAACAGAACAAGGTGCAGTACTAGCACAGACATAGAAAGATACAGATTCTGGCAGTGAGAAACAGAACAAGTGTAACAGTAATAGAGTACTGGGGTATTATTAGGATCTAGTGGGAAACAGATACAGCACGATTGAGCATTGAGACTGAAAGCGGGGAGATGCTCAATCGTGACGTATTGGGTTGGCAAGGGCAGTTAACATCAAGCCTTGGACTAGAGAGGAAGCTGAATTGTCATCATGAAGAAATAAACAGTATTTGCATAAAACCAACGCGTCTTGTTAGTCTCTGTACACTGTTACAGGACTCGAAATGTTGCCCAGACCAGGATTAACAACAACTTCAATTTGTCGCGGCACATAGCGGAGGTACTGGGCCACTATATTCGATACCGCCACTACTTCATACTGCGCTTGTTGGGAAAATGCGGTGCCCTTGACACTGGCACGTTATCAAACCTCTGCTGAACAGATTTCAAGAAGTTTCTACAAGAATCTGTATGCGGTTGTGAAGCCCGCTTTGCCAGTTCAGTTCCACTGTCTTTATGCGGTTGTGAAGCCCGCTTTGCAAGTTCAGTTCCACTGTCTTTATGCGGTTGTGAAGCCCGCTTCGCTGAGTCAGCTCTAGATCGTTTTCGAGCTTTACTGGTGTGTGAAAGCTGGCTATCACTGTCAAGTCCTCGCCGGGCACTGTGGCATTGTTGTTCGAGCGGTTTGCTGACGGGATTGATTTCGGCGGACGACATGGGGATACCTACTTCTGATCGTACCTCCCACTGTTGCAGGGACTTCAAAGTTGAATCATTGTCACACAGCCTGCTCGTTACCACGGCTGTTGTCTGAACTTTATCATTTTAAAGGGGCCTACCCTGGCCATTGCTTGAACCTTGCCATTTTCAAGGGACTTGCCTCCAATTTAAGTTCAAGATTTCATCTGAAGTCAGAACTCGTTCAAGGTCAGGTCATCACTGGCCGTTGGCTGATATGAATCCATTTTTGGGCCTCGTAATTCCTATGACCCAAACACACCTAATCCATTTTTGGGCCTCGTAATTCCTATGACCCAAACACAACTAATCCATTTTTGGGCCTCGTAATTCCTATGACCCATTTAAAACGACGGTGAATTATCCACTCGAGAATCAAGGAAGGGACCCAACCAGGGGTTGAAGATTGTCTGGCGGCCCATGAGATGTGACCCAACCAGGGGTTGAAGATTGTCTGGCAGCCCATGAGATGTGACCCAACCAGGGGTTGAAGATTGTCTGGCAGCCCATGAGAAGGACGAAATTACCTGAGGGAAGAGAAGGGATATCTGAACTCCGCCACCTGAATTCCGAGACTAAATTTCAGTTGATGCGGGCTCTTGTTGGTTGAACTGGATCCGTCAGCGAGTAAAAGAAGGTAACTGCTTAATTAAGGAGATAGAGTCAGAGTGATGTTCCGAATTTCTTAATTAGAGCGGAGTACAGGACATTATTGTGGTTTAAGAAGCAAATATCTACAAGGAGTGCATTATTTAAATTTAGAAGTAAATTTGTGTGATACTTAGACCCAGAAAATAACTGCGCATTGCTATATAATAAGTGAGTGCATTATTTAAATTTAGAAGTAAATTTGTGTGATACTTAGACCCAGAAAATAACTGCGCATTGCTATGATAAGTGAGTGCATTGCTTAAATTGAGAAGTTAAAATTGTGTCTATAATAAGTAAGTGTATTCTTTAAATTTAGAGGTTGAAATTGTGTGTTTCTTTGCTTGCCTTGTTTCAGTATTATTTCAGCATGGCGGAACAGGACACCTTAGCACAGGTTTAGCAGAGCAGATTCATCACGACACAAGTGAGAATTATTTCGGCTGAGATAGCATAAAGAGTAAAAATGTACTTGAACAGAGACTTAGGACACGTGACTGCATGGTTAGGAGAATTAAAGGTGGCAGTCAGCGAGGTAGAATGTTTTGTACACTGGTTACAGAGCAATGTAAGAAGTAATGAGATAAAAGGGAACAACAGGAATAGCCGAAGACAGCCACTACTTGATGAAAATAGAGGGCAGTATGGAAGCATTTATGTTAGTCCAAGGATGACTAGGGTTAGGAGCTGGTACAATGATCAGAGATACAGAAATGGGCATGAGAGAGATTGTTCTAGGAGTTGGCCATCCTATACGGTAAGCGCCAGAAAAAGACGTAACGACTGGTTTGAAAAGAGACAGAGACAGTATTTGAAGTCAGGGTCAAAGAACAAAGTAGAAAACGTAAGTGAAAATTCAACTATTCCCAAGGTGATTGCAAATATGACTGTTAAACAGGAAAAGAAGACGACGGTGTTAGTAAGGAAAATAAACCGAGAGACACAGACGCAGACAAATAATACAGTAGAAAGTAGTACGCAGACTCAGGTACAACCAGTCAGCAAGATAACAAAGGGAACTCAAACTGACTTCATAGAGAATCAGTCAAAACCAACTCAATTGACTAAGAGAGACAAGGTTGAAGTTAGGAAAGATGGACAGACGAGGACCAAGAACGAAAGAAAGATAAAGAGGAGAAGTATTGAAGAAAGAAATAGTGTGGTTGTAAATAGAGGTAGTGCCATGTCAAGCTCTTCAGCTATAGACAGGAAACTAATTCCCAAATGGTGTAGGAATATTAGCTGCCAGAGTGCAGGTTACGGAGAAGATATTCCTACAGCCGAATATTATAGTGATGCTGAAACGGATATTATTACTGAGGATTCGGAGAATGAGAGTGCTGCACTACGAGCAGATCCTGAATCGAGGCGTGATGTTCCCTCATACGGAGTAGTTGCTGGTGGACAGACGGACAGAGTTGTAGTTAGTGACTATATTGGGAAAGCTAAGGGACGAAGACCGAGAAAGAGAAAGAAAGTCAGACGTTTTAAAGATGACTATGGAAATAGGGCCGACGTGTTTGCAGTAAACTATAATGAGTCTGATGAAGGAACTATTATTAGTGTGTCATCTGAAGACGAGATGGGGAAGTACAAACGTTACGTAAGGTTGACAGGAAACAGTGAGCAGACCGGCGACAGAAATAAAGGAAGGAACTCATTTAAGAAAAAGAATAGTGGTAGACAGATAGCGGGAATTTATTCAACGACGGAAAGCGACTTAAGAAAAATAGAAGACCTTATGACCTTAAGACCTGAATACTTTAACAGGTTGACAACAGATAGTGATGAAGACATAATAAGCGAAAGACGGGTGAATGTATTGAAAGACAGTGAAGGGTTTAATTTGGACACACTATATAACGCTTAAAATTCCTTGGGTGAAGAAGAAAAAATGAAATAGTTTTGGGCTTATGAGAAGAACTCCGGTTTGAGAGTATAGGTATATGAACTGTCCAAAATAGATAGATGAATTTTTTGGGGTAGCATGGTACAAGGTAGGTGATAGTGATGTTGAGGTTAAGGAAGTACGGCAAATGATATTCCACGTGGATTACGTAATACAGGATATCTACTATTTGGTCACGATGTAGAGAGAGTATATTAAGTAAAATAGTATAGATTCAGGACAGAATTAGTAGAGGGTAAGAGTATGAATGTTTATATTAGAAATAGTTTGACTCAGAGATATGACGTGAGGTCCGAGATAGTTTTGCTTGTTGGTTTGGGTATTGTTGACAGGTGAACCAAGACTGACAGGTGAGGCTGGTATAGATTGAGGAGGCACTGAGTATCCTGTGTGTGTAAAATAGCCAGTTGAACGTGAGAATTAAGAGTAAAAGACTGTAGAAGTGGATGCTTGAAAAGTACGAGTTACGTAGTGCTTGTGGAGAAAGAAAAAAGTTGTTGTGTCTGGAGAAGTATAGAATAATACTTACGAGATTTGTGACATGTTGGAATGAAGTTTGTTTTGAAGAGACAGTAGATAGTAGGGACTTCGTAACTAGGGAAGGACGCTGTTTTCAGAAAGTTCAAGGTCATTGGGTTCACAGACGACTTCCTGTGGCTGGTGAGTGCAGTATATGAAAATTAACATGTTGTGTTTCCTATTGGATAAATGCGAAACTATTTTTATGAAAATTGCGAATGACAACTTTAACGAGGGCCAAAAGGTTATTCTTGATGCCTGCATGCTTGAGAGCGGTTGAAAGTGGCTTGTTTGAAAGATATTCCCCGTTTTTTGACAAAGGTAAGGAAGTTTATAGTTTGGCTTGTTTATTATCAAAGATATCCTAATTTAACCTGCATTTTTGAACTGCGCATCCAATTTTACATATAAATGTTGACTTTCAACAAGATTCGTTATGCTAGTGACTCACAATAAAATTTTAATTTCAGCAAGGTCGTCGTGTCTACTTTGTAAATTCATTATAATGTCAGAATCATGGCATTTTGGATCATTGTCTGCCTCTTTTAATAATCAAGAAGCTTTACAGTCATGAAGCTAAACAAAATATGAATATCCGTTTATATTCTATTAAATATTTATTTTGTTGCTTTATATTTATTTTATTTTTATTTATTATAATATATATATAATAATTTTTTGAAAGTCAAGTCAATTTTCAAAGTTGTCCATGGTCCATTGCTGAAATTTAATTGACTGGTTCACAGTTTTATTTTCATTGATAAATGAATTATCAAGAGAATTATACTTTATTGTGCATTTATGGATGCTGCATCCATTTCTACACATAACTAAAGAGGTTCTGACAAGATTCGTTATACTAAGGTTTAGAAAATAAATGTTTTGTGAGACCACCCAGTTACATCTTTACAATAGGGAAAATTCACAATGGCGGCATCCCAGCATATCCAGACTAGTCCTACTAGTGTATGTTTTATTAAAACACTGGGGATTTAGAATCATAATATACAAAGTATCAAATAATTTCTACAGATAATTTGTGTTGTTGATTTAATAATTATTATTCATGTGACGTGGCTGAACCATTGTTGATATATTATATATATAAAGTCATTTTTCAAACCCGTCCGCTCACTTTGTATACTCAGCTCTGGCATCATATTTTATTTTAATTTAGTTGTATATGTTAAATAATAATTTAAATTAAGAGAAGTTATATAATGTTTTTGAAATCTCCAACCAGTTTAGCTTTTATTCTTGTCTTTCTGATTATATTTTTATACATATTTCTTTGGTAGTCTCTGTGGCGAAGTGTTCAAGCCGTTTGACTCATGCTCCGAAGGTTGTGGGTTTGATTCTGGGCCGCGTCCTCAGTTTACAAGTTAAATGTTTCGGAGACTCCTGTGGGTCATCGCTAAAAGCTAAGTAGTTTGCCATTGCTTTCCTATACCTTTTTCGAAAAAACCAGCACCACTGTGTTTCGAACCCGGGTATACAGGCTCACAAACCGCGTTCGCAAGCTCTTAGCCACAGAGACCGTTTCTTTTCTCGTCAGATTAAAATTTAATAATTTATAATTTATAACTTCTTCATGTTATCTATCTTTATAATTTTAAGATCAATTTATTATAATGTAAAACATTTTTAAAATAAATATACCTTTAATTAATAATGTATAAATTCTTCATGTTATTTTACAGCATTTTTTTATTTTTTCAGATTTAGTAATCTTTTTATTTTCTCTTTTCAGGTTCTGGAAGACAGAAGAGATATTGAATGCCAAGACAGGTCAGTCACCAACAGAGGTAGTATTTCTCTAATTAAGGACATTTTTCTACGGTGAGTTGAATTTATACCTTTATAGTTTTAATATCTATTTATTATACTGTAAAACAAAGGTTTTTTAATACATATTAAAATTTAAAAATTTGTTGCGTACCCCTTACGGGACGTTGCAGTCAACACTAGCATTATCAGCTGCTGTTGCTGTACTAGGCAAGTGTTACGTTCAGTAGTTTGCCATTGCTTTCTGAACGACCGGCCCCTATACCTTTTTCGAAAAAACCAGCACCACTGTGTTTCGAACCCGGGTATACAGGCTCACAAACCGCGTTCGCAAGCCCTTAGCCACAGAGACCGTTTCTTTTCTCGTCAGATTTAAATTTAATAATTTATAATTTATAACTTCTTCATAATTTTAAGATCAATTTATTATAATGTAAAACATTTAAAAAAAAAATATACCTTTAATTAATAATGTATAAATTCTTCATGTTATTTTACAGCATTTTTTTTATTTTTCCAGATTTAGTAATCTTTTTATTTTCTCTTTTCAGGTTCTGGAAGACAGAAGAGATATTGAATGCCAAGACAGGTCAGTCGCCAACAGAGGTAGTATTTCTCTAATTAAGGACATTTTTCTACGGTGAGTTGAATTTACCTTTATAGTTTTAATAACTATTTATTATTATGTACAACTTTTTAAAAATAAATATACAGTATCTTTAATTTCTTTTTCATTTCTTCTCAGAGTTCACAGTTAGTTAGTCGACAAATCATCCTCATTGAACATCGAACAATTCAATGCATAAGTGTTCAGTTTATTAATCTTCTTTGGCTTTCTGCATACTTTTCTTGTTTACTTCCATAGTCAGGCTACTTGTGATCGAAGCAAAAGCACCGGAACCTTTCTTTGCAATGACAGTGTCACCTTCTGTCCGTAGTTCCTGACTAGTTAGATGCAAATCTGAAATAGTTAATAATTTATAACTTCTTCATGTTATTTTACAGCATTTTATTAATCTTGTTTTTCTTCTTTCTTTTCAGGCTCTTTTCAGAATCAACTGATGTCAAGTTGCATATATATTGTAATAATAAAAATATAAATCTGTTATATAATATTAATAAAGATTATTAACGGCAAACTATACGAGTACATATTCATCTGTTGACACTTGTGTGCAAATTTACTAATTTTGTTTTAGACGAACCTCATAACAACCATTTGTCCCAATAATATACCTGTGATAACCAATAATAATCAGTGCTCAATGAGTTGATTTTGGTGAGGCCGAGTCAAAGAGAGAGTATTATTTCATTGAATCAATTTTGTTTTTAAACGAACATCTTAGCAACCATACATCACTGCGACCAGGGTTGCCAGGCCTAATTGCTCATTTTAATTGCTAATTAGGTCACCACACATCATACTGACACAGCAAAGACACCATAAGGTCTGTAGCATCATTCCGCATATTACCAAATTCATCTGGTAATTTTTAAAGCTAAAATTAAGAAAACGTACGCTAATTTGTGAAATAGTAATTAATTAGCGGCCATTTTTAATTGCTAATTAGGTCACCACACATCATACTGACACAGCAAAGACACCATAAGGTCTGTAGCATCATTCCGCATATTACCAAATTCATCTGGTAATTTTTAAAGCTAAAATTAAGAAAACGTACGCTAATTTGTGAAATAGTAATTAATTAGTGGCCATTTTTAATTGCTAATTAGGTCACCACACATCATACTGACACAGCAAAGACACCATAAGGTCTGTAGCATCATTCCGCATATTACCAAATTCATCTGGTAATTTTTAAAGCTAAAATTAAGAAAACGTACGCTAATTTGTGAAATAGTAATTAATTAGCGGCCATTTTTAATTGCTAATTAGGTCACCACACATCATACTGACACAGCAAAGACACCATAAGGTCTGTAGCATCATTCCGCATATTACCAAATTCATCTGGTAATTTTTAAAGCTAAAATTAAGAAAACGTACGCTAATTTGTGAAATAGTAATTAATTAGCAAAATAATTTGCGGCCATTTTTACTTCCTAATTAGGTCACCAGATATCATATCAAAAAATAAATGACATGACCAGTTAGGCCTTGCAACCCCGATCGCAGTGATGTATGGTTGCTAAGATGTTCGTTTACAAACAAAACAGATAGTCTCAAAAAACACCAAAATTTTGATAATCTGGGCCAGATTTTGACCAGGACGCAAAAAATTCCTCCAGTGAGCACTCTTTTGTGAAAATTTTAGTCAAAAGGTCACGACACTCAAATTTACATAACTCAGCTTAGAATTGAGACACACAACTCATTGAGGTACCGTTAGATTTGGTTTTTCAAGGCCTATCTATCTGTGGTTCTCCCAATAGTAAATGATCAATTTGAAAATCACGATCAGAAAGCCTATAGATAGTGCTGTGAAAGCACTATAAGTTGCGAGATGTCATATATAGGGTTTGACCTTCGTATGGGAGTGAATGATTAAGTAAAGTAGAAATAAGGAAGAAGTGAATTGTGAAAGTCCTGTGGAAAAATTCGTCTGGTTATGCGTTGTTCATACGTGAATATAACTGTAGTCAGACAGGTGTTCGGCGTGATGAAGGAAGTAGGAGAGAGGTGTGATGAAGTCGCCTAAGTGAAATACGTAGATAGAATGTAAGAGTGGCGTTAATATGTCTTGTGTTAATGTGTGTAGAGGAGATCAATACGTGTAGATATGTGGTAAATGATTGCTGGAATGTTGAGGTGGCGTCTAAAGTATTTTGTTGTAGTAATAGTATGGAGACGTTAGGTTGTCGCGATGCGAGAGTAGGCGTGAGATGAGAGCGAGGTTGTGTGTCATTGTCCGTGTGAATATGAGAAGAGCGGTTGATAAGTGACGTTGATAAATCGTGGTGGAACATAGAGCATGCGAAAATCGAGAGATAGAAAGAAAATTGTAATGTCTTTTCGTAGAATATCTGAACTTGGAAGGAAATTATGGAAGTTATATGCTGAATTAACATTATGAATGTTTAGTATTCTTGACAGGAAAATGGCGAAGCAAGAGTGCCTAAGACTGAGAAACGAGGAAAGAGAGGTCTGTTGTTGGTTATAAGTGGCGTAGGTTGCAGTTCTGAAAGAGTTCCGAGAAATAACAAGAAGAATGAAAAATGCGGAGGTAAACAGGGTTAGTAAAATGAATGTTGGAGAACGTGTTCCGAGGAGGGTGACCAGTTTGATTGTCATCACGATGTAAGAGTGCTAGGAGAGACTTGAGGATAGATAGAGTAGTCGTGGTGAGAGGTTAGAAGAAAATGATGTGTTTAAGTAAATTGAGTCGGATAGACGAGAAACTTAAAAAGTAGAGTTGGTTGTATTGGTGAGAGACAAAGTTTTCTTAGACGTAAGAGGTTAGAAGGTTGGAGATACCGTGGTTAACGGTAATAAAAATAAGTAGTTGTAGAAATACTTGGAATAAATCTAAGGGAAATAATTGACCACTGGTACTTTGTGGTAACATTGAGATAGGTATAATGAGTTGACCTGTAGTTTACAGTGATGGAATTACAAATAATGTGATGTATAAGGAGTTAGTTTGACTTCCAGAAAATGGAACGGTCAATTGTGGAGTGGTGATTGTGGTTGAGGAGAACAAATATTGTTCTAGATTAAAGAAGTTAGTCTGTGGTTAACAGATATACATACGTAGTAGTGAGGTGTTTTGTTTTCTCGGTTATGGGAGGCCAAGGCTGATGGGCCACTGTACGTAGTAGTTTGAAGGGAGTTGTCTTTAGCGAGAAGACAATTCTTTTGTGGAGTCTGAGTGTTGATGCCTCATGTATAAAATGTTTTTTTTGCTTGATTTGGTCCTGTAAAATGATTGTTATTATTTTAGAATAAGATTATTGTGTTTGTAGACTTTTATGTGTAAACTACTGGTCCGTAAAAGAGACCAGTAGTAGTAGGTAAAAATAGAATAGGATGTATGTTGTATCATCATCACCATCATCATCACCATCGTCATCATACCTTTAGTTGAGTTGCGGGGAAACATAAATGATTGTTACAAAAATTTGGGGGGGTATGATGTTCTGTTGTGATTTTATTTCGCTGTTTTGTATGTTAAATAGTAGTTAGTTAAGTTATGTTTAAGTACAGGGTTTTGTCTAGAATAAAGACAATACATGGGCTTTATTTTAGTCCTTCGTTTAGAAAATAGTAATAAACTACTGGAGACTAGAAGAGAGACATTTATTTGGGATCCTTCGTTTAGAAAATAGTAATAAACTACTGGGGACTAGAAGAGAGACATTTATTTGGGATCCTTCGTTCAGAAAAGAGTTAATAAAACTACTGAGAGCTAATAAAGAGACACATTCTCTTTGTGAAGAATAAGTTCATGGGTATTTTGTTGCTGTGATAATCAGCGTAGAGAGGTTAAAATGGTTATGAAGTACTGGAAATATATGGATGGTTATGGGGAAGTTTAGAAGTACACTAAAGTCAGCATTGATTGGAAATATATGGATTAGAAGCCATATGGGGGAAGAAAAGATTAATATAGCAGTGGGGTAAATGAGGAGAAAGTTTTAAACATGGGTTACATGGGGTCAGAAGAACCATGATGTACACAGAATGCTGGGTTATAGAAGAATAAGAAAATTACCCCAGAAAGTAAACATGAATTGGATCCATGTTTAACTAGACACTGTGGATAACAGTACAATAGTAAGGGAGTGTAAGTTGATGAACATAGTGGAGACATAATGACATGGGTTCTTGAGAGTCCGTTAAAGACGGGAGGTAAATGGTTATCCCTTTGGGTGTATTAAGCTTCAGAGATAGAATAATAAGTGGGTTGCTGGAGTAGGGTATATAATGGTCAGAGTACGATGTTGTGGTTAACATTCCGAAGTTACTGGTGTCTATAGACATTTAAGGGGAGATTTTGAGGTTACTAAGTTGCTGTAGATAACGGCATGAAGGGAGATTTGAGTAGTTGTGCCCATAATAAATGGACAGTAAGAGGGCAAGAGGTATATTATGTGAAGTGATCTGTGTTGGAACAGGTCTTGATTTTTAATTGTGTCCTCGGGACGTGTTTTGTGGTTGACATTACAATGAGAGGTTGAAGTAAGGTTCAGAGACATAAAAGTAGTAGTGTCTGTAATATATATTGGATGTGAATAATGTTTTTGATAGCAGCGTAAACGTTTACCATAATGAGTGGTAAAGGTGTGTGATTTAGGTGAATGTTGTTTTTAGACTTTATTACATAAAGTCTCAAATGACATAGGAGGGTAAAGGAGTATGGTTTAGTAAAAGGGGTGTGTGATTTAGGTGAATGTTGTTTTTGAAAGAGTTCTATATCTTCTTTTAAATTCCGGTGGCCACCGATTCTTTGTCTTCCTATCGTGTGAAAGTAATTTCGGCTTAGTTGAAAATGGGGAATTTGTAGCGTTGGTGATAAAATAAGGAGTTGGTGTTAGAGTTGAGTTTGAAAGCAGATTGCTTATGAGGAAGGAGTATTTAAGAAGACGTGTTATGATGTTATTGTACATAGTTGAAATTGAAATGTTATTAAAGATATGTAAATATGTTATGGTTGGTTGAAGGGCCGGAAACGAAGAAGAAGGGGGTTGACTATATAGCAAGGGAAAAAGTAAAGAAATTGAATATTCATTTAAGTTAGTTAGTTTGGGGAAGATTAGAGGAACTGGGAGAAGTAAGGAAAAAGAGGGAATAGAGTAAGGGGATTAGGAGTAAAGATTTTTCCTTTATAAGGAAAATTCTTTAATAAACATGGGGAGGTGTAACAGTAATAGAGTACTGGGGTATTATTAGGATCTAGTGGGAAACAGATACAGCACGATTGAGCATTGAGACTGAAAGCGGGGAGATGCTCAATCGTGACGTATTGGGTTGGCAAGGGCAGTTAACATCAAGCCTTGGACTAGAGAGGAAGCTGAATTGTCATCATGAAGAAATAAACAGTATTTGCATAAAACCAACGCGTCTTGTTAGTCTCTGTACACTGTTACACAAGGTGCAGCAGAAGCAAAGACATAGAAAGATACAGATTCTGGCAGTGAGAAACAGAACAAGGTGCAGCAGAAGCAAAGACATAGAAAGATACAGATTCTGGCAGTGAGAAACAGAACAAGGTGCAGCAGAAGCAAAGACATAGAAAGAGACACATTCTGGCAGTGAGAAACAGAACAAGGTGCAGCACTAGCACAGACATAGAAAGATACAGATTCTGGCAGTGAGAAACAGAACAAGGTGCAGCACTAGCACAGACATAGAAAGATACAGATTCTGGCAATGAGAAACAGAACAAGGTGCAGCACTAGCACAGACATAGAAAGATACAGATTCTGGCAGTGAGAAACAGAACAAGGTGCAGCACTAGCACAGACATAGAAAGATACAGATTCTGGCAGTGAGAAACAGAACAAGGTGCAGCACTAGCACAGACATAGAAAGATACAGATTCTGGCAGTGAGAAACAGAACAAGGTGCAGCACTAGCACAGACATAGAAAGATACAGATTCTGGCAGTGAGAAACAGAACAAGGTGCAGCACTAGCACAGACATAGAAAGAGACACATTCTGGCAGTGAGAAACAGAACAAGGTGCAGCAGAATCAAAGACATAGAAAGATACACATTATGACAGTGAGAAACAGAACAAGGTGCAGCAGAAGCAAAGACATAGAAAGATACAGATTCTGGCAGTGAGAAACAGAACAAGGTGCAGCACTGTGACGGGACGCCGTCGGTCAGCATCCCAATGACACAAGTTCAAAAGGAATTAAAGAGCCCACAATATTTTTCTATCATTCTCTAAAAGCATAAACGTCCACCAGAAAATGATAGAAATGCAAGAGGATTGAAAACAAGAGAAAAATACATTTTGACCACGCACGCCCCATCATTTCTGTAATGCTAGGTCTGAGAAAGCTTTGGTGTACAGATCAAACGTAAAACCCAGACATCACGGCACCAGTCGGCGGGTGCTACCAAAGGTTGAAAACTCATTGTTTTCAGTACAGGGGAACAGAAAGAAGGCAAAGTGTGAAATCTGGCCTGGGGCCGATGTTGATACATCGCGGAGCCAGTCAGTTGAGATTGACGTGTTAGTTTACAATCCTGTGGTTGGAATTAGGGACAGACACCTAACACCTTAGTTCAACAGGACCTAACGTGTGAACCAGCCACGGCAGAATGGGAGATAAGAGGGTCAGCCAGACCCGTCTGAAATAACACATGCGGTAAAAGTCCAGACTTTGGGGAGCCGGGACAACGTCTGTAGCAATTAGGACCAGATGCCTAACACCTCACTGCAGTACGTGGCAAAGTAGGAACACATGGCTGACACATTCTTGCTAGCAACCTGAGAAGGCTGGTGTTAACGGCAGATTGGAATGTAATGACGCAACTGCATCACCGCCAAAGCATGTTTCATTGTTTCAGGAATGTGGGTCAATTTGATTGACACATGAAACTACCGTCCACAGGAAAGGAGGAGGGGTGAAAAGAATTTGGCACTTCATCCATCTGGGTAAATCGTCCTACATGAAAAATAGGTGGAGCTAACAGGAACTTGGACATAGTAATTAGCTAGCGTGGAAACTAGCCAGGGATGAAGAGAATAAAACTACATGCATGGCCAGCAAGACTGCAGACGCATTTACAATAGCATTCTTAGGATACCTACTGGAGAAATATTAACATTTCGTTCTGTTGGACTTCTGTACGAAGTATTATGACAGGATTTCCTAGCTATAACCCAGGTAATACCATTACTCTGATTAGTTTGTCTGCTAGTCTGAAGGCTTGTGTAGTTTCTTGTTCTGCATATTCTCCAAAACTTTACACTCGTGGATTTTCTTTGTACTTAATGTTCCAGTTCTAGCTTTACGATTTCACTGAGAACTATTTTCTTCTTTCATTCACCACTTGGTTGTCTGATTTGTTGTATGTGATAATTTGGAGAAATCCAGTATCCAAGCTTCATGAGCATGTGGCTTATGCATGTACAGGAGATATATTTAGAATCATCCTGTATGATGTTAAACATTGGGGAGACTGACTACTTAGGAGAAATTCCTGAGAGCTACCAGTCTCTTAATAGCGTCCAATTAACATTGATTATTTGGACCAACACTTTGAGTGCCTACCAAGATTATGGTGAAACCACTTGGTTTGAGGAATGGCACCAGTTCACCTTGTCTGCATGATGTCTGCATGAGGACAGACATGACTTAGGACATTCAATATCCCAGACAGATTCAGGGAAGGCATTTAATGTTCGACAGGACTGTGCGACCAGCCCTTCCGACAAGACAGTATGAATGAATCATAAAGGGAAAGAGTAAGTGAGGTGAACTTATATGGGAAACACTGCATTACATAAATGTATGTGAATATGTATGTTTTAAGCTATAGATGTTCTAAATAGTTTTATGAATATATACATACATATTTATTTATTTAGAACGGATATATGTTTATGTAACATGCCATCATCTGTCATCATACCATCATATATTATGACTTGAATGCATGTTTATATGAATATATAGACATATGTGTTTGAGATGTGTAGACGTAGATACTACCCATCTCCGTTCGTTTCATTCCAGATCTCTTAGGAGCAATGGACAGTCAACAACCCATATCAGGAAGTGACTTAGCCTTGTGAAGGGACCACTTTGGACTCTTCAATCTGACAGTGAACTGCGTCTCACTGGGGGAAGCATGACCTTTGTGACCTCTTAAGTTACGTATACCATATCATCATCATATGATCATCAATAGCAATAATAAACACAGTTGTTGTATTTTAAACTCAGTTGTCTGTATAATTCTAAATGTTTATAAATGTTTGTGTAGCGTAATCAAGTACACACATTATATCATTTAGTGGGGGTTCGCACACATTGTCCAGAAGGGGGAAGTTATGTCAGGGAGGGACCTTGCCTATGCAGTCATAAGTAACCAGATTACGTTACATAGCTTAACCCCTCCTTTCTCACTTCTGGTGATACCAAGTACAGCCACATCTATATAGATATATTCTATCTTCAACGAGCCACTTCTTGGCTGTTTTCTTGAGTATCAGGGACAGTGTCTTAAATCAGCATAAAAGACATTTGTTCCACGTTTTCTCTCTGGGATCTGGGGTGGTAATTAGTCCTTTCTGACAGAGTTAGGGGATCTTAAACTGCATCCAGAACTAAACACCAGTAGAAGAAAATGATTTTGGCTGAGTGGTTGCCCATCAGGGATCTAACCCCAGCCAGTTGGTGACAAGCACTAGCAAAGACATAGAAAGATACAGATTCTGGCAGTGAGAAACAGAACAAGGTGCAGCACTAGCAAAGACATAGAAAGATACACATTATGGCAGTGAGAAACAGAACAAGAATAATCAGAATAATTTACTTTCCAGTGCCAAGCAACACAGTATTCATTAAAATGTTGTTACAATATGAAATAAATAGGTTAAAGTGCAATAAAGCTATGAAAATGTAATAAATATTTTTAAAAAAAAACACGAAGTGTAGGGCATAAAAAAGAGAACAGAGGATGTTGCAGCAATGTTTGATGTACTAAGTGACATACATATACACACAAAACAGTCTTTGATGTACTAAGTGACACACACATACACACAAAACAGTCTTTGATGTACTAAATGACACACACACATACACACAAAACAGTCTTTGATGTACTAATTGACACACACATACACACAAAACAGTCTTTGATGTACTGTTATTCAGCAAACAAACACAAGACAGCTGAATGTTATGTAAGAAAGTCCCATAATATACCATGTGCCATTCTTAGCAGCCCAGGCAATCATGTTCCTGAACAACACCTGCCCTATGTATAAAACATCTGCCCTATGTATAAAACATCTGCCCTATGTATAAAACATCTGCCCTATGTATAAAACACCTGCCCTATGTATAAAACACCTGCCCTATGTATAAAACATCTGCCCTATGTATAAAACATCTGCCCTATGTATAAAACACCTGCCCTATGTATAAAACACCTGCCCTATGTATAAAACACCTGCCCTATGTATAAAACATCTGCCCTATGTATAAAACACCTGCCCTATGTATAAAACATCTGCCCTATGTATAAAACATCTGCCCTATGTATAAAACATCTGCCCTATGTATAAAACACCTGCCCTATGTATAAAACACCTGTCCTATGTATAAAACATCTGCCCTATGTATAAAACATCTGCCCTATGTATAAAACATCTGCCCTATGTATAAAACATCTGCCCTATGTATAAAACACCTGCCCTATGTATAAAACACCTGCCCTATGTATAAAACATCTGCCCTATGTATAAAACATCTGCCCTATGTATAAAACACCTGCCCTATGTATAAAACACCTGTCCTATGTATAAAACATCTGCCCTATGTATAAAACATCTGCCCTATGTATAAAACATCTGCCCTATGTATAAAACATCTGCCCTATGTATAAAACACCTGCCCTATGTATAAAACACCTGCCCTATGTATAAAACATCTGCCCTATGTATAAAACATCTGCCCTATGTATAAAACATCTGCCCTATGTATAAAACACCTGCCCTATGTATAAAACATCTGCCCTATGTATAAAACATCTGCCCTATGTATAAAACATCTGCCCTATGTATAAAACACCTGCCCTATGTATAAAACACCTGCCCTATGTATAAAACATCTGCCCTATGTATAAAACATCTGCCCTATGTATAAAACATCTGCCCTATGTATAAAACATCTGCCCTATGTATAAAACATCTGCCCTATGTATAAAACACCTGCCCTATGTATAAAACATCTGCCCTATGTATAAAACACCTGCCCTATGTATTCTTGTGAAACAACAGCATATCTTGCATATGTTTGCTGAAGAAGGCTTGCTGCCACAATGTCCTCTGTTGTCTGTAATTGTATTTCGTAAAGCTATCCCACACTTTATGTTTTTATATTCTTTATATAAGAATATTGTTAATTCTGAAGAAATGATATGATACACTACAGCATTTAAATGACCATTACTAATATGTTCAATACAAAAGAAACACAGACTGCTTCTACAGTTCTACACCTAATGGCTATCTCTTATTGTTGAAATAACATTGTCATCACCAAAGTAGCAGCTTCTACATTCTAAACTCACAGACTTAACAAACAATGCTATTAATTCTAGAAGCAATACCGAAGTTTCAAACACATTAAATGAAAATGTGATTATTTTATAATCCAGTCATCCCGGGAAGGTTAACCCGGTCAACAAATGCCCGCAGAAGTCGGATGTGTCGGCCTAACGGCGCAAGAACGCAGCTCTGCTGTAAACAGGCACAACGCAATCACATCCGAAAAAAAAACTCCGGATGAACGAAGAAGAAGAATCCAGTCATGAAGTTTCAAATAATCTAAACAAATAATGTGATTAATTCTAAACACCCATACCAAGTTTACAGACCCCCAGTGGCTTTAACATCTGATGGCTATTTTTAGAGTTGCAATGAACATATTAAAACATCAAAGTTGCTACCTCAATATCTAGGAATGTGTGAAATGGGAAACAAATATGATATTACACTGAACACACAGAGTTGGAAGCATCACCATTTGCACAAAAATGCATAAACAATCAATGTGGTTACTTATGAAAATTTCAAGCTAACTAGAGATAAATGCACACCAGACAATCAAATCAAAGATCAGAAAAATGAAATGTTCTACTTAAACACACAAGAAAACAAACATGCATATTGTAAGCCTGTGGGCATCATTCAAGTACTACAGATACAAGCATGTGTGCAGTGTGTCCACAATTTGTTCAGAATGTTTTCAAAACAGTCTTTGATTAGAGACAAGAAACAAGAGACACACACATAAACAAACAACATTCACCAAATAGAAACATTAAAAACAAAAGTTGCATGTTCTCTGCTGGATGTTGCAATCATCCTCAAATTGATTTTCTAGGCAATTTATACAATTGTGATTGTGAGAAAGTATATGTGTATGTGAGGGAGTGTGTATTTGCGTGTTATCGAGTGGGTGCATAACTGTGAGAGTTTGGGTAAATGATGTAAGTAGGTATGCAGGTTTGTGTGTATGTGTTTACGAATGTGTACGTGTGTCTGCCTGCCTTCTGTCTCTCTCATAACATGGTAATATGCATTGTTTATGTTTACATAATTCATTTGACAATGTTTTTTTCCCTATATGAATGTAACATGCATAATGATAAACAAAAGATGAGTGATTGGAAGGGCCGAATATAAGACAGGCACGCGTGCCCAATTTATGACCCTTTGAAAGTAAAGTTTGTTTGTTTGTTTGTTTGTTACATTCAGTAGTTTGCAATTTCTATGTGAACAAGAAGTCAATAATTCAGTCTAAACTTAATGCCGGTGTAGGGGTTGAACCGCCAACCTCACCATCAGCACACTGGAAGTTTAAGAGCAAGTGCTCTGATCCATTTAACCATTTTGATGCCTTATAAGCAAGAAAACATGTTCTGTACAGCTCATTAGTCTCAAATCTACAAGCCAAAACAACAGAACAACCAAATCTACCACATACACAAGAATAAAATAGTCCTGAAGCTAATCCAACACCACAACAATTGCAACCTATCTCAAGCAAGAAGCAAATCTGATTAAACAAAAGCTACAGTAACATACAACATATTTACTGCAGAAAGTATGAAGATAAAAACATGCAATAATAATAAAATACATAATGCTCTTCAAAAAGCTGAAAACATGCACACTGAATGGTGTATACTTGAATGAAATGCTAGAATAATGTACAAGCAATTATCAGCAGATTATGTAAAGATAAATCCAGGGCAAAAAATAAGGGGGGGGGGGAGGGGGGAGGTACTGCTACTGGGGTGTGAAGTTTTAGGCCTACACATATTCTAAACCATGATATATGAGGCTGGGTAGGTCAGCATGGCCGAATAGATAAGAGCGCGTGTTCTTAAACATCCGGTGTGCTGATGTCAAGGTTAGGGGTTTAACCCCTACACCGGACAGTTGGACTAAAATGTTGACCTGTCATCTTTGACTTGGGGACATAAATTACAAGTACCTCTAAAGTCGGAGTGGGTTCACCTGATGGCGAGGGGCACTGTTAATAGGGAAAGCTAATCCACGCGCAAGTGGTGTGTATGGACTACGCTTAAATTCAAAGTGAGCAAGAGCTAAAAAAAATGAGGCTGGGTGGTCACTTCCCTTCCTCATCACCTGTCCCTCCTAGAAAATTCCAAGAAAATTCAAAAAATTTCCTGGTACCTATTTTTATGAGGCTGGGCAGACCTCAGAGCCTTACTGGCCGGGAGAACATAATCCTGCTTCTGCTGGGGATTTGACCTGGACCACTGTCTTGATAGGCAAGTGCACTACCCACTATGCCATCATGGCAACATATGTCATCATATTTTACAACATATGTAACCATATCTGAATATGAACTGTTTCATGAATATTGAACAATACAAACACGCACACACGACACAGTAATAATAACAAAAGAGGTTATAAAACAGTGATTCTCATACTATCTTTGGTCCGCCTTGCCTTATCGGACATATCTAAGGCACTCATAATGATACTCAAACATATATCTCCTTCATTGTTTAAGTATCATGCATGTTTTCCAAAACTATATATGTCTACCGCCTTTGAGGGGAAGGTATCATCTCACTTTGGGAACCACTGATACAGAACTCTTCAGTGTGAAAGTAAGTAAAGATGAAAATCTACATGTCTTTTTTGTATTTATTTAGTTACATGCTGAATTATCATATTATACATTTGTTATATTCTGTTCAGAATGAAGTACTGTTTGTTCATAAAATTATTTCTTATCAATAAATTTATGAGGTTGAATTATCAAAACTACTAATAAAAATCAGTGCCAAACAAGTAACAAAATCTACTTACATATATACGTTATACACACAAACACACACATATATATATATTCTGTCCCAGAAGTACAACAACATATTGTGTTCCTTACCCATTGAGATCTGTCTTCTGAGCCACACTAGAGTAGATAAACAGCATGGCTCAGTTAACTCTATGCCAGAAGACTAACTCACCATAGAAAAATAACCATGGTAAAACAACAAAATAATTAACAAGACGGTTCTAAATTGCTGTTATAAAAGCAGGGAGTGCAGAGTTTGGGTGAGCACCCAATCTTCCAAATTCCTCCATGGCATGTGCATTCATCAGTTTTGGCAGCAAAAGTCCAACTCCTGGCCTTCCCGTGGCGGAACTGTTTAAACAGGAGGAGGGGGAACGGCAAGTCTCTGGTGCTGTAAAACCAGACTGCCCTGGATATGTATGTATATACATACACAAGCAGACATGTGTGTATGTACATACATATCTAAACTCAAGTGAGACCACAGTCTATTCTAGCAAAGGAAAGGTGCTGAAGACAGAGGCAATCAGGCAGGAGGTGTACCCCAGAAATCAGGATGCCACGCAACCATGTCAAGCGAATGAAAGAAAAACAATTAATACAAAAACAGGTCAATATCAACACAGACAGAGAAGTGTAACCAAACGCAACTGTTACAGTAAAGATGCTGGGGAAATATTAGCACAATGACAATGATGAGCACAATAATAAATCCAGGGTTTGTTCACATGACATCACTAGCCTAGTAACAATATATTACCAGTACAGTATCATAATAAAACATTACTAGCTAAGCAATGATACATTCTCAATGCAGCAATTACCAGGTACAGTAATTACATATCCCCTGCAGCCATAGTCAATACAGTAATAAAATGCATCCAGCACAGTCATAATCAGTACAGTAATGACATGTTCTCGGTACAGCAATTAGCAGTAGTAATCACACCCTTTCCCCCTCCAATACAGCAGTTACCAGTAACCAGGTACAGTAATGATATATCCCCAGTGCAGCCATAATGAATAAGTAATGACATCTCCCAAGTAGTTATAATCCAACAAAAAAATGAAATGTCTCAAGTACAGTCTTATTCACTGCAGTAATGGTGTGACCCAAGTACAGCAATTACTAGCACAGTAAAGATACACCCCCAGTACAGCAATGAGATATTCCCTTGACACCAATTGCCAGTTACAGTGGTGACATATTTCTAATACAGCAATGACATATCTTCAGTACAGCAATTACCAGTAAAGTAACAGTAGAGTACATCACCTGTGCAGCAATAATGTATCACAGCAACAACGTACCACTAGAACATTACCACCCTATTACCTATACTGCAACAACATACCACTAGTACATTACCACCCTATTACCTGTACTATAACAACATAGTACTAGTACATTACCACCCTATTACCTGTACTGTAACAACATAGTACTAGTACATTACCACCCTATTACCTGTACTGTAACAACACACCACTAGTACATTACCACCCTATTACCTGTACTGTAACAACACACCACTAGTACATTACCACCCTATTACCTGTACTGTAGCAACATGCCACTAGTATATTACCACTCTATAACCTGTATTGTAACATCCCAGGACTAGAAATGTTTGCAAACCTCAATAGTTTTTAACAATAAGCCAGTTTGCCTTTGTCTCTTCGGTAGTGAGATCAGACACCTAGACTTCTCGGATAAAGATGAGAAATGTAAAGCTCACTTTTAACTCGAGCGTAGTCCACACTGGTCTGATTATTTTAGTGTGGGCTAGCTTTCCTTATTACCAGTGCCCTTCGCCATCAGGCAAAGCCACTCTGACTTCAGAGGTACTTGCAATTTATTTTCCCAAGTCAAGGACAAGTCAACATTTAAGTGAAGATGCATTAAAAATGTCCTGGCGGTTGAAAAACAAATAGATAGGCCGTAAAGTCACTTTAATGGCAAAATTAGTAAAGGAAAAAAAAAGCCAAATGTCAGATAAAGAGTCCATTATACAGGATGAAATATGTCTAGAAGACATAAACTTTATACGATTACATAAAACATGTAATTGTAAAACTACACCTCTTAGGCCAAGAGGGATTTTTGTGTATGTTTACTAACTGCCCTAGATTCACAGTCTTATGTTGAAACTGGTTCCATGAAAAATACAAGAATTCACTTTCTAACCTCGAATGAGAGAGAGTGAATGAATGAGTGAGTGAGTGAGAGAGAGAGTGAGAGAGAGAGTGAGAGAGAGAGTGAGAGAGAGAGAGAGAGTGAGTGAGTGAGTGAGTGAGTGAGAGAGAGAGAGAGAGAGAGAGAGAGACATCATGTTGATGACTACTTGCCCACTATCACCATGAGACAACTCTGCACACTGGTGTTATGGATTTGGTTATTGAAAAAAATTATAATTCGTTATATAACAAGCATTCAATATAATTGCCTGATCATGCAGGAAGCAGTCATAATAAATTCAACTTTCCGGCCATGTTATGATGCCATGCTGCTTTGCTAAGCCTAGAAGTGGCAAAGTAAAAGAACCAACTTTCAGCTAACAAGCTCAAAGAAATGGGACTATTAGGGGACACCCGTAAAGCATTAAAAGTAACTAGCATAGACAATTCTATGGCAGTAAAGTAGAAACATGAAGTCTTAAACTTTAACATGTTATAGGTTATCCAAAGATTCTTTAACAAAAATGAATTCTTCATGAAAAACAGAAACATCACAACT
Source organism: Cepaea hortensis (assembly GCA_963921405.1). Taxonomy (NCBI): domain Eukaryota; kingdom Metazoa; phylum Mollusca; class Gastropoda; order Stylommatophora; family Helicidae; genus Cepaea; species Cepaea hortensis. The sequence continues at coordinate 69,776,671 of OY992892.1, read as the reverse complement.
ACAAAAATTTGCTTGCAAAAATTGCACCTGGCCTGTTCTTCAGTAAGGATGCGAATGCTGAACAATGAGTAGTGAAACAATGAAGAAACGGGGGAAGTGGAGATGTGGTTTTTGAGAAGAATGTTAAGAATATCATGGACAGAGAAGCAAACAAGAACAATGAGGTACTGAGAAATCCAGGTGTTAAAAGATCACTCATCAAATTCACAAGGAAAAGACACACAAAATTTATCCAGGCTAGTCTTTCTAGGTCAAGTTTGACTGATTTGTTTCATTTTATCTTTTAAGAAAACCTGATTTAAAATGTTTAGGGGAATTTTAACGAATTAATGAAACCAATAAAAGATCATACAAAATGCGTGTATTCCCCCATACACCAAGGACAGAGATCTGCGGAGGCATGAATGCGCAAGCCATTTGGGAAGGCAGATGGTGACGACAATAATGACCTCATAAAGTTGAAAATGTGAAAAAAAATATAAATTACGACTTTCCTTTCCTGTGCAAGCTGGCAGGTATGAAAAATACTGAAATAAAAATGATCTTAGGATTAAATAAATTGAAAACTAAAGTGTCTTACCTCAACTGGGCTCTCATTGGTTAGCTTTCTTGCCAGGTAAGGTGTAAGCAGGGAGTACAAAGACTTTTTTACAGAAGGATTGTCTGGCGTGGTTAGTTCATTCTCACTGCTATAGAAGCCTGCTAATCTCCCGCTGGCCACCACACTCATCTTTGCCAGGTAGTTGGCAACTTCCTAAACCCAAATAAGGAAAACATGCGATGAATTTGAACATTTTTGTGATAGTAAATGGAGTAAAGGTAAGATAGGAGTAGGATGCGACGATTTAGGCCTTCACGTATCAAAGGCTATGGAAATATGGGGTTGGGGTGAACAATTTTCTTCAATAATGGAAGACCAAAATTCAAAGAGCCACACAAAGACCACCGAATTCTCCATCAACTCTGCCAATGATATTCTCCATGTAACAATCTCAGTCCATCCGGCATCATTTCCTTTGGTCTGCTTCTTCTATCAGTGATCTTTCTCGTCATCACAATGTTTTCCAATGCCTCTCTTCTCATGACATGACCAAAGAATGCCGTTTGTCTCTTTTCTTTATAATATCATATAATGTTCTACTTTCATTTGCCTCTTCAGGCAATTGTTGTTAGTAACTCTGGCAGTCAAATCATTTGCCTCAGGAACTACTCTCTACTCTTCCAAGCACATCCAAAATTGTTCATTCATGTTCCATGATTCACTGCTATACAGCAAAAGTTGTTCTATACAACATTTCAGCACTCTCTTTCTGACATTCAATGATAGTGAATTATTGCATAATATTCATTTTCTTAAATGCAGTTTTCCCTTGACCTATCCTGCTCTTAATCTCAGTTACACATCTTCCATCTGATGTTATGATTGTCCCTTGGTATTTACATTTATTAACTTGGTTTTATTTTATTTTCTTATGTGGATTTTCTTTTCTATACTTTACCTGTTGGTTACTCTCCTGACTTTTCTCCACGCCTCCCTCCTCCAAGGTGTAGTCATAATTGAAGAGGTACAGCAGCAAGTGCCACAGCACACCAGACTGAAACAAATTGGTCTGCAGCCAGAAATCCACACAGAAAGCGCTGACGCACTCACAAACAACGGCACACAGCTTGGGAAGATTCTGGAAAGAAATATCAATCTTGTTGAGGCATGCTGTATTCAACCTTGTTTCTGAAATATTAAATGTAGCTATAACAATGCATACTGGCCATCTACAGGGGGTGCAGAGCCAGCCAATTTATCAGCTCGTTCATTTCCCTCAACTCCCGCATGTCCCGGGACGAAGATGAAGGTGACTTTGCGGACAACAGACTTCCGCAGCGACTCAGTCCACTGTCTACGTACAGATCCAGCTTCGACCTTCTGAATCATGCTCATTGAATCACTTAGTACACACACGTTGGTATAATGCTGTGATTCCAGCCATATGAGAGCCTGTGTAACTGCCATCACCTCCATCGTCATGCTGCTCGTGGTCATAGAGTGGGCACCACTGGATTCTTGAACGGTTCGGCCCGCTGAACGGGCTGTAAATGCCCACGCACTTCTCTGCTGCTTTACAACAGATCCATCTGTATAGATGAGCACTTCGGGGCTATCTGAGTGATCATAGATGAGCGCGTTAACCTCTGCATTGACAGCGGCAGGGTTCTGCTCTCTGCACCGTCTGTCGAGTGTGATAATGCAGGAGAAGGTACACTTAAAAGCTGGAGGCACCGGCACCCATTCCTTGCCGGGGTTGATACTGGTAAGACTGCAGACCTGTCCGACGACATCTTCCGCCCGACCCATCCATGATTTGCCCCTCTATAGCCTGTCACCCTTTTCTCTGAATACAGCGTCATGCAGAGGGTGCTGCTAATCTGCACTTATTTTTAAGTATGCACGAGCTCTCCAGATCTTGATCCTGTGTTCCATTGTCGGGAAGTCAAGGAGGTATCTCATTGCTACACAGCTGGTGTCTCTCGTGCAGCCCAAAATGATGCGCATGGCTTCGTTTTGTACCTTTTCAAGTCTTCCAATCTGTGTAGGGCTGACAGTGAGGATGGCCAGGGCATACTCGATGCGTGAAAGCACAAGTCCTTGGAACAGAAGTAATAGCAGTCTTTGCTCGATATTGGCAGTCGCCATGACTCTCATTGCTGCCAAACCTTTTCGGGCCTTCGTTATGACATAATCGACATGATCTCTGAAGGACAGGCTACGATCAAGCCTCACGCCAAGATATGTCATTGACTGGGTTCTACTCAGAATGCTCCCATCCATTCTCACTGCCGGCAGGTCTGTTTTCACAATATGGTTGTTTAGTGAGAACCATGTAACCGTTGCCTTTGCAGGGTTGACCAGGGCATCGGCATCAGCACACCATGAGGAAATTCGATCTAGTTCGCCCTGCATATAGTTGGCAACCGCCTGTCTATCTCGACCCTGTCGATACCACTAGAAGTTATACCAACCTTATAATATAAAATCCCTGTACACCACTAGAAGTTATACCAACCTTATAATATAAAATCCCTGTACACCACTAGAAGTTATACCAACCTTATAATATAAAAACTCTGTACACCACTAGAAGTTATACCAACCTTATAATATAAAATCCCTGTACACCACTAGAAGTTTTACCAACCTTATAATATAAAATCCCTGTACACCACTAGAAGTTATACCAACCTTATAATATACAATCCCTGAACGCCACTAGAAGTTATACCAACCTTATAATATAAAATCCCTGAACGCCACTAGAAGTTTTACCAACCTTATAATATACAATCCCTGAACGCCACTAGAAGTTTTACCAACCTTATAATATAAAATCCCTGAACGCCACTAGAAGTTATACCAACCTTATAATATAAAACACTGTACACCACTAGAAGTTATACCAAACTTATAATATAACATCCCTGTACACCACTAGAAGTTATACCAACCTTATAATATAAAACACTGTACACCACTAGAAGTTTTACAAACCTTATAATATAACATCCCTGTACACCACTAGAAGTTTTACCAACCGTATAATATAAAATCCCTGTACACCATTAGAAGTTATACCAACCTTATAATATAAAAACAATGTACACCATTAGAAGTTATACCAACCTTATAATATAGAAACAATGTACACCACTGAAAAGTCACACACCAAGCGTTTGAGACGTAAGATGGTGCATGATGGTGGAAATGACCACGTGTTCACATGCACCCACTGTGAACGGACATTTACAGCGCAAATTGGCCTTATCAGTCACACTCGCTACCGCCATAGTTAAAAGTTATTATGCCTTTTTAAAGCACAAACTATCTTCTGTCAAGACGGCAAGGTGCCAATGATGATGACACCACTAGAAGTTATACCAACCTTATAATATAAAAACTCTGTACACCACTAGAAGTTATACCAACCTTATAATATAAAATCCCTGTACACCACTAGAAGTTATCATTGGCACCTTTCCGTCTTGACAGACGATAGTTTGGTACATTGTGCTTCAAAAAGGCTTAATAACTACAACCCAAGGCGGTGGCGAGTGTGGCTGGTAAGGCCAATTCTTGCTGCAAATGTTCGCCCACAGTAGGTGCATGTGAAAACATGGTCATTTCCACCATTTTGCACCATCTTACGTCTCTCACGCTCTGTGTGTGCTTTATCTGCAATCATTTTCTCCTTTGTCTTTATTCCATTTCTGATAGTTGCCCTCCATGCAACACATTCAGCGGCGACGTGCTCCCAATGTGCATTATCAATGCCTGTATCAATCATGTCCCGCTTACACACATCTTTGTATCGTAGTAGAAGCCGACCCTGAGATCTCCTACCCGTCTGTAATTCACCAAAAAGATGTCCTTTGGTAGTCTACCATCATCCATCCTCCTAAGATGTCCTATCCATCTAAGTCTACAAAGACTGAGTATGGAATACACCGCCACACAACATGATCTTTCCAATACTTCAGTATTTGTGATTTTGTCTTGCCACTTAATACCAAGTATTCTTCACAGACACCGCATATGAAAGCTGTTTAAACGTTTCTCTTGGCGTGAGTAAGTTGTCCAGGTTTCACTGCCATAAAGAAGAGTACTAAGGACACAGGCTTGGTAGACGAGGACTTTTGTTTTGGCAGTAAGCTTCCTGTTCTCCCAGACTCTTTTTGCTAACATGTTCATTGTTGTTGCTGCCTTGCCAATCCTGATGTTGATTTCCTGATCGAGGGATAATTTGCTATTTACCTCTGATCCTAGATATGTAAAATGGTCTACTATCTCCAGTTCGGCGTCGTCAATAAAGATTGATGGTACACCATGTGCACCTTGTGACATAATCTGTGTCTTCTTTTTGTTAATTGTTAAACCAAATTCAGAACAAGCATTGGAGAATGATGATAGTAGATGTTGTAATTCTTCCTCAGAGTGGGTCGTAATCGCAGCATCATCCGCAAAAAGCAACTCTCTGATTAGTACCCTGCTAATTTTGGTCTTGGCCTTCAATCTCTGAGCATTATAGAGGCCACCATCTGAGCGTGAGTGAATGTATATACCGTCATCCTGATCACGAAAGGCATATTTCAGTAGAAGTGAAAAGTATATCCCAAAGAGGGTGGGGGATAGTACACAACCTTGCTTAACTCCACTCTTGATTTCAAACTCTTCTGAAGTTGAGCCATCAAACTTGATTATACCCTTCATGCCTGTGTGGAACGATTCCACAATGGACAGAAGAGTTGGTGGGCAGCCAATCTTCTTTAGTGCTTTGAACAGACCCTCACGACTGACCAAATCGAATGCCTTTGTGAGGTCGATGAAGGCAATAAACAGTGGCTGATTTTGTTCCCGACATTTTTCTTGCATCTGTCGCAATGAGAATATCATATCAATGGTAGACCGGTTCTGACAGAAGCTGCACTGTGATTCGGGATAGACTTGATCTCCCAGGACTTGAAGTCTGTGCAGGACAATTCTGGCAAATACTTTCCCAACAATACACAGAAGTGAGATACCCCTATAGTTGTTACAGTCGCTCCGATCTCCCTTGTTCTTGTACAGCGTTATGATGTCTGAATCTTTGAAATCCTGTGGGACTTGTCCTTCTCGCCAGCAGAGCTCTATTAGCTGGTGGATCTGTAGAGCGAGTGTGTCTTGCCCACTCCTGATTACCTCTATTGGAATCCCATCCTTACATGGAGCCTTGCCAGATGCAAGCTCATTTATAGCACACTTAACTTCTGTTATAGTGGGAAGTGTGTCCAGGTGGTCAAGAGTTGGTAGGGCCTCTATGGCGTTGAGGGCATCATCCGCTAGCTTGGTCTCACTTGAGTAAAGCTCTAAATAGTGCTCGACCCATCTATCCATCTGCTGTTTCTTATCAGTGATGATTTCTCCAGTCAAGGTTTTCAGCGGTGCGCTTCTTTTGATCATTGGACCACAGGCTTTCTTTATCCCTTCATACATGCTTCTGATGTTTCCCTTATCACTTGCGATTTGAATGGACTCACATAACTTGATCCAATAGTCATTCGCACACTGCCTGGCAGCCTTTTGTACATCCTTCCTCGCTTGCTTCAGCTCACTCAGAGTGTTACGCTTTGGTCTTTCCTTGTTTCTTAAGAGAGCTAAATTCTTTTTATCAATCAAGGGCTTCAGTATCTGGCTGTTTGCCGCAAACCAGTCCTGCCTCTTATGATCCACAGTGCCGTAAACCCCTACCGCTGTTTTATAAATAGTTTCCTTAAGTTTACTCCATTTATAATTTACTATACAATTTTCTGATGTATCATTGAAAGCGTCTTCAAGTTGCTGTTGAAATTCAAAGCACTTTCCAGGATCGTGAGTGTTAATAATATTAATCCTGGGGCTAGACTTGTGTTTAGCTGTGTAGATTCTCTTTGGTCTCAGTCTAACCCTTGCAACAACCAAAGAATGATCTGTATCACAGTCAGCACTGTGGTAACTTTGAGTTAATGATGTATGGTTCAGATGTTGTCTCCGTGTGATAATGAAGTCCAGCTGATGCCAATGGCCAGATCTTGGATGTTTCCATGTGACCTTATGCATCTCTTTTGTTTTAAAAAAGGAGTTTGTAATACATAGGTCATTTCTAGTGCAATGCTCCAGCAGCCCCATTATCATTCATGCGACCGATGTTGTATTTTCCAAGGCACACTGGCCATGAACTCGAGTCCTTGCCCACACGAGCATTGAAATCACCGAGCATATAAATGTAGTCGGATTTTGGAACTGCCTTGATCGCAGAGTCTAGCTGCTCATAGAACGTATCCTTCACATCATCAGAGGAAGCGAGTGTCGGTGCATATGCAGTGAGAATGGTGGCAAATCCATGGATGTTTCCATGTGACCTTATGCATCTCTTTTGTTTTAAAAAAGGAGTTTGTAATACATAGGTCATTTCTAGTGCAATGCTCCAGCAGCCTTTGCCCATTATCATTCATGCGACCGATGTTGTATTTTCCAAGGCACACTGGCCATGAATTCGAGTCCTTGCCCACACGAGCATTGAAATCACTGAGCATATAAATGTAGTCGGATTTTGGAACTGCCTTGATCGCAGAGTCTAGCTGCTCATAGAACGTATCCTTCACATCATCAGAGGAAGCGAGTGTCGGTGCATATGCAGTGAGAATGGTGGCAAATCCACAAGAGGTTGCCAAGCGCAGTGATAATAATCTTTCATTACCTCCAGCTGGGATATCAATCATTCCCAGTAGCGAATTCTTCACTGCAAAGCCCACACCATGTTGCCTTTTTTCTGCCTGCCCTCTTCCCTTCCAAAAAAAGGTGTAATTGTTTTCCCTAAGTGACCCTTCCTCAGCGAGGTGAGTCTCCTGCAGGCCAGCAATATCAATGTTAAGACGATTGAGTTCAGCATCAATCACAGCCGTTTTTCTCACATCGTCAATATTTGTCAAGTCAGTGGAAAATCCAGGACACATGGTTCTCATGTTCCAGGTTGCAAGCCGTAGCTTGAGGTGTCTATTATTCTTTTTATTAGTACCTGGTGCATTGGTTTTACAGCCTGCGATTCAGATTTTGTCATAGCCCCAAGCACCCATTGAAGCAGGCAGGCCGTGGCGGATCAGCACCCAATTGGCCGGGGGCTGCACAGCTTGAGGCGGGCGGTAGCTGATTAGTGACACCTGTAGGTGTCTCCCACCGTCAGAGGCAACGCGTGGCGCCCCATGTCTACGCCAACTGACAAGGACTTATAACCCGTAACAGTTGCCTCTCGCTTTGATTCCGAGACCGGTTAAGACCAGGGATGGAGTTATTGCCTCTCCATAGCACAAAGCCTGGGCTAAAATAAAGAAACCATGTGTTGCCCATGCAGCATGATCCCTCTCTCGGCCTGCCTAGTTCACTCCAGAGGAAAGTCTGGAAGTTATACCAACCTTATAATATAAAAACTCTGTACACCACTAGAAGTTATACCAACCATATAATATAAAATCCCTGTACACCACTAGAAGTTATACCAACCTTATAATATAAAAACACTGTACACTACTAGAAGTTATACCAACCTTATAATATAAAACACTGTACACCACTAGAAGTTATACCAACCTTATAATATAAAATACTGTACACCACTAGAAGTTATACCAACCAGATAATATAAAACACTGTACACTACTAGAAGTTATAACAACCATATAATATAAAACACTGTACACTACTAGAAGTTATACCAACCTTATAATATAAAAACACTGTACACCACTAGAAGTTATACCAACCTTATAATATAAAACACTGTACACCACTAGAAGTTATACCAACCATATAATATAAAACACTGTACACTACTAGAAGTTATACCAACCATATAATATAAGACACTGTACACCACTAGAAGTTATAACAACCATATAATATAAAAACTGTGTGCGCCACTAGAAGTTATACCAAACATATAATATAAAACACTGTACACTACTAGAAGTTATAACAACCATATAATATAAAACACTGTACACTACTAGAAGTTATACCAACCATATAATATAAAAACCCTGTACACCACTAGAAGTTATACCAACCATATAATATAAAAACTCTGTACACCACTAGAAGATATACCAACCTTATAATATAAAATCCCTGTACACCACTATAAGTTATACCAACCTTATAATATAAAACACTGTACACCACTAGAAGTTATACCAACCTTATAATATAAAAACCCTGTACACCACTAGAAGTTATACCAACCTTATAATATAAAATCCTGCACAAGTCCTTGATGATGGCCGAATGTTCCTGTATTTTTTCCCTGCACCCTTCAAACTGGGCAGCTACAGCGTAACACTTGGCGATGTAGGTACACACCTAGCTCAACCAATGAAAACATGTCATTACAAAACTAGATCTTTTAATGAAAGATTTTTATTTTTCATTTAAAGAGCTGTGCATAGTGGTTAGTGCACTGGTATACAAATAGTTAGTTGCATATTCTTTGCAGGATGTCATACTCAATCTCAACATTTTTGGCCGTTTGTGATTTCTTCGCAAATTTACATTCAGCAGTTTGCCACTGCTTTCTGAACAACAGGCACTAATAACTTTGTATGGGGAAATCACTCAAGGCGTCTGCTTCCAAATCGCCCGCAGCTGTGTTTCAAACGCGGTATTCGAGAATACAAATTGCATTCGTATTCACTTCGCCACAGAGTTCTGCTGTGAGGTAGTGAATCTTGGAATGTGAATAAACAACTAAACTAAAAAACTTTATTTTCAAAGGGTTAAGAATTGGGCATGCAGGCTCGTCTAACATTCTGCCCTTCTATCACTCTCTTTCATACATTATATCATTCACACATCATTCAAGGCTAACTGAAAGCAGCAACAATATAAAAGATATGCATTACAAAGGCATGTGGAAAATGAAAAATCAATACTACACGACTCAGTAATAGTAATGACTGGTGTGGCACTTGTTATTAGCTATGTGGAATATACTGGCCTACCGAAAGGGGACTGGCTGTTATACTAGGGTTTTATTATTATTATTATTATTATTAAGGGGGAAGGTAATCCGTACTGAGATAGTGTTCAAATAATTTGCGATTATAAGTACATGGATTGGTGATGTCTTTTGCAGAGATGTAATGCCTGCGAATCTACAACCTTGACCAAACTGTAAGAACATGATGTCAAAAAAAGGGGTGAAGCTAGACAAGAGTGCTGTACAAGGACTCAAGAAGAGTAGTCAACCACCACAGAACCAGTGTCAGCTGCCACTATATGCTGAGGGAGATACTAATGAGAGGATCCGAGAACATATGGACTTAATGACTCGATGTGCAGTGAGGATAATTTGACAATTAACTAACTAAGTAGAGATGTGATTTCTGAGACAAATGTTGTGAATATCTTGGACGGTCAGAGTAACCAACAACAACTACAGGGAAAAGGCTAATGAAAGTAGAATAGTAGACATAACTATAAGAAAGACAAACAGTGTTTTACGATCACGTAATGAGAAGAGAGACACTGGAGAGCAACCTATGTCTGAAACAACCAGTGGTAGTAGAGGCAGAGGTTGTCCAAGAGAAATTAAATGTGATGGTATAAGATGGTGGCATGGAGAAATGTCAGCAGTAGAACTGATCCAGAACAACCAAGAACCAAAGATCTGTGGAGAGACATGAGCATCTAAGCTATCTGGCAGTTACGTGAAGATGCTGTTGTGTCCTGGTACCCATTTCATTAGGTCGGGTAGATCTCAGAACTGTAGTGATTGGAAACAATTCAACCCCACCACTACTGATGGACTAATTGTAGAACATGTACAAGGAGTTATACAAAGCGTTAACTGTAACTGTAGTTCTTACATTCATCAATACCAAGGCTCTGTACAGATAGTGTTATTTTTTTTAATGTTCCCTCGATTTGAACTCAAGGGTAGTCCATACATGTGTTACTACTGGGGAGTCCACTGGACTGAGTTTTCCGTGTGGATTAGCTTTCCCTATTGCTAGTGTCCCCTGGCATCAGGCGAACTCAAGCCAACTTCTGAGGTACATATAAATTACGTCCCCAAGTCAGGGATGAGAAGTCAACATTTTAGTTCACCTGGCCAGTTTAGGGGATGAACCCACTACATCAGCATCAGCACACCGGAAGTTTAAGATAAGGTGAACCCACTCCGACTTCTGAGTTACTTATAATTTATGTCCCCAAGTCAGGGATGATAAGTCAACATTTTAGTTCACCTGACCGGTTTAGGCGTTGAACCCACTACATCAGCATCAGCACACCGGAAGTTTAAGATGAATGCTCTTATCCATTTTGTCATGCTGACCTGACAGTGCGTCTAAACCTATTGTTGAGAGGGGTAACAGGGGAAGCAACTGCTTCTTCTTTGTCAGTTTCCTGAGCCTGAATGGCTCTTTGCTGTTTCCATTTCTTTCTATCCTCTATGATGTTACATCATTCTAGAACATTTTGTTCTCTAAGAACAAGTTATACATGGTCACTCCATCTTAATAAGAGAAAATATGCAGAATACAAATAAGAAAGAAGCTCTTACAGTGACAGCAACATCCTCCTGTTTGCTGGACTGGCTGAGAACACTGACACATCTTGAGAAAGCATCCTGAAGGACCTTTATGACATAAAACAAATGGTGTCAACTGGCAAGATAAACAATGAATACAAGCATTTACAATAAGGTTTTTTATTAAAACAATAACTGACTCACTGCTGTCTACAGTTTAACATAGTAAACAAGCAATTATTTGCGAAATAAGATACAGGAGAGGAAGGTAAGTGGAAGATAAAAGGAAAGACAATAAATTAAAGTTAGTTGCATATCCTTTACAGGACCTCATAGTCAATCCCAGCATTTTTTAGCCGTTTGTGATTTCTTAGCAAGTTTATGTTCAGTAGTTTGCCACTGCTTCCTGAACGACCGGCACTCATACCTTTGTAAGGAAACAAGCGCTAGGCAGTCTGCTTCCAAATCACCAGCAGCTGTGTTTTAAACACAGTATGTGGGATTACGAATTGCATTCTTAACCCCGAAGACAATAAAAATAAAGGCTGTAAAATTAAGGTGGAAATAGACAAAAGAATGAACAACGATAGGAAAGATAATCATGTGAAAGAAGGTACATAAGAAGACAATAATGAAAGGAAGATACAAGAAAGGAAGATAAAAGAGAAAGAATATAAGCAGAAGGAAAATTACAGGAAGGAAGTAGTTGATATTATAATTGAAAACTACAAGGCTAAGTTTACTTTCAGTATCTGTTTACAGACTTGTTGAAAAGAAAACCCTTTCCTGTGCCACTCAGACATCTTGTGATATGATGTTAGACTTGTATGTTCTATGACTACATGGCATATGAAATGTAATGTGGTCGGTTTCATGACTTTAGTTTACAACTGGGTTTTACAACATCAGCAGCATGAGGTTCGGTCACCCCAGGATCATACTTGGTGGTAAAGAAAATAAGCTTAACTATTGTGCTAGGACATATGGGTGTAAGTGGAAATGAACAAGCCGATAAGCTGGCTACTGTGGAAAGCAGACGAGCAATGGACATGACTGATACAGTGAATTCCCCCAGAGAGGTGGAGTTCCACAGATTTGAGTTTTTATGTTAAGTCAATGTCTTTTTGCACTGACAAAGAGCTGTCTTCATCATTATGTAGCAGGTCCTTGGCAAAACATCATTCTCATCACAGCACGCCAAAAAAAACCTCTCAATTTCTTGCTATTTCTCTTGCCTTATGCCCCCTCATGCAATGTCCTCCATCCATCTTCATATTGGTTGACTTTTGCCTCTACTTCCAGGAACTGTGCTTCCATGACTGTTCTTCCCAGGCCACTGTAATATTTAATATGACCAAAGTAATTTAGTTTCCAAGATGTGATGCTGCCTATGAACTATCTTTATGTAAAGTAAATATTGTGACTCTATCAGGCATTACCAACATACAGACCTGAATTCCATTCTCCCTGCGAAGCTCCTCAGCATTTAGAGCCGAGCAGTTGACGGTGTGGTACGCTAGCTCTGAGGCTGCAGACAACAGTGGTGCTGATTTGCTGAACAGCTGGTCATCATTGGTTTCCATCTGAATTGTCTTAATGAGCATGGGGTACCCTGCATACTTGTATGGCTGCAGCTCTGGGGACAATATCATGGATTCCACTTATTCATAGTCAGATTGTTTTCACGGTTATGTATTTAACAATTGATATTGTAGTGGAGTGAGAAAGATGTAGAGACACCATGAAAGTCTTGCTGAGGAGGTGAACATGAACAACTGGGAGAACACTGCCGCTGATCGCCCTGTCTGGTATGCGCAAGGCATAGACAGAATGACAAGAGGCAACACAAGGATATGAGAACTTGGCATGGGATGGATGAAGGCTCATGCTTCACTGAGGGATAAAAGATAGAAGAAAATGAAGAGGATGTGGTGCTGCAGCAGCCGCCACAGCACCATCAGCAGAAGAAGAAGACAAAGAAGAAGAAGAAGGAGGAGGAGGAGGAGAAGGAGGAGGAGGCACAGGAGGAGGAGAAGATGAAGTAGTGGATCTAGCAGGCTTAGAAACTACAGAGAGAAGAAAAAGATAAGAATAATATTTATATGCTAAAACATGTATCTTCCAGCACTGGAAAAGATAAAGACAGTCTAATTACAAATCTTATCATAAGGGTGTGAAGTGTTAATGCATACTTGTTGATCAGCTCATTTCCCCACCACCTCAACTTTCCTCTGAACATTACACACAATATTAGGGGGCTGCGTGGTCTTGAGGTACGGTGTCCGCCTCGAGTGCTGGAGGTCCCAGGTTCAGGCCCCGGTGAGGACCAGGATTTATTTAAAAAATCCACCGGGACTTCCAGTAATTTCCCCTGGTCTCTGGGTAGTGAGATCGGACGCCCGTCTGTATTGTTGTGCACGTAAAAAATCCCTTGGCAGTTGGAAATCGAAAAAGAGTAGCCTAACGGCGCTGCCCGGGCAAAATTTTGAGTTAAAAATCTACCCAAAGCATTTCAGGATCCTCGCCGATGCAACGGAGTTCGTGCATTGAGCTGAGTTTCTCCAAACTCAGGTTTGAGTTAGGAGGAAAATGGAGCACTTATGGGTTAAACCGTGTGCCGTGATGTTGATCCGACTTAAAAAAAAAAAAAAAAAAAAAATTACACACAATTCAATGAACAACTGTGGCACTGGAACTAAAAATTGAGAAAATATTGCTGCTAATTGTTCTGCTTTTTTTTTTCTGCCCTTTATCTTCTACTGAAACACTGGCCTTCAACCAATTCATACTCAGGTGTCCTATCTTTTGGTTTTTATTGCAGTTATTTCTATAACCTATTATAATATTAGAAAAGCCTATTTTTCTCTTGGATGACAGATGCAAATCAATAGTGTAGGAGGCATTTCTGAGCATAGATTGATCTAACCAGCCATCTATGAACCCACTCAATGACTGAAAGAGGACAATAACTTTAGATCTAATGATTGGGGGGGGGGGGGGAGGAATATGCCCTGCTGGAGCTAAGAAAGCCAAAGTCTATGCCTTACTTTCTTGTATCAACTGAAGAGAATTCTCTGAACTACCTGCTGGAGCTAAGAAAGCAGAAGTCTCAATGCCTTACCTTCTTTGTATCCACTGAAGAGAATGCTCTGAACTCTGTGCTGAAGCTAAGAAAGCTGAAGTCTCTATGCCTTACCTTCCTTGTATTGACTGAAGAGAATGCTCTGAACTCTGTGCTGAAGCTAAGAAAGCTGAAGTCTCTATCCCTTACCTTCTTTACATCGACCGAAGAGAATGCTCTAAACACCCTGCTGGAGCTAAGAAAGCTGAAGTCTCTCTGCCTTACCATCTTTACATCGACTGAAGAAAATGCACTAAACTCCCTGCTGGAGCTAAGAAAGCTGTATTCTCTATGCCTTACCGTCCTTGTATCGACTGAAGAGAATACTCTGAGCTTTCAGTATGAGAACTATATTCTGAGGATCTGGTCCATCCTTGATCTTGGTCTTACTGCACAGAAACTCATACGCTTTGTTCACTTGCTCAAACATTTCCTGAGAAAGAGCAAATCATCATGAAGTGAATATTCAGTATGAATAACAAAACTGATACACATCAAGAAATGACAACATGAGTTATAAACACAGTTATTCTGTCTCCAGTTATCTAATATTATAAATATACAGGGATGTGAAGGAATTTTGTTTGTTTAGGTAAGTTGATTCTGGTCTTTTCTATCACAATGAAAAAAACTACGTGTTAAAAATATTTTGCAGACATTCATTTACTTATCATCAGGTTCACTCACACAAATAGAATAAATAATATCTTCTACAAGTGATGCTTTTCCAACTGAAAGCATGCATTTTTGCCAAGTTGGCCAGGATAGTAAGTACTGATAGCTAGTATGCAGGATCACAAGTCTACCTCATTTGTAAAGGATTGCTTTCAATGCACACAGTTATCTCCATAAGTGCTCTTGTTAACTCCCTTAGATCACACAATGAGAATCTCAGCACAGTGCATGAACTACTAGACACCTGTGAAGATCTAAAGTATGTGTACCAGAATCACACCAGGAATGGAATAATAAAAGTAGAAAATTACATACAACAATAAGAAAGAGGAGGAGGAAAGGCAGCAGCAGCATTGGACATGTGACGAGAAGAGAGGCATTGGAAAATATCGTGACGACTGGAAAGATCAGAGGTAGAAAAGGCAGAGGAAAACAAAGGGAGATGATGCTGGATTCAATAAGATGGTGGCATGGAGGAATATTATTAATAGAATTGATCCAGAACAGTAGAGATCTGTGTGGATACACCAACGCCTGTGCTATCTGGCAGGGCACAAGATGATGATGAGTACATTTTCTAACCTGATATTTGCCAGGGCAGTGGCCTAGCCAACATGCTCATTTTGATTTCCAGCCATCAAGGTAGCATGCACACAGATCCTCTTAGTTTTTCATGCTTATCCAAGAAGGCTAAAACATCCAATACCCCAGGCTCCAGAGGGAGTCCTCCTCTTCCTTGTTCGTCAGCACCCAATGGAGCACAGGCCTTCAACCTAGTCACATCAAGCCCTTTGTATGCTTGTCCACAAATGGTTGATTTCTTCTTTGCCTTCATTCATCCTAAATGTTTGTTTTGGACAAATGCCTCGTGTCTGTTTACAGAAGAGCTGTGATATTTGCACCGTTCGGCCAACGAGGTCGTCAGTCAACGCCAACCCTCTGATGCCACCTCTTACAGCAGGCATAGTAGGTTGCAATTGGTGTCAGGTCTTTGTCAGATATGACTGAGCCATCGTATGACAGTAGACGATACTACCTGCATTCTGTTAGCACCGAATGCTGGGCAGCGTTAACCAAACCTGATACCCCACATATTGCCAACGGCTTTGGGCAGAGGAGAGCAATTGGGAGGATACAAGCCTTACCCTAGTGCAAAGAAATGCAACCTAAAGACTAAATGTCATGGCAGGGCAGACCAAGCCCTAAGCCTTGATCAGCAACTGGTTTAGGATGGAAGCTCCGATAGACGGACAGAGCACTGCTTTGCTGGTCCGGCAGCTTCCGTAGCTTGTCTTGTTTCAGATGTATTGGTGTTAACTTTCTTCAGGCAAAAACTAGGCAATTCGAGAGAGGGATCATGCTGCATGGGCAACACATGGTCTCTACATTCCAGCCCAGGCTTTGTGTTATGGAGAGGTATAACTCCATTTTACAAACTTTCGTCTGGCAAGACTGCAAGATACCAGTCAATAGGTTTAAGTGTGACTATTCTCTGCTTCCCTCATGGGCCTTGCAACACACATACAAGGAGAGAGCATACCATCTTCTTCTTAGTTTGTAAATCCCATTCCGTGAAAATGGTGAATTGTACCAAGTCTGCTCAAGCTGTAAGCAGACATTGTACCTCCCCCATTTGTGTTATTTTATATGGTCACAACTAACTTCCATTGCTTCTATACACATACAAAACTGTATTCATTTATGTTATTTTATATGGTCACATCTGACTTCTGGTGCTTTTCTACACATACAAAACTATATTCACACATATCAAACTTACCCTTCCCTCAGGATTCTTGTCCGGGTGGTAATCTCGAGCCATCTTGAAATATGCCTTACGGATCTTTGCTTCATCGTGTCTGTAAGAAGTCAGGCAAAAGCAAAGGTCATCTCACAGCAAATGCTCCAACGTATGTAAAGTGATAAATATTTCAAACACATTTAGAGCTGCAGTGGCATGAATCACATTCAGAGCTGCAGTGGCCTGGTGGTCAGTGTGCTTGCCTGCCCTGACAGTGGATGGGGTCAATCCCCAGCAGAAGCAGAGTTATTTCACCCTACCAGTTCAGTAAAAGGGTTATGAACACAATTTTGCAATCCCACATACCACGTTCGAAACACAGCTGCGGAAGATTTGGCAGCAAACTGCCCTGTGCTGGATTTCATACAATAATATGATGCCACACCTTTAGAAAGTAATGATCAACTACTGAATGCAAACTTGCCAAGAAATCACAAACAGCCAACAAATGCTGGGGTTGACTGTGATGTTCCTGTAAAGGATATGCAACTGACAGCTGTGAAATGAAAGCAAGTAATGATCAACTACTGAACGTAAACTTGCCAAGAAATCACAGCCAAGAAATGCTGGGGTTGACTGTGATGTTCCTGTAAAGGATATGCAACTGACAGCGTGAAGTTAACTCAGCCTACAAAACATGAATAACACAGAATGTTTTGGGAACTGCATGGGAAGGAAAGATGAGGATGGTATTCATTACGGACTCAAGGAGTATACTTAGTAAGATGGAGAAAGGAATGGTTCGTGTGGAATGGCTCACCTAGCTTCAGAGGTCACAGATTGTGAGAAGTGTATGGATATTTTGCCCTGGCCATGCGGGAGTGCGGGGGAATGAACAGGCTGATAGGCTGGCGGGGAATGTACCTCTTGGTGATCGATTACCTATGGACAAGGGAGAGGTGGTTATGTGCCTGTGGAACCAGGTGGAGAAAGCGGAGGAACAGATTGAGAACATGTATATGGAAAGGATGAGATTGTGGGAGATTGGCTGGGGTTCTGGTAAAATCTCAAATCTGAGAGGAAAGACTAGGAGAATTTTCAATCAGATAGCAGTGGGAACGATTAGTAGTGTGACTCTTCGCTGGCTGTTGAATGAGGGGACAGGGCACATATGGGAATGTCCTGAGTGCAGTGATGTCAGTTCTTAGCTCAACTTAACAACTCAAGATAATGATGAAGGGAATTGGCCACACAACCTCATATGTTTTGGCCTAGAATATGTTAAAGCCAAAAGCTTAAAAACCCCTCTAGCAGTATCTGCTACTGAACAACCGTTACCTTTTACATTAGAACACTGAGGTGAATGATCAGTTCTGTATCTGGCAGCAACATCCTTTTCCAAGTCAGAAAAGAATGAAGCCAGGACTCTATTTTATGACCCAGATGTAATGCACATGATGGATCGAACCCAGTCACAACAGCTGAAGCATTTCTTTGACATCATGCTGCAGGTCCTTGCAGAACATCACCCTCAATCCCTGGCCAGTTCGCCTGTCTCAGTTGTCTGCATTGTCCCGTATCCATCTGTGTGATGGCTAACCCTTACCTCTTGTTCCATGAAGCATGTCTTCCATCGCTGTTTTTTCTAAACCAATGTGACATGTAACAGCACCAAATTATTTCAGTTTCAAAGACTAGCTGCTGTTTTTAACTAGTTTTCTGCAATGTTCAGATTATGTAGAATGCCAGTATACTTTTATTGTCCACTTTTCTGTACACATTTCCAGATCATAGCACTATATAGCAGTGAAGTTCTTTCTTATCCATGACGATCAAGGTCTTTCTCCACTGCCCGCTAGGGCACCTGGAAACAGGCACCAGTTTGGGCACCTGGAAACAGGCACCAGTTTGGCTAATGAAGGATCGACATGATTTCTGCTAGGATGAAAACTGTTAATGTTGTGGGACTGCCATTTGTTGTGTCACAACAATTTCACATGACCAACAGCCACATCTGACACATGAGGTAAAGGAAACTCATGAAGACGCTTGGAAATAGTTTGGTTTGTAAAGGATTTCTTTAACTGCACACAGACGTCTCCCTAAGTGCTCCAGTCTCCTCCCATAGACCACACAAGGAGAATCTCAGCATAGTGCATGAACTCTGTAGCCCCATAACGAAATGTGTGTTTAGCACAATCTCATATGCCATACATTTTTAGTGGGTAGCTATTCTAATTTAGACACTTTGCCTGGGCAGCCTGCTTGTGTTGATTGGTAACTGCCAAGGGATTTTTAAAGTGTGCACTGTGCACACATTCTTAGAGTTTTTCACCTTTGTCTGAAAGGCTAGGACGTTTGATCCACTAACCCAAGATATAAATGGACGATTTTTTTCTTCTTCCTGCGTTTCCATCCTGTTTCAGGATATTGTGGTCAACATCAGCATCTTTCAGCTGTATGTTGATTTCTAGGCTAGATTATGCTCATCAGCACGCCACGACTTTCTGAGCGACCGGCTCCATACTTTCATAAGTCACTGGCACGACTCGAACCGCTTCCAATTCTCGTGCGCTCACATCAACCACGAGAGTATTTGGGGTTACGGAGAAAGCTGCTAACCTCTCGGCAAGGGAGACCGGCACAAATGGACAATACCATTCAAAATTCCAAACAGTCAACAGTGTAAGACAAACCAGGTTAGATTGAACCACATTTGGACACTGCAAATAATTATCTACTCTACCCAAGTTCTTGTCTACCAAGATAAAACCAAGTCATCACTGACCCCAGATTCTATCATTTCAAAATGGTGAACAACTTTCCATAAAAAGCTTGCCAATAAAGACATACTTATTCTTCTTATACCGGGCTCAGCAGCGAAGGGGTTATGGATGCAATTTGTAATCCCGAATACCCGGGTTCGAAACACAGCACTGCTGGTTTTTTCAAAAAAAAGTATAGGTGCCGGTCGTTCAGAAAGCAATGGCAAACTATTGAACGTAAAACTTGCCCAGGAATCAAAAATAGCCAAAAATGCTGGAGTTAACTGATGTCCTGTGAAGGACATGAAGTAAATTAAAAATATTCTTCTTATAGTCCACGCTGTGTGGCGTCAGTGATCATGCCTGTCCACAACCTTATGTCTCTTGTGCCACCAATCATTTCTGATACTGATGTTCTTCCATGTCATGACGTCAAACTGTACAGCATCTTCTCTTTTAGGCTTCCCCCACTTCTCCTACCCTCCAACTTTTCTGTAGTGATGACATACTCCAGCCTTGCCCTTCTCAGGATGTGCCCAAAGAATTTAGACTGTCTTCTACTTATGCAAGTAACCAGCTCTTTATGTGAGCTAATTTCTTTCAAAATATCTTAATTGTTCTTTCTATCCGTCCCTCGGTGTCCTCATCATTCTTCTGTAAAACCACATAACCCCAGCTTCTACATAATTCCTAATTTGCCTTTACGACACACAATTTCACATACAGAGCCATTTATCCAACAATCTTACACTGACAATATGTTCACACAACAATATACATTTCACAATCAATAAAAGCCATTTATCCCCCACAATCTTACATTGATAATGTCTTCACACTACAACATACATTTCGCAATTAATAAAAGCCATTTATCCCACAATCTTACAGTGACAATGTCTTCACACTACAACATACTTTTCACAATCAATCATAGCTATTTATCTCCCAGTCTCACATTGACAATGCCTTCATACTACAACATAAATTTCACAATAAATTAAAGCCATTTTTATCATCTAAACTACAACAAACATTTCAAAATCAATTACAGTCATTTATCCCCCAATCTTACCATCACAATATGCTGTCACTTACCCTCCAGTTCCCTTGGATAGATTGAGCACCTCATAAGCCTCATCAATTGACATGGTTGAAGGCTTCTTTTCAACCTCTTTCTTCCAAGCGTCCAAAATGTCCTTCAATAATTTGATCTGAAATCACCATGAGTATGAAATTATGCTTTCTCTTCCTCCTCTTCCTCAATCATACTAAAATCGATGGCTGTTGTGATGTATCAGTTTACAGTAAGGATGCAATACTTAAGTACACCTTTCAGATAACAAATGCAAGCTCAGAATGCCATCTTTGGTAGTGGGTTGTCTATCCTCTTCAATCCCATTCTCTCAGCCAGACTGCAGCCTGTTTTTAGAACTACCTTTTCAGGTCTTCTGTTTTCTTGTCTTTTATCCCCCATGAAGTGTCGGCCCTGAAGAAACTCATATCAAGTGGTTGAATATTTTCCTATCTCCTGCATGTTCTTTCCTTTTCCCATTCCATACATAGTTCTAACATTCTAGGTACCAATTCTGGAGATCTTCCTAGGTGAAAGGAAGCAATTTTTTTTCCATAATTGTGTTTTGTAAGCTGCATTACTTTATGTTATTTTATACTGTTTACATTTCTACACATTTACCACAGTTCCACCATTTGTATTAATACTTTAATTAGGAACACCATGCTTCACTATAAAAGAATTTGTTTGTCCTGAATGTCCATTGAACAACAGTAAACATGGGCATCAAGGTAGCGCAGTGGCTAATGCTTGCCTACCGGCATGGTGATCACAGGGTCTCATTCGCATCAAGGTAAATATTTACAAACATTACCAGAGCTACCTGTTTGACCTATTCTAAAATGGTTGAAAGGAGGTGTGTAGGTGATCCAGTTTCCTTGTGGCTATCTCTGCATTGTACCATATCTCTACCAGAACAGCCTAATTTCATCTTGGTTGTCTGAGCTATTCTTGTTTCCTTATCTTTAGACTAGTTAATGCTTGGTTAGTTTTGTGCAGCTAAAGTTTTCTACAGGAGAAGGTTGCCAGTCCCACACCAACCCTCTTCAGCCAGCTCTTGTGACATGCAAGAGAACCCACTTGAATCCAATGAGGTGTACTGGGTATATGGTGCTAGCCCCACATTTTAGACCAGCCAGTACTCAATGGGTCATGTGGTCAATATTCCACCGGTCATCTTGACTTCCTGGCACCCATTTTAGGCTGGGATGACCTGGGATCAATGGAAATAACATCCTTGCCTCAAAGAGGATATGAACACATGACCAACAGGCCAGCAGGTAAGTGAGCTAGCCACTGGCGCTACCATAACTTCCATTTATAGTGGACTGACATGTTAAAAAAATATTTATATTAGACTTGGGAATAAAAATCTGACATGATATTATTTATCTGGCAAGCAATACTTTCCCATTAGTACCGGGACTTTCCGCTGGGTGTTGCAGATGTGGACAGAGCATGTATAGGAATGTCCTGAGTGCTGTGATGTCAGTTCTTGACTTAACTCAACTCCCTGAGACTTCTAGTGGTGTATAGGCCCAAAACCATGCATGCCTTAGTGGGCCAATCATGGTTGGTTGGATGTTAGTTCATTTTTCTATGGTTTGAGATAGCCAGTCTTGGACCAAACCACTTTGGTTGCCTTTTATGACATGCTTAGCAAGTCTACAGTGTTAATTCTTCTTCTTCGGCGTTTGTCCGGAATGTTGATTTAGATGTAATTGCGAAGTGTCTGTTTACAGCAGAGCTGCAATATTTGCACCTTTCGGATGACACATCTGACTTCTTCAGGCATTTGTTGACTGGGTTACCTTCCCGGGTACAGTGGTACTATTATTTACACCCCTTTCAGGGCTCACAATAACTCATCGGTGATGACTAAAACAGCTGCATTTTAAAAATATTAGAAAAGCATTGAGCTGTCATGTAACAATGCACCTACCGGATCTTTGATTGGCCAGTCAGGAAAGCGTACTGTGTCACACAGATGTTTAAGATAGTAAATGTTGCAGAAGAGCTCATAGTCCAGCTGGGGATACCGCACGGATGGGATGGGGCAGTACTGGTACAGGGCACGAGTGTTGCTCATCAGACGTGGGGAGAAGTCAGCTAGGTGTGATGCTATCTTCTCTATCATCATACGCCTGGAAAATAAAGACAGTGATGAAAAGGTAAACAATTATGATAGCCACAAACATCAGTCTTTATTTATTAGACCAACACCAGTGACAGTCTGATATGGATCCAAACCCTACTCTTTCACAGTAGGCTGCATGTGTCTAATATCTACCTCTTATCTCTGAGACATCTGATTATGATGTCCTTTACAGGATGTCGCAGTAAACCCCAGCGAATGATCCTTGTTGTTCATAATCTCTTGGCTAATTTACATTCAGTAGTTTGCCATTGCTTTCTGAACAACCGGGCACCCATATAATTTCATTAAAAACCAACAGAAGGCGGTCTCTCTGCCAAATCGCCTGATGCTGTATTTCGAATGTGGTATGCGGGATTATGAACTGTGCCCGGAATCCCTTCGCCACGGAGCCGGTATGAGGGCGGTCCAAAAAGAAACCAGACTTTTAAAACAGTGCCACAAGTAAGTGGGTCAGCGAGCTAGCTACTACATGTATGTTTGCCAGAAAATTTACCTTTAGTCTAATAATAGCAAGATTATGGCCCAATTCTCAGTCACTGATGTACTTCCAGTAAAGTGAAGGCATGTCTTGTGCACTTGCTGTTTAAAAAAAACAGCAATAAAGGATCTTGAACTATCAAGAATGTGCATGAAGTTTTGGTTTAAATTAGGTAACACTTTGCCTAGAGAGACAACAGTGGAAGATAAACTCTATGGACTGCTGAGTGAACTAAAAAAGACTGCTAGATTCATACAAGAGACAACATTGCAGTTATAAACATATTTCAGGCGAATGAAAGAAGAAGAAGAAGAAAACACTTTTACAGAAACTTTTAAAATTCTACAACAGACCTATAAGAACAATAGTTTGAGTGTTACCAATGTTTAAAATTGAGAAGGAATTTGACAGCAGAAGATCACAAATCTGGATGACATGCCATGTCCGTGGATGTCAATCATATTGAGAAAGTGAGTTCTGTGATGCAAGCACATTGGTGCCTGACTGTTCATAAGTGTCTGAGAAAGTTGGCATCTGTCAAGATTCATGCCGTACGATCATAATCATTAAGTGCCTTTCCGACTGGTGTGAGCAATCATGCTTCTCCAGATCTTGCAATCTCCAACAGCCATATGATCACAGGACTCTCTTTAGTTACAAAGACATGAATAAACTGACTTTTCCAGTTACAATTACTAGACTAAACAGACTTTCTTTAGTTACAATGACGTGAATAAACATGATTTCTTTAATTACAATGACAAATATAAACACTCTTTAGTTACAATGAAAAGATTAACTGACTTGCTTTAGTTACAATGAAACAATGAAATAACTTTCTTTAGTTACAATGACAAGAATAAACATATGTTCTCTCCTCACAAGGTAAACAAGGTAATGACTTTCTTCTCTCACAATCAAAAAGCAGCCAACACATTTCTTCCACACCAGCTTATCTCATATCTTTGTCAAATAAGCCATCCATGTTCCTCCAACTCTTCCTACCTCATTTCACTGTTCCAAATTGCCTCTGGAGTATCAAACTCTCCAAGGAAGATCTGGGCAAACTTTTCTGGTGAATAGTTCTCCAGGTAACACACCATGGCTTCTGGCAGAATGGGACCCAGAACACTGCGAGCAAGGATGTCTGATGAGGCATTCTGGTGACAGGAAGTGATAAGGCGACATTTTATATATATATATATGCACACATGCGCGCACGCGTGTGCACACACACACATAAAAATATATATTAATGTCAGGTCTTACTCGGATATGAATGAGCTACCATTTGAAAGTAGACGATACTATGTGTTTTCTATTAGCGCCAAATGCTGGGCGGTGCTCACCAAACCTGACAACCCACATTGTGACAACGACTTTGAGCGAAGGAATGCAACTGGAAGAGTACAAGGCTTACCCTAGCGTGGAGAAATGCAACCTAGAGACTAAATGTCATGGCAGGGCAGACCAGACCCTAAGCCTTGGTCGACAACTGGTCTAGGATCAAAGCTCCGACAGTTAGAGCATTGCTTTACTAATCCAGTAGCTTCTGTAGTTTGTCTTGTTCCAGACATATTGGGGCTATCTTTCCTCTGGAGTAAACTAGGCAGGTAGAGAGAGCGATCATGCTACATGGGCAACATATGATCTCTAAATTCAGCCCAGGCTTTGACCTACGGAGATGTATAACTCCATTTTATAAACTATCGTCTATTAAGACGGCGAGGTGCCAATCATATATATGTGTATAGATGTATATTGTCGAGAATAAATATGTACATTTTGTCTTAATCCATCATTTGTTTCCTCAAGTGATCCATCAAAGACAAGCCATCTATTAACTGCCACAGATCTTGCAAGATCGAGGCAGCAGACTAATTTAAGGTCTTTAAGATTTGAGAAATTTATATTACACATTTTATTTGTCATTTTTCGATAACCAGCATTCTCGCAGCCCCTGCCCTTAAGGTCAATATACAACTAATTACTGGAGACTCCTGAAAGATCATCAAAGCATATTTATCACAACTCCTTTATATTTGAGACATATAAGTCTGCCATTTCTCCTGTAGCTGCTTGTGATGGTCCTTCAGCAGAACAATATTTGAACACATCAAAACAATACTAGCTACAATGAAAGAAACCCAGCTCTTACCTCTTCCGATCGAAAAGCCTGCCTGAGGTGTGTGTACTTGAGAAACCGAGCCACTGGAAGAACGTTTGAGCCGGTGTACATCATGATGAAGAAGAATGCGCCAGACAGATACAGCCGTGAAACTATTGGGTTATCCTGCATAACTAGGTACAGCAATGTTGCAACCTTCTCCACCAACACCGGGTCAAAGGTCAGCAACAACTAACAGAGAAATACAACAGCATCGTATATCAACACTATAGTATTTAAAAAAGCAATACAGGGTTTTCCAAATCTAACATTATATTCAAAGATTGTGACAAACACTTTCCCCAATGTGGTTTAAAATAATATAACATCAAGTTCCTATTCACAAAATTTATTGCCTGGCATATTTTGCTGTATCTTATCAGGTGCTTACAAAAGAAATAATTCGACACATATAAAAGAAACATATATTAACTGAAGTAAACAAAACACATTGTCATAAGTTTCACTGTCACCACAACAGTTTTAAAGAAATTATCATACATAATCACAGTTTACACACGTGTATAACAGACACCTCTGAAAATCTCAATAACGAAAAAAAAAAAAAATAAAGTCTATTGCTGAGTAACTGTTCTTAGCTTGGAAAGGGAAAGCAAGTACAGAGCAACTAAGTCTGCATGGTGATGGTACTTTGGTATCGGGTCAGGAGAAAAGTTGCTAAACTAAGGTCACTACGATAGACACACATACTTTTTGGATTCTGGTGAATTGAAACACCATTAGAGGGCTTAAGAGTTAAAACTCATTGTCTTCCAGGGAATTCATAAATGTACATATGAAAATGTTTTTTTATGAAATGCCCCAATTATCACCTTAATTATATTAGCATGTAAGATTGAATGCTAGTGATCTAAGATTGAATGCTAGTGATCTAAGATTGAATGCTAGTGATCTAAGATTGAATGCTATTGATCTAAGATTGAAAAAAAAAAAAAAAACATGGGAATTTGACAAACAAAAGACGCTCACAACATTGAAAATTTCAACCAGTCTTTCAAACAAACAAAAGACACTTACAACATTGAACATTTCAACCAAAGTCTTTTAAACAAACAAACGACACTTACAACATTGAACATTTCAACCAAAGTCTTTCAAACAAACAAAAGACACTTACAACATTGAACATTTCAACCAAAGTCTTTCAAACAAAAGACACTTACAACATTGAACATTTCAACCAAAGTCTTTCAAACAAGCAAAAGACACTTACAATATTGAACATTTCAACCAGTCTTTCAAACAAACAAAAGACACTTACAACACTGAACATATTTTAACCAAAGTCTTTCAAACAAGCAAAAGACACAACACTGAACATTTCAACCAAAGTCTTTCAAACAAAAATAAGAAAAACAAAAAATGCATGCCACTACGTATGTACCTAGTCATCTTATATGAAAATACTTAATTAAATTAATAAGTTGAACACAGCAAACATTTAAATAATGGAAACTGTTGTAATCTGGGTAAACATAAAATATATACCAGACTCCCTGTCTAGGATATGGGAACCGTGGTAATGCAGCAGCTAGCACGCTTATCTGCCAGCCCAGGGGTCATGTACTGAAATCCCCATCGAGGCAGATCATTTACAATTGATCTGCCCTAATGCGGGCACCAGGAAATGTAGTGATATTGACCACATCACCCGCCGAGTGCCGAATGGTCTATACCAGTGGTTCTCAACCGGTGGGGAATTCTCCAGGGGAGAGAGAGAGAGGTGTGTGTGTGCATGCGTGTGTGTGTGTGGGGGAGGGGGGGGGGGGGAATTAAGATTATTTCAAGATCGCGTTAATACAAGAACCGCTTACTTGATATTGTTTTTCCCTCAATGCTTTACAGTTTTGTACTTCTCGCCCTTCTGAAATTCGTTTTATAATGCAAGTAGACCCCCAAATCACGTTTTATGTAGACGCCTACGCTTGTTCTAGTATGTGTTATTAAAATTAGCTTCCATTTTTATGTATACTATGTAGGAGTGGGAGTGGGGGGGGGGGGGATTTATAGGGAGGAAATACAAAAAAAAGGGGGGGGGGGAAGAATGACATTCTGAACATATGGTGAAAGGGTGCATGGGCCAAAAAAGGTTGAGAACCACTGGTCTATACAAATAAGGTGCTAGTACAATAAGCCCAATAAGCATCATCGCGTGTAAAAATGTCCTTACTTGACTTTTACAATGTAGGATAATTGTGTTCTTCAAATGCATTCCTTACGCTTACCTGCACAATGTGAGGCAGACAGGTAGCATCAGAAAGTATTCGTTTGATTCGGGGAAGAGGTCGAATGATAGCACCATCAGAATCTCTGTGGAGAGTCAAGGATAGGTCAGGGTATGTTGAACACTTTAGCACAAATATTTCATACAAGCAATAAATACTTTCATGTTGACATATTTTACTGTACAGGTAAAACTGTACTGAATCAAATCAGAAGATTGAAATAGAAGAATTTTAACTGAATCAAATCAGAAGAGTGAGCTTGAACAAATGTTACTGAATCAAATAAGAAGAGTGAACTAGAACTAATTTTAATGAATCTAATGAGAAAAGTGATTTAGAATAAATTTTCTGAATCAGATGAGAAAAGTCAA
The DNA here is from genome assembly GCA_963921405.1 of Cepaea hortensis. Lineage (NCBI taxonomy): Eukaryota > Metazoa > Mollusca > Gastropoda > Stylommatophora > Helicidae > Cepaea > Cepaea hortensis. Next base: position 69,748,787 of record OY992892.1, on the reverse strand, counting down.
CTAGTAGTGACACAACTGTAGAAGTGAAAAATATAAACTAAATAAGTAAACACACATTTTACTGAACGACATAAGAAAATGAATAAAAAACTACAAACTTTAATTACCCAAGTGTGTAGTTGTTGGCAACATCATCATGGAACAAAGTAATAATTTATTGAACAACATAAAAACAGGATCACATGCCTAGCCACATCATATAATTCTTTTTTCCATCTTGAAAATCTCTGTGAAGGTGTTTTTGAAGCTAGCATACAGGCTATCTTATTGCACAACCTGGGCAACAGATCCATAAACTGCTAAGGCTTGAGGTCTTCACAGGTAGTAACACAATGCAATAATTAATGCAGCAATCAAGCAGCCAATCAGTCAGGTGCCATTTCCACAATTAACGTTGGCTGCAAATGGATCTACAACTCCCTGTCCCTTTCTCTTTTTGTACACTCTGAAAGATTGCTAGTCATCCATCTCTCAATGTTATCTTTCCTCTTGTGTAGTTGTCTACCTCCTGCTCACCTGCCTTCAACTCTTCCCACTGTTATGGATTTTACTAGAGTGCTGTTTTTTAATGTGGCCAAAATGTTTGTAACGTTTCTTTTTTAAATTTATTTCTTCAACGTTATTTTTATTTTCTGCCTCTCTAGAATCTCTGTGGTTGATTGTTTTCATGTGGCCAACATATCTAACTTATCTCTTTGTAATTTATTTCATCAACGTTCTTTTCATTCCCTACCTCTCTAGAACCTCTGTACTTTATTTACCTGAAATATGACCTATTCTTCTGTATATCCAGATCTCTGGGACTTCAATAGGCTTTCCAACTGCCTGGTCATTGTATTGATTTTGTGCCATATAGTAGTGTTGAATACATTTGACAATTCTAAATTTTAATGTTATATGTCTCTCTTGATGTTATTATTTCTTTCATGTTATTGAAAATATTTATAACCTTTCCTAGTTTTTTCTTGACCTCTAATTCAAGTCTGCATATTTCCATTGTGTAACCTCCATGACCCATAACTGGGGTTGTAGGATACCCCATAACTGGGGTTGTAGGATACACAAAGACAAAACAACAAGGAATGCAAGAAAATGAAAGTATTTTCTAAAACATTATGGCTGATCACAGAATCATACACAAACAACATTACCTAACACTTTTTACTAGCTTATGGGTCACCCTTGGGAAAGGTAGAGTGCTCATTTAGCACTACTCTCCCCCCAAACCCCCAAACAGGATAATGTGAAACCATGTAAGCTCGTGGTGGATTGAGCTTGAAAGCATGTGACAGATAGTTGTTCGATAAATTCTCAAGTTTGTGATAGTAGATGGAGGATCTATTTATGGAGACAATGGCTACAATTACCCCAGTATGGACACTGCCCATAATGAATATAATGGAAACTACCTTCTTTACAGATACACAGTAAATAATGATTCAACAACTGGGGTTGAAGGATACACAAAGAAAACAAAACAATCAAGGAATGCAACAAACAGAAAATATTCTTGTAAAGCATTACAGCTGAAACAAAGTCAGGTATTAGTAAGATATGACTGAGTTACTGCATAACAGTAAATGGTACTACCTGTTTTCTGTTAGCACTGAATGTTGGGTGGTGATCACCAAACCCAACACCCCACATTGTGCCAACGGCTTCTGGCTGAGGTGCGCGATTGGGAGGGTACAAGCCTTACCCGAGTGCGAGGAAACGCAACCTAAAGACTAAATGTTATGGCAGGGCTGAGCAGACCCTAAGCTTTGGTCAGCAACCGGTTTATGATGGAAGCTCTGACAGGAGGAAATTCAGAGCATTGCTTTGCTCATCCGGCAGCTTCTGCAGCTTGTCTTGTTTCAGTTATATTGGTGTTAACTTTCCTCTGGAGTAAACTAGAAAGGCCTAGTGAGGGATCATGCTGCATGAGCAACACATGGTCTCTAAATTCTGCCCAGGCTTTGTTCTATGGAGAGATGTAACTCCATTTTACAAACTATCATACAAATATTAAGATGGCAAGATGCCAGTCACAGTTGATCACAGAGGAATAAACAAAGAACATGGCCTAAAACACATATTCTATCTGACTATGCTCACTACTCACACATACCTGCTGGGGTAGTACTCTGTCATCTTAATAAGCATGTTGAGAATGAGAGTGGCCATGTCTGTTTCATTCATGACTGCCTGACCACTGGCCAGCAGTGTCCACTTAAGCTGAGGCACTGCCTGCAGAGGTCGCCACCCATCCATTCCTTGAGCCCAGCATCTTGTTTTGCCATGAACTGTACCTTCTTCATAGAATGCTTTCATCTGCAACAGCATCGTCATATCCAGGGATGGTTACTCATATTTCAAAACTATTTACAAGTTCATTTTGTTTCTTGTAATCGTGTTCTAGTAAAGCTCACAATCTACTTATCGTATTTTGGTAATTCATTCGTTACAAAACAAAGGGAGGAGTTGATTAGACGTAGGGGCGAGTAGATTAGACGTAGGGGCGAGTAGATTAGACGTAGGGGCGAGTAGATTAGAGGTTATGGCATCCACCTCAGACTGAAACAGATTATGGTTCATTTCACAATGGCATAAAAAATGGCATACATCTCCCTGATGCTGGGGTAGTGTACTGGACATCAAGCTGATTAGGCACTGACCAGGCAAAATTAAAAACTAAATGTGCTAGATAAGACAAGCTACCCACAAATAATGTATAGGATACTTGATTCTGCTATACACATATCTGGATCCTTGCCAGCACCACAGAGTTGGTGCACAGTGCTGAGATTCTCTGTGTGTGGTTTATTGAAGGAAACAGAGCACTTATGGAGATATTCATATGCTACAATAGTGATCCTTTACGAACCAAAGCAAACCATTTCAAAACCATGTGTTCTTGCTGTCCTTGACCCAATGCACATCATCATGTGCCATGCTGATAAGTGTGGGTGGTCATGATTCGCCATCTCACACGATCACCAGAGTCGTGGATCAGCTCTGTGTTCTTGTCACAACTATGCCATGTGGCCAGGCCATACAGATATTTACTTCTCTGCCTTCCACTTGTTATTTTCCCCTCAATCTTGCCAGATGTCACCAAGTTCTCCAATTTATTTCTTCTCATAACATATCCAAAATTTGTGACTGTCTACATCAAATTTCTCTAATCAGTTTATGGTTTTCATTTGTTTCTTGTAGTACTTGGTCACTGCACAGCCCGGGTGTTTACCTTATGCTGTACTATACATCTCACCATTATTAGCTCTCTATACATAACACTGGGAGCCAGGGTGGTGCAGTGGTTCACACTATTGCCTGCTGGCCATGTGTTTGAATTCCGTGATGTGCATGTCATGGCCAAGTGTCTATGCATATATAACAAACATGAGGCCCAAAATAAGCAAACACAAATGATCTCCAACTGAGACTGTCCAACAATAATGTTCAACACAGTAGTCATGGAACAATCCATTGGCAAGGCTTCAAAGTAGAATATCTATTGAACATGCCTGATGAGTCATTATATGAGTGATAAAGTCCATCTCTGCCATTCAAATGTGCAATTGCAGCAAATCATTAGTATTCAAGATCCTCATGATAACTATTATTCCAGCTGTATGTATCTCACGCAGCCACTCACAGTATGTGATAATCCTAAATTAGCCATTGAATGTTTATCTTTATCGTTATAAATACTGAGCAATAAATTCCCATTAAGTCAGGCATATTTTTCACTGACCTCAGCTCCCAGGTTGACTCAAACTAAAATAGGAAGCATAAAATTTCCAGATGTCCCCCATGATATTGAACCCATCATCCATCTAGCACCGGACGGTCTACAAATATGGCGCCAGCACCATATATCCAATAAGATCATGGTGTAAGAAAGTATTCCTGTACCTTTACCATATACAACATCAACCGGTGTGATACTGATACTGACCACGTCACACAACGAATGCCGGTTGGTCTATAAAAATATGGGTCTACTACGATGTGTCCAAAGTGCCTTAAAAGAAGGTCCTTTACTTTTTTATAAACAACAAACTTTTCTCCACTCTTTCTGTCCCAGATAATTATTAAATTAACCCATTCTATCTAGCCTGTTATGTTAACTCATTCTGCTCCATAGAATTATTTAAACTCTTGTAGACCCAATTATTATTTACTCTACATTACCACTCATAATAAAACATACTGTCTTAGAAAGAAATCACTTAGTCTGATAAATAAGACCCTAAGCGTACCAGATTTCACACCAGGATCTCCCGATTCATCTGTATATTAGAAGTTGTCTTTAAATTTATATTTTAGATATACTTTAAGTCATTTGCCATTAGCTTTCTCCTCCTTTCTAGCTCTCGTTAGATTTTATGTTGTTTGATGTGACGAAAGTAACTCGTCTTTCTCATATTTCTTTCTTTAAGCAGCACCTCTTTTATACAGAACTGTTACACAACTTCATTATAGTTTCACCCTGCAATGTTCCTCCCATGGTGACATAGTGGTTAGAACACTTGCCTGCCAACAAGTGATCCGGGTACAATCCTTAGCACAGGCAAGATTATTTTTCCAACCAGTATGGCTGTGGGGTTGACCCAGCCTCTTAAAAATGAATATCAGACAATTTCCCGGGGATTGTCTGAGAAGGAAACAAACGAACGAACGATCTTTATTTTCAAAGGGTTAAGAATTGGGAACACGCAGGCCCGTCTGACATTCTGCTCTTCTTCTCTAATTCCTCTCATACATTATTTCATTCAACATAATTTATGAAGTAAAGACAACAAGGAGGGGAACAGGCCACCCCACGTGTTATATCATAGACTAGTATATGTGAATATATAACATTTCATATTCCAATGGCAGTATCTGCTATGTGACTACCTTTACCATGACCTAATGTAACCTAATGATAACAGCTATAAGACAAGTAAACACCACTAACTATAGAACTGATCCTACAGGATCTCTGTGATCAATTCCATACCTATTGTGTGTTCACCCCTCTTCAAGCTTTCATGACCCTGCTTCTGTCACCTTTTCTCTCACTGGATTATTCTTATAATCTTAGGTCAGATAATATATAATATAATCTGAGCTACCGTACAACAGTAGATGGTTCTACCTACTTTCTGTAAGCACTGAATGCTGGGTGTTAAACCCGACAACCCACATTGTGCCAATGGCTTTGGGTGTATGAGTGCAATTGGGAGGGTACAAGCCACATCCTAGTGCAAGGAAATGCAATCTAAAGATTAAATGTCATGGTAGGGCAGACCAGGCCCTAAGTGTTGGTCGGCAACTGGTCTAGGATGGAAGCTCCGACAGGCAGACAGTTAAAGCATTACTTTGCTGATGAGGCAGCTTCTGCAACTTGCCTTGTTCCAGTTGTATTGGTGCTACCTTTCCTCTGAAGTAAACTTGGCAGGCCAAGAGAAGGATCATGCTGCATGGGCAACACATGGTTTCTACAATTCCACCCAGGCTTTGTGCTATAGAGAGGTATAACATTTGCTACAGCCATGGGTTGTAGTGCTGTACCTTGTTAACACTAAAATATCCAAAGTTGAGTATAAATGTGCTACTCTTCGCATGCGGTATATTGCCGACAACCACTCACAACAATTGTCTGACCTTAGCTAGACAACAAGGATACAGATAAGTAACCTTTATATTTTCATGTGGTGTTTTTCATGTAGTTTAGTCGGTTTGTGTTTGTTTATTCTGTGCTGAAAAAGGCTTTGGCTGCAATGTCCATTTTGTTTCTTGTGATTGTGATCTAGTAAAGCTCACAATCTACTTCTTGCTTTTTTTAGGGTGATTCATTGTGCCTTGTTAGAAGCACAATGTAACACACTATCATCTGTCATGACAGCTAGATGCCAGACAGGCAAAACTATAACACACACATTGAGCACACTGAACTGACCTCTTCAAAACTGTATGGTCCCAAGCGTTCCTTCTCTTTGTTTCCAAAATACCATTCTTTCTCACTGTCTCTCTTCATATCAGGTGAAGCTTCAATCACGTTTGTCTAGGAAATGAATGCATGGTGATATAGAATAGACGCATGGAAAGTGTACATGCAACATTATAGTAAACTCATAGAAGAAGTACATGTAATATTATAGAAAACACAAAGAAGGTGTACATATTATATTACAGAATACACATGAAAGAAGTACATGCAACATTATAGGAAACACAAAGAAGGTATACATATTATATTGTAGAATACACATGAAAGAAGTACATGCAACATTATAGGAAACACAAAGAAGGTGTACATATTATATTGTAGAATACACATGAAAGAAGTACATGCAACATTATAGGAAACAAAGAAGGTGTACATATTATATTGTAGAATACACATGAAAGAAGTACATGCAACATTATAGGAAACACAAAGAAGGTGTACATATTATATTACAGAATACACATGAAAGAAGTACATGCAACATTATAGGAAACACAAAGAAAGTGTACATATTATATTGTAGAATACACATGAAAGAAGTACATGCAACATTATAGGAAACACAAAGAAGGTGTACATATTATATTGTAGAATACACATGAAAAAAAGTACATGTAATATAATAGGAAACACAAAGAAGGTTTACATATTACATTACAGAATACACACGGAAGAAGTACATGTAACTGCCATGACCCTGATGATGTCATGGCATAGTTAAGACATAGCCCAGGTCAGAGAGTAGAGGTTATGGTTGTGTTCAGCAAGGGAACACCAGAACGTGAAAAGTGGGTACTTTTCACGCAACGTGAAAACGTTGCGACACACTTCCCAAGTGACAGGAAGTGGGGTCTGAACAGGCAGTCTGCGTGGATCCATCATCCTGTGTGGACATGGTGAGATGTATCGAGAGTTACGGCCAAAATTGTGCCACTCTCTTAAATAGTGATGTAGTTGTGAATTGATCGTGGAATAAGTGGTTGTGTTTTTGATAAATTCAATATCCGTCTGTGCAGAACATTATATGTATAAACTCATAAACAGTGTCTGAGTTAACTACTGTTTAAATTTACTCCTGTTCAAGTTAACCAGTGTTCGAGTTGGTGTAATGTGGAAAGTATTGTAAAGTAACCATCAGCAAGTCATATGCTGAGATGACCATGGTGCCGACTGCACAAGAGGTCACCTACAGTCATTACCCCTATGAAGGAGGGCACACTAGACAGAGCTATTATCATAGATGCTGCATGCTGGCAATGAACTTAAAAGTCGTACTCAACAAACCATTATCAAAAGAGCAGGAGGACTATGGCAACGCTTTATGGCAAATTATAGAAAACACAAAGAATGTGTAAATATTACATGATAGAAAACATAAAGGTGTACATATAACATTACAGAAAACACATGGAAGAAATATATGTAACTATATTGAAAACACAAAGAAGGTATACATATTACTTTATAAAATATACATGGAAGGTTTATTTGTAACATAATAGAATACAAGAACATTTTATTTGTAACACGATGCATTCAGGCATAATACTAGTACATTACATAAGCTTTCTGAGTTGGGAAAATAATAGTGGCAAGGAAGAAAACTGGTCACTTAATCTCTACATTTCTTGACTTTAGTACTTCAAACCTTAGCAGTAGTATGAGCTTTCAGTTTTACTTGAACCTTATTCTAAATGACAAGAAAACCAAAATCTATTCTCATGCTATCAGAGTATATGTGAGATATGGTGTACGTTTTATAAGTTTAGAGACAAAAGGACATAATGAGCAATATAGTTAGCATTATGTCAGTCACCCAGACTTTCCCAGACCTCTGGGTATCCATTTTATCAGGCTGGGTCCACCCCAAAGTTGCACTAGTCAAAAACAATGCAACCATGCCTTTAGTGGAGATCGAACCCTGGATCATTACATTGGTAGATAAGTACACTAACCACTACAATCAATCAATCAGGAGACATTTACGCAATAAAGATTGGCTGCAATGGATCTCCAACACTATCTCTCAGCCTGATTGTACATTCTGTCAGACTGCTGTTCATCCACCACTTGATGTTATCATCTTACTTGTTCCATCTCTGGATGTTATCTTTCCACTTGTATCATTGTCTACCTCTTGCTCTCCTGCCTTCAACCTTACTCTCCAGTATGGTTTTTATAAGAGTGTTATGTCTCTGTGGTGAAGGGACATGGTTCGTAATCCCGTACACCACATTTGAAACACGCTGCGGGCGATTTGGCAGCAGGCCCCCTTGCGTTAGTTTTTATAAAATGGTATGAGTGCTGGCCATTCAGAAGATAATGGCAAACTACTGAAAGTAAACTTGCGAAGAAATCACAAACAGCAACACAATGTCGGGGTTGACTGCAACGTCCTGTAAAGGATATGCAACTAACTTTATGTCTTAACGTGGCCGAAATATTTCACTTGTCTCTTTGTTTTTCTTTCAACAACTCTGTTTTCATTCCTAGTTTTTCTAGAACTTCCACCATAGCTCATATTCTAAATGAAACAAAAGAAATGCAAAAGTGTGGCTACTGAACCATAGGCAGCAATGGGATATCAGGAAACAATGTTCTATGGTCATCTAACGAGAAGAGAGGCACTGGAGAACATTTAGTGACTAGAAAGATAAGTGGTAGAAGAGGCAAAGACAGACCAAACAAAATAATGCTTGATGGTCTAAAACATGACATGGAGGAAAATCATCAGTAGAATTGATTTGGAACACCGAGGCTCAAGATCTGTGGATACCCATGATTGCCTAGGTCACCTACAGGGCACATAATGATGATGATAATAACAATTAGCACACACCTGCAGGGGAACTGTTGCTCTTGTCGTGTGAAGATGAGCCAAGGTCAGCAGGTCCACAAGGGTTTTCACTCCGTTTGCATCCATGAGCTCCTTGACATTTCTTTGGTGCAGAATTAATTTATTCAAGAAGAGAATGAGTCTGTCCCGCTCAACTTTGTCTGTACACTGGATGTAGAAATGTACAAATGATATTGGTTATAGCGATCTAAAGGCTATGTTTACATGTATTGTAAGTTCAGATCAGAATCACTGCACTCAGGACATGTCCAAAGATGCTTTGATCGTCTCTGTAATAAATTCATTACAGTATGTATTACGCAAGTTAGTGTAGTGGTTATGATGTTACTCTGATAATGACATGAGCACGGTCAGATGAAGGTTTGATGCCTGTGATTGGCATTCGCTACAGGAGGGAAAGACTGACCACCTAGTCCTCTGTGCACTCAGACCTACAAAATGTGATGACCCTAATACTTTGCATACACACAGCAAAATCCTGCTGCGGGACTTTTGTGTGTTTATTACATAAATCTCAAAATGGACAGACGTGGGATGAGTGGCTACCCAGCATAGACAACTCTCTCTTGCAGGGAGTTACAGGGATATACTGTCTAGATCAGGATGAAGTACAAGGTAATGAGTGAGCAGACCTGTTGGTTTCAAAAGGTGTCCATGGCTGGAAGATTCATCATAGACAAGGTAGACTTAATGAAAACTATCTTCAAACGATACTAGTAAAGACACAATAACAGGTGCAACGACATATTCATTGATGTTTGAATTAGGAGTTATGTGTGGGTGTGGAAAGGAGGGGTGTATGAGGGGATAAATTTGATGTATTTACAATCATAGAAAAGGGAGACCTACTGAAGATTATCTATGAATAATACTAGTAGCGACACAATAATAGATGCAACAATACATCCATGGATGCTTGAATTAGGCGTTGTGTGGGTTCAGAAAGGAGGGGAGTGGGGGGGGGGGGGGGGGGGAGAAACACATTTTATGTATTTACAGTGTGTCAGTGGACAATTAGCATCTGTACCTTGGGACATTTGTTGCAGGTGATTGAGCATCTATTGGCTTGCCCGGGATGTTACGATGTCGATTCTTAAATGAACCAATCAAATTAACTTTATAATTTTACAATTGCACGGAAGGCTACAAGATCTGCAAAAGACAATGCAATGCATACAGAAGACACAATTTCAGATATAGGCTGATTCCAAGTGAACAAAAAGGAGAATAAGAAGGAGAAGACGAGGAACAACAACAAAACTTAAATAACACAAAGTCCAGTTACCCTCTCCAGCATGCCCACAATGTAGCGGGTGTCATTGAAAGCACCAATCTCCTCATGGCATCTGCCGTAGACTATTGCCATGGCCTGCAAGCACATGCATTTCATGTTCACTTTTGGAGTCAGCAGAAACCGGTGGTAGAGGTCATTGAAGAACTCATACCTGGAAGGGCATATGTGACAAGCATGCCAGATTGTACACGATATAACAACAGTAAATCTTAAATATTATATTTTCATTTTACTATAATCATAATAATAATTTCGTTTGAAGATAACGTGGTGGTTTTCCCTTGACAACCACGGCAACATAGAAGTCTTTTAACTCTGCCTTTGACAGGCATTTCTGACTGTCAGGATATGAAAGTATGCTGCTCTGCTCAGCTGCAGAATTATCCACTTATCCAAGTGGAAACTAAGAATATGATTCAAAATAGAATATGATTCAGAATGATGAACATCAATTTCAAGCATATTTCATCTCTCACACTCTCTCTCTTCTGCCTTTTATCCCCCATTGGAGTATTGGCTCTCAGCCAACTCACCCTGAGTCAATCTGGCACCTTTTGCTATCTCATGCAGCTCTGTCCATGTCCCGCCCACAAGATTCATCTGTGTTTCTCATTCTCCTCTCCGTGTGTTGTTAGGTCTCCATCTATTTTGCTTGCCCTGTGGCTTCCAGTCAAAAGACTTTTTATTTATACTATCATCAGGTTTTCTCAATGTATGTTCTATCTAGCGCCGGCATCTTTGTTTCACCACTTGATTCACTAGTGTTTATACACTTCATAAGCTCCACATTTTAGTCCCTCTATTCTGTACAGGCAGCAGTTAATATTTCATCTGAAACTCTAGAAAATTACTATGGTTACTGATCACATTCCAGTACAATCAACATGAAGGTCCCATGTTACTGAAATTGTTTCACTTTCTTCCAAATACAACAGTATTTAAAAAAAAAATCAAATTTACATGTATGTTTTACAACATATTTCTAAAAGTATGAAAATGTTGACTATATAGTTAATCACAATCTCTCAAATTACTTACGACTTTTTTATTGCACTAGTTTCCTCGGTGGCTTCATCTTCATCCTCCTCCAACAACAGCCGCAGATAGTAATCACCTGGAAATAGAGAGGATAACAAAATGAATCCTGGCTGCCAAGCAAGCATAATTTGTAGTATGTTTAGTGCAAGAAATGTGTGTTGCATAAAGAAAACTGTGCTTCTTCCATCTCTGTCAGCTTCTCAAGTCTGGAAGACTATTTGTTGGAAGCACACTGTGTTTCCATTTCAAATTATGTCCCAGGTTTGTTGATCCAGATTATGACATTTAGTTATTTCCTTCTTTGTAGTTTTTATTTTTAAAAATCCACTGCACTCCTATAGATGCACCATCTTCTTCAAGCACATATCATAATTAGTTATTTAATATTAAATTATGTACTATCCTTGCATCTTCTTCTTCTTGGGCATCTTCACAATCTTATTCCTTGAATTTGTATGGTATATGCATTATGTGATTCTATGTATGGATCCTTTGTTCATCATGACATCTGTTGGATTTCATAGTTATATATATATCTAGATAAATCATCAAGTGACTTGCCACCTGGCATGGGCGATCATGCTTCACGAAATCTCCAACTGCACATACAAAATCATACACACACACACACACACATGCATACGTACATGCATGCTCGTACACACATGGAAAGAGATAAACAGTTAGTTGCATGTCCTTTACAGGATGTTGCAGTCAACCCCAGCATTTTGTAAGCTGTTCCTGATTTCTTGGCAAGTTTACAATCAGTAGTTTGCCATCGCTTTGTGAATGACCGGAACTCAAATAATTTTCACATAACACCAACGCTAGGCGGTCTGCTGCCAATCGCCCACAGCTGTGTTTCAAACGCGGTATGCAGGATTACAAACTGCGTCCATAAACCCTTTGCCACGGAGCCAGAAAGAGATAAAGGAAGATAATGAGAGAAAGTTCTTGACAGTCATGGCATGGAAAGGTATCAGCACATGATTATGTACATATGTATATTACGTTAAACTCAAGGACCCTTTTACACAACTTTATGTTGCATGTCCTTCACAGGACGTAGCAGTTAACCCCAGCATTTTCGCTGATCGTGATTCCTGGGCAAATTTTACGTTCAGTAGTTTGCCATTGTTTTCTGAACGACCGGCTCCTATACCTTTTTCGAAAAAGCCAGCACTGCTGTGTTTCGAACCCGGGTATACGGGCTCACATACCGCGTTCGCAAGCCCTTAGCCACAGAGACCGATTTACACACCTTAAGGTGTATTAGTATAAGGTGCCAAACCTATATTTGTTATAAACCAATCAGAACTCGACTGGTGACATGGTCAGTGTCACACCGGCCACCTTCACTTCTCCAGACATTTCCTGATCCTCGTTTTGGACTGGGTCGACCTGGCAGCCCAGGTCAATGTTTAATTGTCCATACATACAAGAGGTTTGTTTTCTTCCTCAACTCACAACAGCTGGGATCATCAAGGTAAAATTGCTATTAGGACTCAAAACAATTATACAAGCCATAAATATTAAACCAAGGCTTTACGACGTAGCTCCAGGTGAAGGGGTTGCAGATGCAGTTCGTAATCCCACATACCCACGTTCGAAACACAGCTGCAGGCAATTTGGCAGCAGACAGTCATGAGTTGGTTTTTTACTAAATGGTAAAGGTGTTGGTCATTTAGAAAGCAATGGCAAACTACTGAACATAAACTTGCCAAGAGATCACAACAGGAAAACAAAAACTGCTGGTGTTGACTGCGATGTCCTATAAAGGATATGCTACTAACTTGTTGTTTATGTAGCAAAGCAATAAAATAATACTAGATCCTACTCACCAATCTTGATCTCCTCCGCCAAGCAATTGTAAGGGACCTCAAACTCTGTATGGTTCCAGCCCACAACAAATGTGGCTCCCAGCTCCTTGTCCACATTGAAGGCCCTGATCTCATTCTCCAGGCATTCCCTGAGTTCCTCTCTGGTCTTGTAGTTCCATATCAGATTGGGCTTGGCATGGTCCTAGCAGAATAGCAGCAGATGTTGAAATACGTCTTTGCATGTGTGTACACAAATGCAACGATAGTGCTAGTGACCACATTACTCACAAGTGTTGATTGGTCTGTAAAAATATGTATTTAGCAACATATGCCCAATGAGCATTCAAGCATATAAAGGAGACCTTTACGTTTTTATCTTTTTTATTTTTACATAAGCAAGACAAGAACCATTATATATTCATTCAAAGTTAAAGTTAGTTGCATATCCTTTGCAACAATTCTTGGCTGTTTCTGATTTCTTGGTAAGTTTATGTTCAGTAGTTTGCCATTGCTTTCTGAACGACTGGCACTCATACTAATTTATAAAATAAACCAACACAAGGTGTTCAGTTGCCAAATCGCCCACAGCTGTGTTCTGAACGAGGTAAGCAGGATTATGAATTGCATTCGTAACCTCTTCCCCACAGGCCAGTGAGGGTTGAGATACAAGGTGGAGAAAAAGCTAAAGGAAGATGAAGAACTCGTTCCCACGCCATGAAGCAAACTGGTTATGTGGTGCTAGCCCCAATGTTGTATAGAACAATCAGTATTCGTTGGATGATGTTGTCAATAGAACACCTTTACTTCCCAGAACACCATGACAGGAAAAGAGAAAAGAAACATCACAAAAACAGAAATGAGATTCCTGAGAAGAATACTCAATGTATAAAGAAAAGAGGAAATCAGAAATGATGAAATCAGGACTAAAGTGGGGGTTTATAGCAGAGCTGGATTTCATTAGAAAACAGTTTAAGTTAAATGGTTCTACAGTATACCACAACAAGCCATGATGTACAGACCAAATGGAAGCAGAAGAAGAGGCTGACCATGTAAATGATGGACAGAGGGAATAAAAAAGCCTATGGATATCTTGATATATGAAGCCCATAAACGGGCACTCTCCTGCTGTCTCTACTTCACCTCGACACCGCAAGTTACAAGAGGAACATGATGATATTAGACTTCCCAGAATATTTCATAGTACCCATTTTAGACTCGGCCTGGGAACCAAGATCCATTTCTTTAACTCCCTGTCTTTGATGGGGTTTGAACATTTGACCACCTGATCAGCAAGCGAGCATGCTGGCCACTGCACAACCTTGTGAAGAAGCCAGCAGCCTCATAATAAAAAAAAAAAGTCGCTTAAAAGTCGACAGGGTAGACTTCATTGCACCGGGTTTTATCCCATGTGGCTTGATCTCTTTCTGCAGCACGAAATGCGTCACATAAAGCACGAACTCTGTAGCTCTAGCGACGACCCACAGGAAGCTCCGAAAAATGTCATTTGTGAACCGAAGTTCGCGGCCTGGAATCGAACCCACAACTTTTGGAGCCCGAGTCAAACATCTTGACCACTTCGCCATGGAGACTCCATGGAGCCTCATAATGAAAGTCATTGCTACAAGAATCATTATTAAAGCACTTGAGCTGATCTACATTTGGTTATGTGAAAGGGCGCTAAAAGTGCCTGTATTTTCCTACAAATCCATGTGATCATTTCTGATGTGACTATTTCTGATGTGAGTCGTGGAAACTGACTTCGCCATTGTGCCTCATAATGAAAGTCATTGCTACAAGAATCATTATTAAAGCACTTGAGCTGATCTACATTTGGTTATGTGAAAGGGAGCTAAAGGTGCCTCTATTTTCATACAAATCCATGTGATCATTTCTGATGTGACTATTTCTGATGTGAGTCCCCTCTACAATTCTCTATTACCTGATTGAAATGATGGTAAAACAGTGCCCAGTTGCCTTCACTTTTAATCCTCTGTCTTCTTTTCCTCAGGACAATGGGTCTTTCACTCTGCTGTTGGACAGAAACAAAAAGAAGCTATTACTCAAATAAAACATACAGAAAACTCAAATAAGCATCCTATCTGTAACATAAACAGTGTCCTGAAGTCTTGCTACTGGGCATGTTAGCGTCTTTGGCAGCAACACTCAGATATGTGCTTTGTTGTTATAACCATCAAACTGACCTACTTCAAAAGTGAAAAGTAACATATTTAATACATGATTACAATGACAACAACATTCAAGAAAGTTACAGGACATGGCTGCCCCTCTTATTCGCATACCAACAATTAACAGAAGCATATCTGAACCGCCAGATATCATGCAGACAAGGCCGCCATCCATTTTACTTGCATTGCCTTAGCTAGCATGCTCATCTAACATACACAGCAATGTGCCACAATTGAAAGCCGGTGGGTGGGTGGGGGGGGGGGGGGGGGGGCGTGCATAGGTGTGTGTGTGTGTGCTCGTGTGCGTGCATGCGCAGATTCACCTTTCTTTCACATTATCAATGTCCACTAGAGATCAGCACCTTCAAGACCAGAAGATATTTTCTCCCAAGCTGCTGTGTTCTTGCCAAATATTTTCCTACTTCCCTTACATGTATCTTTAAGTTATAACATGGCCAGCATTTCAGGTAATATATAGTAATACACACTGACTCAATTCTATGTTTTTTGAATTCATTTAATTACTTTTCTGGGATTGTGACAGCATTTAAGTTTTCCTAGCTAAGTATTCTTGTTTTTTATGTTCATTGATAAAGACTGCCCGAAACACACATTTGTATCTGTATGTTAATTAGTTAGTCTAAAGAAAATCCTTATGCACATTGAATCATTGAGTCCATAAGTGCTCAGATCCTATCCTTAGTGTCTCCCTCAGCATGTAGCAGTAGACAATACCAGTTCTGTGTTGATTTACTATTCTTTTTTGAGCCTCTACATAAGACCCATGTATGGCTTTACCTCTTTTACCTGTATGTTCTTGTAATCTAGTCACACTGAGAAAACCTGAGGACAATATAACAAGACAATCTCTTGTCTGAAACCCACCAGGCAAGGGAAATAGTGGGAGACCTTAAGACACTTGGAGAAGAAAATTACTGAGAGAGATGAATAATATTGGGAGGGCATGGAGGCAGCTGCAGGAGATAGTAAAGGTGAGGCCTATCCCTCAATGGAGGATAAAGGGCAGAAGAAGACGACAAAATCTCATCAAGGGTGTAGATTCACAGTCACCTCCTGGTTTGTGTCAGCACCCTGCCTCTCTGAGGGCATTCAGTACATCAGCCCGGTTTATCTGTTGTGTTTTCCCCATTGTCAAGCTCCCTAGTTATATTATGTATTCAGATTCTACATGACCTGGGAAGCAGATCTAGTTGAAGAGATGACAGATCAGCAATTACTCTGATGGACCAAGTCATAAAATACATGACTTGTCATCTTTCAGGGAAGGGAAATGATGTGGCCATGCTAGAAGTTTCACTTCTCTTGGGTCACATCTTGAGGTTACAATTTAAACTGATGGCGTGTTTGCTCAATTAGCTGATCACATATCTGCTGTAGCACAGACATATTTCCCTCTTGGGAATGGGTTGGAGTCTGTTAACAATGAAATACCCATGGAGGAAACATTAACAACATAGGTATAATTCCAGCCAGTCCATACATGCTGTGCTCAATCATGATCTAGTTACATCCTAATATACCTTTTGCAGATGTGAAATTGTAGTATAGGTATTGCACACCCCTCTGGCTTCTGAGTGAGGAATGAGAATTCTGCAACAGTGCCTTTATGGAGATGGTACTGTGGTACATTTTACATATCTAGGATCAGTGGTAAATAGCAAATTATCCCTAGATCAGGAAATCAACATCCGGATTGGTAAGGCAGCAACAACAATGAACAGGTTAAGAAAAAGAGTCTGGGAGAACAGGAAGCTTACTGCCAAAACAAAAGTCCTTGTCTATCAAGCCTGTGTCCTTAGTACTCTTCTCTATGGCAGTGAAACCTGGACAACTTACTCACACCAAGAGAACAATTTAAACAGCTTTCATATGCGGTGTCTGCGAAGAATTCTTGGTATTAAGTGGCAAGACAAAATCACAAATACTGAAGTATTGGAAAGATCAGGTTGTGTGACAGTTTATTCCATGCTCAGTCTTCGTAGACTTAGATGGATAGGACATCTTAGGAGGATGGATGATGGTAGAATACCAAAGGATATCTTTTTTGGTGATTTACAGATGGGTAAGAGATCTCAGGGTCGGCCTCTACTACGATACAAAGATGTGTGTAAGCGGGACATGATTGATACAGGCATTGATAATGCACATTGGGAGCAAGTCGCCGCTGAACGTGTTGCATGGAGGGCAAATATCAGAAATGGAATAAAGTCAAAGGAGAAAATTATTGCAGAAAAGTCACACACCAAGCGTTTGAGGCGTAAGATGGTGCATGATGGTGGAAATGACCACATGTTCACATGCACCCACTGTGAACGGACATTTACAGCGCAAATTGGCCTTATCAGTCACACTCGCTACCGCCATAGTTAAAAGTTATGCCTTTTTAAAGCACAAACTATCGTCTGTCAAGACGGCAAGGTGCCAATGACTGTGGTACCGGATCAAGAGAACAGTCTCCACACCAACCTCATCCTGATAGATGCCAGCCCTTTCCAGGGTTCAAACAACCTGAAAGCTAAAGCACCAACCATCAGGCCAATACTCACAGCAGATTGGTTCTTCAGAACCATTAAACATGTCCACTCTTGTAGTCTTAATGAGGAGGAAGTGTTCCTTAAGCCACTGAAAAAATAAGAGCTTGAGACAAGTGAGAACAAAAACAAAAGACAATAGAGGAATGATGAGTCACGTCACCTGTTTGTTCTCCAGACCAATGCGAGACCTCCAGTGCTGTAAAAGGTTGTCTATTTTCTTCTCCAATAACAACAGTTGCTGATTTCTTTTGTTCTTGTTGAAATGATCCTAAAACAAAATCAGTGACAACAAAGTGAAAATCTGACTCTGCAATTAACAAGTAATGCAAGCAAACATTTATTAACACTAAAACACTGAAACTTGGTGACTGGTTAAGAGAAGCCATGACACTCAGGACAACAAAAGTGGTTTGTCCTTCTCAGCAGATACTTAAGCATCATTATTATAATGTACCAGGTCCTTTGCAGAATGCTGCTCCCCTCAAGGTTCAACAAAAAGTTTCTCTACCCCTATCAGTTCTCCAGCATCATACACCCTCATGCCCAAGCCGTCTGCAATGTCCTGTGTCCATCTCTGTGCTGGTCAGTTCCTGCCTCTTCATCCATGCCTTTCATCATTGCATTGCATTGGCACCTTTCCGTCTTGACAGACGATAGTTTGGTACATTGTGCTTCAAAAAGGCTTAATAACTACGATCCATGGCGGTGGCGAGTGTGGCTGGTAAGGCCAATTCTTGCTGCAAATGTTTGCCCACAGTAGGTGCATGTGAAAGCATGGTCACTTCCACCATTTTGCACCATCTTACGTCTCTCACGCTCTGTGTGTGCTTTATCTGCAATCATTTTCTCCTTTGTCTTTATTCCATTTCTGATAGTTGCCCTCCATGCATCACGTTCAGCAGCGACGTGCTCCCAATGTGCATTATCAATGCCTGTATCAATCATGTCCCGCTTACACACATCTTTGTATCGTAGTAGACGCCGACCATGAGATCTCCTACTCGTCTGTAATTCACCAAAAAAGATGTCCTTTGGTATTCTACCATCATCCATCCTCCTAACGTGTCCTATCCATCTAAGTCTACGAAGACTGAGCATGGAATACACCGTCACACAACCTGATCTTTCCAATACTTCAGTATTTGTGATTTTGTCTTGCCACTTAATACCAAGTATTCTTCGCAGACACCGCATATGAAAGCTGTTTAAACGTTTCTCTTGGCGTGAGTAAGTTGTCCAGGTTTCACTGCCATAAAGAAGAGTACTAAGGACACAGGCTTGGTAGATGAGGACTTTTGTTTTGGCAGTAAGCTTCCTGTTCTCCCAGACTCTTTTTGCTAACATATTCATTGTTGTTGCTGCCTTGCCAATCCTGATGTTGATTTCCTGATCGAGGGATAATTTGCTATTTACCTCTGATCCTAGATATGTAAAATGGTCTACTATCTCCAGTTCGGCGTCATCAATAAAGATTGATGGTACATCATGTGCACCTTGTGACATAATCTGTGTCTTCTTTTTGTTAATTGTTAAACCAAATTCAGAACAAGCATTGGAGAATGATGATAGTAGATGTTGTAATTCTTCCTCAGAGTGGGTCGTAATCGCAGCATCATCCGCAAAAAGCAACTCTCTGATTAGTACCCTGCTAATTTTGGTCTTGGCCTTCAATCTCTGAGCATTATAGAGGCCACCATCTGAGCGTGAGTGAATGTATATACCGTCATCCTGATCACGAAAGGCATATTTCAGTAGAAGTGAAAAGTATATCCCAAAGAGGGTGGGGGATAGTACACAACCTTGCTTAACTCCACTCTTGATTTCAAACTCTTCTGAAGTTGAGCCATCAAACTTGATTATACCCTTCATGCCTGTGTGGAACGATTCCACAATGGACAGAAGAGTTGGTGGGCAGCCAATCTTCTTTAGTGCTTTGAACAGACCCTCACGACTGACCAAATCGAATGCCTTTGTGAGGTCGATGAAGGCAATAAACAGTGGCTGATTTTGTTCCCGGCATTTTTCTTGCATCTGTCGCAATGAGAATATCATATCATTGGTAGACCGGTTCTGGCGGAAGCCGCACTGTGATTCGGGGTAGACTTGATCTCCCAGGACTTGAAGTCTGTGCAGGACAATTCTGGCAAATACTTTCCCAACAATACACAGAAGTGAGATACCCCTATAGTTGTTACAGTCGCTCCGATCTCCCTTGTTCTTGTACAGCGTTATGATGTTTGAATCTTTGAAATCCTGTGGGACTTGTCCTTCTCGCCAGCATAGCTCTATTAGCTGGTGGATCTGTAGAGCGAGTGTGTCTTGCCCACTCCTGATCACCTCTATTGGAATCCCATCCTTACCTGGAGCCTTGCCAGATGCAAGCTCATTTATAGCACACTTAACTTCTGTTATAGTGGGAAGTGTGTCCAGGTGGTCAAGAGTTGGCAGGGCCTCTATGGCGTTGAGGGCATCATCTGCTAGCTTGGTCTCACTTGAGTAAAGCTCTAAATAGTGCTCGACCCATCTATCCATCTGCTGTTTCTTATCAGTGATGATTTCTCCAGTCAAGGTTTTCAGCGGTGCACTTCTTTTGATCATTGGACCACAGGCTTTCTTTATCCCTTCATACATGCTTCTGATGTTTCCCTTATCACTTGCGATTTGAATGGACTCACATAACTTGATCCAATAGTCATTCGCACACTGCCTGGCAGCCTTTTGTACATCCTTCCTCGCTTGCTTCAGCTCACTCAGAGTGTTACGCGTTGGTCTTTCCTTGTTTCTTAAGAGAGCTATCTTCTTTTTATCAATCAAGGGCTGCAGTATCTGGCTGTTTGCCGCAAACCAGTCCTGCCTCTTATGATCCACAGTGCCGTAATCATGCAGCATGATCCCTCTCTCGGCCTGCCTAGTTCACTCCAGAGGAAAGTTGACACCTATAATCTGGAACAAGACAAGC
Organism: Cepaea hortensis; assembly: GCA_963921405.1. Classification (NCBI taxonomy): domain Eukaryota; kingdom Metazoa; phylum Mollusca; class Gastropoda; order Stylommatophora; family Helicidae; genus Cepaea; species Cepaea hortensis. Next base: position 69,728,095 of record OY992892.1, on the reverse strand, counting down.
TGCAGAAGCTGCCGGATCAGCAAAGCAATGCTCTAACTGTCCGCCTGTCGGAGCTTCGATCCTAGACCAGCTGCCAACCAAGGCTTAGGGCCTGGTCTGCCCTGCCATGACTTATTTTGTCTTTGGGTTGCATTTCCTCGCACCAGGATAAGGCTAGTACCCTCCCAATTGCGCTCTTCCGCCCAAAGCCGTTGGCACAATGTGGGGTGTCGGGTTTGGTAAGCGCCGCCCAACATTCGTTGTCATTCAGTCTTTCCATACTGATATGTATTTGAAGCATATCTTAGTGTATGGAAATTCAAAACAATGTTTTCCCATAGTGAATTTGAATAATGATACAGACAATAGATTGCATGATTTATTTCCTGGCATATTTCGCTGCATTTCGTCAGGTAAATACTGTAAACATCACACAACGTAAACTAAAGTAATTAGATAAATCCTTCCTGAAATATACAGCACACATGTTCACACAGTAATGTCAAATGTCTGTCAAAAATTATCGTGGTAGACAATTGACCTTACTACTGACTGTGTGCTCCGTTCTATTCCTAACTCAAGCCTGAGTCTGGAGAATCTCAGCTCAGTGCATGAACTCCGTAACACTGGCAAGGCTCCTGAAATACTTTGGGTAGATTTTTAACTTGAAATTTGGCCCGGACAGTGCCGTTAGGCTACTCTTTTTCGATTTCCAACGGCCAAGGGATTTTTTACGGGGCGTCCAATCTCACTACCCATAGACCAGGGGAAATTTTGTTACTAGAAGTCCACGTGAAAAAAATCCTGGCCCTCACCGGGGCTTGAACCCGGGACCTCTAGATCTTGAGGCAGACACCATACCTCGAGACCACTCAGCCCCTCGATATTTCAGTCCTACTGCTTTGTGCTTGCATCCTGTATCTTCCTTCTTCTCTTCAAAGGATGTTTATATATCCAAATTTCCTGGCAAAGGGATACTCTCTATGTAGTGTAACCATCTGTGAATTTATTACATCCTTCAGTTTTGTGTAGATTACATTATTCTTCCTCTTCTTTGACCTTTTTACACACATAAAGGCTGATTGAGCATATGGTTCTAGCCCCATAATAATATCGCCATTGGATAGGTGATGTGATCTATATCATACCAGCTGCCTTTACTTTCCAGGAGAGTTCTTGATACTCATTTCAGGCTGAGCTGACCTGCAAACCTAGGTAAATTTTTATAAGGATTTGAACACATGAACACTACACCTGCAGGCAAGTGTGCTAACCACTGCTCTATTGTGACTCCCATAGATTATATCTTTAAGTCATATTCTGGTCTACTATTTGGTCATCCCCCAGTGTAAGCTCACCAATCCTTCACCATGGACACTGAGCACTCTTGCGTATGATAAAAATGAAATGACAGATCTATGCAGCACAGTTATCTTTACTGTAATCTGATTCCGGCTCTGTGGCGAAGGGGTTATGGACTCAGTTCATAATACCGCATACCAAATTGTGTGGACTCATCGATAATCAGAGAAACGGTGTAAATGGGTGCTCCATAGGAGCAGCCACGCCCGGTAGGGATAGTCATGTGCACCAGGTGACTCTATGAATTGCAGAACTTGGTGACAACTGGTAAGATCGAAGGGAACAGACCAAGGGGAAGACCTAGAAGTAAATACCTGGATGGCTTGGCCTCGTGGCATGGTCAAGACAGAAACACAGAGCTGATCCACAACTCTGGTGATCGAGTGAGATGGCAAAACATGACTGCCCACACTTACCGGCATGGCACATGATGGATGGATGTTCAAAACACAGCTGTGGGAGATTTGGCAGCAGACCACTTTGCAGTTTCTTTAAATAAATTGGTACGAGTGCTGTTTGTGCAGAAAGCAATGGCAAACTACTGAACGTAAACTTGCCCAGGAATCACAAACAGCCAAAAAATGATGGGGTTGACTGCTACGTCCTGTAAAGGATATGAACTAACAAAACAAACAAAAACCTGATTCACAAAATAAACATGACATAACCACAAAATCATACATATAGCCAGACTTTTGATACCTGTGCTAACTTGACATTGTCACGTATATGAAGCCTGTCTGTCTCTGTGACGGGAACCTCATCGGACGAGTCCAGATATATTAACAGTCCACTAGGCTGCAGAACAGATTAAAAACAAGATTATTGTCAGGGGTCGGTAGGACAAGGGTTATTGTTGGAGTAAGTAGACCATCAATTGATCATAATTAGGACATGGTTATAGTTGGAGCCATTGCAACCTCTGCATAAGCTTGTGTTGTGAATGATCACTGTTAGTAAGACAGGGTATTCTCTGCTCCTCATTATAGTAGTTTGTTATAGTGCTGCCACAAATGCCGTATAGGCCTTTAACTTCTTCCTCCACATTCACTAACACAGGAGACCAAAAGGTTTCACATCATGTAATCTCTTATCTCAAATCACATTTTATAACATGATGTCACTCAACATTCATCCAGGCGGCAATGCCGCTTGCCATCGGCAGCTCGACTTTCCATCTGTGCTGTTCCTGTCACGGACTCTAATCGACTAACTCTTTTCAAGAGTGTTTTCAATTCTTCCGTTTAGTTGATGCATGCAATCTGCTTGAAAGCTCAAGTCTAACATAAACTCACTAGGTTCCTGTCATTTAAAACAGTATACACCTCTCTCTCTCCTTGGTTGTTTCTTTTATACAAATTTCTACACAATATATGTAATTTACTTCTTCTTACACACATATTTATTTTCTTGTTACAATCAACTGAGAGTCGAAGTGATGACCCAAGTTATTCCATTCCTATTTTCAGCTTTAGTACCAAGAAGAAAGAGTGACTGAAATATTTGTTTTAGGGTGGGACATTTCTTCCTGTATTTCCTGCCACTATAAATAGCAGGGCAGCAGCTGTGAAGTACAATAAAATAACCCTTTAAAAAGGGTTTATAAGGCATAAGGTTCAACTTCATTGCACCAGGTTTTTTACCCCATATGGCTCCGTCTTTTTCCGCAAGGTAGTCTGACGAATGAGTCGCACAAAGCACAAACTCCATAGCTCCCGTGACGACATGCAAGAGTCTCAGAGAAAATTGCACTCGCAAACTAAGCTACGTAGGTCAGAATTGAACCCACAACCTTCGGAGGCGGGCAGCATAATCACTTCGCCACGGAGATGCTGAAGATCTTTAAAAGACCTGCGATGTACAACGTTAACTCTCCATGCACATAAGCTAATCAAATAATGACCCATGGAACAGGTATTTTTTATGATGTTAAGAAACAAGGATGCAGTTATTTATCTTTATCCATAGTCCATCTATTTGTGCATCACCAAATGCAACTTATAGATCCTCCATGTCTTTTCTCCAGATTTAACTTTGTAGCTGTTGCCTGGTGTTTTTAATATTTTAAAAGGGAATCTCCAAGCCTGACACTTTATGATTATGAATAAGTCTTCCTCCTCCTCCTTCTATTGTGTCCTTCTTCTTGCTTCTTCTTTCTCCGGCTTCTTCTTATCTTTACTTCTATATTAAAAAGAATGCTTGTTGAGTTATCAATTTAAGCAAAGCTTATTGGGCAATACATGTAACTTCAGCATATCATTTTCTGGAAGCAGATTTGCCTGCCCCTACAATCCTGTTTTCTTGGCCACAATACAGCCATGATGAAGCCCACAACCAGAATCAGCACTTGGAGGTAGAGTATGGACTTAGCCAGCTCTGGTTTGCACAGTCAGTCAAGCTATGAATCACTGACTACATCAACCTCTTTTGCTGCATCTTCAGCCCTGGTTAACTGCACAAGTCAATTACGACATGGATCTCATATGCCTAACAATAGATTATGTCAACTATTTCATTAAAATTATAATTGTATTTGAGTTGTTAACGGAGTAAAAACCCTTGAATTGATCAATACTTCTTCTTCTATTGCTGCTTCTCTTTCATTTTTTAATCATCTTATATTTTGTCGTATTTTCTTAATAGAATGCTGTTTAAGAAGTCCATTTAAACTGAAGTTATAACATTTGCTCCTAATGGTCAACACTGCTGCATCCTGAGCCCTGGTTAAGTGTTCAAGTCAGCTTAGACTCAGAGCTTCCATGACCAACAACAAATTATCTCAGGTGTTTCATTCAAATTGAACAGTATTTTATATACACCACAATAACAACAAAAAACTGTTTGCACTTATGTCTTTCTTCTTCTGTCCTTCATCCTCCATTGAAACATAAGTCCTGAACCAACTCAGTTCAAGCAACCCTATCTGTTGTTATCGCTTGCAGCTGCATCCATGTCATCCACACATTATTCATGCACTTGATGTGTCTAGGGAGAGTCCTAGGACTTGTCACTAGCAGATACTTTTGTTTCATGTCATAATAGACCTGAAGGTCAAGTGATATGTTATCTCATTATGTTGCATGTCCTTGCACAGACAGAATTATCTCATCATTATGTAGCATGCATTTTGCAGTGTTATTTCATCATTATAATGCATGTCCTTTGCACAGTTATCTCACCATTATAATTCATGTCCTTTGCACAGTGTTATCTCGTCATTATATTGCATGCCCTTTGCACAGTGTTATCACATCTTTAAGTAGTATGTCCTTAACATTGCGTTGCTATCATCACATGCCATGTGAAAGACCTGATCCTGCAACAGTTCCCCTGCTTCACCCACTGCCATTCTCCTTCCGCTGCCTGTCACCTCCCAATGGAGCACAAGTCCTCAACCAGCTCACACCAAGCCCTTCGTAGATCAGTTCATGACTGCTGGGACTGTACAGCTACAGTTGCCTATGAGATGAGGCAGCTCAAATTCACCCTCCTCAGCCACCTCCTATGACATGAATACTAGGTTAGTGTTACTATTCTTGACTTCATCAGTGTTCTCCAAACCACTGTCATATTAATGTCTTATGTCCATCTTTTGGTCAGCCCCTATTTTGGCTTCAAGGATCCATGTCTCTAGCAACACTGATACTTCTAAAGACAGTCTACATTGCTTAGGTTCCCACAAAGTATAAAAAAATATGAGGGGGTTTCAAGTGAAAACCTTAAATGTATTTTTTTGGGTGAATATATTCTGAAAAAAAACACAAATGTATCATTTTTCGACGTAGTCACCACTGCATTCAATGCAAGTCCTCCAGCACCGATAAAGTGTCTGGATTCCTGTAGAAAAAAATTTCTCTTGGTCACATGAGCGACCATCCATGCACCACCTGTTATACATCTTCATTGGACCGAAAAGTCTGTCACAGAAGTCATGCTGTTTTGAAACGTCCTACTCCACTCATACAGTTGCTGGACTGAGAGGCATGCATCACCATACTGGACCTTCATTCGCTGATGAATTTCTATAGGTTTCACCCCTTCACTGATCACAAATCAGATAGTGCATATAAAAAGTGGGGCAGCCATCTTTAAACTGTCCTACAACACTACTGACAGGTTACAAGACAATGGCATGGTTATTGTAATTTCTATGACACTTTTAAGGTTTTCATTTGAAGCCCCATTGTAAAACATATGTCTAGAAGCAGATGATTACAAGGCATACCAGTATTCTCTTCAGAAGGCCCATAGCGGTTGGATGTCCAGTGACCCACAGTCCTACAAGGTGACGACTCAGCTGTCTGTTGAAACAAGAAAGAAGTATCATCTTAACAATACACCAAGTCTAAAAGGTTGCCAGATCACAAATATCTTATGTACAAAATATCACATTAATTAAAAGAGATTCAAAACAATGAATTTTCTTAGTGAAGCAACCAGGACTGCAAGGGCTGTTAAGAAAAGGCTGGACAGAAAAACCACTGCAGGAGATCCTCCTCCTGGAACGTCAAGCATTCTTTGCCCACATTGTCAAAGAACATTTCGAGCCAAAATAGGCCTTATCAGCCATCTTAGAACTCACGGCTCCATACTTTCAAGCCCCCCGGATGAAATGAATGGTCATCATCATTCTTGATGGACAAACAACATAACAACATTTTCTTAGTGAATGTAAACACAGAAGCCACAAACAATATGTTGCAAGATTTATTGCCTGGCATATTTTGCTGCATCTCACAGGGTGCATACTGCAGAGTTATATATCATATGTAGTGAATAAATGAATAATAATTTAGCTGAAACAATTAAAACACATAGTATTGTTTGAATCGGGAGCATCTGTTACCCCCACAGTAATTTCAAATTTAACACAAAGGTGCTTACCGCGTTGTATTTGAAATTACCATGAAGATAACAGATGCTTCACATTCAAACAATACTTGTAACTATGTTTTAATTGTTTCAGCTAAATTATCATTAAATTATTCACTACATATGATATATAACTCTGTAGTGTGGCTACATATTGTTTGTGGCTTTTGTGTTTGAATTAAGTTAGTTTGTTAGTTAGTTAGTTAGTCACGGTTCCAACTTCATGGCAACAGGTCATCCCCATTATGCTCCGTTCCTGTGCCAGTGTTTAAATTAAAAGAGAGCTCATGCTCTGGTCTGCAATAAATTACTACAACTGGGTGCTGTTAATGATATAGGGAAATAAATATACATAGAAGTAAAACTATTAGAGACTGACTGATTGATTCTTCTTCTTCTTCTTCTGCTACATTCATCTGGAGTGTTTTTTCAGATGTAATTGCGTTGTGTCAGGTTATGCGCCCGTAGGCCAACATATCTGACTTTGGCGGGCATTTGTAGACCGGGTTAGCCTTCCTGGGTACTGATCGAGTTAAGCACCACCTTCACTGCACTGTAAACTATCCAGCGCTCTGACCTCCTTCAGATCACGCTAGGAGGTTTTCATCTCAGTGCACAGACATTAAGGATCTGGCTAGGTTATTTCTTATTTGTGCTCGCTCGCTTTGAACTCAAGCGCAGTCTTTACATGTGCAACAACTTCTAGTAGTTGCCAATACTGGGGAGTACACTGGACTGATTTTGCATGTGGACTAGCTTTCCCTATTACCAGTGCCCCTAGCCATCAGGGGAGACCTCTGTGACTTCAGAGAGTACAAGCAAAGTTCTAATATGTGTGTACCAGAATCGACTCATCTATATTTAAATGTTATTTAAAGAAAATGTATTTTATTTTTAAGGTATAGTCAGCTAGTCAGCTCTGTAGTGAAAGGGTTATGAATGCAATTTGTAATTCTGCTTGCCGCATTCAAAACACAGCTGCGGGCGATCTGGAAGCAGACCACCTTGCGTTGGTTTTCATACAAAGGTATGAGCGCCGGTCGTTCAGAAAGCAATGGCAAACTACTAAATGTACACCATCCAAGAAATCACAAACAACCAAACATATGGGGGTTGACTGCAAAGCCATGTAAAGGGTATGCAACTAACTAGTGAGCTCATGGTTTGGACAGACTAGCCACTATTTACCTGTTGGTCAGCATCCTGCTGTCTGTGCTCTGTGTGAACATGGAGGTGTGAAGATGCTTCGGCAGTGCTCCTTCGGACAATGATAGGTCCTGCATTTTGGCTGCAATCTCTGCATCACCCTCCTAATATTTACAATACATAAAGGTATGGTTAATTCAATAAACATATGAGAATACATTTATCTCATACAGTATGGAAGCTACCATAGCCAAATGGATAGGAGCACTTGCTCTTAAATTCCGGTGTGCTGATCCCAATGTAGTGGATTCAACCCCTACACCGGTTAGTTAAGACTAAAATGTTGAATTTTCGTCCTTGACTTGGGGACGTAAATTACAAGTACCTCAGATGTCAGAGTGGGCTACCAGATGGTGAGGGACACTGATAGTAGGGAAAGCTAATCCACACGCAAAAATTATTCCAGTGCATTAGAAGTGGTAGCATGTGCATGGACTACGCTTGAGTTCAAAGCGTGTAGGGGAAGATGGGAGGAGAAACAACATACAGAGTCAGAAATATTTTACTATGGGTAAGAAGAAGCAAACAAGAACATCTAAAACAATGAAGCCACCTGACAAGCAGAATAACAAGGGTGATACAAGAAATTACAGGACTTTAATACATTGTCAGGTGATACAAGAAATTACAGAACTTTAATACATCGTCAGGTGATATAAGAAATTAAAGGACTTTAATACATTGTCAGGTGATACAAGAAATTACAGAACTTTTATACATTGTCAGGTGATACAAGAAATTACAGGACTTTAATACATTGTCAGGTGATACAAGAAATTACAGGACTTTAATACATTGTCAGGTGATACAAGAAATTACAGGACTTTAATACATTGTCAGGTGATACAAGAAATTACAGGACTTTAATACATTGTCAGGTGATACAAGAAATTACAGAACTTTAATACATTGTCAGGTGATACAAGAAATTAAAGGACTTTAATACATTGTCAGGTGATACAAGAAATTACAGGACTTTAATACATTGTGAGGTGATATAAGAAATTAAAGGACTTTAATACATTGTCAGGTGATACAAGAAATTACAGAACTTTTATACATTGTCAGGTGATACAAGAAATTACAGGACTTTAATACATTGTCAGGTGATACAAGAAATTACAGGACTTTAATACATTGTCAGGTGATACAAGAAATTACAGGACTTTAATACATTGTCAGGTGATACAAGAAATTACAGGACTTTAATACATTGTCAGGTTATACAAGAAATTACAGAACTTTAATACATTGTCAGGTGATACAAGAAATTAAAGGACTTTAATACATTGTCAGGTATTACAAGAAATTACATGACTTTTATACATTCTCAGGTGATACAAGAAATTACAGAACTTTAATACATTGTCACTGAGCAATGACAAACAACTATTTTCATGTTAAATATCTAGTCAAACTAGCAGGACAGCTTACTTCAGTAACATAAGTGTAATTAAAATTGGCTATCAGTGCTCATCAGTGACAGATGTATAAAATTGTTTTAGCATAGTATATGTGACTCCAGAGTAACTAATGAGTGCCTGGAAAAGACTAATGAAAGTTGGGTCTCCATGGCAAGGTGGTTAAGAGGTCTGCCTCTAGCTATGAAGGTCATAGGTTCGTTCCTTGAACTGTATTGTTCAGACCACGAGTGCTATTTTTCAAGAGTCTCTGGGGGTCTTCACTAGAGCATAAATCAAACAGAGAATATGAATGACCAAAACAGCACATGAAAAAAAAAAAATACTGATATCAAGAGTTAAATAAGACATTAAACATGAAAATGGTCAAACATTTCATGTATTCAACATTACTATATAGCGCAGAAGTGTGGACAATGAATAAGCAATTGGAACAATGAAATGAGGCTTTGGAAATGTATATAGACAGAAGAACAGATTGTAGTAAACAAATACAAACAAATAGAGAAGACTTAGAGAAGCCATAAATGAAAAGAGAGCTGAGACAAGCAATAAAAAGATCATTTAAAAAAAAATATATATGTGTATAGGGTTGAATGAACAATCAGTACTCGCCTAAATAGCAAGGACATCTGCATAGGGTCAAATAAGCTATCAGTGCTTGCCTCAATGGCAAAGATATTTGTATAAGACTGAATGAACAAAGACATTTGTAAAGGATTAAATGAGCTATAACTGATTACCTCAATATTGAAGATAATTATATAGGGTTGAATGAGCAATCAGTACTCACCACAATAGCAAAGACATCTACATAGAGGTGAATAAGTTACCAGTGCTTATCTCAATAGTAAAGACTTTATACAGGGGTAAATGAGCTATCAGTGCTTATCTCAATAGTAAAGGCATTTGTATAGGGTTAAATGAGCTATCAATACTAACCTCAGTTTACTTGCACCAGAAGAAGACCTTGCTTATCTCAATAGTGTAACTAAATGTTATGATAGACTCTGATTTGTATTGGGTTAAATATGCTATATGCGCTTACCTCAATGATTGCTTTCATGACTAAACCAGCACCTTTTATTATTGCCATGGAAGGATGCTGACAACAAAGAAAACATTGAAACAAACATTAAGCAGTGTAACAAGTTCAGTACTAACTTTCATATATGTTAAAAACCAGACTAAAAGGGAATCATGTTAATGGAGAACATGTTGTGCAATAAGTCATTGTCCTTGAAAATTAGAAAAATAGTTCTTGCATGTTACATAAAACTAATTTTAAAATATGGCTGCGAATCCTAGACAATTAGTAAACAGGCAAAAAAATCCCTGGAAGCCTTGGAGATGTGGTTTTATAGAAGAATGCTGAAAATTAACTGGACAGCCAAAAAGAGCAATCTGAACATTTTGAGGGAGCTGAGTTGCAAAGACAACTTATCACAAACATCAGAAAGAAGCAGCCATCGTTTTTAGGCCACATATGAGAAGACAAAAACTGGAACATGTTGTGACAACCAGAAAGATTTGTGGAAAGAGAAACAGAGGAAGACAGCTTGAGAAGATTCTTGACAGTCGTTTGTCATGACATGGAAGTGAGTCAACACACGAATTGATCCATGCCTTAGATCGCAATTTGTAGACAGGCATGATCGCCCATGCCAGCTGGCAAGGCACTGGATGATGATGATGTAAATAGCATAGATAGTGGATAGTCACAGTGGGGGATGTGGCTAGCACACTTTTTTGCTGACCTATTGGTCATGAGTTTGCATCTACATTTAGGATAACTGTTTAAAACTGACCTTGACTCTCAGGTCGACCCAGTCAAAAATAGGTACACGGAAATGTCTTGAGAAGTAAAGTAGCCGACATGATAGTGACCTCATTGATTAGTCTATAAAGAACGAACAATATGAGGCTAGCACCATATGCGGCCAGCTCTTGCTGAATTGACTGGTTTGCCTTTTCGGTTCACAAGTGCATTTTTCAGGAGACTCCTGGGAGTCGACGCTGGAGCTACGGAATTTGTGTTGTGCGGCGCTTTCGGTGGGTTGCCTTGTGGAAAGAGACCGAGCCATGTGGGATCAAACCAGGGTCAATGAAGTTTTTCTGGTGACTGCCGATTCCATCGACAATGAATTGTATTTTTCGTGGAGGACTTTTGTGTTGGTATTTTGGCGGTGGCATTATGCACAGTGTACCTGTGTGGGCTGTTGGCTTGCTGAGACCTTTGTCTGTTTCACTTTTCACATTGAGCAGTAAGGAGCATTTTGTGTGATATTCACTGGCACAGGAACAAAGTATAATGGGGATGACCCGTTGCCGTGAAGTTGGAACCGCAACTAACTAACTATTTCCATGCTTCTGACATTGCAAGCCTGCAGTGCTAAGGTTGGCTATCTCTTGCCTGAAAAGCTGAAAATGAATAGGCTGCCAAGGAACTGTAGGACATTGAAATCAACTCCATATGGCAAACACTGGGAAACTGAGTCATCAAGGTCTCAGGCTATCAGGGCTCTGGCTCGCTAGGTGGGATCAAATCCACCTGGTGAACTTCTCCTAGAAGCTGGGTCTTGTCCAGAAAGTTCTTTCTGATCTGATGCTTAAAGTTAAGAGTATATAAAAACTGAGAGAAAACTCCAGCACAGAACATGGGAAAACCCATACCAACTAAGAGAGCGACATGTATCTGTGATTATACTGTCACTGAATAAGACTGAAAGAATGAAATTTATCAGTGACTAATACGGTCACTCAATAAATTTGAAACAAATGTATCTGTGATTTTATTGTCACCGAATAAGTCTGAAAGTGTGAAATTTGTCTGTAATTATACTGTGACTGAATAAGCCAGAAAGAGTGACGTTAATCCATGATTACATTGTCACTGAATAAGTCTGAAAGAGTGAAATGTATCTGTGATTATATTGCCACTGAATAATCCTGTAACAGTGAAATTTATCTGTGATTATACTGTCACTGAATAATCCTGTAATAGTGAAATTTATTTGTGATTATATTGTCACTTAATAATCCTGTAACAGTGAAATTTATCTGTGATTATATTGTCACTGAATAATCCTGTAACAGTGAAATTTATATGTGATTATATTGCCACTGAATAGACATTTCAATAGGAGTGCTCATGGCGATGAACAGGTTTTTACGAAAATTTGATGCGTTAAATGTTTAATTTTGAATATATTGTGGTTGAGTAGGATGACACTTCCAACGTATGTGCGCAATGCATATCTCCATGATAAAATATTGAATATCAACAATGAACAATATTTATTCACAAGATAAAATACTTAAACATCAATACATTAATAATGAACAGTCTACACATACAGGATAAAAGACTAATCATCAGCTACGAAAATTGCATGTTTGCAGGATAAAAGACTCAATCATCAACACTGAATAATAATTAATATACATCAACAGGAGAAAAGAATGAAACATCAATAATGATTAATGTATATTCACAGGATTATAAACTGAAGCATCAACAATGAACTATGTGTTTATATAAAGATAAAAGACTGAAACATTAATAACTAACAATTGTTAATGCACAGAATAAAAAAATGAAACATCAACAATGAGAAATATCTTCAATATACAAGTAAGTACCTAAATGAATACATGCAACAAGATACAATTATAGCCTTCTACAAACCTGGAACAGTTTGAAGATTATCCTCCCGTTTGCTGCCACCATCTCCAGTAGGGTATCGAACTGTGTGCCATCCGTGGTTTCACTGTACGGAGCACACAGGGCAAATGTTAGGAAATCCAACATGGCCGATATCACCAGTGCCCCAGTATTGTGAATCTGGAGAGAAATGAGAAAGTATTTTAACCATAACATGACGTAGCGTACAAAAGGAATGTTGAGTCCATGCCAGAAAGGAATGTGAACTGTCAGGCTTTCACATACAGCAGTATACATTATCACAAGATGCCGTGACTAGCTTGCATGTGGTAAAGTGACCAAGCCATTCACCGTTGCACTCTGAATGTAGTGGGTTTGTTTTTGGACTGTACTGTTCAGCCCATGAGTGCACTTTTCTGGAGATCCCTTGGGGTTATCTCAGGAGCTACGAAATTTGTGCTTTGTGTGATGCTCTTCTAATATGAGAGACTGAGCCTGATGGGGTAAAACCTGGTGAAATGAAGCCGATCATCTCACCTTGAGCTGTGACCTTTAAAAAAAAAAAAAAAAATCGGCGGTACTCATTATCATTGTTTGTATTTTATTATCCAGAAAATTTATTTTTTATTTTATTTTTTTAGTTTTTTTTTATTTAAATTTTTATTACAAAAAAATAAAGCTTTCAAAATGTGGTTCTAGAGATAAATCGGAGGAATATCACCACAGGAGAAGAAAACAATGAAATATTACAAACACTAGGGTTTAAGAAAACACTGAATGAGATCCAAGTTAGGTAATCTAGGCACTTCAATCATATCATCATCATCAAGTGCCACGCTGGCAGACATGTGTGGTCATGGTTTGCCATCTCATACTGTCACCAGCCTCAAATCAGGTCTGTGTTCTTGTCCCAACCATGCCATGCTGCCAAACCATCAAGGTATTTATACCTTTGTCTTCCTGTTGCTCTCTTCTCATCAAGCTTGCCAGTTGTCACCAAATTTTCAAGTCCATTTCTCTTCATAACATATTCAAAAAATCTTGACTGTCTACGTATAATTTCTCCAATCAATCTCTGTTTTTCATTTGTTTCTTGAAGGACTGTTGCATTTTACTTTCTGTCCTTCCATGGTAATCTTCGCATTTTTCTCAAAAACAACATTTCCACTGCCATTAGATGTTTCTCTGTCTTCAATCATATACAGAGCAGTTTGGTGCTGTGTCAGAAGTCTCTACACACACCACACTCAGATAGACTGAAGTCCTTTTCAGTGCTTAGGTGACTTGAGCACCCATACAATACAGTTCAGAATTAAAACCATGCAGCTTTTCAGGGGATTCATAACCAACCAATCCCTTGTGCCTTTGTGAAGAAATAAAAGGAAAAGGAGGAGGCCCTACAATTAAATCATTACCAACAGAGAGCAGTGGAAACTGGCTATGAGCTCAGCAAAGAGCCTATCAGGATTGGAAATTAGAAAAGAATAGCAGTTTTCACACAATAATGAGACTCAACATTATTTGTTTCCCCCTGTTGAACTGCTCTGAACTTGAGCTTGGTCCACACACATGCTTCTACTATTAGTGAGTGCACTGGACTTATTTTTGCATGAGGGTTAGATTTACCTACTACCAGTGTCTCTCATTAAAAAGTGAACCTTTTCCAACTTCTGAGGCACTTGTAATTTACATCCCCAAGTCAAGGACGAGAGTCCAAACTGACTGGCATGTGAAATGCCATGAGTAGCAGAGAAAGTTAAAGAGTGTTAAACCTCTCAGCCACACTGACCTACAAACATTGTTTCAATAAGTGATGTTTGCTTTCTGGCTGTATTTTGTCATGTGTGTTGTAACATATTCTAAATGCAAGCACAACAAAACAAGAATACACACCACATTGTCATTGAACATCTCAAGCAAGGTTTCCAGAAACTTCCGTGAGGACATCAGGGATGTCTTATTGAGCTGCTCTTGCCTTAAGTCATAGTTGTCATGCATTGGCTGTGGATGAGCAGGAAGACATCATGTGATTCACCATAAAAAGAATATCAAATAATTTCATTCTACACACATTCCATAACAGTAACATACCACAGTCAGCATTTACTCCCTCCATAATAAAAGCACCATCAGTTTTCTTCTGAAAAATTTTAATGCATGGAGTAAGCACCAAATAATGCTTGTTGATTGGTATGGAATGAGTAAAGCACTGCATTGCTACATGATAAAACAAGCACTGAATGCATGTTGGTGTTTGGTATAGAATGGGTAAGAAGCTGCTTCCCTGCATGACAAAAACACCCAGAAGTTCGCTTCAGAATAACGTAGACCCATGGAGTAAGCACCAAATGATGCTTGTTGATAAGTATACTATGTGTAATGAGCTGTGTTCCTACATGATAAAAACACAATTTTCATCAGAAAAATGTGGACTCAAGGAGCAAGCACTGAATGTATGTTGATGATTGGTATAGAATGAGCAAAATACAATAAATCATAAACGAATCTCTTAGTCCTTGGCATGAGTTGGTTATGGCAGCAAAACAAAAACTAAGAAACTGGTGCAGAAATAGTGAAATGTGTAGCTTTTCATATATACTTTATGTCTTTGATTTAGATTGCATCAAAGCATTCATTACAAAACACACACACACAGAGAGAGAGAGAGAGAGAGAGAGAGAGGAGAGAGGAGAGAGAGAGAGAGAGAGAGAGAGAGAGAGAGAGAGAGAGAGAGAGAGAGAGAGAGAGAGAGAGAGAGAGAGAGAGAGAGAGAGAGAGAGAGAGAGAGAGATGGTTACACTGTGCTTCCAACAAAAATGCAGACTGGATTTTCGTATAGTAATTGAAAGGTCTGAAGTGTACAGCTAATCTGCCCCAAATATATATTTAACCATCGTCCTATATAAAGTGACCTGATTCTGTCTTAAATGTCAGGATTGTGGGCTTTACCTGCATCAGAGCGCACAGCATGTCCAAGGCAGCATGAGTAATGGCGTCGTCCTTTCTTTTCAGGGCTTTCACAACTTTCAAGCCAACCTTTTCCCTCATCCTGTTATTAAAAACACAGAATATATAAGTTCTATAATACAGGCAGGACACAGCATGTATAAACATGCAATGTAATAAAGTAACAATGGGCTCTCAGTGTTTGGTATTAGAGAAGGGCTTTAAAAATACGGTTAGCTGACTCTAACGCATGCAGTCAAGTTCTAACTCACTGACTGCACTTACCTCATCCCATCTCTTTTGCTGTGTCTTCACTTTGATGTCAGAAGTAGGTTTTACTCTCACTCTAACTCATTCAGTCACACTCTCTTTCTCTTACTCAACCATATTCTCTCGCTTTCAATCACATTCTCTCTCACTCAACCACATTCTCTCTCTCTCTCTCAATCACATTCTCTCTTTCTCACTCAACCACATTCTCTCTCTCTCTTTCAAACACTCAATCTCATTCTCTCTCTCTCTCTCTCTCACTCAACCACATTCTCTCGCTTTCACTCAAACACTCAGTCTTTCTCACTCAAATACATTCTCTCTTTCTCTCACTCAGTCACTTTCATTCTCCTTCAGTCACACTCTCTCATGAAAAGAAAAATAAAACTTTCTCAACCATTTCATTTTCATAGTGAACTGAAGGAGGTGAGTAATTAAAACATTAAAAAAAAACAAAAATTGTATAATCAACTCTGATGAAGACCCTTACTTGGGTATCTCTGTGAAGCCTTGGTACCCGGCCTTGGAGGCAACCAACCGACGGAGTGCATGAAACTGGGCTTCCAGGCACTCGTGGGGCACCTTCTCCTGGTCGCCCTCCCTGTCTATAAGAGACTGTAGTGCCAGGTTGATCAACTTTTCCTTGTTCTGGGCAAAAAGACCCTGATGACAAAACAAAACATTTCTTCAACCGATTAATCTAGTACTCATCTGTTTATATTAAATATCAAACCAAATGTAGAGTTCAGACAATGGCTTTTATCATAAACATTTTGATTAATAAATGTTGTTTGTCCATCAAGAACGATGATGACCATTTACTTCATCCACTGGGCTTGAAAGTATGGATCCGTGAGTTCTAAGATGGCTGGCAAGGCCTATCTTTGCTCGAAATGTTCTTTGATAATATGGGCAAAGAATGCTTCATGTTCCAGGAGGATCTCCTGCAGTGGTTTTTCTGTCCAGCCTTTTATTTCACAGCTCTTGCAGTTCTGATTAATAAGTAGAAGGACAATAAAGGACCTTTCATATGCTTTAAGGCACAGTAAGCAACTGGTGCTAGACCCATGTTTTTTGCTGACCAATCAGCACTCAGTAGGTCATGTGGTCAATGTCATGGAGGTTGCCTTTACCTCTGAAGACATTTTATGGTACCCACTTTAGACTGGGTTAACCTGTGAGCTCAGGTCAATAAAAGAAACCCATCCTTACGTGGATTTGAACCCATGACTATTAGATTTAAGTTCAATAACCTCGATTTTCTTCTTTTATGATTACAAAATGGCCCATGATTCATATTGGTATGTTTTCCATGGGAACAACATGTGCTGAAAATGCTTAATTTCACGTGTTTCCTGGTGCTCTGCCATTGGCTATTAATAATAATTATTTGTTTTGTTCACTCACTTTGAGCTCACGCTTTTTTATTTAAGCGACTTTGAGCTCAAGTGTAGTCCATACATGTGCTGCTACCTCTAATGGACACAGCTGAATTTTGCGTGTGGATTAGCTCTCCCTTTTTTGTGTGCATGCCCTTTGAACGACACTGCGATCAACCCCAACAGTCTGCCATTGCTTTCTGAACAAGAAATAAACGTTAAAGTTCAACTTAATATTGGTTTAGGGGCTGAACCTCCGACACGAGCGAGTGCTCTGTTTCTTTCAGCCACGTCGGCGTATATATAGGAATGAGACGGACAGACCAGACACTATGTCTTTTAACAGACATAATTAACTGTTTTAATCCCTAATTCCATACCATCTGCACTTGAGTCTAGGAATCAACATTTTTGAACGGATTAA
The DNA here is from genome assembly GCA_963921405.1 of Cepaea hortensis. Classification (NCBI taxonomy): domain Eukaryota; kingdom Metazoa; phylum Mollusca; class Gastropoda; order Stylommatophora; family Helicidae; genus Cepaea; species Cepaea hortensis. The sequence continues at coordinate 69,710,572 of OY992892.1, read as the reverse complement.
AATTGTCACAAATTTCATTGGTTTTGGTATTTCACTTTTGGATTATATTTTCCACACACATGTTCAACAGGTATGGGGAGAGAATGCAACCCTGTCTTACTCCCTGATACAAAGCGAACCAGTTTGATATTTTACCAGCTACTCTGACAGCTGATTGTTGTTAGTGATAGTTTCAATTACATTAGTTAAAAGTGCTGGTAACCTTCTCCCTCTCACGATTCTCAATAATTTTCCATACATCAGACCATGGTGCTGAGTTTGTTATTCAAATTAAAACTTGACTAATACAAAATTCTGACCCTATGGTGATATTTCAATGCTTAGATACAAATTCTGTCCTCATTCCCTAGTTGTGGGTTCAGGTGGATTATAGACCTAACTCTTGATGACACTTTCCAGGGTGTCAAGTCAGCCAATCATTAAAGTACATTTGTTTAAACAGCGAGGCACTGCAGTCATTGGAGGCGACAGGTTTGAATGCTAGTGTGGTAACTGTAGTTTTCAATTTGAATGTTGTCTAGTGTGATCTATAACATCTACTTCTTTTCTACATCTATGAGCACCAATAAATACTTAAGAATGTGTTTTATTATTTATCTATAAGCTTTGACAATCTCATGATATGTATTTAACTGTAACAAATCATATTACAAGTTACTAATAAAGCTATTTCAAAATATATTTCACTACAAGCCAATCATATAATTAATGCAACTACTGTCTAAAGATGCTGTAGATTTTTTTTAAAATTGTGCAATTTAAATGTCTCTTACTTTAACAAATCATTGTTTTAATCAAATTCAGTGCAAGATGTATATTATTAATACCAAAGTACTTTGTCATGATAATTATCAAACACTCTAAAATACCGGGAAGGTTAACCCGATCAACAAATGCCCGCAGAAGTCGGATGTGTCGGCCTAACGGCGCAAGAACGCAGCTCTGCTGTAAACAGGCACAACGCAGTCACATCCGGAAAAAAAAACTCCGGATGAACGAAGAAGAAGAAGAAGAATACCAAAGTACAAAGAGAAAATAAGAATCAGTGGTTCTCACACTCCTACACAGTGACACCCCTCACCTCAGCAGTGACAGCATGCAAGAGACCACTGTAGGACACATTTGCATTGAATCTGAAGACAGCCTCATCAAATGACATCCCACCTAGAAACAAGAGGAAACAAAGTGTTTTAAAGAAAGCTTCTTAATAACCAACTAAACAGGCTGGCAAAAAATTTTCTGCATCTCGACACTGTTTCTCTGAAATATCATGGTACTGATTTCATAAAGGCAAACCCAGGTACTGCCGTCAGGATGTGAAGTGTTAAGCCTTCACATAGTCTAGGTCATGATATATGAGGTAGAGTGGCAAGTTGCCTTCTTTGTCACCTTTCCTTCCCAGACAATTCCCAGAATATTCTGAAAATTTTCTGATACCTATATTTGTGGCTCTGTGTTGATCCTCAAGAGCTGCAATGGTCAGAACAAAATCATTCTGTGCTAGCTGGAGATTCAACTCAGAACCAATGTCTTGGCAGACAAGTGCACTAACCATTATGTCACCATGGCTTCTCACTGGCTTGGAGTAATTTTTTTTTTTTGCATATCCTTTACAGGACATCGCTGTTAACATCAGCATCTTTCAGCTGATTGTTGATTTCTTGGCAAGACCACGCTTAGTAGTTTGCCATTGCTTTCTGAGCGACCGGTTCCATACTCTCATAAGTCACTGGCGCGACTCGAACAGCTTCCAATTCTCGTGCGCTCACGTCAACCACGAGAGTATTCGGGGTTACGGAGAAAGCTGCTAACCCCTCGGCCAGGGAGACCAGCTAGAGTAGTTTAGAAAGCCAAATTAGCCAAGACAATGTACAGGGTGTATTTTTAATGACTATGGATGTTTTTAAATCAAGTATTTGCAAACTGTGATTTAAGTTGTGTATTACGTTATGGTTCAAGTGCCATTTAAACATTAGTTCAGAATATAATTGTTTCATGCAAATGTTTTAGTAATTGATCTCAGGCTCAACGGTGTTAACCCAATGCCTCTCTATGATCAGAAAGCAGAAGTGTGGTGTGCATTGAGTTGTATGCGCACAATCAGTACAATTTTTCTTTAATGATACTGTAAATTCTTAAAGATACCGGACTAACACCCTTTCTGAGTGGGAAATTGAACAAGATGGTGATACAATATGGTGCAACAATATGGTGCAACAAGATGGTGTAATTGCTCACACAGCTGTAAAATCACTAGAATTCTTCGATGGCATGTTTGCAAATCACATGATCTCTCGCGGAATTAGGCCTGCATGCTTTCCGAATCTTACTCCCCTGGATTACTACCTCTGAGGTGCACTTAAAGGAAAAGTGTACAAAATAACAATCGCCACACAATCAGTGATCCGAACTGTACAAGGTCTTTGAAACTATCATTGGCACCTTGCCGTCTTGACAGACGATAGTTTGTGTTTTAAAAAAGGCATAATAACTTTTACCTATGGCGGTAGCGAATGTGACTGATAAGGCCAATTTGCGCTGTAAATGTCCGTTCACAGTGGGTGTATGTGAACACATGGTCATTTCCACCATAATGCACCATCTTACGTCTCAAGCGCTCGATGTGTGACTTATCTGCAATAATTTTCTCCTGTGTCTTTATTCCATTTCTGATGTTTGCCCTCCATGCAACAAGTTCAGCGGCGACTTGCTCCCAATGTGCATTATCAATGCCTGTATCAATCATGTCCCGCTTACACACATCTTTGTATCGTAGTAGAGGCCGACCCTGAGATCTCTTACCTATCTGTAATTCACCAAAAAAGATGTCCTTTGGTATTCTACCATCATCCATCCTCCTAAGATGTCCTATCCATCTAAGTCTACATAGACTGACCATGGAATAAACTGTCACACAACCTGATCTTTCCAATACTTCAGTATTTGTGATTTTGTCTTGCCACTTTATACCAAGAATTCTTCGCAGACACCGCATATGAAAGCTGTTTAAATGTTTCTCTTTGTGTGAGTAAGTTGTCCAGGTTTCACTGCCATAAAGAAGAGTACTAAGGACACAGGCTTGATAGACAAGGACTTTTGTTTTTGCAGTAAGCTTCCTGTTCTCCCAGACTCTTTTTCTTAACCTGTTCATTGTTGTTGCTGCCTTACCAATCCGGATGTTGATTTCCTGATCTAGGGATAATTTGCTATTTACCACTGATCCTAGATATGTAAAATGGTCTACCATCTCTAGTTTGGCGTCGTCAATAAAGATTGATGGTACCCCATGTGCACCTTGTGACATAATCTGTGTCTTCTTTTTGCTAATTGTTAAACCAAATTCAAAACAAGCATTGGAGAATGCAGATAGTAGACATTGCAATTCTTCCTCAGAGTGGGTCGTAACTGCAGCATCATCTGCAAAAAGCAACTCTCTGATCAGTACCCTCCTAATTTTGGTCTTGGCCTTCAATCTCTGAGCATTGTACAGGCCGCCATCTGAGCGTGAGTGAATATATACACCATAATCCTGATCACGAAAGGCATATTTCAGTAGAAGTGAAAAGTATATTCCAAAGAGGGTGGGAGCTAGTACACAACCTTGCTTAACTCCACTCTTGATTTCAAATTCTTCAGAAGTTGCACCATCAAACTTGATTATACCCTTCATGCCTGTGTGGAACGATTCCACAATGGACAGAAGAGTTGGTGGGCAGCCAATCTTCTTTAGTGCCTTGAACAGACCCTCACGACTGACCAAATCAAATGCCTTTGTGAGGTCGATGAAGGCAATAAACAGTGGTTGATTCTGTTCACAGAATTTTTCTTGCATTTGTCGCAATGAAAATATCATATCAATGGTAGACAGGTTCTGTCGAAAGCAACCAAGACCAGTTAAGACCAGCGATGGAGTTATTGCCTCTCCATAGCACAAAGCCTGGGCTAAAATATAGAGATCATGTGTTGCCCATGCAGCATGATCCCTCTCTCAGCCTGCCTAGTTCACTCCAGAGGAAAGGTAACACCCCTACATCTGGAACAAGACAAGCTGCAGAAGCTGCCAGATCAGCAAAGCAATGCTCTAACTGTCCGCCTGTCGGAGCTTCAATCCTAGACCAGCCGCCAACCAAGGCTTAGGGCCTGGTCTGTCCTGCCATGACATTTTGTCTTTAGCTTGCATTTCCTCGCACCAGGGTAAGGCTTGTACCCTCCCAATTGCGCTCTTCCGCCCGAAGCCGTTGGCACAATGTGGGGTGTCGAGTTTGGTAAGCGCCGCCCAACGTTCGGCGCTAACAGAAAGCAGGTAGTACCGTCTACTGTTATACGGTAGCTCAGTCATATCTGACTAAGACCTGACTAACAAGGTCTTTGAAACATGAAAACATATATCCATACTTGCCAATTAAACCATGGTGGATATTCTCAACACCCCTTGTGAATAGAGCTGTAATGTGGAAAACTTTACCGAAAATAATACACACTATAGCAGTATATGTTGCATGAACTCCACAGACGGTGAATACAAAACTTGGAATGGCAATATTTTCAAACAATTCAGTCATTAAAAATACAACTTGTAGAAACAAGACTATCTGTTTCTGTTGTGTTGCATCTGCATATTTCTTTCACTGAGTATCTGTTGCAGCATGAACAGTTGGTCTTCCCAACCAATTATATCAGTTGTCCAGAAAAGTTAGTTACATATCCTTTACAGGACGTCACAGTCATCCCCAGCATTTTTTGCTTGTGTGTGATTTGTTAGCAAATTTATGTTCGGTAGCTAGCCATTGCTTTCTGAACGACTGACACTCATACCATTGTATGAAAACACCAACGCAAGGCCGTCTACTGCCCACAGGGTATGCAGTATTACGCATTGTGCCCATAACCCGTTTGGCACAGAGCCAGAAGACTAGAACAATTAAATTAAAAATGGTAAAACTAGACTCCAAGTAATGCAACAGACAGAGTTGACAAGACAATTGCCAGGCTGAGAATTTAATTGCAACAGACAATGTAGATGAATGGTTATGTGCATTCATTCCTCTAAAGTTCTTCTGATAACACTTGTCTTTATGATTTTGCTTTTGGTCCTCATGTGTCCAACTTCACAAAACTGTGAAATGCCATCATAATCATAAACTTTCAATATGGAACATGTTTCCTCATTTATATTGATGAGTCTCCATTCGGGAGATTATAACATGACTCTTTATTCTAATAAAATATTCATCTTTTGAAGAAAACAAAGGTATTATGGGGGAATGTAGACATGAATTGCACTTTAGTGTGAAAAAAAAGTTGTTGCATATCCTTTACAGGGCATAGCAGTCAACCCTAGCAATTATTGGCTGTTCGTGATTCCTGGGCAAGTTTATGTTTAGTAGTTTGCCATTGCTTTCTGAACAACCGGCACACATACCATTTCATACAAAAACCAATGTAAGGCGGTCTGCTGCCAAATCGCCCACAGCTGTGTTCTGAACGTGGGTATGTGGGATTATGAACTGCATCCATAACTCCTTCGCCACAGAGACCTTAGTATGAAAGAGTCACGGCAAATATCTGGAAACTGATGTGAACTTGAGTTTCTCTCTATGCATTCACCCCTCAAGTCGATACACTTCTCCCACGTCTGCACTTCACGTATCAAGTTCTGGACATTGGGAAAATGATGTTCATGAAGCAGATTCTTCATGTTTGGCTACAGCAAGAAGTCATTCAGTGCCAGGTGTGGTTCCAAGTCCAGACAGGGGAGTTTTACAATCAGGGGAGTTTTACAATCAGGGTATCAGATTTGTTATGGGTAGATGGGAGAAGTGCATTATCTTGAGGGATGAATATGTACAGAAGGACTAAAATTTACACCAATATCCAGGTACATGCTTTGACTCATTCATACTAAAGTACAAAATTTGTAGAAAATAAAATATAAATCATAATATGGAAAGTGTATTGCCATGTAAAAAAAAACTGAAAAGTGTTACAGTCTGAAAAAAAAATAAAATAATGTAAAGTGTGTTAGTTGGACAGAAATCTTACTTTCGTATGGAAAAAAGAAAGGAAAATGTGATTCTTTATGTGCATGCATGCACATGCGTATGCTTTGGAAAAATGTAAACCATGTGCTGTCTTGAAAAATATATGTTGTATGTTGCATCAACCATGTAAAGTATAAAATCACTTTGAAGATCATTTTGATACCACACACACTGAAATGAATGTGTTGAAAATTTCAAAATCTAGTGGAGCCCTTCTACTATTGTTCTCCATTATCTGAGTAGGCCAGGCTTTCCTAAAATTGAGGCAGTTCTAATACATGATAAATGATAAATAGATAAATTCTAATAAATGATCTTCAGCTGGGTGTGAATCGGGTACTTTTAATGTCTGACAAGAACACCACAATCTAGCATCTCTGACCAAAAATGTTATGCAATGTAAGTAACCAGCTCCGTGGCGAAGAGGTTACAGACTCAGTTCGTAATCCTGCATACCTAGTTCGAAGCACAACTCTCGGCGATTTGGCAGCAGACCGCATTGCGTTGGTTTTTTATGAAATGGTGTGCGTGTCGGTCATTCAGAAAGCAATGACAAACTACTGAACATAAACTTTCCCAGGAATTACGAACAGCCAAAAATTGCTGGGGATGACAGCTACGTCCTGTAAAGGATATGCTACCAATGTAAGTAAATTAGCACTCACAGAGTGTGGCCAGGAGAAACTAATTTGAGAAACATTGCACACACAAAAAACAGCTTATGCTTGTTAGAGTGAAATTAATCAAACAGCCGATACTCACCAGGTACTGACTGCAAGGACTTAAGATGAGTTGCTTCTACTTCCTCGTCCACCGGGACAGTGAATGGACCTAAAAAAAAATTATGTTAGCATGAAACCTCATGAAATTACCAAAACATTCTGTCCAAATAAGCAGTTCATTACGTCGTCATAAATCTGAACACATAATAAATACATTAAGTGAAGAAACCAATAGTGAGATTAAGTGTGTCAGGATTATACGGATCTGTAGTGAAGTAAAAAAGAAAAAAAAAAATTGAAGGTCCATTTCACAGGCCAATTAGGCATATTGGAGATGATATGCTGCTAGACTAAGATTGTTGGCGGACAAGCCAGGCATAAACGACCATGCAACATTACAGCTTCTTTTGATTCCACAAAGAAATCTATGAGGTTGGGTAAAAATCTGGAGAATGAAAAGGAACCACTGGTCAGTAAACCTGTGCTCTAACCATTAAGTTACCATGGCTCACAGATGTATGATTAACAACAGCGGCAGAGTCTGAAAATTTCCATCGTTCTACTTAGTATTGGTAGGTCAAACCTAGGGCTCACAGATGTATGACAAGCAACTGTGGCAGAGTCTGAAAAAATGTCATCATTCAACTATTGGTAGGCCAAACCCAGGGTCACAATATTAATAAGCAAGAGTTCAGCTCAGCTTGCTTCAGTTTGGGTTAACATCAATGAATTTTGGACAAGTCCATAGTTGCTCTGCTCATGTGTAATAAATACACCAGCGAACAGTAACTGTGTCAGTTTAAAGTTGAATGATGAGTCTCCCTGCGCACACGAAGAGCTGCTCTTTTCCTGCTACACTTATCTTCAATTTGACCCTTTGCATTCCAACTATTCACACTGAGTATTTCAATGACAATGTCTGCACTGCAGCCTCCTGGATAAACCTGATGTCTTTTACAGTTTTTAAAAGATTATTTGCAGGGTTGTCCAATATATGAAAGCAGACAGAACTATTTTGGCATACACCTATTTCATTTGAAGACAAACTCAGATGTCAACAATCTCAAGTTTGTCCCAAATCTGTGACTGGCCTAGCAAGCCAACAGGGGATTTTCCTACGAATCGAAGAAAAAGAATGAACATAATTGGACTGAAAAACATATATCAATGAAAACTAAAAAAGCATTCTACAACACTATCTTTCTACCAACTCCATGCTATCAATGCCAAACTGGACAATGACAGAAAAAGAAAACAGAAAAATTATAACATAAATTAAATTACTGAGAAGAATACTCAATGTATCAAGAAGAGAGAAAATCAGAACTAATGAAATCAGGACTAAAGTGGGGGTTAGAGCAGCGATAGATTTCATTAGAAAACAGCAGGTTAAATGGTTAGGCCACATAACTAGGCTACCAACTAACAGTATACCACAAAAATCCATGATCTACAGGCCAAATGTGGAACCAGAAGAAGAGGCCGACCATGCAAATGATGGGCAGATGAAATAACAGAATCTCGACATATGAAAGCCCATCTCCCGCTGTTTATGCTTCACCTTGACACCGCAAGTTACAAGAGGAACAAGATTAGATGAGATGAGATGATGTCTGAAGGTGTGTAAAGAAGAAGAATATTTAGTTGGTAATTCTTTGTTATGTCCCACATCCCTAAGGACATTCATAATGTTCTCTTAATCAATTGGTTAACCAGATATAGTGGTAGCGCCAGCCAGCTATCTGTTCTTCCATTGCCCACAACACCCACATGTCATGTCCATGCATGAACATAATTCTACTAAGTGTGGACCTCTGATGGGATTCAATTCAATGTCTGCATACGAAGCTTGTCTCAACTCTCCAGATCATGCTCACTAGTATCACTGTGAATCAGTGAGTATGCAAACATCGGTGTAGTTTGTGACTCAAGCCAAAGTAGTGCCACCATTAACTGCCAACACTTCCATTGTTGTCACAGTGCTTGTGCATATTGTTACTAGCCACACCAACACAGGTGTGTTCATTCAATGGCACTGACTAATTCATAATGTGAATTGTTCTTAGTCATCATGGATTTACAAGCCACACCAACACAGGTGTATTCATTCAATGGCACTGACTAATTCATAATGTGAATTGTTCTTAGTCATCATGGATTTACCAACCACAACAACACAGGTGTGTTCATTCAATCCATCCATCCATCATGTGCCATGCAGGTAAGCGTGGGCAGTCATGTTCTGCTATCTCACTCGATCACGAGTCTTGGATCAGCTCCGTGTTCCTGTCTCGACCATGCCACGTGGCCAAGCCATCCAGATATTTACTTCTCAATCTTCCCTTTGGTCTCTTCCCTTCGATCTTGCCAGTCGTCACCAAGTTCTCCAATTCATTTCTTCTCATAACATGCCCAAAAAATGTTGACTGTCTACGACTAATGACTCTAATCAGTTTACGATCTTCATTTGTTTCTTGAAGGACTTGTTCATTGGTTTTTCTGTCTGTCCATGGTATTCTTTGCATTTTCCTCAGAAACCACATTTCCACAGCCATCAGCTTCTTTTTCAGCTTGACTGCTTATTGTCCACGCTTCACATCCATACAAAAGTATAAATTCTATGTAGCACTTCAACATTCTTTTTCTTGTTTCAATTGATATCTTTTTATTGGTCAGTATGTTTTTCATCTTGCAAAAGGCTACCTTCGCAATGACAATTCTTGTTCTAATCTCTTCAAGGCATCTTCATCAGATGTTATGACTGTTTTGAGATAACTGTATCGGTTCACTTGTTAAGAACATGCCCATCTACTCGTATATCACATTGTGGTATTTTCATTCAATGGCACAGACAAATTCATAATGTGAATTGTTCCTTGTCATCATAGATTTACTGCAGCTCAAATGCTTGGGCAGCTGCGGCAGCACAGTGGCTAGCCCCCTTCCCTGCTGGTCCAGTTATTAAATGTTCAAATCATCATTAAAATTGATTTTTTATAATGACCAGGGCTTCCAGGTTAACCCAATCTAAATGTGTACGAGAAAATGTCCTGGGCAGCTGAAATAGCCAGCTAGATATTACTACATCACTCAATGAGTGCAGATTAGTCTGTAAATATATGGGGCCTGCACCTTATACTCAATACACTTCAAGACATGTAAGAGGTCCTTTACTTTCACAAAGTATGTGAGAATCAGGTAGCCCGTACACATACGTTAAAAAAAAACAACAGCCATGAACATGCAGTCTGCATTCTTGTCTCAGAAAACACTTCCTAGTAGACATTACCAATAGTCAATAAATACCAAGGTTATATTTTTCTGTTACCAGATGGATCTTACCTAAGCGGTAACCACGTGGAGTTTTATGCATCTTAACACAAACATCTCTGTTACCCGAGGCTCGGACACCATCCAAAACTGAAGCGATCAAAGAGTCCCTAGGAAAATACAGCAACACATGCTCTTTATTAAAATATTCCTATGACAATGTCTCTAGATCTCTGCTAATGCTTTATCTTGTTTTAAATGCTTACAATGCCTATGTCTGCATTTCTGTTCCTGGGTAATCTTCATCCAGTGGCTTGTGCTGTACAGAATTTTCTGCTAGAAAATTCATTTTGTAATTTCTTTTTATCATAAACCAGATTTCCTGCCTGATTTTGTTTCCTGGTTAAACTGGATACTTTGTAGGTTGTTTTGTTTTTGTAAATGACGTTAACATTCACAGGAGTTTCAACAGGTGAATAAGTTCTATTTAATGTGTCAAATACATTCTAGAAGAATGTACTCCACAGTTTGGTGTGTTTCACCATGTGTACATTTGCTGAGTATACAATTTTGAATTTTGATCCTTAATTCTCTCATGACCTGAATTCCAAAATAAACAACATGTGAGGAAATGATCTTAGACAAATATTTGAAACTACAAAGATGGTTGTTGCTGTTGTTGTTGTCTTCCATGTATGTCATTAGGCATCGTGGGGAGAGGTTATTGAAGTTCCAGTGTCTATGACTGGCGCCTTTCCTCTAATTTCCTCCATGATTTATGAGCATGTTTCCAGGATCAATTAAATCCCCTACAGGTTTGCTAGACCTGTCACAGGTTCCTTATCTACTTGACCTGGTAACACCAATAAATTAAGGGTCAGGATAAACAAGTCTTAATTTCACTCAACAGGTGGGTAAAAACTTAGAAGTATAATTACACCTAGACAGATAATAACACCAATAAATAGATTATAAGAAAACTCAATTCTAAATCTCTTATTTACTGCACAATTCAATGAATATATGACTATACAAAGATAATAACACCAATAAATGGATTATAAGAAAACTCAATTCTAAATCTCTTATTTACTGCACAATTCAATGAATATATGACCATACAAAGATAATAACACCAATAAATGGATTATAAGAAAACTCAATTCTAAATCTCTTATTTACTGCACAATTCAATGAATATATGACCATACAAAGATGATAACACCAGTAAATGGATTATAAGAAAACTCAATTCTAAATCTCTTATTTACTGCACAATTCAATGAATATATGACCATACAAAGATAATAACACCAATAAATGGATTATAAGAAAACTCAATTCTAAATCTCTTATTTACTGCACAATTCAATGAATATATGACCATACAAAGACGATAACACCAATAAATGGATTATAAGAAAACTCAATTCTAAATCTCTTATTTACTGCACAATTCAATGAATATATGACCATACAAAGACGATAACACCAATAAACGGATTATAAGAAAACTCAATTCTAAATCTCTTATTTACTGCACAATTCAATGAATATATGACCATACAAAGACGATAACACCAATAAACGGATTATAAGAAAACTCAATTCTAAATCTCTTATTTACTGCACAATTCAATGAATATATGACCATACAAAGACGATAACACCAATAAATGGATTATAAGAAAACTCAATTCTAAATCTCTTATTTACTGCACAATTCAATGAATATATGACCATACAAAGACGATAACACCAGTAAATGGATTATAAGAAAACTCAATTCTAAATCTCTTATTTACTGCACAATTCAATGAATATATGACCATACAAAGACGATAACACCAATAAATGGATTATAAGAAAACTCAATTCTAAATCTCTTATTTACTGCACAATTCAATGAATATATGACCATACAAAGACGATAACACCAATAAATGGATTATAAGAAAACTCAATTCTAAATCTCTTATTTACTGCACAATTCAATGAATATATGACCATACAAAGATGATAACACCAGTAAATGGATTATAAGAAAACTCAATTCTAAATCTCTTATTTACTGCACACTTCAATGAATATATGACCATACAAAGATGATAACACCAATAAATGGATTATAAGAAAACTCAATTCTAAATCTCTTATTTACTGCACACTTCAATGAATATATGACCATACAAAGACGATAACACCTATAAATGGATTATAAGAAAACTCAATTCTAAATCTCTTATTTACTGCACACTTCAATGAATATATGACCATACAAAGACGTTAACACCAATAAATGGATTATAAGAAAACTCAATTCTAAATCTCTTATTTACTGCACACTTCAATGAATATATGACCATACAAAGACGATAACACCAATAAATGGATTATAAGAAAACTCAATTCTAAATCTCTTATTTACTGCACACTTCAATGAATATATGACCATACAAAGACGATAACACCAATAAACGGATTATAAGAAAACTCAATTCTAAATCTCTTATTTACTGCACACTTCAATGAATATATGACCATACAAAGATGATAACACCAGTAAATGGATTATAAGAAAACTCAATTCTAAATCTCTTATTTACTGCACACTTCAATGAATATATGACCATACAAAGATGATAACACCAATAAATGGATTATAAGAAAACTCAATTCTAAATCTCTTATTTACTGCACACTTCAATGAATATATGACCATACAAAGATGATAACACCAATAAATGGATTATAAGAAAACTCAATTCTAAATCTCTTATTTACTGCACAATTCAATGAATATATGACCATACAAAGACGATAACACCAATAAATGGATTATAAGAAAACTCAATTCTAAATCTCTTATTTACTGCACACTTCAATGAATATATGACCATACAAAGACGATAACACCAATAAATGGATTATAAGAAAACTCAATTCTAAATCTCTTATTTACTGCACAATTCAATGAATATATGACCATACAAAGACGATAACACCAATAAATGGATTATAAGAAAACTCAATTCTAAATCTCTTATTTACTGCACAATTCAATGAATATATGACCATACAAAGACGTTAACACCAGTAAACAGAGAATTTGAAGTTTCAAGTCTAAATTTCACCTTGTGGGTACTTAAACAAATATTTAACTTTGCAAAGAAAGCAAAATGAATAACGGGAGAATAAAAACAAGCAGAGAACTAATGCAAATATACAAAGATCCATCAACTATAGAAGTCCTGTAATTTTACAGATGTCTATAGCAAAGTGATGGATCTGATACAAATCAAATCAAATCAAATCAAATCAACTTTATTTTAAAAGGGTCACAAATTGGGCACGCAGGCCCGTCTTACATTCGGCCCTTCCAATCACTCGTCTTTCGTTCATCAAGAGCATTATACATTTACATAGGAAGAAAAATAAACATTGTGAAATGAATGTTGTAAACATAAACAAGGCAAATTACCATGTTATGAGGCCCATCTCCCACCTACCCATACATCACCCCAACCCCACACACACACCTACCCACACACACGCACACCGAGGGACACATACATGCCCCACCAACCGACCCATCCCCCTCCTGCACATCCCCCACCCACACACACTGCCCTCACCTGTTCCCACAACCAAAGCACACTTGCCACCCACAAACATCCGCACCAACCCACACATCCCACGCCCACCCACATACACATCCTAACCCACACATCCTCTCCCCACGCACACCTCCAACCAACCATCCCCCAGTCACATCTCCATCGACCACATATTCCCCACCCATGCACACAATCCCCCACCAACCCACACATCGCACATCCACTCACACATCCCCAAACCATACACACACATCCCCACCAACTGACATCTCCCTACCCCCACACACACACATCTCCCTAACCACCCATACATTCCCAATCCACTCACACAGAGAGGTAGAGAAAGCAAATACTAAGAACATTCAGAGTACAACATCATGATGATGTCCAAGAAGACTGAAGGACAATGTGGAACTAGAATTTAAGTTTTAAAAACAACATTAGTCCTTTTACAGCATGTTGCAATCAACCCTGGCATTTATTAGCTTTTTGTAATTTAATAGGCAATTTTACATTCAGTAATTCGCCATTACCGGTCTCTGTGGCTGAAGGGCTTGCGAACGCGGTTTGTGAGCCTGTATACCCGGGTTCGAAACACGGCGGTGCTGGTTTTTTCGAAAAAGGTATAGAGGCCGGTCGTTCAGAAAGCAATGGCAAACTACTGAACGTAACACTTGCCTAGTACATTAACAGCAGCTGAAAATGCTGGTGTTGACTGCAACGTCCCGTAAGGGATTTGCAACAAAATTTTTTTTTTAAATTCGCCATTGCTTTCTGAACAGCTAAAGTTCAAATCATCAAAAACAAAATCAAAATCAAAGTGGTCTGCTCCCAAACTGCCTTCGGCTGATTTAGAACCCTTGGGGAATCGTGGGGAATTTACTACCCCTAAGTCACAACTGCCAACTAGAAGTGAAGGAACTAAATATCCTGGACTGAAGCAACATGGTGGAAAGCAATGTAAACTAGGTTTTTGTAGGAAAATATTATAAAGAAACAATCACAGATTTTTGTAGGAACATCTAATAAAGAACAAATCATAGGTTTTTGTAGGAAAATATTATAAAGAAACAATGACACGGAGGAGGTGCATTAGCTCTGTAGATACAGGAAAGATGAATGTGTGCTGGCAAAAGTACAGAAAACACCTTATAAAATGATTGAAACAATGGTGAATACAGTATTTTTCAACTACAGTATTTTTTCGATGTTTCAAGAGTAGTTCTAGGAAACTATTATTTTAGAAATAAATAAATTCTAGAAGAACATTATTTTACACATTTCAGATGTAAAATAAACTACACCGTTTAATGGTCATTTTTGGCAAAGATGTCTGACAGAAGTTCTAGGTGAACAATTTTAGTGAAAATATGTTTGACTGTGGCAGAAGTTCTAGGTGAAAATATGCTAGTGAAAATATGTTTGACTGTGGCAGAAGTTCTAGGTGAAAATATGCTAGTGAAAATATGTTTGACTGTGGCAGAAGTTCTAGGTGAAAATATGCTAGTGAAAATATGTTTGACTGTGGCAGAAGTTCTAAGTGAAAATATGTTTGACTGTGGCAGAAGTTCTAGGTGAAAATATGCTAGTGAAAATATGTTTGACTGTGGCAGAAGTTCTAGGTGAAAATATGTTTGACTGTGGCAGAAGTTCTAGGTGAAAATATGCTAGTGAAAATATGTTTGACTGTGGCAGAAGTTCTAGGTGAAAATATGCTAGTGAAAATATGTTTGACTGTGGCAGAAGTTCTAGGTGAAAATATGCTAGTGAAAATATGTTTGACTGTGGCAGAAGTTCTAGGTGAAAATATGCTAGTGAAAATATGTTTGACTGTGGCAGAAGTTCTAGGTGAAAATATGCTAGTGAAAATATGTTTGACTGTGGCAGAAGTTCTAGGTGAAAATATGCTAGTGAAAATATGTTTGACTGTGGCAGAAGTTCTAGGTGAAAATATGCTAGTGAAAATATGTTTGACTGTGGCAGAAGTTCTAGGTGAAAATATGCTAGTGAAAATATGTTTGACTGTGGCAGAAGTTCTAGGTGAAAATATGCTAGTGAAAATATGCTAGTGAAAATATCTTAGACTAAATTAGAAGCTCTAAGTGAAAATATTTTAGACTGACAGAATTTCTCGGTGAAAATATTTTAGACTATATCAGATCTAGATGAAAATATTTTAGATTAAGACAGAAATTGTAGGTGGAAATATTTCAGACAATGACATAAATTGTAGGTGGAATTATTTTAGACTGACATAAGTTCTAAGTGAGAATAGTTTAGACTGACAGAAATTCCAGGTAACATTTTAGACTATGACAGAAGTTCTGGGTGACAGAACTGACTGGAATGCCTTATGCAGTAATATGTGGCTGCTAGTTTTCTAGTGAATGCCGCTTCCATCGACGATGAACTGTATTTTTTGTGAAGTACTTTTGTGTTGGCATTCTGGCGGCGGCATTATGCAGTGTACCTGTGTGGGCTGTTGGTTTGTTGACACTCCTGTCTGTTCCACTTTTCACATGGGGCAGTGAGGTGCATTTCGTGTGATATTCACTGGCACAGGAAAGCAGCATAATGCAGATGACCTGTTGCCGAAGTTGGAACCGCGACTAATGACTAATGTCTGGGTGGCAATATTTTTACTTTTGATGAAAATTCTGGGTGAAATTATTTCACAGTGTAACACAAGTTTAAGTGCAGCATATTTTCCAACATGTCACAGTTAAATAACCAACACTTGCATTAAGCATGAAAGTCATACCTGTCTGTAGAGAGGTAAGTCCTGATGGCTCCTTTGACATACTCCACACTGAACTTCTGAGGATTTTCAGCATCTCTGTTGATTGCAAACACCTGAAGCAGCAAACAAGTTTGAAAAGTGTTTAATAAATAAGGTTTAAAGGCAAGAGAATCAACTTCATTGCACTGGGTTTGACCCCAAATGGCTGTCTCTTTCTGCAGGGCGTCCTGAATAAAAACGTCACACAAAGCACGACCTCCATAGCTCCAACGACAAACCCCAGAAGACTCTGAGAAAATTGCACTCGAGAACCCTACGATATGGCCTGGAATCAAACTCACAACTGTCAGAGCGTGAGGCAGGTGGTGTAACCATTTTGCCACAGAGACTCCGGTAAACACAAGTTCGTGATGTGAAAAGCTGCACCAAAAACAACAACTAATAGATATTACCTCTATCTCACTCTACATACTTAGCATTTACACAAAGCATATACATTCTCATCTCATTTCATCATGTTCCTCTTGTACCTTGCAGTGTCGAGGTGAAATATAAACAGTGGGAGAGTGCCTGCTTATGGGCTTCATGTATCGATATTCCCTTATACATTAATCTGACTAAAATAATGCCAACTGGCATAGGTGTTCATATCTCTGTACATATCTGGGTCTTTGGTGTGCTGGATGAACTCTGCTGTTGATATTCCTCCATGCCACTGTCTCAATCCATCCAGCATCATATCTCTTGGTCTGCCTCTGCCTCTCTTCCCCTCAATCTTTCCAGTATCACAATTTCTCCAATGCCTCCATTCTCATAACATGACCAAAGAAAGCTGTTTGTCTCTTTCTTATTGTTGTATATAATGTTCTAGTTTCATTAGCCTCTTTCAGGCAATCATTGTTAGTTACTGTGACAGTCCAAGGTCTAAAATACCCATAAAAAATGCTATGATCAAGTTATGCAGTCACAGAAAATTCCTAATCATGCTTCACAAATCATGTTCTACTGTTCGCCTCTGTCCTGTGTATGCCTTTAAGGCCAGGTTGATCCACACTTCAGCAATGAATGTGCCCTTTGCTGGAGTTCTTCATCACTTGCCAAGAATTTGCCTTCTATTGACTTTCTTTAATGCATCTGTACACGATAAATTACGACCGTGTCCTGACATCCTTCTCTTATGTTATGTTCTGAGCAATTTTCTATTTTTGTTTCTCCCTTACAATATACAGAATATAACTTGAATGAAAAACAAAACAAGTAGTAATATTCATATTACTAGTTGTTTTGTTTTGCGTTCAAGTTTATTCTTTCAATTCTACCTGAGCACCGTATCTTAAATGTCTGTAGCCACCTATGATCACGTTTGTCGATGGTTCATGTTTCAGAGCCGTAAAGCACCACATTGGCACATACAATATCTTCTTGTTCCTAATTCAATATTAATGCTTTATGAGATGTGCGTACAAAGTATAGTCCCAACAACTATGCAATATGTTCATTATTATCATGACCGACACCTTACCGTTTTGAAAGACGAAAGTTTGTCAAATGGAGTTATACCTCTCCATAATACAAAGCCTAGGCTGGATTTAGAGACAATGTGTTGCCCATGCAGCATGATCCCTCTCTCGGCCTGTCTAGTTTACTCCAGAGGAAAGATAAAACCAATACGTCTGAAACAAGACAAGCTGCAGAGACTGCAAAGCAATATTCTAATTGCCCGCCTGTCAGCTTCGATCCTAGACTAGTTGCCGACTAAGGCTTAAAGCCTGGTCTGCCCTGCCATGACATTTAATCTTTAGATTGTATTTCCTCACCCCAGGGTAAGGCTTGTACCATTGCGCTCCTCCGCCCAAAGCAGTTGGCACAATTTGGGGTGTCAGGTTTGTGTATCGTCACCACAACATTCGGTGCTAACATTATTATATGACCTGAATTACTGCTAATGTCATTGTCTTAAAGAGAGAGCAATCATCAAGTTATTAATTAAATTTAATGCTTTACTCTCTTGAGATTTTTGGGTAAAAGTCATAAAGGGATGGGAGGTCTTTTAAAATGACTGATACATTGTTTACTTTTAAAAGTAAAAGCACACTATTCGGTATTATTGGTAAGAAACTAGAATAGACTATATGAATAATAAAAAACACTAAAAAACATTTCAAATATGACACTTCATAGTACAGTTCATATTGTACAGATACATTCTATAGACAACTATCCAGGTTTCAAATAAATTTCCTGTAGCAGCAAGAATGTTTTCTTGATAAGTGTTGTGGAGTAGACTCAGCCTTGCAAAACAGATACTAGATCATTTTCAGAATATAAAAATGATCTGGGAAAGTTGAGTTGAATCAAGAACTGACTTCACAGCACTCTGGACTTTCCCATAAGTGCTCGACCCTCATTTGCAACAGCCAGAGAAGAGTCCCAGTACTAATGGTACCAGTAGCAGTCTGATTATGTGTCTGTCTGGCCTTTCCTTGCAGTGTCGGCCAGATCCTCTGGTCACTCCCTGCAGCACGTCGCCCTCTGTAGTACCATTCTCTCCAAGCCATGATGATCTAACAGTTCATCTGTACTAGTTTAGTTTAATCGACGGATCAACATCACAGCACACAGGTGTAACCCAAAATTGCTTCGTTCTACTCCTTACTCAAGCCTGAGTCTGGAGAAACTCAGCTCAGTGCACGAATTCGGGAGCACCGGCGAGGTCCTGAAATACTTTGCATAGATTTTTAAGTCAAAATTATTCCCAGGCAGCGCCGTTAGGCTACTCTTTTTCGATTTCTAACTGCCAAGGGATGTTTTACGTGTGCAACAATACACATGGGCATCCAATCTCATTACCCAGAAACCAGGGGGGAATTTTTTGTACTAGAAGTCCACGTGAAAAAATCCTGGCCCTCACCGGGGTTTGAACCCAGGACGTCCAGCACTCGAGGCAGACACCATACCTCGAGACCACTCAGCCCCCCAAATCTCTACTATACACATGATTCCAAAGGGCTATCTGGGGAAGGAAGGTGGCAAGGAAGGGAAGAATATCAAATGACACATGCCACGATTGGTGTGCATGAAGAATAGCTGATCACACATGGTGCACTGCTTGGGGCAGCAAGAGGTCCTCATTGGTCACAGCATTCAATCTGTCATATGAAAACAGTAGGTCAGCATAGCCGAATGGTTAAGAACACATGTTCTTAAACATCCGGTGTACTGATGCTGAGGTAAGCGGTTCAACCCTTACATGGGACAGTTGGACAAAAATGTTGACCTATCGACCTTGACTTGGGAAAGTAAATTACAAGTACCCCTGAAGTCAGAGTGGGTTTGCTAGATGGCAAGGGACACTATTAATAGGGAAAGCTAATCCACACACAGAATGCAGTCCATCGCTACTAGAAGTAGTGAATATGGACTACGCTTGAGTTAAAAGCAAGAGAGCGCCAAATCAAAACACACACACACACACACACACACACACACACACATAAATATTGATTATAAATGTATACACAAATCTGTGCAACTCACATCACAGAGAGGTTTACAGGTGCATATGTTGTAAGTGGCAGGGTCTCGCTCCACCAGACAGGTCTCAGTCAAACACAAGGTACGGCGTACACTGTCTGCGTGCCGGACAGACACTTTCTGTACAGTGAACTCACAGTATGACGTGATTGCCTCGTCTGTGCTGTTAAAGAATACACATGTGTAAGAAAAATACAGTAACATGGACAACTGATACAATATTTGATTGTTACATTCTGTCCTTTTCTACGCTTGCAAAGGTTAAAACACTGTAAAATAGGGAGGGCTTGCATATGGCATCACAATTTCCAGCATGAGAATGGAGGTGGAGGCAGTAACATCATCATTTTGATAGATGAAGAGCAGAAGTGTTTGCACTGGATTGGCAGAACATGCTATATTTCTTCTTCTTCTTTCGTTCGCCTGAAATATGTTTATAACTACAATGTTGTCTCTTGTATGAATCTAACAGTCTTTTTTAGTTCACTCAGCGGTCTGCTATATAAAACAGACACTGGATGTTCAGTTAGGAGTGCCTTGCATCGCTCAAGAATACCAATGTCAAAATAACATCATGGATTTTCTACCTGTTCCAAACCTTCACTCCTCTACTATAGTACCTACGTAGGACTACTTTCAGTGGAGTCTACGCCAGGACAACTGTGAATCTACATCCATGGTCAGACTGTAATAACAGCAAGTTAAAAGAGGTGTGACCAAACAAGAACACTACGCAGGAAGCCAAAGAAGATTAATTAACCAACACAGAACTGGTGTCGTTAGCCGCTACACGCTGCGGGATTTGCTGAGGAGGGGATCTGAGCACTTATGGACTGAATGGTTCGATGTGCAATGAGGATGATCTGTCGACTAACTAACTAACTATGCCAGGACAGTTCTGATTATGGTGTTAGGTCAGCTCAGTTGTGGCTAGCACACCTGCCTGGCAGCTGAGTGGTGATGTGTTTGAATTCCCATCAAGGCAAAGTTGTAAGAACTGATGTAGGCTGCCATGTCAACTCAGCCTAAAACTGATGTGGGCTGCCATGTCAACTCAGCCTAAAACTGATGTGGGCTGCCGTGTCAACTCAGCCTAAAACTGATGTGGGCTGCCATGTCAACTCAGCCTAAAACTGATGTGGGCTGCCATGTCAACTCAGCCTAAAACTGATGTGGGCTGCCATGTCAACTCAGCGTAAAACTGATGTGGGCTGCCATGTCAACTCAGCCTAAAACTGATGTGGGCTGCCATGTCAACTCAGCGTAAAACTGATGTGGGCTGCCATGTCAACTCAGCCTAAAACTGATGTGGGCTGCCATGTCAACTCAGCGTAAAACTGATGTGGGCTGCCATGTCAACTCAGCCTAAAACTGATTTGGGCTGCCATGTCAACTCAGCCTAAAACTGACACCAGGGAATGTCCTAGGAAGTGGAAGTGGTAGACGTGATACTGATCACATGCTGAGTGGTCTATACAGATGTGGGACTAACACCATATACCCAATATGCTTCAAGGAATGGAAAATGGTCCTTGACCTTTTTCCATTTACCTTTTACTGCAGACACATTCAAGGGTACTCCAATCCCCTCCGTAGTATAACTATCAGCATACGGCACTAACTAAAGTTGACTGACAAGCTGCCATGTTTGTAGAAGATTAATCAGGTGTTAGGGCCAGAAGAATGATTAGATGTTAGGAATTTCCTGACCTTAGTGGCAATAATATCTAGCTTGACCACTCCTGGAAGGCTATTTATTGTAGACTGTATAATTTGTCTGATCTCACTACATTTGTTTCCCCAGGCAACCAGTAGTAATGTGTACTTGTCTGTGGCAAACAATGTTTACCTGGGGTGTCTGATTTCACTATATTTGTTTCCTCAGGCAATCAGTAGTAATGTGTACCTGTCTGTACTTTTTTTTAAAATGTGTAAATCTGTATCAGTCATGAGTCTTAACTGGTGCAAGCCACTATGTGTGTTTCTTTGTGTGTATGTGTTTCTATATGTGAATCTGTGTGTGTTTCTTATGTAAGGTGTGTTTCTTTTTCTGTGTGCTGTATGTCTCTGTTTCTGCCTTTTATGTGTGCTTCTGCCTGTATACATGTGTGCCCAGTGCATTTGTGTTGTCTGTATCTGTGAATGCATTGTCTGCCTGTGTATGTGTCTATTTTCATGGTAATGAGTCTGTCAGTGTCTGTCTATCTTTCTGTTTATTCATGAACACATAAACTCTCTCTCTCTCTTTCTCACTGACTCTCTCTCTCACCCTCTCACTCACTCTTTCTCACTCTCTCTTATAATTCACTCTAACTTTCTCTCATTCATTCTCTATCATTCACTTTCTATCACTCAATCTCTCTCTCACTCACTCACTTATTCACTCTCTCGCTCTCTCATTCAATCTCTCTCACTCTCTCATTCACTCTCTCTCTCATTCACTTTCTATCTCTCACTTTCTCTCTAAAACTTAAAATGTACCTATGCTGCAAAACTGGCTTAAAGGTGTGCTGGAAGCTAAGTTTCCTTCTTTTATTTACATTTCTACCCTGCTCAAACAAGTAATTTAAGGTTAAAAGAAGGCCAAACCCTAACAGTCAGTAACCACCAACCTATATTTGCCAAGACGCTGCATCTGGAATTGCTCAAAAGTCCATTGATCCTTTCTGGTCCTGATGGTGACTCCGACATAGGCTGCACCCGCTTCCGCTACAGCTTTACACAGCTCATCTCTCTGCTCTAGCGCAAACAGGTGCTAAAATAACACATGCACACTACATTTATACAAGTTATACACTTATGAATGCTAGTCACAATACAAAAAAACATAGCAGTAATAAGGAATATAAAATGATGCAACATTTACATACTGAACACCTTAAAACACGAGTCATTTACCATTATAGCTGGGGTATTTCACTAGTTGTCTTTGATATATCATAAATAATCAATATCACTACAGACAGGAAAATTCCATAAGTGCCTGGTCTCTCATAAAAGTTAGTTGCATATCCTTTACAGGACGTTGCAGTCAACTCCAGCATTTTTTGGCTGTTTGTGATTTTCTTGGCATGTTTACGTTCAGTAGATTGCCGCGGCTATTTGAATAACTGTGCCAGTCATTCTTTCAGTCAGCCTTCTTATAAACCTTCCAAATAAACCTTCTTTGTCTGTTGCCTCACACCATTTTATGAAAACCAATGCAAGGCAGTCTGCTGCCAAATTGTGTTTCAAATGCAGCTGTGTTTCGAACGTGGTATGCAGGATTACACATTGCGTACGTAACATCTTTGCTATGGAGCCAGCGGTCTCTCATAGCAGACGTCACACAGTGTGGATGCTGACTGTCCCAGTTGCAAGTTGGTTGGCTATACATCCAAACCTTCTTTGTCTGTGTTCACTGTGACTTTTCCCATGCTCGATTCTCCATTCCAACAGCCGCAGTCAAGAAGATTAACCAAGAGATTCGTCACTACACACCAAGCTGTAGTTCATTGCCCGCACTATACACGGGTAGTCCAACAAGAAACTGGGACTTTTCAGACTGTATCACAAGTAAGTGAGTCAGCTAACTAGCTACTATATGCATATGTACCAGCAACTTTTACCTTTCATCTTATAATAGCGGGATCACGGCCCGAGGGTTAGCCATCGATGTATTTCTAGTAAAGTGAAGGCACATGTAGTGCACTTGCTGATTTTTAAACATTCAGCAATGAAGGATCTTGAAGAACAATGAATTTGCTTCTGGTTCTGTTTCAAATTAAGTAAAGCTTTTATTGAAACTTTTCAAATGCTGCAACAGGTCTATGAGGACAACTATTCGAGTCATACGTAATGTCATGAATAATACCAGCATTTCAAATCAGGGAGGACGCCTTAGCAGACAATTCCAATATGGACGACGTTCCATTTCCATGGATGTCGATTACATTGACAAACGTGTGTTCTGTGATTTGTGAGAATGGGTGCCTGACTGTCTGTGAAGTGCCCGGGGAAGTAGGATACTAAAACTTCACCCGAAGTGGGTTGATTTTTGTGATAACATGACTGCGGGTTTGACCGACCCTCATCAAATGGGTACCATAAAATATTCTGAGAGCTATCTCAGCTGACACAAAAATACAGGCTACACCCTATCTCCAATATGCCATGAAAACGGATCTTTTACTCTTTTTACAGTAACTCAAACTTAAGCTCTTCACTTGGGTATGAGCTCAGGAAGTATACAGCAGAAAGTTAGTGTGTTACAAATGTGTTACCAATGCACAAGCAAATCTATTTCTATCAAATGTTCCTGAGTTCATAACATTCAAATATACAGGAAATTAAAAAAAACAAAAAACTGACACAACAAGAATAAGGTCATACCATTCTGCTGAAACCCCCATATATGACAGCTACTCCTCCAGGATAATCTGATAACTGCGGGACAATATCAGTGAAATCAATTCAATCATCTACATTATATCTAGAAATGTAATCAGTGAATCAACTCAGGCATCTACATTATATCTAGAAAGGTAATAAGTGAATCAACTCAATCATCTACAATATATCTAGAAACAAAATCAGTGAATCAAACAAATTAATTATGTTATATCTGTGTATGTAATTAGAGAATCAACACATTCATTTACACAATATCTGCTAATGCAATAAACTCAATCTTGTTTCCTAGATATGTGAATGTAATCAATTATTCAGGTCAAAAATCTATATGCTGCAACTCAAAATGCAATTTCTGAATCAACTGAATTACCTGGGCTATATCTGTGAAGACAAAAACCTAATAATTATGTATCATACATTTATAAATACTATAAATATTGTCAGTGAATCAGCTAAATCAATGATGTATTTTAACATAATGGAAGTACATTCTCTGATGAAACACATCTCTGAGGCCTCCAGTTTGTTTATACTCTCACTATTCAGTGTCAATGATTCACAAGCAGACAGTGGTATAGGCAGTACACAACATTCTAAAACTGGAGGTCAGCATGGCTGAATGGATAAGAGAGCTTGCTCTTAAACATCCAGTGTACTGATGCTGAGGTATTGGGATCAATGTCTACACTGGTCAGCTGGACTAAAATGTTGACTTCTCGTCCTTGACTTGGAAAAGTCAATTACAAGTACCTCAGAAATTGGTGTGGTTTCACCTTATGGCGAAGGACACTGGTAATAGGAAAAGCTAATCCACACTCACAAATCAGTACTGTGCACTAGAATTTTAGAACATGTATTGACTACGCTTGAGTTCAAAGCAAGAATTGTATGGATTTTCTACCCTGGTCATGCGAGTATGCGGGGGGAATGAGCAGGCTGACAGGGAATGCACCGCTTGGTGGTACGAGGATAAGTTAATAAGTAAGTCACACATGGTTGTAAAATAATAACTAAATATGATAAAAACTTGAAACCAGTTTATTTGTATACATATAATGTCCCTTTATTTCTCAACATAAATTCCATCAACACTGATGCACTCATCACATAGTTTTATCAATTCTCCCAAACCGACTGCACAGAACTGTGTGCCCTGTTCTCATTTACCTGTCATCCCACAGAACTGTGTGACTTACTTATTGACTTGCCCTCATAACTTTTTCTACCTAACTATGCACCGCTTTACTGGAAATCACTAGGGCCTAAGTCCACTGAAAACCCACCTTGGCGGGAGACATTTTGTGAAATGACGCCGAAGTTGAATGTGAAGTGAAAATGTGGTTTAGTAAACAGAGCATGCAATTCTATGCAGCCAGTTTGGAAGAGCTGATAAAACTATGGGATAGGTTCATCAATGGTGGTGGAAATTATGTTGAGAAATAAAGGGACAATGTATGTATACAAATAAACTGGTTTCAAGTTGTAATCATATTTAGTTATTTTTCTACAGCCATTTGTGACTTACTTATTAACTTACCCTAGTAGATTACCTATTGACAAGGGAGAGGTGGTTGGGCGAATGTAGGACCAGGTGTAGAAAGCAGTGGAACAGACTGAGAACCCGTATGTGGAGCAGATGATACGGCGGGGGTTCCGCGGGGGTTCGGGGCAAATCTCAAAACTGAAAGGGAAGACCAGGAGAACTTTCAATCAGATGGCGGTTGGACCTGAAAGCCAATGCATTAGACATAAAGTGTTAAAACTCAGTCTTCAAGAGGGTTCTCAACCAACCAACCAACCATCCAGAAAATAGACGCTGAAGTCTGAGTCAAGAAACCACTGAACACAAAAGATGAAGACCGCTGCTGTTCTCAGTAACAAACAAATGTACTCGTGAGCTACTCACATGCACAAGCCCCTCCAAATCCTTGTAATCATAAGTGCATAGCTTTTTGCTGGTGCTAGGGTCCACTTGGTCAAGCGACCCCTGGTTAACCTCCAGAATGACAGGCACTCTTTTCTCTGACCAGTGATGTTTGAAGCAATTAAAACGACGGGGCTTGTAATTGTTGGGGTCTCCAAACTGCTCTCTGAATCTCTGCGCACAAAATACAATGACTCATAAATAAATGCTTCCCTATAATAAATTTTTATATTTCTTAATATTTAGAAGAATATATTCACATTTTACAAATTTTGCTATTGCATATTAATTATTCATTCTTTGTTCATCTAACACCGAGATCACACCAATTAGGCCATGTCCATCTTTGCTTTGTCTCCTAAAAAAGGTGTCGAGGAATACTTTCAGAACTTATAATAGTTTCATTAGTCATGTGCTTAAGGAGGTAAACACTCAATCCACAACCATGTACCATCTTACTAATGCCATACTGGATCCCTGCTTCCGTCTGTCATAGGCACATGTGGTTAAGAGAGAAGGAAACAAATAAAGTAGGGCTAACAAATTTGTGAGAATGAAACCTGATCAAGCAACTGCTTTGTGCCTACAAAAGAAGAATCTCTGGCTATAGGGCTAGAGAAAGAACAAGATGGATAGAATCTATCAATGTTATACTTATCTGTGCCATGCTGACAGGTATGGGCAGTCAGTCAAAGGTCAAATGTCATACAATCACCAGCCGTGGATCAGGTCTAGGTTCTCATCCCAATTATGCAGAGTGGTCAAGCCATCCAGGTATTTTTTTATTTTTTTTTTGGTCTTTCCCTTGCTCTTTTCCCATCATGCTTGCCAATTGTCACTAAATTTTCAAGTTTATTTCTCCACATAGCATGCCCAAACTGTCTACATCTAACTGCTTTAATTAATCTACTGCTTTCATTTGCTTCTTGAAGGACTGTCTCATTCATTTTCCTGTCCATCCACAGCATTCTTTGCATTATACTCAGAAACCACATTTCAACTGCCATTGGATATTTCTCAGCTTGTCTGCTTATTAAAGTTATAATACATAAAAACAAAATCAATGCAGCCAAAACAGCAGATTTAGCTCACAATAAAATCTTCCACTCCCTACAAAAATAAATGTGGATGAACAAAAATTACTGACCAAATGGGGAACAAATAACAGATAGGTAAGAGGTAATAAAGTCATGACACAAACGATGTCTTACCAGAGCTTCTGTGAGTAAATCAGCTCGGTGATCCGTAGAGAATTTCATGGAGTCTGTTTTCTTTGACCCTTTCTTTATATTGATAAAAAATTCCTGCATGACTTTACTGTTGGGAACAATGCTGATGAATTCACTGTATGGCCACTGTACCAGAAGAAAAATGTTTAATTTCATGATTTAAAAAAAAAATATGAGAATGTACAGAAAGAACAACATACAAATCATGCATTAAAGTATCACAACCATGTACAGTTCAACTAACAAGTGTACATAAGTCATATGGTACCAGACCCTAATTGTACAGACCAACTGAACTCAAGTCTTGATGTGGTCAGTATCACACCAGCCAAATTCACTTTCCAAGAGAAGAAAGAACAAAATACAAACTATGCAGTAAAGTATCACAAATGTGCAAAGTTCAACTAGCAAGTTTACATCAGAGATGAAAGTGAGAGTTGTCTTCTCCTTTTATTGCCTTTTATCCTCCAATAACCTTCTAAATGCTGCCTAAGATAAATAAACAGGACAGCCCTGACAAACCTTCTTGTCCTAAGGAATACGTACCAGACTTCCTTGTCAGCCTATGGATCCTCTAAACATTATACAAGAACGGAGTCATCAACACTTTAAATACTCACATCTCAGCATACCAAGCCCTAGTTAGGAAACCAGTTATCAAGCAAGCCTGTGGCATACAGCAGTGAAGGACAAAAGAAAGAAGAAGATGCAAACCTCCCAACAAAAAGGACACCAACCACTTCACCTTAGTCTTAGAGTCAAGTCATTTTCGACTCTTTCTCTCCCTTAGTACCACATCTTTATCTCAGATATTTCTTCTCTCTATACTTCTATTCCCATCTCTGACAGTCTTAAGGCTTTGAGGTTCTTTTTGCACAGAAGAAATAGTCTCGCTATAGCCACCAGATCATTGTTACATCTAGTTGAGTCTAATGGCTATTATTTTGAGCAGATAAGCCAGGTGGATATGGGCACAAAGTAAGTGGTAGTAGTTGTAGTAGTCACAGACCCTTTTAACTGATTAAGTGCCATGGGATGATTGTCTTATGTGACTTCCCCTATCTGCCTTGGGCTTACATACAGCAGTTTACCCTATGCAACCCCCTTTAATTTGATATAAATCAACATGTCTGCTATAGCATTAACAACTTTGAAGTCATAACTGTAAATTCCCATTTTCTGCCATCCATTTTTGTTTGGATCAAGCCTACTGTTTGGCACACTGAATCTGTTCAATAACTAGGTCATATGGTTTAATAAAAATTGTCCCGAAGCAGATTCCTGCTCTGTGTCTGTGATGTAATAGCAGCATCGAATTGTATAGACCTGAGAGTACGGAGAAACAGGTGGCCAATCTTTCTCTCACTTTGGCAAGCAATGAGAAGATGTGCTGAAAACACATCCAACTGTGCTTATGATAATACAAGCACAGTTTGTTATCAACTTCGCTAGCGCACCCACTTTAGGTGAATGATACTAGACATTAATTTTACCGACCAATCAGTACTTGAGGCATGATGTGGTCAGTATCACGCCAACCAAGTCCACTTCCCAAGATCTTTTTGGGTTAAACATTTTATGCTGGGTTGTCAAGGGAGCCCAGTTCAATTTTTACAATCTGTTGTCGATGTGAATTAAAATTCATGACCACCAGGCCAGCAGACAAGTATATGGCCACTAACATAATAATCTCCAACAGCTTGGATTTATCGCGTAAGATATTCTATGTCAATATATGTGCCATTCAGTGTGTGTGCAAGTGTGTGATGTGAGAGAGACAGGGGCTGACAAACCTGGTTCGTGACTTCAAAGGTCGCAGGGTTATAGGTTGTGATCCCATGTGTTCCAACAGAAAATATTCTCTTGTATCTGAGGGATAAATAATTCAGTCACACTGAATAGTGGCATCTGCAAACATGTGGATTAGACAAACTGGCAAGTAAATAAACACGTTTGTACCCAAGTATACATATGATGCCAAAGTACTTAGCTTGTATTTATCACTCATCATACTTGTTCTCATTTGTATTATTTATGCAGCTAATGTTTAGAAAATAGTTTTTAACAGTTAATCATTCCTATAACAGGGACGCAGAGGTGTTTCCATGGCACCAGGGCAAGGTTCTATACTGGCCAAGACCTACTGACACATCCTAGTCGCGCGTCCTGGGCAACAGGTCCCTTCGGGGTCCTGGCTAATGTCAGTAGGATTGCTGATTCCTCCGAAGTCGGAGAGTATCTGCCTACACGGTGAGAAACCACCAGTCTGCACGCCAATAAGCCAGACATGGTACAATGGATACTCACGCAAACCTCTGTCCGGTATGACATCACACTGATGTTGGACAACACGATGTCACCATCCGACATACAGGACTTCACACTGGAGTTCACAGCCAGTGAACGCAATCAAGTAAGCCAGCAAGCAAGCATTCCTATAACATATTTGTTACCTGACGAGATGTAGCTAAATATGCCAGGCAATAAATCATGCAGTCTATTGTTAGTTTCTTCGTTATACAACATATTTTTAGTTAATTTCAAGGGTTTAAAGATAAGAGTATCGGTTTCACTGAACTGCGTTTTATTCCATATGGTTCAGTCTCTTTCAGCAGAGTAGAGCACAGCACAAACTCCGTAGCTCCAACAGCAACCCCCACCAGGGTTCTCAGAAAAAAAAAAACTGCACTTATGAACCAAATGAAGGAGTCTAAAGTCCAACTGTCCGGTGTAGGGGTTGAACCCCATACCTCAACATCAGCACACCAGTTTAAGAAAGCGCATTCTCATCCAATCGGCAACGCTAACCACCAGACTTCCTTGTTTATTTTCTTATCCCACGAGGTTCTTTCTAGTCAATGATTTAACCCCATGTCAACATCCTCCATTTGACCTTTAATCCGTATTTAGATCTACATTACATACAAACATATGGTCAGATTTTCTGGTCCTTTGCAGAACACAGCTCTCAACATGGTGCCCCCCAAAAGTTTCTCAATCTCCTCCCATTTCTGCTGCCTCACAGACCTTCATGCCCATGGTAACTGCAATGTCCTGAGTCCATCTCTGTGCTGGTGCCAACCCTTTCTTCCAGGTACCATGCCTTCCATCACTGTTCATTCCAAGCCGCTGTGACATTTAATACATCCAAAGTATTACGGTTTCTGAGACATGATACTGTTTATGAGTTATTTATATCATCCAAAGTTTTACAGTTTCCGAGACATGATACTGTTTATGAGTTATTTATATCATCCAAAGTATTACAGTTTCTGAGACATGATACTGTTTATGAATTATTTATATCATCCAAAGTTTTACACTTTCTGAGACATGATACTGTTTATGAGTTATTTATATCATCCAAAGTACTACAGTTTCTGAGACATGATACTGTTTATGAGTTATTTATCCATTGGCACCTTGCCGTCTTGACAGACGATAGTTTGTGCTTCAAAAAGGCATAATAACTATTACCCATGGCGGTAGCGAATGTGACTGATAAGGCCAATTCGCGGTGCAAACGTAAGTTCACACGCTCGGTGTGTGACTCATCTGCAATAATTTTCTCCTTTGTCTTTATTCCATTTCTGATGCTTGCCCTCCATGCAACACGTTCAGCGGCGTCTTGCTCCCAATGTGCATTATCAATGCCTGTATCAATCATGTCCCGCTTACACACATCTTTGTATCATAGTAGAGGCCGACCCTGAGATCTCTTACCCATCTGTAATTCACCAAAAAAGATGTCCTTTGGTATTCTACCATCATCCAGCCTCCTAAGATGTCCTATCCATCTAAGTCTACGAAGACTGAGCATGGAATAAACCGTCACACGACTTGATCTTTCTAATACTTCAGTATTTGTGATTTTGTCTTGCCATTTAATACCAAGAATTCTTCACAGACACCGCATATGAAAGCTGTTTCAACGTTTCTCTTGGTGTGAGTAAGTTGTCCAGGCTTCACTGCCATAAACAAGAGTACTAAGGACACAGGCTTGATAGACAAGGACTTTTGTTTTGGCAGTAAGCTTCCTGTTCTCCCAGACTCTTTTTCTTAACCTGTTCATTGTTGTTGCTGCCTTACCAATCCGGATGTTGATTTCCTGATCTAGGGATAATTTGCTATTTACCACTGATCCTAGATATGTAAAATGGTCTACCATCTCTAGTTCGGCGTCGTCAATAAAGATTGATGGTACGCCATGTGCACCTTGCGACATAATCTGTGTCTTCTTTTTGATAATTGTTAAACCAAATTCAGAACAAGCATTGGAGAATGCAGATAGTAGACATTGTAATTCTTCCTCAGAGTGGGTCGTAAGTGCAGCATCATCTGCAAAAAGCAACTCTCTGATCAGTACCCTCTTAATTTTGGTCTTGGCTTTCAATCTCTGAGCATTGTAGAGGCCGCCATCTGAACGTGAGTGAATGTATATACCACCATCCTGATCACGAAAGGCATATTTCAGTAGAAGTGAAAAGTATATTCCAAAGAGGGTGGGAGCTAGTACACAACCTTGTGTGTTTGGTATATGGTGCTTGTCCCATATAGTGGGACAATGAGTGAGATGGTCAAAATCACATCAACTGCCTTTACTTTCCAGAACATTTCATGGTACCTATCGCATGCTGGATCAACCTAGGTCAATAATTTCTTTTAAATTTTCATTCTGAGGGGGTTTGAACACATAACCACAGGGCCAGCATGCTAACCACTGTAGTACAGCAGCTCTCACTGATTCACACTGGCACTCAGAATTGTTTAGACGAACAAGTAACACCCTCGAGGCACTGACATGATCCACTATCTGGATATTACCAGTCAAACCATGAACCACTGTCTGGATATATCCAGTCAAACCATGAACCACTGTCTGGATATTACCAGTCAAACCATGAACCACTGTCTGAATATTACCAGTCAAACCATGAACCACTGTCTGGATATTACCAGTCAAACCATGAACCACTGTCTGGATATTACCAGTCAAACCATGAACCACTGTCTGGATATTACCAGTCAAACCATGAACCACTGTCTGGATATTACCAGTCAAACCATGAACCACTGTCTGGATATTACCAGTCAAACCATGAACCACTGTCTGGATATTACCAGTCAAACCATGAACCACTGTCTGGATATTACCAGTCAAACCATGAACCACTGTCTGGATATTACCAGTCAAACCATGAACCACTGTCTGGATATTACCAGTCAAACTATGAACCACTGTCTGGATAGTACCAGTAAAACTATGAACCGCAGTCTGGATATTACCGGTCAAACCATGAACCACTGTCTGGATAGTACCAGTAAAACTATGAACCATTGTCTGGATATTACCAGTCAAACCATGAACCACTGTCTGGATATTACCAGTCAAACTATGAACCACTGTCTGGATAATACCAGTCAAACTATGAACCACTGTCTGGACCACACCAGTCAAACCATGAACCACTGTCTGGACCACACCAGTCAAACCATGAACCACTGTCTGGATAATACCAGTCAAACCATGAACCACTGTCTGGATATTACTAGTGAAACCATGAACCACTGTCTGGATATTACTAGTGAAACCATAAACCACTGTCTGGATATTACCAGTCAAACTATGAACCACTGTCTGGATATTACCAGTCAAACTATGAACCACTGTCTGGATATTACCAGTCAAACTATGAACCACTGTCGGGATAATACCAGTCAAACTATGAACCAATGTCTGGATATTACCAGTCAAACCATGAACCACTGTCTGGATAATACCATTCAAACTATGAACCACTCTCTGGACCACACCAGTCAAACCATGAACCACTGTCTGGATAATACCAGTCAAACTATGAACCACTGTCTGGATATTACTAGTGAAACCATAAACCACAGTCTGGATTTTTCCAGTCAAACCATGAACCACTGTCTGGACCACACCAGTCAAACAAAGAACCACTGTCTTGATGTTACCAATAAAATCAGTGATACTCTCACGACACAGACGTTTACATTTTACACACACAGCCTGACACCTTGTCATTACACTTTCCAATACACTAATAAAATCATTTTGTCTCAAGTAACATACTTTCCTTTCCAGGAATGTTTCGTGATGAAATAACAAGCCACATCTTTGTTGTCCTTTAATGAACTCATTTTACTCTGAAACAAGAATATAATATAATATAATATAATATAATATAATATAAATGTACAATAAATAAATAAGTGCCTCACCAACAAGCATTTAATTACCCACAAAACAACACACCATAGCATAAATGTCTCTTCTTCTTCATTATTTCCTTCTTCTTCTTTCACCACTACTTCTTCAATTTGTCCTGAAGAAGCTTCCCGCCGTAGGTGTGTGATGTGATATGTCATCACATTTTGTAGGTCTGAATGTATGGGGTAGTGGATCAAACGTCTAACTTTCTCAGACAAGGGCAAACAGCTTGGAGGACCCACATGCACGCTGGAAATTGAACAGAGTAGAAGAGAGCCTTCATACCAGAAGCATCTTTTGCTATCTTCTGCAGCTCTCTCCATGTCCTCCCAATATTATTCATTTCTTCTCCACATGTTTTAGATCTTCCCCTATTTCACTGTATCTGATAGTTCTAGAGATCGGGCTTTCTAGCTATGCTATTATCCGTTTTTTTCTAAATATAGCCAGGAAAACATCAAGCCAGCTAGAGAGGCAAGGTGTTTTCCCACCTACCCTGGGTGGGTACCGTCCAAACAGAGAAACCTGGACCAATGCAGCAGTTTTTACCCATGATGTCTATGAAGGTTTCCACTCAGGCATTGAAACCTTTGCTGCAGCGATTGATCTTGAGGACGCGTACAACAGAGTACCATTGGATTTTTTAATGCTTCAGCTTCTTGAACTCAAAATAAGTCCATTCTTCCTTAGTTGGATCGCTGCAGCCCTCTTCCAGAGGAAAGCAGTTTTTAGATGTGGCAGTTGGACTTCAGAACCAACAATATATCCTGGCCTACCACAGGGATCACCATTATCTCCGGTACTGTTTAACGCCTACACTGTGAGAATCACCAGTGAGCAGATCACTGGACCTGGTAGGACATTGTCATATGCCGATGATGTTTTAGTGTATCGCCAGGGTAAGGATAGAGATCAGGTTGCTGTGGAACTACAAACTGAACTCAATCGCATAAGTACTTGGTGTGTTGAGGCTGGTGCAATGGTCAACCCAACAAAGGCAACAGTGACTTGGTTCTTGTTGAATAATCATTTTGTCAACACTCCAACACCAACTGTAAATCTGTGTTCAGAGATGGTGGAAAGAACGCAGGCAATGAATTATATGGGGATACGGTTTGATCAAAGCCTTGCTTATAATGAGCACATAGACCAGGTGATAACAAAGGCCAAGCGGGGGTTGGCTGCAATGCGGGTGATGGCGGCAGCAAACTGTGAGCAGCGCCATCTATGTCTTCTATACGAAGGGCTGGTCATGTCTGTTTTTGAGTATGCGATGGCAATCCTGACTCTCAGCCATAAGCAGATAGAAAGGATGGAAAGGATACAGAATGAAGCTATGCACATTATTCTTGGATGTACAAGAGATACAGCATGCAGGGCGATGTGCTACCTTCTTGATTTTCCAACCATTGAAGACAGAATACAAGTCTGCAGAGCCCGCGCCTACCTCAGAGTTAACGCAAACACACAACATCCACTGCATAGTGAAATTATGAAGGTGAAGGGCAGCAGGTTAAAAAGACAGTCGTGGATGGGTCAAGCCGAAGACATTCTTCAACAGGTGTGTTCACTTGAGGACTTAGAACCTGGCGAGGAGTGGGTACAAGTGCCAACAGATTTCTGCACATCCTTTTCAGTTTGCATCCAACTAGACAGAAAATGCAGACAAGAAAACCCGGCAGCTGTGGAGACGGAAGTACAAGCGTTGATTTTCGAGAACTCGCTAGACGGCGATGCTGTAATTTACACAGATGGGTTGGTCGTCCGACATGTGAGAAGCTCATGGGCCTTTACGGCTCAGGCCAGAGGGAGAATTGTGAAGGAGGACTCTGGTGCTTCTGCTGAGACCACAAGTAGCCTGACTGTGGAAGTCATGGCAGTGAGTAAAGCAATAACATAGCTCAAGACACAGACATTCACTAGGGCATGTTTCCTTAGCGACTCAATGAACATGCTCATGAGGATAGAGATGGGGGAGATCCGAAGAGAATGGTTGCTGCCTCTGGAGCAGCCTCAGCTGGCAAAGATTAGTTTCATCTTCATGCCAGTGCCAGGGCATGCAGGAGTACAAGGGAATGAGCGGGGGGCTGACAAGCTCGCAGGTAACGCTACTGTGGAGGGCGGACACGCCATGGACCAGGCTGACATTCTGAATGCTCTACGAGAAGTAAGACTTTTGCGAGAACCAAGTGATGACTGTGAATCTACAACCATGACCAGACTGCGAGAACAGCAAATTAAAAGAGGGGTGGCCAAACAAGAACACTACGCAGGTAGCCAAAGAAGACTGATAAACCAACACAGAACTGGTGTCGTTAGCCGCTACACGCTGCGGGATTTGCTGAGGAGGGGATCCGAGCACTTATGGACTGAGTGGTTCGATGTGCAATGAGGATGATTTGTCGACTAACTAACTAACTTTTTCTAAATATGTCCAATCCAGTTCTAGTGTCTTTTCTTCACCTCTTGATTTGCTGGAATTTTCCCAGTTTGATCTGTGTCAACCTATCTACTTACAGATCTTTTTTTTCTCTGTTGAGGATCTGTTAGTGTTGACTGTACATCCTTAGTTTAGATAAGTTTATAACTACATTACATTGTAGCATAAAAGGTTCAAAATTATGTAATACACCTTCAGTACATTACAGTAATGAAAGATTACTAATTAACTGTAAGTTGCTTATTTGTAATACTAAAAATATATTATTAGTAATAATAATAATAGTAAAAGTAAAATATACAATCATGAACTGACTGACTATCAATCTCATCATAGCTCATCTCATCATACGATCATCTGTCATCGTCACTTGTACCCGACCACGGTCTATTTTCTAATGTTAACTATCACTTCTAAAGAATATATTGTAGGACATATTTACGCTGTGTTAATCTGTGAGTGGATTTCCGTTCAATCTGCACAGATGTTTACAAAAGCAACCAACATGAGCTGGGGGGCGTGTCATGTGATTTTGCTACAGTACCTCCTCCTGCTTGTGTTGAGTGGGGCAGCAATTCTGAAAGCCTTTCCAGGGAAATAAATACCTACCCAGGAAATATACCGCTAACAAAGGATGTAAATAAACGTCTAGGCATACTATTTTAGAGAAATAAGTCGATCAAAGATAAATCCGGGGAATATGTACATCAAAATTAGTGTGAAATTTAAGTTCGCCGAGTTTCAATATTCAGGAGGCCGCCATATTTGTTGATTACTTCCGATCTTGATATCGTCTGGACGAGAACTGTCGTTCAGCCGGGGTACTTGGAAATATCAGTTGTTGGGGAATACAGAAGATCATATTGTAATAAGATGAGAAGTACACTCTCGGATATTGATTAACACTTATAGAAGACACGAGGAGGGTTAGCAGACAACAGAGGACAGATTTGATAACAGGAAAATAAAATGGCATATGCACATCATCATCATCATCATCATCATCAAGTGACTTGCTTAACGGCTATGTTCATGTCTATACATAATATATATCTTGGTCTGTGATATTCTAGATCAATTTAGTCGTTGACATTTCTCCACGCCACTGTCTTAAACCATATAGCATCATTTATCTTGTTCTGCCGCGGCCCCATCTACGACTCATCTTTTTTTTTTTTTTTTGCATATCCTTTACAGGACATCGCTGTCAACAGCAGCATCTTTCAGCTGTCTGTTGATCTCTTGGCAAGATTACGCTCAGTAGTTTGCCATTGCTTTCTGAGCGGCCGGCTCAGTATCCCGCAAGTCACCAGCGGGGGTCGAACCGCTCCCAGTTCTCTCTCGCTACGAGACTGCGTGATAAACGGGATTACGGAGAAAGTGTTGTAACCCCTCAGCCAGAGAGACCGGCGACTCATCTTTACAGATATGTTTTCCAATGTCTCTACTCTATGCTCATTGTAAAATTTAAAATTGTCTTTTTCTTATTGTTGCCTGTAGTTAGATGTTAGCCATTTTTTTTTTCAGGACTCAAACGACTTGACCGAGGTATCGGACTTAAGAATTAAATCTCACAGCCTTCCAGAGTATTCATCAATCAGTTAACCAGTGATGACAGCAATATCGAAACATTCTCACCACACTCCAGTACGGATTAGTTAGTTAGTCGCCGTTCCAACTTCACAGCAAAGGGTGGTTCCCATTATGCTCCGTTCATGTGCCAGTGAATATCACACAAAATGCTCCTCACTGCCCTATGTGAAAAGTGGAATAGACAGGAGTCTCGAAAAACCATCAGCCCTCACGGGTACACAATGCATAATGCCGCCTTCGGAATGCGAACACAAAAGTTCTCCTCGGAAAATATAGTTCATCGTCGATGGAAGCGGCAGTCACCAGAAAACCAGCAACCATACATTACTGCATTAAAAGTCGAGTGGATCGACTTAATTGCCCATACTCCAGTACAGATGTCATCATATACTGTTCTACTTTTACTAGCATTTTCCCAGAAACCTTTGTTGGTTATTCTGACAGACAATGTATTCGCAAGGTCCGTCTCAGAAACCACGTCTCCGCTGTTTTAAAAGCATTTCCTAATTTGCTCCTTCATATTCCAAGATGCACTGCCATACAGCAGAATATGGCCCATATATACCATTTTAGTTGTTTCTTTCTGCGTTCAATGAAAGAGACTTATTACATAAGATATTTTTCATTTGAGCGCGAAGACAAGATGTTTGTGTCCGGGACTTTAAGACTTTACTCCGTAAAGTCCCAAGATGAGAAAAGGGGGGGGGGGAATCGGTACGGACGGTTGACGTATCCAGGTCAGCCAGTACTCTGGGGGTCAGGTCGAAGCATTAATAATGAACCCTGGAATTAGGTAGGGAAGTACATGAGGTCAATCTGTTTATTACACTTTGCCAGTAGCAATACAAATCAGTGAGCGGGAAACGCAGCCAACAGTTGATTCCTGGTCATACTCATGTCAACATTGTCAGAAAAATAGCAGGTTCCGGGATGCGTTGCTAATCGAGAACCTTCTAGAAATCTAGAAGGATCACATTGCATAAACAACATTCCATCGCAGGGGTATTTAAGACACGAGGGATGGAGGAGGCGAGACAAAAACTACGGGATGTGGGTAAAAGTAGGAAACAGGAGTGAGCAGTGGAAAAAAGGAGACTTGTTTGGCTGGGGCTCTAACGGCGAGGATAGGGGCCAAAACCAAGTGCACATAAATTATCCAATTATTAGGCGCTATAGCTTCACAGAACTGACGCTCATATTTCAATTTGGCACAAATGCCATGATGGTTGGAATTGTTGTGTTGGACGAACAGAGTACTATAGACTTTAGCATTACGTTAATAAACATTGAAGCAACAGAACTTGTAGTGTCCACTTTTTGGCTAACCGTGGCCAACAAGAGCCATTCATAGAGGTTGATGGAGCGTGTGTCTATATATTGTGGTTGTCTCTCGTACAATGATACATTGAGCACTATTCATATAATATCTCATCGACTGTGTAACACATACCTGTGCCTTGTTGCTGAATCATCCGCCAAAAGACACAGCTATGAATTGCACAGTCGATGAGATAGTCATCATCATCATCATCTTCCACTTTTGCCGTCAAGCGTCGTGGGGAAGAATAATTGGCGCTCCAGCGCCCGGTGGGTGGCATTGGATAGTGTCATTCCGTGTGATTTTACAATGTCTTTGATGTCGTCAATCTAATTTTCTTCTTGGGCGTCCTCATGGTCTCGTCGCAGATTATCTTTGATGTAGAGCCAGTGATGGTAGTTGATGGTGTTACATTCTAACGAGATGGCCAAATAATTTGATCTTCTGTCTTTAAAAAAAATGTGGCGCAAGGTGTTAACCCCACTGTCTGTCTGATAACAGCATTTCTTACTCAGTCTCGGATTGTTAAGTTGGCAGCTCTCCTCAGGCATCCAATCTCACAGGTGTTGATTTTCCGAAAGTGTGATTTGGATAAAGTCCAAGTTTGAGATTGGTAGCATATGGTTTGTATGAATATGCTGTTTATTATCTGTCGTTTTGCGGAAATGGGTATATTTGGATGTTTCAGTATGGGTGATAGTTGATATGTAAACTGCAACGGACTGAAAGTGAACAGCCACACCGAGGATTACCTAAGTCTAGGAGACATCTTGTTGTTTGCAATGTAAATAACAGCCACGGAGGGAGGCAAGATCACTTTTATACAAGACATTGCAGATATAGAACATTTAAAGCTAACGAGAGAAAAAGAAGAAGAAGAAGAAGAAGAAGAAGAAGAAGAAGAAGAAGAAGAAGAAGAAGAAGAAGAAGAAGAAGAAGAAGAAGAAGAAGAAGAAGAAGAAGAAGAAGAAGCCAGGGTTACGAAAGAAAACAAGGGGGAAAAACAGCGAACGCAACGGATGGGTTCTTCCGGGGACTACATCCGTGTAAAACAAAAACAAAAACAAAAACAGAAGTGCACTGTGCCATCACCGAGGGATGGAAACACAACAAGAAAATAACACAAATGTAACTGCGCCGGCCAGCTGCGGACACAAGCAGTAAATCTACTGTAACAGATACAATAAATCGACACAGAAGAAAAAATTAACATGACAAGTGCCCTGATGTATAACCCAGACAGCGACGGCCGTTGAACGCGGTCCAAGTTTTTTTATTTTTTTCTACATGTGAGGTGAAGTGAGATGGAAGTTCAGAATGCTTTAAACCATTTGAAAACTGGCAAGACTCTAGTCCAGACAACGTCACAACAGAAATTATCAATGCCTTAGAAGTTAGTTAGTTAGTCGATAGATCATCCTCATTGCACATCGAACCATTCAGTCCATAAGTGCTCGGATCCCCTCCTCAGCAAATCCCGCAGCGTGTAGCGGCTAACGACACCAGTTCTGTGTTGGTTTATCAGTCTTCTTTGGCTTCCTGCGTAGTGTTCTTGTTTGGCCACCCCTCTTTTAATTTGCTGTTCTCGCAGTCTGGCCATGGTTGTAGATTCACAGTCATCACTTGGTTCACGCAAAAGTATTACTTCTCGTAGAGCATTCAGAATGTCAGCCTGGTCCATGGCGCGTCCGCCCTCCACCGTAGCCTCACCTGCGAGCTTGTCAGCTCGCTCATTTCCTTGTACTCCCGCATGCCCTGGCACGAAGATGAAACTAATATTTGTTAGCCGAGACCGCTCCAGAGACAGCAACCATTCTCTTCGGATCCACCCCACCTTTATCCTCTTGATCATGTTCAAGGAAACATGCCCTAGTGAATGTCTGTGTCTCGAGCCATGTTATTGCTTTACTTACTGCCATGACTTCCATAGTCAGGCTACTTGTGGTTTCAGTGAAAGCACCAGAGTCCTCCTTCACAATTCTCCCTCCGGCCGAGCCGTAAAGGCCCATGAGCTTCTCGCATGTCGGACGACCGACCCATTTGTGTAGATGACAGCATCACCGTCTAGCAAATTCTCGAAAATCATCGCTTGTACTTCAGCCTCCACATCAGCCGGATTTTCTTGTCTGCATTTTCTATCTAGTTTAATGCAAACTGAAAAGGATGCGCAGAAATCTGTTGGCACTAGTACCCACTCCTCGCCAGGTTCTAAGTAATCAAGTGAACACACATGTTGAAGAATGTCTTCGGCTTGACCCATCCACGACCGTCCTCTTTTTAACCTACTGCCATTCACCTTCATAATTTCACTATGCAGTGGATGTTGTGTGTTTGCGTTAACTCTGAGGTAGGCGCGTGCTCTGCAAACTTGTATTCTGTCTTCAATGGTTGTTAAATCAAGAAGGTAGCGCATCACCCTGCATGCTGTATCTCTAGTACATCCAAGAATAATGCGCATAGCTTCATTCTGTATCCTTTCCATCCTTTCTAACTGCTTACGGCTGAGAGTCAGGATTGCCATTGCATACTCAAAAACAGACATGACCAGCCCCTCGTACAGAAGACATAGATGGCGCTGCTCATTGTTTTCTGCCGCCATCACCCGCATCGCAGCCAAACCCCGCTTGGCCTTTGTTATCACCTGGTCTATGTGCTCATTATAAGCAAGGCTTCGATCAAACCGTATCCCCAGGTAATAAATTGCCTGCTTTCTTTCCACCGTCTCTGAACACAGCCATAAAGTTGGTGTTGGAGTGTTGACAATATGATTATTCAACGAGAACCAAGTCACTGTTGACTTTGTTGGGTTGACCATTGCCCCAGCGTCAACACACCAAGTACTTATGCGATTGAGTTCTGTTTGTAGTTCCACAGCAACCTGATCTCTATCCTACCCTGACGATACACTAAAACATCATCGGCATATGACAGTGTCCTCCCCGGTCCAGTGATCTGCTCACTGGTGATTCTCACTGTGTAGGCGTTGAACAGTACCGGAGATAATGGTGATCCCTATGGTAGTTAGTTAGTCTTTCCTCTTGAACCTAAGGCGGCGCATAGGGCAGAAGTCCTGTCTCTCCATGCTTGGCGGTTCGCTGCTACCTGTTGTAGATCTTGGATATTTACTTGGCCATTGAATGAGCCTTCTCTAATGATGGTTCTACGCAGGGTCTCTCTTGGTCTTCCCCGTCTTTCCCTATGGTAGGCCAGGATATATTGTTGTTGGTTCCGAAGTCCAACTGCCACATCTAAAAA
The DNA here is from genome assembly GCA_963921405.1 of Cepaea hortensis. NCBI lineage: Eukaryota > Metazoa > Mollusca > Gastropoda > Stylommatophora > Helicidae > Cepaea > Cepaea hortensis. The sequence goes on along the minus strand of OY992892.1, from coordinate 69,668,262 downwards.
CTACTTTCCGTTGGAAGATGGCTGCAGCGATCCAACTAAGGAGGAATGGATTTATTTTGAGTTCAAGAAGCCGAAGCATTAAAAAATCCAATGGTACTCTGTTGTACGCTTCCTCAAGATCAATCGCTGCAGCAAAGGTTTCAATGCCTGAGTGGAAACCTTCTTAGACATCATGGGCAAAAACTGCTGCATTCGTCCAGGTTTCTCTTTTTGGACGGTACCCACCCAGGGTAGGTGGGAAAACACAATGCCTCTCTAGCTGGCTTGATATTTTCCTGGCCTTAGAAGAATATGGAATAGGTCAGATCACCAGACTGCTGAATACAATGTATAATACTGCTGATATACCTCCTGAATATGTAATTCTATATTTATTGCAATCTCAAAGAAATCAGGAGCCTTGGAATGTGATCAGTATCGAACAATTAGTATAATGAGCCACATCATGAAGATTTCTCTGAGAATCATCATGCAAAGAGTTAGGGCGAAAGTACAACCCGAAATAGGAGAAGAACAATGTGGGTTTGTAGAAGGCTAGGGTACAGTAAATATTGTGTATATGCTGAGAACATTAATTTGACGTTCTATAGAAGTAAACAAAGATTTGCATCTATGTTTTATTGACCACACAAAGGCTTTCGATAAAGTAAAACATGTTTACGTGATGAAAATTGCTTGCAGATCTGCAAATTAACGGGAAAGACCTTGGACTTGTAATATATATATATATTGGAAACAACAAAGAAATAAAGATAGATAATGAAGTAGGTAAATATCAGCATATTAAGAGAGGTGTACGAGAGGGATGTGTAATGCCTCCATATCATTTTCCCATATACGATGCAAATATTTTTAAATTTTAAGAACAATCACCATTGGGACAATGAACAGGATCTGCAACATTTAGTAGATGCGGTTGCTGTACGCAGTGAACTACTAGGGTTATACTTATATTGTAAGAAGACACAGATTATGGTCGTCACTAGGAAGAAAGAGTTGAGTTGAGTTAAGAACCGACATCACTGCACTCATGGCATTCCCATACATGCTCCGTCCCCTCATTGAACAGCCAGCGAAGAGTCATACTACTAATCGTTCCCACCGCTATCTGATTAAAAGTTCTCCTAGTCTTCCCTCTCAGTTTTGAGATTCTTCCAGAACCCCTGCCGATCCCCCGCAATCTCATTCTTTCCACATATGGGTTCTTAATCTGTTCCTCCGCCTTCTCCACCTGGTCCCACAAGCGCACGACCACTTCCCCTTTGTTGATAGGCAAAATTCCACCAACAGGTGCCTTCCCTGCTAGCCTAACAGCCCGTTCATTCCCCGGTGCACCCGCATGGTCAGGGCAAAATATCCATACAATTCTCACGATCTGTGACCTCTGAAGCGACGAGAGCCATTCCACACGAAACATTCCTTTCTCCACCTTGCTAAGCATACTCTTTGAATCCGTAATGAATACAACGTGTGTTGCAGTAGTCTCCTCTAGCCACCGGAATGCCGCTGTTACTGCCTCCACCTCCATTCTCATGCTGGAGGTCGTAGTCTCATATGCCAGACTCTCGTTTTTCAAGACTCGCCCATTAGCCTTTGCAATAATGTCCCAGCCACTACGTCGTTTCTCACCACTGACCCATCGGTGTAGATGACTATGTCACCTTGATGTGTGTTGCTCTGGATCAGCTGTTGCACTTCAAACTCAGTGCGGCCCGCTGCCCATTCTCTGCACTCACGACCCAGTGTTATTATTACATTGTGCCAGTCCGTCATGTCATCCGGAACTTCAACCCACTCTCTTTCACGATTGATGGTCTCTAGATCACACACCTGACGTATAGAAAGTTCCGCCTGTGCCATCCAGGACCTGCCTCGTCTTAGTCTATGACCCTTAACCATATCCATTGCTGCATGCAGCGGGTGATCCCTGTCTGCGGCAACTCTCAGGTACCATTTGGCCTGAAGGACCCTATGCCTATCCGTCATTGTTGGTAGCGCCAGGATATGCCTCATGCATATAATTGGTGTGTCCTTTGTACACCCCAGGATTAACCGCATGGCAGCATTCTGTATGCGTTCCAACCTTTCAAGCTGGCTCTTTGATACTGTCAGCAGCCCCAAACCATACTCAAAGACATAAATTATTAACTGATGAAAGAGCCTGTACAGCATCCTTTGATCTACCCCGGTTGCTGCCATATCCCTCAATGCATTAAGTCCCCTACCAGCCTTCACCACCAAAGCCTCCACATGATCCTTAAAAGACAAACACCTGTCAAAGGTGATACCCAAGTACGTCAATTTACTCTCTTAACTAAGAGGACATCCATTCAACATAATACCTGGGACGTCTGCCTTGACGATCCGGTTATCCAAGGAGTACCACACAACCGATGTCTTGTCTGGGTTTATAATCGCCCCCGCACCCCTGCACCACTCCGCCACCATGTTTACCGCCACCTGTAAGTCTTTCGCCAAACTGGCCCTGTCTCTGCCCTGTCTGTACACCAGCACATCATCTGCAAATGTCAAGATTCTACCTACACCTGGTGTCTCAATAGCTGCGATTTTGCTGGTGTAGACATTAAAGAGCACTGGGGACAAGGCAGATCCCTGCGGCAATAGTACAGGGGTCAGAAGTCCAGGAACCCATGCGCAGTGCAACCTTACGCTCATAAAGGACTGCCGCAACCCATCTAACAAGGCAAGGGCAGACCTCCATGTCTAACAGTGTGTGTATTAACCGATCATACCTAACCCTGTTATGCGCATCCTCTAGAACAAGAGCTACCGCCAAGGTCTCCTTTTTATCCTGGAAGCCCTCATAGACACCGAACGCAATAGTCGCAGCATTGGCCCAGGTGTCCTTTCCCGGCCGGTAGCCCCCGAGTCCTTGGGGAAGCAGATTCTGACTTTCCAAATGTTGCTGGAGCCTGTGTGCTACTATTTTTTCGAGGACTTTGCTATACGTGTTTTGCAGGGTTATGATTCGGTATCCATTAAGTCTGGAGTGATCTTTACCTGGCTTTGGGAGGGGGACCAGGTAGCTATGCAGCCAATCGTGGGGTATTTCCGCCGTATTGATGCTTAGGTTGAAACAAAGAGCCATCTTCTCCAAGTCCCTATCATTTATGTTCCTCATATGGGAGTACCTCAGTCCATCCGGACCTGGCGCTGTGTCTTTAGCCCGCTTCAGTACCCGTCTAATGTCCTCCACTTTAATCTCACATCCCTCCTTCCTAGTGACCCGTGACAAGGCTTCTCTGACGTTATCTCTAATAGCCCTATCTTGCTGACCCGTCTGTTTTAAAAATCGCGCAGGTAAAGCCTCCCCTTTGTTCTTGTCAGTTGTCATAGTCGGTTGTTATCATCATAAACGGTGCCATGTGTACCAGACATCACATGTCTCTTCATCTGCCGGTACAGCCTCCAGAATTTTCCCAATGTCACATCCCCACCGACTTCATTGATAAACTTATTCCCACTTAATCCTCTTTGTCCTCAGCTGCCTGGAGTTTAAAATCCTGCACCTTTACTTTTATTATACATTTCAACCTCTTCCAATTCTGTGTCAACTGAATTGGTTGCTCTCCGCACCCTCTGCCAATTCCTTATGGCCGCCCTTTTTTCCCTCCATGAACCCTCGACCTCTGGTGTCCACCATGGTGGTTGGGTAAAGATTCTTCTTGTTGGTTTAGATCTTCCCTGTGATCTAAGACGCCCGAAGAGCGAAGAGTGGTCGCGATCATAACTGAATGCCCTGCGAGCTCTTATAGTCCTAACTGTGCTGGACTTAGGTATAGGAAGAAATAAATACCACAATGTAATATGCAGGTAAATGGAAATATTCTTAAACATATGAATCGGTATAACTATCTCGGAACAGTCATAACAACTGATGGGAGGTGCTTTGAAGAGATTAGAACAAAAATCGCTATGGCCAAGGTAGCCTTTTGTAATAATGATAATATACTGACCAAAAAAAATATGTCAACCAACGAGAAAAAAGAGTGTTGACGTGCTACATAGAACCTATACTTTTGTATGGATGTGAAGAATTGACAATGAGCAGATAAGCTGAAAAACATGTGTTATCCCCTCTAGAATAAATTATTGTGTGTTTGTCGGTTATAATTTTGCCAGATCTCTTCAATCTCATCGCACTTATGAGTTGTATATTTATTTTCGCTCTTTTCGTTTCTCTTAGAACATTGTTCACCTTTCCCAGCCCATTTAATGTCCTAACATTCCATGTTTTACTATAAATTTATTTAGTTAATTATGATTTTGCCATCAGTAGCTGGATGACGATCTGGTGTCACCTGTGGCTCATGACTGTCCCTACCGGACGAGGATGTCCTAAGACAGCCATTAACGTCGTTCACTATCTCTGAAATATGTGTTGCCATGAAATCTTGGGAAGATAATGTGGTGGTTTCCTCTTCCCTTCCACATCCACATGAGTCTTCATAAATCCCCGTGCAATCCAAATCCCCTTGTCGATTTCTCAACATCTCATAAACTGTGGTCGTACTGTGAACAAAGAAAAAAAAAACGTTTCTTATACTGTATTCTAAGAACAATAAACATTGCTCAAACATTACGAGGCGTTAGCAATTAGGCGATTCTAACCGGTTTTACGCAAACAGAAAGAGTTCGTGCTACATTGAAAATTACCGTGGGGATAACAGATGCTTCACATTCGAACAATACCTGTGACTATGTCTTTTAAGAGTTTCAGACGAAGTATTATTCATTTATTCTCTTCATATGATATTCAACTCTGCAGCATGCACCTGACGAGATGCAGCGAAAAATGCCAGGCAATAAATCGTGCACCATATTTTTTGTGACTTCTGTAAGTTAATGTAACTTCCTCTATTTAATTAATGAAGACACAAACAACATATCACACGATTTATCGCCTGGCATATTTCGCTGTATCTCGTCGGATGTATACTACATTTAAAAAAAAAAAAAAATTCAACGTATAATTAAGTAGCGTTATAAATGCTTTCAACGGAAATAAACAAAACACAGTCATATATTTAAATGTCACCATGGGATGTTTACGTAATGTCTCTCTAGGCTTCCTGTTTACGTTTACATACGCAAGGAAGTCAATAAGTAAGTCACAAATGGCTTTAGAAAAATAACTAAATATGATAACAACTTGAAACCAGTTTATTTTAATACATAAATTGTCCCTTTATTTCTCAACATAATTTCCACCAACATTGATGGACTTATCCCATCGTTTTATCAGTCCTCACAAAACGGCTGCGTAGAACTGCGTACTCTGTTTTTTAAAGCACATTTTCACGTCACTTTCAGCTTCGGCGTCATTCGCGCCCTTGAGAAAATTTTCCTACCCAGCTATGCACCGCTTTACGGGACAAACATTTGTCAGCGTAAACAGGAAGAATTTCCCTGTGAATGTCCTTTGCAGGCAGTCCTTTTGCCCACAAAAAAAAAAAAAAAAAAAACGCACAACAGCAAAATGCGCTTTGGTTGTACACTGTAAGTAGAGAGAGACACCCAGAGCCACCTGACGAACGGCACTATAAAGTTCGATGGTCCTGTCACCTAATGACACCTGTAGAAAACACCAACTACATTTACCTGCCTGCCCACAGAACTGTGTGACTTACTTATTGACTCGCGCTCGTAATTGTGGTTTACTTGAGTAAATAGCTGACGCCTGGGTAATTTTGAGTAACATTTGGATTTTGGTTATTAGTAGTGAAAAGCACTATGGAATTCGCTTAATCTGCATATCAGCGCGCGCGCGCACGCACACACACACACACACACACACACACACACACACACACACACACACACATATCTCATCTCATCTCATCATGTTTCTCTTGTACCTTGCGGTGTCGAGGTGAAGTATAAACTTCGTGAGAGTGCCCGGTTATGGGCTTCATATATCGACATTCCCATGGACTCTGCTATTCCCTCCGTCCAACGTTTACGTGGTCGGCCTCTTCCTCTGTTTCCATCTGGGCTGTACATCATTGCTTGTTGTGGTATGCTGTTGACTGGTAACCTACTTTCATGGCCAAACCATTTGACTTGCTGCTTTCTAATAAAATCTAGTGCTGCTTTAACCCCCACTTTAGTCCTGATTTCTTCATTTCTGATCTTATCTCTTCTTGATACGTTGAGTAATCTTCTCAGGAACCTCATTTCTGTTGTT